>CAVLGL010000046.1:45039774-46239774 GCA_963668995.1 Parnassius mnemosyne | reverse complement strand
CCGTCAAAAAGGGCGTTTCAAAGTGCAATAATTAAGTAACGTTAAATATGTGTATTATCTTCAATCTAGACATGATATACGCAATTTCCTGTCG
The DNA here is from genome assembly GCA_963668995.1 of Parnassius mnemosyne. NCBI lineage: Eukaryota > Metazoa > Arthropoda > Insecta > Lepidoptera > Papilionidae > Parnassius > Parnassius mnemosyne. Next base: position 46,239,680 of record CAVLGL010000046.1, on the reverse strand, counting down.
GGCTAAGTTTCATAGTGAGTTAATTGTATGTAACTTATGAACGCTTGGTTTGACGGATGCCGTACTGGTATTGAGTTATAAGTTCTGGGTTAGAATAAGAAAAAAAATTAAAGAGTAAAAACCAAATTCAAATCATCATTGAGGAAATTATCCCCTCCACCCTTTTGAACTATTTATATCAGAGGTAGAAATAAATATACTATTAAATAATTGTATACAGTTAAATACAGGTATGCTCGTCACAGAGCCGTATTAATCCTTTATTAAGAGAAACTGAGCCGGGGAGAGTACAAACTACTTCGACTTTCATTTGTTTACGGCCTTGACATATCCTTGAAACATAATTATTCCCAGACACGAATCGTCCCTTCACCTAGCACATGGTGAATCAGCACAAAAAATTGCTATTAACAATATATACTGTGGCTGGGTTTGAACACGCGTTCCTTGTGACTTTTTGAATTGAAGCAATTACCCAACCCCTGAGCTATTTAGCGGTAAACGTTAGAATTTTAAAAGTAAATATCTTCGACATTCTTTTTTCAATTTAAGCTATTTTCTACCGACTTCAAAAAGGAGCCGGTACTCAATTCGACTGTATGTTTTTTTATGTGTGTTACCTCATAACTTTTTACTGGGTGAACTGATTTCGAGAATTCTTTTTTTATTTGAAAGCTGATACTTTACATGTGGTCCCATATGAATTTGATCAAGGCCAGTCCAATAGTTTTATTCTTAATCATTTATATTGTAGTCGGTTGTACAACATTTTTAATTTTTAATTATTATTTACTCGCTTTCGTGTATCATGTCTGTTCGGGTTTAATTTAGTAATCGATTTGAAACTTACCGATAAGCTAGAGACTTGAAATTTTGAACATAGCTCAGATTTGGATGACAATGTAAGAATAAGGTATATTAATAAAAATCACCTCAATTATTTTGTAGTATTATTTTGTATCTAACTTCAAAAAGGGAGGTTTACAATTCGTTTGTAAGGTTTTAGTATGTGTTACTTAAAATCTTCGTCAATTATAACCCCATTTTATAGGTTTTACTTTAAGTTCCCATACGAATTCGGAGAAAATAGTTTTTAGTGTTACTATCTACACGACATTGGGATTGTGATATTATTAAGTCTATTTAAAAGAGAAAAAAATAGTTTTAATTAAAAGTAATAGCCGAGGGCATAGAACTAAACAGAATAAAATTATTTCACTTTCTGAAGTCATACATACACAGATACAAGTATAAAAGCCCGTGCCTTAGAATTTGAAATTATTAGTTTTTATTAAAAGTAAATTTATTAGATACTTTTTATTAAAAGTTAATTTATTCTGCCTACGTGTACGTTTGCCAACATTTAAATGTAAGGAAGCTGAGATTAGGTTAATTACTGACTGCGAGATATTAAATCATAGTCCTTAAGGGTGGTAATGTACTTGCGGCCATCTTCGTTGGTTGTAGATTACTCTGAACTACAGGTGCTAATCTACGGGGGAGGTCTATGTCCAGCTGTGGACTTGTGATATTACTGATAGTGATAGTGATGCATAAACATATCACAGGTGCCCGTGGACTTAAGTACTTACTAACTGCAAGATGTACTTTTAGGTCGCTTACAATTTCATTATTTTAAAGACGCTAATTTATACCATTAATTAAAGAGAACTAAGTTATAATATGCATAAATGAATAAGCAATAATAAACAGTTTTAAACTTTGATTTAGTAACAGACTTCTTTGAAGTAAATTTTTGTACAATAAAAATACTGTTTACAGTACATTAGACTCTAATTTGCTACCTCTAGCATCAACAGGTTCTCTACTAACTGGGCTGTATGTGTTATGAATATTTTCGCTAGTTTACACCTGCAAAATCTAACATAAATTCTATGACATTTATTTAAACTGTGCTTCCATTTAATTCTTGATGAATTAAAATAAATTAAAAAGGTCTTATGTAATGCCAGCTATAATTATGTAAATCGCATATATTTTTCCCACGTTCTTTTTGCTTTATAGGCTTAATAAAATTACGATTAGAAGTTCCTTTACACAGTTGTAGGTTCAAAATTAAACTCAAGGCAATAATTTGTATAAATTATACTCGAAATCAAATGAAAATTATATCACCGCATTTAGGTTTATTACAAAACTATTTTTTTATAGAACAATGGCGACAAAGACATACGAACACACAGCCCAACTGAATGATGTAGTCCATAGACATTCTGCATTTATCTTCGTTTTAGAATCAAACTGCAGATGCCTTATTACTCCTTAGTACTAAGATGAAAAGCCTCGGTCGCAGTAAAAAGAAAAACTAATAAAAAAAACTTAGAGTAACACTGACTTATTTTGCGCGGCAAATAAAAATACGCACCCATTACTCATAGATCTGTTAAGTACAAGTACAATAATCTGGATTAGTACCAATTTAAAATATTTAAAAAAATACGCTTATCAGCGTTTAAAAAAAGATTTTTTTAAGTTTAAATATAAAAATTACTTTTACGTGTTATTTAAAAACTTATTGCGATTTGTTTTTGTTTAACATTAAAAACTGAATGCTTACCAGGAATTTCATGATGATACAATAATATTTTGGTTCACGTAGTTGTGATGTTCCAATGGTCAGTGGGCGACTGATGTCAGACTCTTGCGCGGCCCACTTTTATACTTCTCGGTGCGAATATCGGCGGCTCCAATTTACTGGTCATTTTTTCCATTACCAAGGATATCGTATTGGATCACTTGTGCTGCAATTGCGATGCTAGTGGTAATGTATGAACGATGTATTGTTAGTTCATGGGTAAGAAAATGTACGATGTACATTTTTTTAAAACAATTTGGTAACAAACGAGCACACAGTTTACCTGATGGTAAGTATAATTTGATAAAAAGCAGAGGCATTGTCACTTATGTAACACTTGTTTTCGTGTCAGTTCTCGACGACACGAGAAGAGAAAAAGAGTCTTTGATTCCCGTCTCGTCACTCAGAAGGAAAGAAGAGCTGAACCATGTTGCAGAAGAGAGATAAGAGCAATTTTAATTTAAATCCGAAGAAGTGCTTGAAAAAAATTTAAAGAATAAATGTATTAATTTTGACCCCTCAATCGCCTCAAAGTATTTACAAAAAATTTACAACAAAGCCCAAAAATATTGAGAACAAGAAAATTTTAAAATTTTTCATTAACTAAAAACTTGTTTAAAAAGGATGTGGTTTATTTATTATATTATTAAAGAATACATTATTAATTTTATTCACCATGGTATTACGGTGATTCACTAACACGTTGTTTCTAAATGTTTTCCATAGATTAACGTAGATATGCTAGAGATGTTTTCATATATAACATTTTTTTTTAAATTCCCGCCGTTTCTTTGCCAGTATTACTCAGATAAAAGATTTTTGCCTTCAATAAACATTCGTTTAATATATATCGAATATTTTTTTTATAATTTATATTATTCTATTTGCATCATTACGCTGTTATGTTACGTGTTTCGCCAATTCGAGGCGATCCATTATAAAACAATTACATTAAATACCTACCGCGTATAAAATAATATATAGAAAAGAACAAACAAGTTTTACGTGACTACACTAGGGCTCCTCAAGTATTTAGGTTAAATTGGGACAACAACGTGGACATTTTCAAGGTCATAGTACCGTGACGTGTAACGTGAAGCACCGACGTATCGGGAAGTCTGCAGTTTGTGAACATGTTCAAGATCGTCCCCGCCATCACATTAGATTTGATAGACCACAAATCCTCGCAAAAGAACACCGATTCCTCCCAAGAATGATTCGCGAGGCTATTGAAATTAAAAAACATCCTAATTTCAATAGAGAAGATGGATGGGTGCTGCCATCTGCTTGGGATCCCATAATTAATAAAATCAAATCCAAACCCAAGTATACCACTGCTAGACTTCAAGATACTGTAAGCTCATTCTGGGTAAATCTAACCAAAAAAAAATTAATATGAAAAAAACTGAAGGTAGCCGGGCTAACTATGACAGCAGGACGTCAAACACCTCAGTCTCCCGTGGCCACGGGTGCTGGAAAGCACCCGAAACGTCGGGAATATAAAAATAAGTTAATATACGCGATAAAATCCGTAAAATTAGTTTTATTTAAAAATGTGTAGTGTTCGCGTAAATATAAGAAATCATCATAGTATCGTATAAGGTAAAATAGAAAAGCATATTGATGATTGATGTGCATTATTAGCACTTATATAGTATCCGTATTATATTATATTATATACTTATAACATCTTAAAGTCTGGCTATAAAATATGAGAGCGTGGTCCTTCGCTCGCGCAAAAAGTCACGCTGGATTTCTTGCTGGTTCTTTCTAGGACTAATGTTTTTTTCCAAATCAGTAGTAAAACTTAAATTACTTTTAATAAGTATTCCTGTATGTATATTGAATAAAATTGATTCTGTTCTATTGTATTCTTCAAGCTCGACCCGTTTGTGCCGTATAATACGGCAAAATCGAGGCTCTACCGCGCAAAACATCCCCCTATAACATCCATTTATTGACTGTTCCGTGGTGCAGTGGCTTAGCAATGAGTTACGGTGCTGATTGCCACGGTTTCAAATCCCAAACGGAACAATTTATATGGCATACAAGTAATTGTTTCGGGTCTGGATATTGGGCCTTGTGCACTTTATGTATGCAAACTGCCTCCACGATACACGACACACGAGGGGAAAGTCCTAGTGGAAGAGTAACGGTTTTAAAGAAAAAAATATATATATAAGAAAAATTAAGTAGAGCCAAATCAAGTTAAAGAGGATCTCTTAAAACATTTTTATTTATCTTATACGTGGTATAGAGCCACGCTACAGCTATATTATAGTTGTAGCACGAACGAGTCGGCTCAACCGGGGAATTACCACGCTATCACAGAATACCAGCATAAAATAGCACTGCTGTTTCGAATGATGGTTGTCGAGAATCGGAGACCATTTTTACTGGAAATAAGGCACTCTGTCGTAGTCCTCAGGGGCTACAACGCATCTGAATTTTAATTCTTAATCGAGGATATGGGACACAGCATCCGATTACTATCAGGTGTATTGTGTGCTCGTTCGTTAACCTTATTAATATTTTAAAAAAAGAACAAATGTTTCCATCCGGCTGTTTTATATTCTGCACGTGTATTTACTCGTTGATTCATTACATCCTTACGAAAGTCGAGGGGATTTTGCTATAGCTGCAACGCTTGAGAGTAGACGAAACAGTAGTAAGTATTAATGTATTCAGATGTTATCAGGAAGGTGCCGCTGCCTATCTCCTGTTATATTTCTCTCTGTCACTTTTTACAACACCAACGGGATGTTAAGAGGTAGTTGATTCTCTTAAGCCGTCCTTACACGGCTTGTGGCAAATCAGCACTTTCATCATTTCTATTACAGCCATTCATAAGTCTTTGACGTAGTCCTCCAGCAAGGAATGGCATAAAGCACGGTCCTTAGCTACCCGCATCCGTCGATTTTTACCAGATCGTCACTTAATCTAGTGGGGGGACGCCCTACAATCCGTCGGCCGTACGAGAACCTTTCTTCCCCATCTGCTGTCGGTTCTTCGAGCTATATGGCCGGCCCATTTCCACTTCAGCTTACTAATACTTTGGGTTATGTGGATTAATTTGATTATACTGGTTATACTATAGATATTATTGTAGATATCCTCATTTTTAAGTCAGCACTTTAAATTACAACAATTTTACCGTGTAGTGGCGGTGAAAGTATGTCCACTACCCCATACTGTACCGTGGGTGTCGTAAGAAGTGACAAAGGGAAACAAACCAGGAGAAGAGGAGCAGCGTCTTCCTAATAACTGGATTAAACCACGGTTGCCAACCCGCCTACTAAGCTTGGCAACTATGGCAAGTATTTTCCTTAAGAAGCATTCTATGGGGAGGCCTACGTTCTGCTGTGAACTTTGATAAATAACTCATATACTACTACTTACTGCTATGATAGGCATAAATACAGATGGATAGAAATAATGGATTATGTAATGCATTAAGACGAATTTAAGGAGCGTAATGCAGAACTTCATAATAAATTTACTAGCTTCATCCGTCTTTATTGGGCGTAGGCTTCCTCTTTTTGTATATAAGAAGGTTTTATGGCAAAGAAATGTCCGCCGCGCTACCATATTGCGTATTGGCATACATCAAATGTTATATTTTTTAATTTCTCAGAATTGCAAGATTCCTCAAATATACGGTTATATTTGATAGAGCCACGCTGCAGCTATATTATGGTTGTAGGAGGAATGGTTCTCGACTGGGTTAGGACCACGCTCTCACGAAATAGCAGCGTAACGGCTTAATACTGCTGTGTTGCGTATGGTGAGTGCAGAGAACCGGAGATCCTTTTTGATGGAAACGAGGCATTCCATCTTAGTCCTCACACACAGCACAGTAATCACTTACTATCAGGTGTTTAATTATATAAAAAATATAATTTCCTTCATTGCTAAGCACGCGTTATACCAATGTTTAAAATTGTAATTAATAATTTTATTGATCAACTCAGATTACAACCGGATTGTTTGCATACTGTGAAATAACTACAAACGCTTAACTCCCTGTACCTTGGATCTTCGGGCTCAGCTTCGACACTAATCTTTTTTTTTATTACCTTTTTTTTAAATAATTTGTAAATCACGACATCCATCCTCATCTTCATACTCCATTTTGTTACATAAAATTGTAAATATCTTTTAAATCTTAAATATATTATTTGTTTTTGTTCTATTTTTGTTGTTTTGTTGCTCTTAGGTTAGATTCTTTTGTATTTAATTGTCGCTTCACGACATTTTGGCGCCCAACGTAAAAGTTCTCTTTCTCTTTTCTTCACCTTTACTGCGCCTTGTCTATTCCCTTTTGATTTAATTGCTTTCTCTTTCTCCTTAAGACGTGATAGCTCTGACTTAAGGAGATGAGATTTTTTTCTGCTTAGGAGTCTGTCTGAGTAAGAACCACTTGCCAAGCAATATGCAACAACTTCAGTGTTACGGTTTGGAAGGTATCTCTTACTCTGGTACCAGGGTACCAGAACATCAGGATGGTAAAACTTAGAGCCACGTTGCAGATATATTAACGTTTCAGCACGCTTAGGTTGGCACAACTGAACCATGTTCTCACAGAATACCACCGTAAAATAGCATCTCAGTGCTGCTGCTTCGTATGGTAAGTGTAGCGAACCGGAGGGTTACTGATAACTAGGCATTCTATCTTATCGTGGTAGAGCCATGCTGCAGCTATATTAGTTGTATATTTGTAGCACGAATGAGTCGGTTCGATCTAGAAATGACCACGCTCTCATAGAATACCAGCCTCAAATAGTAGCTTAACGCTGCTGTGTTTTGTATGGTAAGTGTAGAGACGCATCTGCATTTCTCTTCATTTCACTCTCACCACTTAAAACGCATCTGCATTTTGATTCTTAATCCAGGACAGATGTAGATGAGTCCGACCATATAAAGTAATGTTTGTATAAACACGTAATCATCATTAAAAACTGCATAGTTTAATGATTAAGGTCTGCCCGTTGCGTCGTCTGCCTTGATGTCAAATTAAAACTAAAACTTCGTCTAAATATGCATATACATATTTGTATGTAATTACTTTAATGATCAAAGACTCGAACGCTATGTTTATGAACGAAAGTAAACGTTGGGTAATAAATCTCAGGAAGGAATAAAGAAGGAATAAATCTCAGAAATCTTTTGTACGTGGGAGAGCCATGCTGCAGCTATATTAGTAGTATAGTTGTAGCACGAATGGGTCGGCTCGACCGGGGAGGGACCACGCTCTCACAGAATACTAGCGTAAAATAGTAGCATAACGCTGCTGTGATTCGTATGGTGAGTGTAGAGAACCGGAGACCCTTTTTACTGGAAAAAAGGCATTCCATCTTAGTTCTCACGGGTGACGACGCATATGCATTTTGAGTATTTATTGAGGATAAATGTAGATGTCTATGGGTTACAGTAACCACTTACCATCAGGTGGATCACCCTTATTCTATAAAAGAAAATTGCACAGTGGTGGATCGCCAAACATACAGATGGTATGAATTTATTGTGAATTTCGTCGCGATGTGCGTTGATGGAATTTTGGTGGCTGGAATTAATTGGAACAATTCATCTGAGCACACTTCGTTGCATTTATTGTTGTAGTGAGGAATTTTCTCTTATTTTTCACGCTTGGCCGGAAGGTCGCAGTAAAAGAAGATATTATACATGGTAGAGCCACGCTGCAGCTTTATTACTGCTGTAGTACGAATGGGTCGGCTCTTACAGAAAACCAGCCTCAAATAGCGGCTCAATGTAGCAGTGGTTCGCATGGTGAGTGAAGAGAACCGGAGACCCCTTTTTACTGGAAACAAGACATTGCATCTAAGTCCCCAGGGGTGAAAATGCATCTGCATTTTGATTCATATCATATGGGCCTTTTTTGGTTTACATGGAGAAATGCCTACGCATACACGCCTCGCGGGGGCAAAGACGGGTTATGTCGGACTCGCACCGATTAAAACCCCATGGTCCTTCGTCTTCATCTCATATTGGCAGGGCCACCAGAACGGTTTCGAAAACATCTGCGGCCCTACCAGCGCTGGCCGCACCTGGTGGCCCCTCTTTGGGAAAGGACTACTCCTCCCCTATCTCCTTCTCAGGTAAGGCGCACATGGCGCAACTTCACATGCGCAACCGACACGCCCGTGTCCGATGCGCGAAGGCCATGGGGCCAGGAAAAATGAGCACTCAGAAGCACTAACATTCCTAAACCCAGCGGCGGATCTGGTCTATGGCTCCGCCGCCAACCAAGATTCGGCTGCGGAGGGTAGGGCGAGCGGCGCCTCACAATACGTCGGTACTCCTCTCCCCTCGCAGCCCCACCACCACCACATCAATCAACGGTGTGCGCCCGTCAGAGTCGCAGAGGATAGGGTGAGTCGCTACTCACCCCATCGGCATACCAACACTCCTCTTCCTCGGCACCCCTCTCGCCGCAGCCCCCTAATACACATTCGAAGTGGGCTCGCCAAGCCTGCTCGGAGTGGCCTCCCCGGGCCGGCCCTACACCTCGGACCGGCCATATGGGTTCCTTTTAGTTCACCGCGGGTAACCAAGCCCCGACTACTAAGCCCCTCCGCCACGACAAGGCGGGGATGTGTATGGGACACAGCATCCAATTACTATCAGGTTGGCTGAGCGCACAGCTTATCACCCTCATTCTATTAAAAACAACGACTTGCACCTTTGATCCGTGGCCGGTCTGGGTATTCGTCTGATATAAACGAGATGATTACACCGCCATCTACTGGAAGCTGTAAGATTTCTCTGGAATATCCCTTATTTTCCTCTTACAACACCCATAACACCAAATAGAGTGATGGATTTTCATCCAGCCATCACACTGTAAGAGGTTTGTTACAGTTGTATTATTCCATGACAGCTTATAAAAGTCCACTGCTGAACATAGGCCTCCCCTATAGCTTACCTCATAGGGGGGATATTTGCCATGGTTTTTTTTTTATAGGATAAGGGTGACAAACGAGCACACAGTCCACCTGATGGTAAGTGGTTGCTGCGGCCCATAGACATCTACATCTATCCTCTGTTACAAATCAAAATGTAGATGCGTTGTCACCCGTGAGGACTAAGATGGAATGCCTCATTTCCAGTAAAAAGGGCCTCCGGCCACCTGCACTCACCAAGCGAAACGCAGAGGTAAATCTCTACTTCACGCTGGTTTTCTGTGAGGTCGTGGTACTACCCCGGTTCGAGCCGGCCCATTCGTGCGACAGCAAAAACTGCCGCGTGGCTCTACCACTGTTTAAAAATGGTTTAATAATTTCATCTCTCGGTGGGTCATGTGCTCCTGGTAGATTATCTTCTATATACCCATTTAAAAGTCCACTGCTGAACATAAGCCTCCCCTATAGATTACCTCATAGAGGGGATATTTGCCATAGTTTAATAATTTCATCTCTCATTGGGTCATGTGCTCCTAGTAGATTATCTTCTATATATCCATTTAAAAGTGCACTGCTGAACATAGGCATCTCCCATAGATTGCCTAATAAAAGGGAATTTTGCTATAATTGCTATAGCAGGCAGGTGGGCAACTGCAGTTTTTTATTATTTTGAGTTGTAATCAAGAAGATGCTGCTACCCATTTCCTGATTTAGTTTCCCTTTCTCGGTTTTTACTATACACACTCGACGAAATGGGATAGTGGATATTCTTTCACCGCCGCTACACGGTTGACGGGAGTACATTAATTATATATAGCAATGTTAAAAAAATGCATTACTCTTGTCCTCTAGTTTCAAAATATCTTTTGTATAGTGTAATGCATATATTTTTAATTACGTAAAATGTTGTTTTTTAAATAACGTACTTAAAAATATAATTGCGTAACTTTCTTTACTTAACTGTAACAAGTTGCAACAAAATTAAGTCATACTTAACGATCTTGCGTGTGCCAACAGATATTTTTTTCAAATAAAGGTCCTGACTGGAAACCAGTACTGTTGCACCGTACCACAGATAATTACTGAGGCGGGATCCCTTTTCACAACACATAAAGATTATTATATCTTTTCATCAGATTGCACCAAAACTTTGTCAACTTATTGCTTACACTTGTGCGAAGGTTACAGCTATAGTACAATTAACTTATACTAGGTGGCGCGCGTGTCGTAAGAATAATTAGAAGGTCATTAAATTTCACTGAATGTGTTCTCATTCCTAATTAAACAACATAACCCTTCCAAATTTAAAACGATATTTCTACAATTATTTCTTCTGCGGCTGCAATGCGCCGGGTATCCCGTTACCAGCTAGTATTATATACAATTTCCTTTCCTTATATTTTCTTTCAATGTATATCGAACAAACTCGTTTCTCTCTTTCTTTTGTTTCAACTATCTCTATCGTGGAGACTTTTTACATACTTACATATAGGCCCTGATTAGTTACCTGTCGGTCATATTAAGTATAGTACGTGAGGGTAATATGGTCATCCGGTGAATATGGTCACTTTTTAAAAACTCAAAAACTACAGCCTTGTTCGGATAGGTGGCTCTGTAATACGATAGCTCTTTATCAGTTAATCAAATAATAAAGGGTCTATATTCTCAACTGTCCAAAATGGCTTTATCGACGCTATTTTGACAGTTGAGAATATAGTAAAAATTTTAGTTGGTTTTAGTATTGTGTAGTGTAGTTACTTATTTTTATATAGAATAAGGGTGACAAGCGAGCATACAGTCTACCTTATGATAAGTGAATGCTGTGGCCCATAGACATCTACATCTATCTTCGTTTACGAATCAAAGTGCAGATGCGTTGTCATCCGTGAGGACTAAGGCGGAATGCCTCGTTTCCTATAAAAAGGGTCTCCGGTTCTCTACACTCGCCATACGAAACACTGCAACGTTAAGTTGCTATTTTACGCTGGTATTCTGTGAGAGCGTGGTCCTTCCCCGGTCGAGCCGACCAATTCGTGTTACAACTATAATACTAATAGCTGCAGCATGGCTCTACCACTTATAAAATAACGTATAAGTTGATTTTTCGAAGTGTTCCTAATTATTGGCAAAGATAGAATGCCTTGTTTCCAGTAGAAAGGGTCTCCGGTTCTATTAACTCACCATATGGAACACATCAGTATTAAGCCGCTATTTTACGCTCGTATTCTATGACAGTCGATCGATTCGTGCTACAACCATACTCGTTATAAACTCGGAGTTGCAGCATGACTCTACCCGTAACCAACATTGCAACTTATCATCAGGTAGACTGTTAGTTTCTTTATCCCTTCAGTTTTACATAAAAATATCTATTTAAAACATTAAAAATAGAACTGTTCAATTGTCTATTGCTGAACACAGACTCCACCCATAGATTGCATCATAGGGGGGTTTTATAAAAGCTTTTACAAAAATTTACTTCGCAATTATATGTCTGTGTATGGTGTGTATGGTGTGTCTTGCCTAGTGTACTGGTGTTGGGAGTAGCGGTGCTGGGATTAGTGGTGACGGGGATAGTGCACGCAATTGAGGGAGGGCGGGAGGTGCTCTTCATACTAGGTAAGGCACATCATTTTATTTTATAACGCGGATATTTCCGAAGTAAATTTTTCTAAAAGCTTTTATATAATGGATTTCCGCAAAGTAACGCCAGATTATATAGGGGGTTTTGCCTTGTATTTCGTCTGGTACCGTTCTCTTTCCTATTTCTATCACAAAATAGCACTGCTTACACTGCATCTTTTATTCTGAGGAGTAGATAGAACCAGTACAATTACAGGTTGTGAGGCATTCCATCTTAGTCCTCAGAGGTGTCAATCTACAGCCTTCATTGTTTGAAGCTGGTCGCAGGTGTCCATGGGCTGCAGTAGCCATTCTCAACAGAGACTGCAAGGTCGTTGACATTTCATTTAAAAACAACGCCGAGGCATGCATTATTATCTAGCCGTAACTGTATATTTAATATTAATAATAATGTATATATTTTTTATTTTTTATTTATGACACCTACCACTTTTTTCTCCACATCATGGGTTGACTGGTAGAGAATGCCAACTGTTATTAAGTACGCCCTTTGTAACCTTCTTAAGGTGAACGCAGCCGTTACCATTAAAACCTATTATGGTCCACTGCTGCACATAGGATACTTGCCATAGTTGCCATGCTTAGTAAACGGGTTGGGAACCGCAGTTTTTAGGGTTCCGTACCCAAAGGGTAACCAACGGATTACTACAATTTATTACTAAGCCTCCACTGCCATTTCCGAAATTTGTTGCTGCTATAACAACAAAAATAAAAATAAAAAGAAATTAAAAATTAAAGGGCGTTCCCTTACTAAAAACGTGTTTTATGATGGTACGGAATGCTATATGCGCGAGTCCGACTTTATTTTTAATCGTTATTAGGAAGATTTGTTTCTCCTGATTTATTTTCCTCTATCGCCTCTTACGACACCCACGGGATGATATGGGGTGGTGGATATTCTTACACCGCCACTACAATGGATTCTTAAGGTAAACTAAATAAAGTTTTTAAATAAACAAATAACTTCTATCTGATGACACCGATGGCAGATTATTACGTAAATCGTTCTCATTCGTGTTGCGGATATCGTTCGCTAATTCTCCGTTGAGATAAAAGACGGGTAGACGGCTCCGTGGCTTAGCAATGAGTTGTAGCGTTGGGGGCCTCGGGTTCAAATCCCACACGGAATGTATACAAATAATTGTTCCAGGTCTGAATGTTTGTTCTTATGTTAGTTATGTTTGTTAAACTGCCTCCACGATACAGTACAAAATCCGAGTGCGGAGCTAACTTTTTTAAAGTAGAAAAAATATGAGAAAAAAATGACTGAATGTTTAAGAAACTATTTTTGTTAATATTTTCAAATCAAGTTCACAGCTTAACTATACTTATATATAACTTATAAGCCTCCTCTAATTAGGATTACTAGATGGAAAATTGAAAAGTCCTCAAATAACCTGATTTCCATAGAAGAGTCCTGTCATTTTGTTACAGACGTTGAAAAATGACAAGCGTCGAAAAGCAATTATTGGTTTTGTGCACACTCGCCATCAATCCGCGTCGCATATAACACCCCTCCCACACAAAAACCTGCTGTATTTTGTTAAAAAACCGAAACATCCTGTCATTTACAATATCTGAACGCAATCCTGACAAGAGCTCAAAAGTCCTTATATGTTCTCAAAAATCCTGAGATATGGTATCTCTACCCGCAACGAATGCTACGAAACTCGGTTCTGAGCGACCTGCATCCATCGACTTGCTGCATGACTTGATACTTCGCTTACCGCTTCGGGACTCCCACTCGAGAACCATTCTTTCCCATCGGTTATTGGTTCTTCGAGCTAGATGGCCGACTCATTGCCTCTTCGGCTTACTGATCTGTTGTGTAGTTTATGGGGGTATTTACTAATGCTCATAGCCGTTATAGTCACCTCATGGCAGTCTATTGATATTAATACATAATTATTAATACACAGTATATTGGCGTCACATTGCGAAGTTTTTGGGAGATTTTACGGCAGGTTAAGATAGTCGATGATAATATTATCTCAAGGCACTTAAGTAATAGAGCCTAAGCAAACATAGTAACTTAGGATTCATATCGTCATCGGAACAATTGTTTCTTCGTTTTCACTAAAAGTCCACATGTTCACGAAGTGGTTAGTTAGTTAACTAACTAACCACTTCACGCTATTATTTAACCATGTAAGAGAGTCCACTACCCCTTATCATCCCGTAGGTGGCGTTAGAGGCGACAAAGTGAAATGACACGGCAATGAGCTACAGCATCTTACTCATAACAACTCAATAAATAATTTAAAATTAAAATTATTGATAGAATCAGGCGTTACTTTGCGAAAATCTATTATAATCCATTTACGCGCAATTAAGCAAATTAATTTATAACAACCACATTAAAATTAAAATTTTGTACAGCCGACTTCAATATAAGTTATTAAGAATAACTCAATAACTAATGGTCTGACCTTGATCAAGTTCAATCAATTCAATCAATTGAAGTATCAGCGTTCAAATAAAAAAAGAATCATCGAAATTGGTTCACCCAGTAAAAAGTTATGAGGTAAACCACACATAAAAAAACATACAGTCGAATTGAGTACCGTCTCCTTTTTGGAGATCGGCAGAAAACTGCGGTACATCACTCACCTTCGATTTGCCGACGATATAGTCCTTATGGCAGAATCGCTGGAGGACCTAAGCACTATGCTCAATGACCTCAATAGTGTTTCCCAACGGATAGGTCTTAAGATGAACATGGACAAAACAAAGATCATGTTTAATGTCCATGTCACACCTATGCCGGTAGTTGCTGGGAACACTAAGCTCGAAGTTGTTGACGAGTATGTTTGACAAATAGTCCGACTAGGTAAGTCCAACTTCGACCAAGAGGTCAATCGATGGATTCAACTCGGTTGGGCAGCGTTCGGGAAATTACGGCACATCTTCTCGTCAGGTATACCTCAAAACTTGAAAACGAGACTGTACACCCAGTGCGTGTTGCCAGTGATGACATACGGAACTGAGATGGTCCTTCACTGCTGGCCGGATGAGGAAGCTCAAGGTCGCTCAGCGAGCTATGGAGAGGGCTATGCTCGGAGTTTCTCTGCGTGATAAACTCAGAAATAAGGATATCCGCAGTAGAACCAGAGTGACCGACATAGCCCAACGGATTAGTAAGCTGAAGTGGCAATGGGCCGGCCATATAGCTCGAAGAACCGACAACCGATGGGGAAGAAAGGTTCTCGAGTGGCAGCGTCGTACCGGCAGGCGAAGTGTAGGGCGTCCCCCCACTAGATGGAGTGACGACCTGGTAAGATATGCAGGAAGTCGATGGATGCAGGTGGCTCAGGACCGTGCTTTGTGGCATTCTTTGGGGGAGGCCTATGTTCAGCAGTGGACTTGTGAAGGGCTATAATGACGATGATGATGAGAAAACAACGGTCGACCCGCTTGTCAAGCGTGGTAGCTATGTCATGGGGGATATTTGCCAATTTTTATGGTTGATATGAGTTAATCAATAGGGAGGCCTATGTTCATTCATTCTATGTTCAGCAGTAGACTTTTATAGGCTGTAATGGTAAGGTTATATAGCTCAGCTGCTAGGTAAATCAGCTTAATAAATCAGTTATATAGCTCAGCTGCTAGGCGTTTTTATTTTTTTATTTTTTTTTAATGAAAAAAAAATAACGCATAATGAAACCCAGCTACGGCATCATTCATATTGTAAGTTACAGTTTTAGATGCTGATTCACGTTGTGCTCGGCGGAGAAGGGAGTGTATACCTGAGAACAAAATAAGATTCAAGGATATATCAAGGCAATGTCAAACAGTCTGGGCTTTTCCCGAAGTTACTCTATACACGGAAAGCAGAGCGGTTCAGCGATTAGCGACTGTATTGAATTGTAGGACCAAGGTTCAAATTTCAACCAAAACCAATTTACAAATTTGAGATTTTCGCATGCTTATAATAAATATTATTTCTACCTCTGGTAGATTTTCATTTAGACTATGTTTTATACAAGTCAAGGAGACAAACGAGCACACAGTCCACTTTCGTAAGGGGATGGTGTGGTTCATCGACACTCCTATATCTATTCTACATAAGAATCAAAATACAATGAGAGAATAGTAATATAAGGTTAATAAAGGGAAAGAGAGGAAGGCGAGAAGAGTTACGTTGCTGTTTTGCCAAGCCAAATCATGATGATAGACATCCTCGTATATTGAGTAGAGTTGCCAACTTTTTGGGGTTCCGCATCCAAAAGGTAATCAACGGAAACCTATAACTAAGCCTGCGCTGTCCGTTCGTCCGTCAGTCTGTCTGTCAGCGGGCTGTATCTTAAGATACGTATTAGGTAGACAGTTGAAATTTTCACAGAATGTGTATTTCTGTTGCCGCTATAACAAAAATTAATAAAAATTAAAATAAATGAAAAGTTAAAAAGGTTTTCCCTACCAAAAACGTGTACTACGATGGTACGGAACTCAAGGGTTCCGTACCATCGTAGTACACGTTTGCGTGAGTTCAATTTGCACTTGGCCGGTTTTTAATCCAATATAGTATTTTCTTCTATTAACAGTTAAAAAAAATATATAAATGTTTTTTCTCACGAATCTTATTTATCAGGCAATGATTTCACGGACTCGAACAAGACTTGAACCGTACACAGGGTTATTATAAATTTGATTTTAGGGTCGTTGAAAGTAAAAGTGAGTGTGATTATATAAGTCCCCCATATTGAATGAAACTAGTTTTTACAGATTTTATTGCGTTTAATTTACTTATTTTATAATACGACGTTTCCAGTACTTTGCATCACGGGAAGACTGAAATAGAAATAGAAATATAATATAAACTGTTTTACTAAATATAAAGTAAAGGTACACTGCTGGACACAGGCCTTCTCTCACTTCTGAGAGGTTTATTATACGTATATAGATTATAAATAATACTTATTGAAAGTCATTTTCATATTTAATTTACCACTAGTTGGGGAAATACTTCTGTACTTTGAAGAACCAGCAAGAAACCTAGCGGGACATTAAAAAAAAACAGTTTTGCAAACATATACTATGTTACAGATTTAACAACACAAAACAAATTATAAAGAGCTTGGTAGCGATAATCTCATTCCCAGGGTTTATTCGTTATTAATCATATCATTAATAAATTATGAGATAATTTAATTTTGAATTTCCCTTGGGAGGGAGGTAAAGCCTATTAGAGGTAGTGTGGGATGCTACTTGCGTAGACACTTTTGGCAGCTTCTCATCTTAGGGGTACTTCGTATAGTGCCGGGGTGGCATCAGAGGCAGCTGAAATAAGTAAGTTGTGCAAATATGAGAGATGACTACATATTTGTGCCATCTGCTGTAGAGACTATCGGTCCGTGGGGGCCACGTGCGGTGATTTTCTTAAAGGATCTGTATCCACGACTGTCATCGCTGTTGGTGATAAGAAAGCTAGTTCTATTCTCGTTCAAAGGCTGAGTATAGCCATTCAGGGAGGAAATATAAAATACCGCGAAACCGGGAGTAGGACTGTATGATATTAAGTTATTAGTTTTATTTTTTATTTTTTATTATAGTCTTTTAATATTGTGTATATTGTAACATTATATTACTTACTTATAATAATTCTTACCACATTTGAATAGATTTTAACATGCGGAGAGTAGAACTGTATGATAATTCAAGTTTTAGTTATTTCATTACAGTTATTTGATATTGTATATATTTATATGCTATATCTAGATTCATATATATGCATAAATTCATTAATATAATAATAATAAAAAGGCATAGGGAATTGACAAACCCATCTCCTGCTGCCGTAATAGTTAAGTGACAAAACTGCTACGTTGTCGCAGTGAGTCAGCGCCTTGCCAAGAGGTGTTAGCGCCTCGGCAAAATTGAGGGTAGAAAGGCCCGCTTATGCATATTATGACCTATCCATTAAACGGCACCGCAGCCGTCCCTATACATGGCTAAAGAGGGTCCTCAAGCTGTACAATGTTGACTGTGCAGTAAAAGACTTCCTCGGGCAGTGTATGGGGTAGTGGAATACGATCCTTTATCATCTAGGAGAGCGAATGACGGCTAGGGAAATCCGCATAAGGATAAGAAGGGGTATCTTCTAGGGCGATTTTTTGAGTCCTGGTTTTGCTTCTCTCTGAACCCTCTCAGTACCTTATTGGAGGGATCCGAGAGGGGATTTAAGTTTCGAAAAGGAGGGACAAAAGTGACCCACCTTTTCTATATCGATGATGTCAAGTTATTCGCCTCCAGTCATTTCCATCTTATGGAATTGTTAAACATCACTTGTGACTTTAGCAGTTCTATTTTTTTTATAGGATAAGGGCGACAAACGAGCACACAGTCCACCTGATGGTAAGTGGGTGCTGTGGCCCATAGACATCTACATTTATCCTCGATTACGAATCAAAATGCAGATGCGTTGTCACCCGCGAGAACTAAGATGGAATGTCTCGTTTCCAGTAAAAAGGCTCTCCGGTTCTCTACACTGAACAGAGGAAACACAGCTGCTATTTTACGCTGGTAATCTGTGAGAACGTGGTCCTTCCCCGGTCGAGCCGACCCATTCATGCTCCAATCATAATGTAGCTGTAGCGTGGCTCTACCACGTAAAAAATTCGCATGATAAAATCCGTAGAAACTAGTTTCATTAAATGTGAAATTAGTTTTTACGGGTAAATATAGAAATCATTTTGTCTCCTTAAACCCAAGTAGGATAACTTTTGGCGAAAGGAGGTCGTCACATACGTGATAAAAGAGCTAAAATGCCAATAATAAAGGGCAATCTCTACCAGTAAGCATTGGTTAGGTCAGTGACGTAAGATAACCTTTCGATAAGTGGGTGGCGTATTTTTTTATAGATGATTGAAACGAGCACACAGTCAACCTAATGGCAAGTGGATGCTGTGGTCCATAGACATTATGGGGTATATAAGATGTATTTACATACGCAGACAATTTATTTTGGGCCGAATTAAAAAAAAAAATTGTGAGTAAATTCAAGTAAATTAAGTAGTTTATCTAATACATCGTTATAATAACTTAAGAAATTTTTATTGCAATTAAATGGAACATTCTAAAATTAGAAACAAAGGCTACTGTCACTTACAAATGTAAGTGAAAATAGCCTTCAACATTTGTAACAGTCTTAGTCGTTTTAATAATTGTAAAATTATTAATTTTGTAAAATTTAATATTTTACAAATGTAAGTGACAGTAGTCTAATGATACGATTCGGACTGCAAACTAAGAAGGTCGTGGGTTCAAATCTGCCATTCGTCTACTGTGGTGAACCACTTTTAGCAAAAGCAGTTTTAAGCTTACTTAGAGTTAGTTGGCGTAATAGTAATATTAACAGTGTTACTAGTATTCTGTTTTTTAATAAAAGATATAATACACTGATAAACGTGTTTAGGTATTAGGGTGTCCCCCTTTACTACCGACTTCAAAAAGGAGACGGTACTCAATTCGACTGTATGTTTTCTTATGTGTGTTACCTCATAACTTTGTACTGGGTGAACCGATTTCGATGATTCTTCTTTTATTTGAAAGCTGGTGCTTCACATGTGGCCCCATATAAATTGAAATGATGAAGGTCTGACCAACACTTTTTGAGTCATTCTTAATAATTTATATTAAAGTCGGTTGTACAAATTTTTTAATTTTATATTATTAAGTGGCAAAGCTTGCGAAGTCACTTATTGATTTCACAATGTCTGTCCGTCTGTCCGTCTGTCCGTCTGTCCCAGGATTATCTCGAGAACGGTTTCGAATTTTCAAATTCTGTTTTCAGAAATCGATTACTGATCACCCAGGCATCTGAACCTCCTATTTTGAAACTGATTGCTCAACGGCAACCGTTAGAAACCGCTACAAAGCTGATTGCTTTGCCACTTTGCTATGCTGTTAGCTTGCTAGGTTTATTTACATGAGGAAACGTCTACGCATACCCGCCTCGCGGGGGTAAAGATGGGTTATTATGTCGGACTCGCACCCACTAAAACACCATGATGTTCCCACTTTCGTCGCATATTGGAAGGGCCACGGGAACGCTTTCGCACACATACACGGCCCTATCAGTGCTGGCCGCTCCATGGCGGCCCCTCCTCGGGATAGGACTACTCCTCCTCGATCTTCTTCTCAGGTAAGGCGCACCAGAATACATGGCGTGCCCTCCTCCGCGGCCTCCAACTTCACATGCGCAACGGACACCCCCGTGTCCGATGTGCGAAGGCCATGGGGCCAGTAAAAACGAGCACTCAGAACATCAGTCTTCCTGACCTCTGCAGTGGATCTGGTCTATGGCTGCGCCGCCAACCAAGATTCGGCTACGGAGGGTAGCGAGAGCGGCGCCTCACATTACCAACACTCCTCTACCTCCGTGACTTTACCTCGGCAGCAGCGGTAGGGGGAGAGGGTACCCCTCTCGCCGCAGCCCTCTAACACACATCAGAAGTGGGCTCGCTAAGCCCGCTCGGAGTGACCTCCTCGAGCCAGCCCTACACTTCTTGCTTAATCATCTATACAAATATAAATAAATAAAATTTACGTGTCTGTATTTAATGTCAAAATAACAGCTTTTTACTAAATACATATTAGAGTATATACGGTACTTATTTAATTTTTTTTGTCTGTCTATCTGTCTGTTCCAGCTAATCACCGAAATGTCTGAACCGATTTTGACGGGACTTTCGCTGGCAGATTGCTTATAATGAGTAAGTTAGGTTGCTTTTATTCCATAAAAAGATTTAGGGTTCCGTGCAAAAGAATTAAACCCATAAATTAAACGTGGGTGAAGTTGCTGGGAATAGCTAGTGAAATAGTATTCAATGATAAACATAGGCTGACATATCTAAAACAGAATAAAATATTTAACACCTGAGAGAACAAGTGACGTGTTGCTTAAACGTACAGCGTGTTCTAATTTTTAATATTCCCGCAAATACCACGGTAGGTTTAAACAAAAATCCCTTGTACAGGATGTTTCGTAACTGACTTTAATACAAATTTGCAACATTTCCCTCGCGCAATTTTAAAAGCGAGGCAAAAATAACTTGTAACTTGTATTACAGATTGTTGCACATTGCGTTATGAACTTCCACTAGGTATGGCGTGGGAATGCCAGTGTACACATGGGTAATACCACTCTTAACCTATATTAAATCATATCTATTGTATCTGTTGATATCTACGTGATATTGTAATTTTGTAAGAAAGTCGGTATTCAGTACTATACGATGATTTTTATGTATTTAGTTTGCTTATATATAAAGATATATTGTAATATCCAAATATGTTAATACGTATTACGTATTGGATAATCTATGATAATCTGAAACGAATACATCTTGTGTTCTTTGGCGCGCTCGTGGTTTGTTCGATGTTCGAATCAATAATATAGATATTTTACATGTATGTTTATGTCTTTGATTTCGATGTTGAATGTTCTAAAAGAGTTCAATTATAGCTCCAAACAAAGAGTAGGTACATAAATCACTACGTTTAATGTTTGCTTTTATAGGGTAACGGTAACAAGCGAGCACACAACCCACCTGATGTTAAGTGGATGCTGTGGCCCATATACAACTACATTTATCATCGATTAAGAATTGAAATGCAGATGCGTAGTCACTCATGAGGACATAGATGGGATGCCTCGTTTCCAGTAAAAAAAACTAATAATGCTACTGTATTTCGTATGGTGATTGTAGAGAACCGGAGACCTTTTTACTGGAAACGAGGCATTCCATCTTAGTACTCGTTTCCAGTAAAAAGAGTCTCCGGTTCTCTACACTCACCGTACGAAGCACAGCAACATTAAGCTGCTATTTTACGCTGGTATTCTGTGAGAGCGTGGTCCTTCCCTGGTCGAGCCGACACATTCGTGCTACGACTATACTACTAATATAGCTACAGCATGGCTCTATTAGGTTTTTCATTATTATGCAATAAAATAAATTCGTGTTTCCATTGAAAATGCTTATTTTGTAATTGTCTATACGATGATAGAGGTGACTTTGTTAGAACAATTTGACATAATAGCTTTTGGAATCGAACACTATACCTAAGCTTACAGCACTATACAAGCAGACCTTATACTGGAGGATAACTGGCTCGGTGGTCTCGTCGTCGTAAGCGTAAGTCCCGATCATGTGGCCTCAGGTTCGAATCCCAGGTAGAGCCAGTTATTGTTGTTATTATATTAAGTCAGTTATTGGGTTTTTACATTCATAGCGCCTTTAAACCCCGAGAGGGTAGGCAGAGTCTGAAGATGCGAGCTAGACCTAGACTGACTCCTAGAAAGGAAAGTACCACCAGGTAATTCGTATATTCCTAGAAATGTGTTACAAAATATTTAGTTAAATCCGCCGTTATTTCAACAAGGTGCATTATAAGTGGGAATATGTCGCAAGCTGCTTTTAAAACTATGTAATCTTTTAAACGCATTTAAGTCTAGATTGCTTAGAAACATTTTAACGGGGGTAATTTTCCACAGAAGTTGCCGCCTTAAAATTATCCAAATTATAATATTATGTTTCTTGTATAACGTTATTAAAAACAAGTCTCTTACGTCTCTAACACTACATTAAATCGTTGGAAGTGTTCTTCGTTTTTTTTTTTTATGTTAAGGATTTTAAAAATTATTTAGAACGCATGGAACAAGTATTTGTATGGCCTACAAGAAATTGTTCCGGGTCTGGATGTGTTTCCTTGTGCAATTTATGTATGTAAACTGTCTCCACGTGGAGTAATGATTTAAAAAAAGAAAAAACGAATTTAATTAGCTATAATTTGTTAAATTAGTTAAATTAAATAAAAAAATAATAGTTTAAAAGACTAAAAAAACTCGCTTTTGTATATAACCGCACTAAAAAGTAGAAAATAATAAGTTTAAAATAAAAAAAAATAGTGATTAACATAAAAAATTCGTTTTATTGTAAGAAAGCGTTAGGTTTTTTTCAGATATTTTTATGATGACGCTAATTTTACAAATATCCACAAAAATATTCACAACAAATGACATCAGGCACCCCACGCTATTTTACATTTTTTTTTGTTTTAGTCACTATTTTCTTATTTTAAACTTATTGAAAATTATGTTTTTTTTTTCGTATTAAACTATTATTCATTTTCTATTTTTTAGTGGGGCTAACTACAAAAGCGTGTATTTTTGGAACGAAGTTCTTTTACGCGGCTTACAGTAGCTTGAACTGGCAGAAATCGTAGTTGTTTTATGAATTATTCGCAAATGCTGAGGATCCTGGGAAGGATAATGGGGCAAGCTATTTAAATTATTGCATTGTTATCGGTCCTTGATAAGTGTGCGAAGTTACAAATCAATCCGACGTTTTTAAGGGGATGAAAATCACATTCAAAAATTTCGTTACATAGAAAATTAATGATGTGTACCTTATAACAATGTCTTATAATAAAACCGTTATATACCTCATAATAGGATCTGGATTATTATTTTTATGATTTTCAAACGTTAACGTTTAGAAACGTAACCTCCACACTAGGATTTTCTCCTGTACGTGGTGGCAGTTTACATACATAAATTTAACAAAGACAAACATACTTGTTCTGTACTGCTCACTCATTGCTAAGCCACTGCACCACGGAGCCTATATAAAATTCGCGTTCTACTCTTGCACGAATGTTTCGTCGACGGCCCAAACGAGTAGCGAGCACGATTGTGTAAACCTGACCAAATCACAAAACATGCGTAGGCGAATAACATGCGTACGCTAAATCATACAATGGTGACACGAGACTGACGAATATTTCGCGCCAAATTTAGCACGATCGACACGTATGACAATCGCATACTGGAGGAGATTGTGAATATGTTTTTTTTTTGATTGCCAGTACTTGCTTTTAAACAGAAAATGACGTAATATAATTTTCTTTTAACGATCTTACGCGAAAACTGTGAAAAAATAAAGATGATTTAAGAAAATAGCGATAAAATACATAAAATTACTTTGTTCTCCATCTTGTTGTATCTTTAACAACGCAACGTGGGGTAAACCTTAGTGTGAGAATCATCACATCCCGGAACTATTGTTTGTAATCTATACAAACAATAACAATTGTTTCCGTGGGCCCGCAGATAGTTAAACTTAAATCTCTGCTTTAGCTACTACGTTGCAGAGTCGTCGGTCAGATTACGTTATATTTTTATGTTTAGGAAGTGCAGCTTCTAAATTGTAGATAAAGGCTAATCTTTAGAATGGTTGAACCGATTATAATAAAACTTCGCGAATAGAAATAGAGAGCAATGCCAAGAGTGGTCTAGGCTATATTTTAACCGAGAATCTTTAAGATGTTTTTCAATAAAACGTTACCTCACAATAGGATTTACTCCTACATCGTGGAAGAATTTTACATACATAAACAAATAAACAAACAAATCCAGACCCAGAACAATTTTGTAAGCATACAAATACTTGTTCCGTGCGGGATTCGTACTCGCGACTCTCAGCACTGCAACTCATTGCTAAGCCACTGTGCCACGGAGACGTCAAAATCGTATATTTACGGGAACACTACATATTGAGTAAAACTACTTTTACGATTTTAATTGCATTTAATTTTTGTACGTGGTAGAGTGGTACGTGGTAGAGCCAAGCTGCAGCTATATTTATAATATATTTGTAGCACGAATGGGTCGGCTCGACCGGGGAAGGGCCACGCTTTCACAGAATACAAGCGTAAAATGGCAGCTTAATGCTGCTGTGTTTCGTATGGTCAGTGTAGAGAAACGGAGACCCTTTTTACTGGAAAAGAGGCATTCCATCTTAGTCCTCAAGGCTGACAACGCATCTGCATTTTTACTCGCAAACGAGGATAGATGTAGATGTCTACGGGCCGCAGCAACCACTTACCATCACAATGGACTGTGTGCTCGTTTGTCACCCTGTTTCGTGTAATGTAACAAATCTATTTAATTATACTGCATATATACATTGTTAATATTATTATGTAAATTTTGCTATTTTCGATATGAAATATTATTGACATTTATTATAATTAAGTTATTTCATGTTAAATCACATTAATTAGTAGATATAACTTGTTGTAATAACTAATTGATTATCTGTTATACCTATTCTACTTTTTCTTCATTTGCTTTAGTTAACTCGGAGTAGCATCAGCTTTTATTTAATAATTTTGGTCCAATCTACGCAGAATTACCTTAATGTCTACACGTCTTGCAGTGGTTTGCTTGGGTTTGTTTTTAATTTGATTAATTACAGGACCCTGAGCAGGTGATAGCACCCAGAGACCCTCTGTATTGAAATTAGGATTTATTTTAATTTCAATAGCCTTACGTCATTATCGTTAGCAAGAATCGATGTTAATTATTTGTGGTCTATCAAATCTGATGTAATGGCAGGGGGCGTCTAGGATTTGATCATTGCCTGCAGACTTTCTGCGGCGTTGGTGTATCACGTCAGCTATATATACTTTTGTTCTTTTACGCGGGTTTTTACAGATCTTTTTGTTTGCTCTATACAAGAGAGACCGTAGAGTGTTGTAGTGGGATATTACATTTGACGGATGGTGAAGACTGACTAAACTTCTTCATCATCTTGTAGATTGTTCTAATAGAAGCTCGCTCCAAGATGTAGCAATCTTGTCTGTGACTCCTCTGACATATGGTACTACAGCAGGCACACGCTCGACTGTGACCGGCTTCATTCGGTCACTGTGACGTCGGCGTGGGACACACGAACCTTGTTATCGTGCAAAACTTGCGTGACGCTTGTCAGCTGAATGTACTTCGAGTTAGCTATGACATCGGGACATTTTTTATAGAAG
Organism: Parnassius mnemosyne; assembly: GCA_963668995.1. Lineage (NCBI taxonomy): Eukaryota > Metazoa > Arthropoda > Insecta > Lepidoptera > Papilionidae > Parnassius > Parnassius mnemosyne. The sequence continues at coordinate 46,213,697 of CAVLGL010000046.1, read as the reverse complement.
AAGGGGTAAACGAGCATGCGTATCAACCGATGGTAAGTGACTACCACTGGCCATGAACAACTGCAACATTAGGGCAATTGCAGTTGGAGGTGCATTGCCGGGCTTTTGACAAGTAGTAAGCTCGTTTCTTGAAGGTCCCTAAGTATCAGTCCAGAAAAATCGCCGGCAGTAAACAATTCCACAAAGAAGTCGTACGAGATAGAAAACTCCAAGTGAATCGCACAGTAATGGGCTGCCAAGCATCCAGATGATGTGGATGTACTTAACGTGGGTTTCAAACGTGGTTGTGGGGTGAAATTTGGAGATTGCAATTAATCCGAACAATTGCACTCTCCGTGGTAAATGTGATAGAAAATGCAAAGGGATGCAACATCTCTTCGCAGCGCCAGTTAATCGAGCCGAGAAGCCAGCCGTCGATGAATTGAGCCTTTCTGCGCTGAATGAATATAGTATTCCAAGTGAGGCCAAACCTGCGTCTAAAACACGCTGAGACTGACATCAAACATACTGAAATGTTTGATGTCCCGATTAACGCTCTCCCGCCCCCCCCCCCCCCTCATGCTTGACCATGGGTGCTGTTGTTGTGAGTTAAAGTTAAATTAAACGCGATAAGATCCGTAAAAGTAGTTTTATTCAATGATATCTAACACATTCTAATTGGGGTTATCGCCAACGACGCATATCCCTTACATTTTTGTACGTGGTAGAGCCATGCGGCAGCTATATTATGGTTGTAGCACGAATAGGTCGGCTCGACCGGGGAAGGACCACGCTCTCACAGAAAACCAGCGTCAAATAGCAGCTTAACGCTGCTGTGTTTCGTATGGTGAGTGTAGAGAACCGGAGACCCTTTTTACTGGCAAAGAGGCATTTCATCTCAGTCCTCACGGGTGACAACGCATCTGCATCTTGAGTCTTTATTGAGGATAGATGTAGATTTCTATGGGTCACAGTAACCACTTACCATCAGGTGGACTGTGTGCTCGTTTGTCACCCGATCCTATATAAAAAAAAACTTTACGATAACGTGGTTATTAAAGTAGTTTTAACGTGACGAAACGAGTTTGGGAGAATATCCCATTGTGAACGCGGCGTCGTGTTGACAGTTTTTTTGTCAATTTACGAAATTAAGTAGGCTGTGGCGTTACGGTTTCCCACAAAAAAGCGTTTCATTGAGATACGTCCTTCGAGGTCATTCTAATTATTTTTGTTTAACGTAACATTACTACTGTTCACACAAATGTGATTTAATACGTGAGGAGAATGATGTAACCCTGATTTATTTTACAAGTTCAAACATCAATAGGTTTTTTAGTAATTTTAAGGACTTTAATAGGCTGTAAAGGTTTTTTACAGCCTATTAAAGTCCACTGCTGAACATAGGCCTCCCTGATAGGTTGCCTTATAGGGGGGATTTTTGCCATAGTGGCCACGCTTGGCAAGCGGGATGGCAACCACATTTTTTATTATTTCCTCTTACGGCGCTGCAAGACGTGCTTAGTACGAGCGAGTCGCAGCGCATGTATATACAGGCCGTCTTCTTAGATATTTCGTGGACGTTTGATAATGCATAGTGGCCGATGATATTACTGAAGGCCAAACAGGGCGGTATCTCACCCAACATCATATGTCAGGAACGACGGAAGAATAAGACTATCGGAAGGGAATTATTCTGTTTCTTCCTGAACGTGGCGGCGCGACTCAATGCAAATTGGGTCGTGCCAGACTAGCAAGTCTCGCATATCTTCAGTGGGCATGGGTGTTTTCTAAAGAGAATATTTGACAGTAAATTGGCTGAGCCTGGTATGTGTGATTGCAGTGCTGTCTATGAGGATAGGCACCAAGTGCTATGTAGGTGTATGATATATGTAAGTGTATGATGACCTGCGATGTAAGGATGGAATAGTACGCGGAAACGTGAGTCCGGTTTATTACCTGGAACTTGTTGACGGGGAGGAGAACTTTGGCCGGCTGCGGTAGTATACGCATGGATGGATATAGAAGCAACAGAGGATGCAAGAACTGCCCAGAACCGAAGACGTGTTTGTCCAGCACAGAAAGAGAGAGTGGTATAGGGAGAAGGAGTAGAGTAATTAATTTGTAGAGTCAAGAAAGAAGTACCGCATGCATCTCCCAAGAGTTTTCCCTGGTTTGTGATGATGTTAGTGCTGTTACAGCCTCTTCGGTCTCAAGGCGCCACCTAAAAGGCTAAAAAAGGGTGAATTCATATTACACTGCATCGTTACTTGGATGAGTTATCTAACGGCTGTCCGAACAAGGGGTGGCGGACTCCGACTCTGACGGCTAACTCGTATCGTTAGATGTTCTGGGCGGTAAGAACTACCCAGAGACGCGGGGGTATGGTGTGTACGCGGTGTGGAGGGGCGGTGTGAGTGTGCGGCGCACCCGTCTGCGGACTCGCTGCGTCTCATCCCTTGTTGTCCTAACAATATTTGTGGCACTAGGTGATTGTGTAGTGTTTGTGTGTGACTGGCCGGCGACATTTCGGTCTTCGGAATCTAACGGAACAGGGGGTTCGATTAGAACGTTACAGGGCCTCCGGAGGGTTTCCGTAACGTTCGGAGTCAAAGCGTAGGTGGCGGCGTTTACCACAAGTGAGTAGGGACGGCCCGTTTAACGGCGATGTTGATGAGGCCATGGGAAGGTGGAGTTGCCTCTTACGAAACGCTCAGAACGAAATGGAGTACGTTCTTACACCGCCACTACATGGTTTTCAGAATAATAATAATCATTTATTTCCTGACCTATTCAATTGACTAGCTCTAAAATAGACTGAAAATAATGTAAGAAACTGATGAATTAGGCGATGACCCTGTATTTTAAGTTATCAGGTCTCCGTCCCATTTGAAAAAACACAAAAGTATGTAAGCTTGGAATACATAATATTTTAATAATAATGATACACGATTATAAATGGTAGAGAGCTGCAGCTATATTATGGTTGTAGCACAAATGGGTCGGCTCGAACGGGGAAGCACCACGCTCTCACAGAATACCAGCGTTAAATAGCAGCTCGCATAGTGAGTGTAGAGTATCGGAGATCCTTTGTACTGGAAACGAGGAATTCCATCTAAATCCTCAGGGGTGGCAACGCATCTGCATTTTGATTCTTAATCGAGAATACGTGTAGATGTCTATCGGCCACAGCATGCACTTTCATCAAGTGAACTGTATGCTATTTGTCACCTATAAAAAAAACACGTTAAAAACTATTCAATTGTGGTAAGAATTATTATAAGTAAGTAAATATAATATAATGTTACAATATAACTAATAATTAATAGAATCAGGCGTTACTTTGCGGAAATCCATTATACGAGTATAAAAGCTTTTAGAAAAATTTACTACCTACTGTGTCTTACCTAGTATGAAGAGCACCTCTCGCCCTCCCTCAATTGCGTGCACTATCCCCGTCACCACTAATCCCAGCGTTGGGAGTAGCGGTGCTGGGATTAGTGGCGCGGATATTTGCGAAGTAAATTTTTCTAAAAGTTGTTTTATAAAACTAATAACTTAATTATTATACAGTCCTGCTCCCCGCGGTATCGTGCCAAGAACGCTGGCTTCGTTTCCCCGCTGACTGGCTATACTTAGCCTTTGAGCGAGAAAAGAACCAGCCCTCTTAATGCCAGCAGCAACGACCAGTCGCAGATACAGTTCCTTTAGGAACTTCACCGCTCGTGGACCCCGTGGACCGATATTCTCTACACCAAATGGCACAAATCACAAAAAAAGTCATCCCTCAGAGACTCATATTAATATAATTGGTATTGGTTCTACAACTACCATATTTTTTCTTTAATTTACACCCAGCGACCGCGACCTTGACGACCGCGTGGCTTAGTTTTTTAGACTTTGAACTAACAAATAAATACTACATCGCTACTGGTCCCGAGTTCGATTCCAATTTTTATTTTCCATTGATTATAAGGTTTCCAAATTTTATTTCGTTTTAGTTTCGTGTTTTTGTTAGTAGCTATCTGATATTATTGCTTATCCACAATGATACAACAATATCTATAGATACTTTTTATTGAATAAGGGCGACAAACGAGCATATTATATAGTCCATCTGATCTGTATCGATCCTCGATTAAGAATCAAAATGCAGATATCTTGTCAACCCTGAGGACTGAGATGGCATGCCTCGTTAGCTGTAAAAAGGATCTCTGTTTCTATACACTCACCATACAAAACACAGCAGCATTGTTCAATGCTGTTTCGCGCTGGTATTCTGCGAGAGCGTGTATAACCCCGGTGGAGTAAACCCACTTGATTTGCAGCTATTGTATTCCTCTAAAGCACCATTCTCTTACTCAAGTGAACAGTGATCTCTCATGATCAATGTGATAACTCTAGAAACAAACTTACTTCATAACTTTAGTAAGGCCGAGAGAACAACAAGAACAATTCATAATGGACACATAGTGATGTAACTTCGATATACAGTATCATTCGCTAATGAGCTGTGGTACCGGAGTTGACCCACTGCTTCGGTTTTTCACTACGCAAGCTTGTGTTCAATTTTCGTCAATTGTACCTAATTTATATTTAATTACCTACTTATAACAAAAAGAAGAAATAAAGAAAGTAAACAAGTTTATTAAGTAACACATTACAGCAATTTGCTTACAATAATAACATATTATTATAAACACCTAGCTGGTTCCCGGCACGTTGCTGCCGCAGATGAAATAATTGTAGAAATATTGTTTTAAATTTGGAAGGTTTATGATGTTTAAATTTTTTTTATAGGATCGGGTGACAAACGAGCACACAGTCCACCTGATGGTAAGTGGCTACTGTGACCCATAGACATCTACATCTATCATCAATAAAGACTCAAGATGCAGATGCGTTGTCACCCGTGAGGACTAAGATGGAACGCCTCTTTGCCGGTAAAAAGGGTCTCCGGTTCTCTACACTCACCATACGAAACACAGCAGCGTTAAGCTGCTATTTTACGTTGGTTTTTTGTGAGAGCGTGGTCCTTCCCCGGTCGAGCCGACCCATTCGTGCTACAACCATAATATAGCTGCAGCATGGCTCTACCACGTAGAAATAGAAATGATAACGCATTCATTGAAAATTAATGTACGACTGTCAAATAAATTTGTCAGTACGATACTCGCGCCACCTAGTGTAAGTTAACTGTACTATGCCTATAACCTTCGCCCTACTCCAAACAATAAGTTGACAAAGTTATAGCACATTCTGATGAAAGGTATGGCAGAGCATAAAATACGGACAAAAAACAAACATAAATTAATGACAAACAATGAATGGTCAAAAAATAATACAATAAATGGTCACTAAAAAGGCACCCAACTCAGCATAGTCTGGTATAGACAAAGTACTGATACGAGGGCGGCACTGAAAATTTCGGGAATCAAGGAAGTGACACAACATTACTATTTAAAAATGTATTTATTGCTTTTCGAAGTATTCTCCGCGAAATTTGACACATTTTTCCATACGATGGAACCAATCATTGAAGCAACCATTCCATTCGGAAGTTGGGGTCTCCAAAATGGCCGTTTTGTAGGTGTCCACAGCTTCTTCAGGTGATGAAAATCTCTGCCCACGCAATTTATTCTTTATTTTAGGGAAAGTATAGAAATCATTAGGGCTTAGGTCGGGGCTGTACGGCGGATGGTCTAATAATTCTATGTTTTCTTGCTCTAAAAACTCTTTTGTTCTGTGTGCGGTGTGAGAACTGGCATTGTCGTGATGGAGGATGATGCGGCGGTTGCAGTTCTCTTTACGGAGTTCAGAAACGACCTGTGGCAAACAAATGCTAGCATACCATTCTGCATTAACTGTTCTTTGTCTCTCAAGAGGAATAGTCGTAACATGGGCGGTTTTGGAGACAAACGTGGCCACCATTTTTTTTGCAACACTCCGTGAACGAACAATTTTTGATGGCTTTAACTCATTTTCGAACACCCAAACTCGTGACTGGTTTTTTGTTTCGGGTTCGTACGCGTATATCCAGGATTCGTCACCTGATACAATGTTGTATACAGCATTTGAGGATCCTGCGTGGAATCTTTCGAGCGTTCTGACGCACCAAGTATCGCGAGCCGCTTTTTGTTCTTCACAGAGCGAATGCGGTATCCATCGGGAAAACAACTTTTTTACACCTAATTGTTCATGCAAGATTATTTGTATTTGACTCATGCCAATGTCTAAAGTTGCCTGAATTTCGCGGTATGTCACATGTCGATCTTCCTCACTCAGCTTACGCACAGCATCAACGTTTTCTTGGGTGACTGCAGTTTTTGGACGACCTTGACGGGGATCATCACCTAGCTTGACACGTCCACGTTTAAATTCAGCAAACCAGCGATAAATTGTGGTTTTGGATCACAAATTATATTTTATATGGGGAAATATATAAAATATAATTTGTGTATATTTTATATGTTACGGTGACTGCCTCGTTGGTCTAGTATTGTAAGCGCGACTACTGATCATGAGGTTCCAGGTTCGAATCCCGGATCGGACCAAAAATTCAGCAATTGAGTTTTTCCGTCAAGAAATTCTCAGTATCTGCCCGGAGTCAGGAAGTTGCCGGTGTCTCACACCCGTGCCTCGGAAAGCACGTAAAACCGTTGGTTTTTTTTTTATAGGATAAGGGTGACAAACGAGCACACAGTCCACCTGATGCTAAGTGGCCCATAGATATCTACATTTATCCTCGATTACGAATATCAAAATGTAGATGCGTTGTCACCCGTAAGGACTAAGATGGAATGCCTCGTTTCCAGTAAAAAGGGTCTCCGGTTCTCTACACTCACCATACGAAACACAGCAGGAATGACATGCCTTAAATATAACGATGACCTCCGGACCGAATTTCGGTCACGGCGGCCAGCCTCACCGTAGACTAGCCATCGGAACAGGGCAGGATTATAGTGCACTAGTGTTTGCGTAAGCAGAAGTGCACTCTCTATTCTCTTACTCGCATAGTCCGATGGGACGGTATAACCGACAGGACCAGAAAGAGATCTGGCTCACAACCACGTTTATACGTGGTAGAGCCGTGCTGCAGCTATATTTCTGGTATAGTTGTAACACGAATGGGTCGGCCCGACCGGGGGAGGACCACGCTCTCACAGAATACCAGCGTAAAATAGCAGCTTAACACTGCTGTGTTTCGTATGGTGAGTGTAGAGAACCGAAGACCCTTTTTACTAGAAAAGAGGCATTTCATCTTAGTGACAATTTTGATTCTTCATTGCGGATAGATGTAGATGTCTATGGATCATAACAAACACTTACCATCAGGTGGACTGTGTGCTCGTTTGTCACCCTATCCAATGAAAAAAAAACAGTAGTTAGATAGTGCCCAAGCCAAACACTGACAGAAAAGTGAGGTTAGCCAGAAAAATCTTGTGACAGTTTGGTGTTATTCACTATAGCTTTTAGCCATCTGGGCTTAATGCTGCTGTATTCTGTGAGAGTTTGGTCCTACTCCGGCCGAGCCGACCCAGTCGTGCTACAACCATAATTATTTTTTACAGACCGCGTTAAAATTTAAAGACGTAATATTATATTAACCCTAGGATTGACCAAAGCAGAAACATAATTACACTATATTATAATTTATCTTTTAAAATATGACAATAAACGCCTTGACTGGCCTTGACGTACAAGCGGAATATTTTGAGTCAAGGTTTTAAGTTTATTTGTACCAAAAACTACGTATAATTGTATTTCATGCTATGAACAAGTAAATATACGTGTTAGAGCCATGCCGCAGCTATATTAGTAGTATAGTTGTAGCACGAATGGGTCGGCTTGAACGGGGAAGAACCACGCTCTCACAGAATACCAGCGTAAAATAGCAGCTTAACACTGCTGTGTTTCGTATGGTGAGTTTAGAGAACCGAACACACTTTTTACTGGAAAAGAGGCATTCCATCTTTGTCCTCACGGGTGACTATGCATTTGGATTTTGATTCTTTATTGAGGATACATATATGTAAATGTCTATAGGCCACAGCAACCACATACCATCATAATAAAATCCATTTCATTACGTAAAACTGTTTCGAAGTCAGTCTTTATGTAAATACTATTTTAGTAAACAGATCAAAACAACTTCAGCGGAAACTCGACCTACCAACATGGATACGGATAGCGATAAAAGAAGATAATTATTATACAAAATTATTTCTTAACTAGCGGTTCCCCGCGACTGCGTCCGCGTGGAACTTATTACGACTGGTTTTCAATGGTTTTAATTTCTTTTCGCTGAACCCTGATCCTTTTTCTGAAATGCAAGTAGCCTAAATCACTCCTTATAATATCAGCTATCTGCCATGAAAGCCCCGTCAAAATCGGTCAGTCATTTCGGAGATTAGCCTGAACAAACAGACAGACAGACACAATTTAAAAAAATGTTTCTTTTGTTTTAATTATTATATATTTTGATATTATAAACGTGTCTTCAATTTTATTTACTTGTATAGATTTGCAGTCCAAAGTTAACGTTATGTTAATGGAGTAAAATCCAAAAATTTTGGAAAAATCATCTAATTTAGGGAAAATCATCGTCATCAAGGCCCTCTCGGCCTTGATGACGATGACGAAAATAATGATGATGATGACTTCGTTCATAAACAATTGCTATATCCATAGTTCATAGCCAAATTATAGCTGCAGAATGGCTTTACCACCATGAAAAGCTTTCTGGCAATTCCCTTTGTCAACGAAATGGGGAGATGGATTCTTCCGTACCGCTACCACATGGTAATACCACTAGTTAACCACGGAAAAACTTGTGTTAAACCCTTCGTAATATACAACAAAACATCTTCGTGTTATATATAATACCATTATAGCATATTGAAGTCCACTGCTGAACATAGGCTTCCCTCATAGATTCCCTCCTAGAGTGGATATTTGCCATAGTTGCCACAGTTAAGTTTTGTTTTTGGATGTTATTCAGAAGATGCTACAGCCAATCTCCTGGTTTGTTTCCCTCGGGAAACCCACGTTGACACCCACGGGACGTTATGGGGTAGTGAATATTCTCGCAACGCTACTCCATGATAAAAATTTGTTTATTTTTAATAAGATAAAATGAAATAATGTGTATGCGCGGCTTGAAGCTATTTACAGGTTTAATTAAATGGAGTTAATTGCTTTTTTAACGCAAATTAAGAAGTGAACGTCTGCGAGTGGTTATTAAAAACAACTTGGTAGTTTTAATTTCACGCCTCGTTATTTTAATATCATTTTACCATACTGTTCACCGTTTAGTGTCGTAAGGCGACAGATGGAAACTGAAATAGATGGGCTGCAGCATTTTCTCCCTGTAATGATGATGATGATGATGATTTTCTCCCTATGAGACAATCTATGGGGAAGTTCTATATCTAGCAGGGGCTTTAATAGGTTGTAATAAATGGGAAAAAAACTATCATACTGTATCATCATCGTCATCATCATCATTACAGCCCTTCACAAGTCCACTGCTGAACATAGGCCTCCCCCACGGAGCACGGCCCTAAGCCATCTGCATCCATTAACTTCCTACATGTCTTACCAGGTCGCCACACCATATTGTATGAGCCTTTTAAATCCGATATTGTGCAAGGCTTTACGTGGTAAAGCCATGCTACAGCTATACTAATTGTATAGTTGTAGCACGAATGGGTCGGCTCGACCGGAGAAAGACCACGCTCTCACAGAACACCAGCGTAAATAGCAATGTAATACTGCTGTGTTTCGTATGGTGAGTGTAGAGAACCGGAGACCCTTTTTACTGGCAAAGAGGCATTCCATCTTAGCTCTCACGGCTAGCAACGCATCTGCATTTTATTTCACAAACGAAGATAGATGTAGAGCCTATGGGCCACAGTAACCACTTACTATCAGGGGGACTGTGTGCTCGCTTGTCACCCTTATCCTATAAAAAAGGAGTAAAAGTTAAAATAATAAACCAGAGATTAAATAGAAGCGGGTAGAGTGACCTTGTCCAGTGAATTGAATAAACTCTTGTAGTTACTAGTATCACAATATTTATTTTAAATTATTATTATACTAATTATAGAACCAACCGGTTTCGCCTCACGGAATTATCAGGGTTTATAACAATAACCTGGAGTTTCACCAAGTAACAACAATCGCAAGTGTAAATTATATCTATACAAATAAATAAAATTGAAGTGTCTGTTTGTAATTTACTCGTATATTTTTTTTTAGATTTTCCACCAGATATTTTTCCGGACCGATGCGACTTAGGGACCTTCAAGAAAAGAGAAGCCAACAACGCATCTGCAGTTCCCCTGGTGTTGCAGATGTTCACTTACCATCAGGTGAACCACATGCTCGTTTGCCCCCTCTGCTATAAAAAAGGTCAAAATAACAGCTTTTTACTAAATGCATATGAAAGAAAGCATATACGGTACTTATAACAAAAATACAATTATAAAAATGTTGTCTCTGTCTTACAGTCTGTCTGTCTGTCTGTTTATTGGCTGAACCGATTTTGACGGAAATCTCACTTGCAGATAGCTGATGTTATAAGTAGTAACTCAGGCTACTTTTATTTTAGAAAAAGTTTTAGCGTTCCGCGTTAAAAAATTTAAACCCATGAAATCCATGTAATAAATTTCACGCGGGCAAAGTCGCGGGGAACAGCTAGTAATAAATAATAAAATAAAATAGTTAACTTTAAATTACACGTAAGGATAAAAGTAAAGGCTACTCCAATAATAGGTACTTACGCTAGCACTCTACCACGTACAGAATGCTCCTGAACTTTCATAGATTTAGATCCCTGTTTGTACGTAAACTGTAATAGTTAGTTCCCAAACCTCTTGCCACTACCTGCGATGTGTTTCTAACGTAGCAGATTTATTTATCGAGATAGAACACGCGTGAATTACACTTCGAGATAGCATCGACGGTTCCATCGATACTTTTATACAACTACTTGTTGTTCTCGATGTATAGTCGATTCCATATTGGTCACATATTAAGTTCGAGATAATTTTAAGCCAACGAAACGTACGAGTATATGTTTATTGAACAATTGAATAAAATTAGTAACGCAAGTGTTTTTTTTTAATGTAAAATAACAAATGAGCTAAGATAATAACTGATTAATATTGTTACTTGTGACCAACGTCAAATAAATAAGGTTACAGATGTGTTGTCATCTGTTAGAACTAAGATGAAAAGGCTCTTATGCTGTTTGTTACTTTTTACTTTTTATTCTTTGCATCAGCCAGTAAATTCCACCATTCGATTCACCACCATTGCACCGTGTTACTTGCCTAAAATGTCGTGAAATGCGACTATTGGGATAGTGTGTTTATGATTTTATAGGCGTTGGGCTAACCGCTTATCATAAATATTTCCCAATTTTACATTTAAACCCACATTTTTGACTCTTTGTACTATGCTGTGTGCGACCCCTTTTTGTCACGTTCGGCAACGTCTAGTACAAATAACGTTAAAAATAGGATATACAATATGGCGTTGTGATTGCGTGGGAAATAAATATTTCTTTTATTTTCTTTAACTCTTTCAATTAATTTATTTATTTATTTTTTATAGGATAAGGGTGACAAACGAGCACACAGTCCACCTGATGGTAAGTGGTTGCTGCGGCCCATAGACATCTACATCTATCCTCTATTACAAATCAAAATGTAGATGCGTTGTCACCCGTGAGGACTAAGATGGAATGCCTCATTTCCAGTAAAAAGTGCCTCCGGCCACCTGCACTCACCAAGCGAAAGGCAGAGGTAAACCTCTACTTCATGCTGGTTTTCTGTGAGGTCGTGGTACCACCCCGGTTCGAGCCGGCCCATCCGTGCGACAGCAAAAGCTGCCGCGTGGCTCTACCACTGTTCATTGCCGATTAACAATTTCACTCGTGAGACGAGTATGGAACTCGGGTTGCTCGTGTTATAAAATTTATGGCGAGAGCTACCACGGCTTCAAGACAGTACCGTTACAGCTAAAGAAAAGTCTCACCCATAGATTGCGTCATAGGGGAAAAATTTTCACTGTCACCACGCTTTGCCTTTTTTTAGTTGTTACTCGAAAGACTGCCGCCTAAATGTCTTGTTGATCCTTCCCAGGACAGAGATATTTTCCGAACCAGTGGTAAATTAAGCACGAGAGTGACTTTCGATAAGTATTATCTAATAATCTATATTGAATAAAAAAAGTTTTTATATCTATTTCCAAGGCCTGATTTGTTTCGCTCTGTCACCTATTTCAACACCCACTGGACGATATGGGGTAGTGGATGTTATTACACTACCATTACACGATTGGAAGACGTTAGGAAATGTATTTATTTTTTCAGCGTGATAAATAAACATTTCTTTTGACAATCGTTATCTTTAAGCCTCTAGTTTTCATACTACAGTTCCAAAATAAATGGAGAAGTAGCAGCTGAAAAACCTTCGCAGGTTTTATTTAATACTACAGATTCCATGCGACCGGAGAAGCAGCAGCAGCTAAAGAAACTCCAGAGGTAACATAAGAAAAAAAATTGTAGGGGACTTTCTAAAGACGTTTCCGCCTTAAACCGTGTACCATTGTGTAGGGCCGCAATCGATACTCAACTCTTGGCTTCCAATTCTGTTTCATTCCCGAACCACTTCATTTTATCTATCCCTTTGTATTCAGGTAATCGATTAAGGAAATCTTTAAAAATATGCAATACAAGAACGGTTTTTATTTCTTCTTCATTAGTAAAGGCTTTGCGATCACAGTAGTAAATTCTTTCATAGTATAAGAGCGAAGAATGAGCACACTGTCCACATGATGGTAAGTAACGCCATCCTTCATTGAAATCTACATCTATTCTCGATTAAACTCAATAGTAGATGCGTTGTCACGTATACGTGGTAGAGCTATGCTGTAGCCGTTTTATGGTTCTAGCACTAATGGGTCGGCTCGAACAGGGAAGGTCCACTGGAAGTTGAAACAGCAGAATAATGCTGCTGTGTTTTGTGTGATGAGTGTACAGAACCGGGGGCGCTTTTTACTGGAAATGAGGCATTCAATGTTAATTCTCGTGGGTGAATACAAACCTGTATTTTGATCTTAACCAAGGATAGATGTAGATGTCTATGGGCTACAGCATCCACTTACCATCACTATGTACCAGAGCTGTGTGATCATTTGTCACACTTATTCTGTTAAAAAAAACTGAGGACTAAAACCGGAAATCTTTTTTACTAGTAACGAAGCATTGTGTTTCGTTACTTGTAAAGGAGATTTCCGGTTCTTTGTACTACTCATACGAAACAGAGCAGTAATATTTCGACGGTGGTAAGTCTTCACTAGTATAGTATTAGTAGGTGATGAAAGAAGTGTTGTTGGTATTAGTGATGTTGGGTTTAGTGGTGACAGTGATAGTTAGCGAGTAATTGAGAAAAAGAAGATGGTACTCTTCTTTTTATATAAACACATTTTATTTTTAACGCATTTCTTAGCTTAATTTTCGCATCTTTGATAAATAACCGCAAAGTAACGTGCGATTCTATTAATAATCTTACGTAAGTAAATAGGTTAAAGGAAAACAGTGGAGTTACAGATTCCGTTCGTCCTTCTCACAGCTCAAAGCTAACTTGTTAATTGATTACTCACTGCAAAACCGAACTGATTGTTTGACTGGAACTTACTTTTTTCCTTTAGTAATAGACTCGTTCGGTTATACTTTTGGCAAGTAATAAGAAATTGTCTCCTATATAAAATTTGTTCCAAAAACTTCTAAGTACACTGATTCATCACATTGAGAAGGTCTTTGATTTTGACGAGAGCTTAACCAAATGGATAGTCGATAACGATAGTATCTCATGTTTTTAACGATCTTATTAGATGTGCAAAGCTGCTTGCAAAAATATTAAACAAAGTAGGCTATAGATGCGTTGTCACCACTAAGGAAAAAGGAAGGCGCCTAAGCGGACAAAATAATTTGACGTTTATATCAACATTGGAGCACTTGTTTTGTCGTTTTCACTAGTTCACATGCGCAGACAATTAGTGTACAAAATCGCATTTTTCACAAAATCACTTTTACGTATCAAAATCGAATTCAAACCATTAATTTGTACGATAAAACATGATCAACAATGTAATTTATAAAATTACATATAATAATATAAAATATACAGTAAGATACAATACAATCTGGGCGTTTTCAAGGCAAGAGTGAATAGACAAAAGTTATAACACTGGTGGACTGCAATATTAACTGCAAAAATAAATTTAGTTTAGTTTTGTATTAAATTTTAATTTTATAAATAGAACAGAATAGAATAGAATAGAATATTAAGGTCCTGCATGGCTGACTTACCCGTGTGCGAGTGTGCGCGTGTGTGTGTGTGTGTGTGTGCGTGTGTGTGTGTGTTATTATTAATATTTTGTGATTTTTCTAGGATCTCACTTGTTATCCGAAATAAAGATTTATTATTATTATTATTATTTGGGATATCTATAAAGTTTTCTCATCTGGTTGGGCTGATAATATATATATATATATATATATATATATATATATATTGTTCGCGCAAAACACTTTCAAGGATTGACGCGAGAGGGCGCTCGGCGCGGTGCATTCATACCGGTTTGACTTTCGGTCGTGCGAAAAACGCCCAAGGGCAGGCAGTCGTCCATAATCGGTGCTGACGTGAGCACGCGGTCCATTCTGTTAGGGAACTCGGAATAATTCGGCGCGGCCAGTAAATATACGGTCTATCATTGTGACGCGCATTCCTACTGGAGAGCTTCCCGGGACTTATTGTGTCTGACTCAAAACCTGCATAAGTGCATTCGGCAATATTAGATAGTGCTGCCTCTGATATTCTAGAATTAACTATTGCTACGCGAAACGGTAGTGACCTTTGACCCTTTAAACTCCGTGTGCGTTTGTGCGGTAACCATTATACCCAGCGATAGTTAGTGGCTTCTGTAAGTTAGTAAATCGTACGATAGAGTTAATTGACTGGCAACGTGACGAAAGAAGAAAGTGACTGTGGACTACCTCGAAAGGCGCTCTCAAGTTGGAGCGGTGTCGACGCTCGGGCTGCTGCCGACGGCCAAGGTCTAGGTTCAATCACCAT
This sequence comes from Parnassius mnemosyne, assembly GCA_963668995.1. Lineage (NCBI taxonomy): Eukaryota > Metazoa > Arthropoda > Insecta > Lepidoptera > Papilionidae > Parnassius > Parnassius mnemosyne. The sequence goes on along the minus strand of CAVLGL010000046.1, from coordinate 46,198,575 downwards.
CAGTCACACCCAGATACACACCACATCACCATTCCTTCCCTTGCACTACACAACCACATGCGACCTGACCGACTCCGGAGGGACCAGTCGCCTTGGATAGGTAAGTAAGCTTCATCCAAATTCCTTCCGGTCGACTGGCCGTAGTATAGCTTCAGCTCATGGGCCCCTGAAGATTGGATCCTTTAAGGGAGCAGCCGTAGGCCGTAACAAACTGGTAGCAGAGCGCGGTTCCGGGTTCGATTCCCGGTCGATCCCGAACATAGTGTTTGATAAACATTAAACAAACTGGTAGCAGAGCGCGATTCCGGGTTCGATTCCCGGTCGATCCCGACTATAGTGTTTGATAAACATTAAACAATTTTGGTGGCAGGGAGCGTTGGTGTGATTGGTTTAATTTGCATCTACAATCACGCCCGTCCGTAATACGTAAAAATATTTTTTTGTACGTAATAATAGAATTATTTTCCTTTGTTGCTTTGTTGCTTGCCTTTTTTTTGGTTAGAGGGTAATTTGAAAAGCCGCGCCCTAGGTTGTGCAAGCGGGAGTTTTTCTAGAGATATACGTCATGTAGGTAGATGGTTATTTTTACGTAATCGGTTAATTATCGTTGTCGGATAGTTGTAGTGGATTACTTATCGAAGGTTCGATTTCCGAGCTAGGCATTTTGGTTGATCGACCGTGATGTGTATCTTCGTTTATACTGTAATTTGTATTTGAACTAAAGAGTAGTAATTGTATTTGCGTACTTTGAATTTAACTTGATTTCATCGCACTAGTATTTGTTATTTGTTAATTTGATTGTGTCTTTTCTTTTGAGCTAACTTGTATTTGGTTGATACGTAGTAATTCGTATTTGTGTAATTTCTATTCAACGCGATTTGATAGGAACTGCATTTATTAACTGTTAATTTTTGTTGTATTTTTTGTTTGTTATCTTTGTAATCTGTGCTCAAGCCGCGTCGTAATTTGTATTTAATAGTGATGACATCGCCTAAGCTACTGATCCGTTGTCTGCGGACTGAGTTGCGCTGGGTCACAAGCGCCCATGCTTTGATAGGTCGACCGGATAGGGTCCATAACTTGATGAAGCGGTTCGAGCAGGTGGATGCTCGAAGGGCCGCAGTGGAGGAGGCTTACGCTGAGCTCGAGGATTCGGATGTGGAGAAGGGAGTCCTGGACTCTTGCTTTGCGGACTATGAGCAGTTCTTGTGGCTCACGGACGAGTTGATCGAGGCTGAAGGCAGGTATGCCGAGGAGGCGCGTGAAGCTCGGATGAGTGACCTGTCCGAGTCCTCTCTGAAGCAGCTTCAGCCGGAGCTGTTGGGACGACTCCCAACTCTGGACCTGCCAAAGTTCTCCGGGGTCCATTCCGAATGGCTGACCTTCGTTGGTCTTTTCGACAGCCTAGTGGACGCCCGGAGTGACTTGACCCCGAGCAAAAGATGGTGTACCTCCTGGCCTCACTGGAGGGGGAGGCCCTGGGCGTCGTCGGCCACTTGAGATTGTCGGACGACGCCTACCAGACTGCTCGGGACCTCCTAGCCAGAAGATACGCCAACGTCCGGCGAATTGCGGACGAACATGTTAAGTTGCTTCTAAGCCTCCCGCTGCTTAGTGACCGGGCCAGACTGCTTCCGGACCTGTTGGATCCAGTCTTGGTGGCCTGTAATACGTTGAGGCGGCTGGGTTTATCAGTGGGCGAATGGGCTTTTTTGTTGCTCCGCATCGTGCTGTCCCGTCTACCTCTCGACCTGCGAATCCATTTTGAGGAGAGGTACGGCGGGGACGAGGCCTCCTATATTCCGCCCTTCTATGACCTGCTGCGGTTTTTGGAGGAGCAGTGCCGACAGATAGAGAGCGCGGCGGGCACCGTTGACGACTTACGAGCCGTGCCCAGTGAGAGGCTGAATCCTCCAGGCAAGTCGTCGTCAACCCCCCCCCCCTGCTCCTATTGTCGAGCATCTGATCATCGGGTAACGTCGTGCCCGAAATTATTAGGTAAGCCGGTTCCAGCGAGGCGAACTATCGCCAAGGAGCGCCGCTGGTGCTGGTCATGTCTGGGAGGGCACCTCCAGCGAGACTGTCCGCATCGACGGCCCTGTCTGCATTGCCAGGGCAATCACCATGCCGTTTTGAGCCTGGGTGCGAACGGCATCTCCTCTCGGGGCTCTGCCAGGCCCTCGACCCCCACGGGCGGGGGCGCTCAGCCACGCCCTCTGCAGGGTGACTCTCGGCGCCCGCCGGCCAGCCACCAGGCCCCTAAGTTTGAAAGGAGTCCCTCCCCCGACCAGTCGGGGGGTAATTCCCCCAGGGGCGGGGGTGTCATCACCCCCCCTCAGCGTGTGGAGAGGAACTTCGCAGCCACTCATCGGTCCGCTGGACCCTTCTCACTTCCGTTAGCTGAGTGGCCGCGACTGGTGTACCACTGTTCCCCATTTGATGGAGGCGGCCCTGTCTAGCTGCTGCCTTAGTTCCCACCACGGCCGCCTCCACTGAGCCTTAAGCCGTCAACAGTCCACTTGTCAAAATGTTCTGTTGCCGACGGCCTCAGTGAAGGCGTACAACCCGAGTGGCAACTGTTAAAGGTTGTGCTCTATTTATCTCGGGTTCACGCCATGTGGCCTCCCCTTGGTGGTGGGAAGATTAGGGCCCCCCTGGAGCGTTGAATCACGTTGTCAAGGGGTATTAGATTTGGGTTGGTCGAGCACTTAGTCAAAAATTACTTGAATTAAAATTAAAAATCGCTTTGGGCTTTCCGCGAAATTTTCCTATTTGTAGCGGTTTAAATTAAAAGAATTGAATTTAATCTACTCCTTTAAATGCTACTGCATGTGTTTTCTACATATATTTAATCACTGTATTTGATTGTTGCGTCTGTTTGCTGAAAGGAAAATTTGAATTCATCTGAAATTGAATGGCGCACTATTTGAAAAATTATCTATATGTTTATGATAGTGTTTAATCATTTTGCTTTGCGAAGGAGTAGGGCTGTCCCTTACGTTATTGTTTTGTTTAATTTGCAAGTTGACCTATGCGCATCGGTGATTAATTTGGTTGAATTAATTCTGTAGCTGAACATTGATGCTTTTGAAAAATTAGTTGAAATATGAGCATAGGACTACTTGCCTAACAGGCTAGCTAGTTTGGAGATTATCTGATTGAAATCAGCTGCCGCGCTATTTTAGTAAATGATAATATGGTGGGTGGCCTGGCTAGGCCTACTTGTTGAAAATTCATAGTAGGGACTATCTGTGCGTTTCGTTCGGCTCTTCACAGACGACGTTCATGTGGAATTTGTGGGTGCTCTCTGCACTGAAGCTTAGGAGGCCGCTCGGGGCCGCTTCGTGTCGCGTCGCTGTTTGCAGAGCTGATCCGGTCGGATTGCGGAACTAATCATATGGGCACAGATAGGTGTTTGAAAGAGGTCGTCGGACTTCTGTCCAGTACAGGACTTGTTAAAGTGCTGCGATGCCCAGGAGGGGCATCCAGTGGAGGCTGACCCTCCGGCTTGCCACATTAGGGCTATTTTTTGAGGCGCTGATTAGGGTTGCAAGATCTGATGGGATGCCTAAGGTGGCCTAGTTTGGTTGTAGAGTCGGTCTTGCAACTTGCCTTCGCGACCTTGTCCCTCTGACCGGTTTGCTCGCGGACCTAAATCCTTATGTCCGGGACGGGGGTTTGTTCGCGCAAAACACTTTCAAGGATTGACGCGAGAGGGCGCTCGGCGCGGTGCATTCATACCGGTTTGACTTTCGGTCGTGCGAAAAACGCCCAAGGGCAGGCAGTCGTCCATAATTGGTGCTGACGTGAGCACGCGGTCCATTCTGTTAGGGAACTCGGAATAATTCGGCGCGGCCAGTAAATATACGGTCTATCATTGTGACGCGCATTCCTACTGGAGAGCTTCCCGGGACTTATTGTGTCTGACTCAAAACCTGCATAAGTGCATTCGGCAATATTAGATAGTGCTGCCTCTGATATTCTAGAATTAACTATTGCTACGCGAAACGGTAGTGACCTTTGACCCTTTAAACTCCGTGTGCGTTTGTGCGGTAACCATTATACCCAGCGATAGTTAGTGGCTTCTGTAAGTTAGTAAATCGTACGATAGAGTTAATTGACTGGCAACGTGACGAAAGAAGAAAGTGACTGTGGACTACCTCGAAAGGCGCTCTCAAGTTGGAGCGGTGTCGATGCTCGGGCTGCTGCCGACGGCCAAGGTCTAGGTTCAATCACCATCAGTCACACCCAGATACACACCACATCACCATTCCTTCCCTTGCACTACACAACCACATGCGACCTGACCGACTCCGGAGGGACCAGTCGCCTTGGATGGGTAAGTAAGCTTCATCCAAATTCCTTCCGGTCGACTGGCCGTAGTATAACGCTCCCCCATATATTTTAATGTAATTAGGAATTTCCACGTGGCCACATTAAGGCCCGACCTACGTCTGTTCGGGAGGTCTTCAGCTCATGGGCCCCTGAAGATTGGATCCTTTAAGGGAGCAGCCGTAGGCCGTAACATATATATATAATAGAATAAATAAAAAAAAAACACAAATATATAACAACCCAACCAGATGGAAGCCCTCTGCAGGAGAGACCAAACGGCCGAGGGTTAGGAGGAAAGGGAAAGAAACCGGCGGACGATGCGGGCGGTATCGAGGAGCACCACCTTCTGCATTTGAACTTGGAGCGGTCCGTCACGGAGTCCCAGTCGCCTCAGATGACCCGAGAATCTGATTGGAATTAACCCATTCGCAGAGACGACTACAGGTATAATTTCGGCCGGCAGTCCACCCCACATGTCGGTCACCTCGTGAGCCAGGTCCAGATATTTTGTCAGCTTATCTGTTTCGGCTTTCACGAGGTTCTCGTCATAAGGAATGGTAATGTTGATCAAAAATATCCTTGACTGTACCCGGTCCATCAGCACAATATCAGGCTTATTCGCAAGAATAGTCCTGTCTGTGATGATGGTCCGGTCCCAGTAGAGCCTGGCGCGGTCATTTTCGAGTACAGCTTCCGGTAAGTACTTATAATACGGCAGTTTCCGATGCACGAGACCGTATTTCAGAGCGAGCTCCTGGTGTAGAATCCTGGCTACTAAGTTGTGCCTGTGCAAATACTCAGAGTTAGAAAGCGCCGAACAACCAGAGATGACATGCCTAAGTGACTCACCGGGATGGCGACAAGCTCGACAGACGTCAACGGTGCCATTCTTTAGGATGTATCTCCGATAATTGTTGGTCTTAATAACATGGTCCTGTACCGCACAGACAAAACCCTCGGTTCCCCCAAAGAGGTCACCAAAACGTAGCCAGTGGAGGGAGGCGACTCAGTCTACGAAAGGCTCGTGTAGAGCCTTGTAGAACCTCCCGTGGAGCTCCTTCTCCTTCCATACGGTCTCCCGGTCGGAAATGCTCTGTATTATTATTATTATTATTATTTGTTACGCTAAGACGATTTACCATTTAGAGCTTCAGCACCACATACAGGAGGGATTATGTTCAACCATTGGCATAATAAGTAAAAAAAAAAAATCTCACCACAAAAACCTAGAACCTACTTTGCATCTATCTTATTACTTCATTTAAACAGTATTATTAAGCGTATAATTGGAAGGGACCACGTACAGTAGTCCACTGCTGAACATGTGACCCTAGCTCGGAGGCCGTGAACTCGCCGTAAATTTTAATATGTAAGCAACCCTGGTACAATCCTGCCGGCATAATTAACATTGTTATTTAATTGAAATAATATTTTTTATGTATTAAGTATTTAACAATTTGCATAAGGTATGGAATACCTTAACGCACTTGTGTCAGACTCCCGCACTTTCATAGCTATACAAAAACATTTGTATAACGTACGAGTAAGACTACATATTTTTATACCCTAATCCCTAAACCATTTCTTGCAATTTCAAGCACTGATTTACCACGAGGTCCGCGGTGAAGTAAAACATAACACGTGGTAGAGCCGCGCTGCAGCTATATTATGGTTGTAGCACAAACAGGACGCCCCGACTGTCGATTGTCGCACAGTACTAGCGTGATACAAAATAATAATGCTACTGTTTTTCGTATGGAAAGTGTAGAGAATTGGAGACTCTTTTCACTGTTAACGTGGGATTGCATTTAATTTTCAGGGGTGACAACGCATCTACATTTTAATTCTTAACCATTTCACTGTCCTGTGTCTTTTTTGCGGACAGGGAAGTTGTTAATTATTGAGGATAAACGTGGCTGTCTATGGACCACAGCATCTACTTACCATCGGGTGGACTGTGTGCACCCGGTGTGTTGTCACCCTTATTCTATATATTAAAAAAAGTGTGTGTGTCAGCTCCGACACATGACTGGAGTTTACTCCTTACGAACGATTATTTGTTTATATAAAGTAGTACAGTCGAGATTACTCTGTGCTGGGGGCTGCCCAAGATAAGTTGCGCACGATATTACGTAGTCATAGAAACGTGAATACATAGCGTAACGCATGGCGTAACGTTAACGATTTTACTCCCCATAAATTTTCATACCCTGGGCTTATATATGAAAATCGATTCTTGAGGAGTAAACTTCAATAAGGTCCAATAAAATAACTCTGGGAGAGTCTTGTTACTATGGGATGTATTTAGGCTGGAACTTTTTTACTTTATATAATATGAATTAATATAAATTATGTATTTATTGTAACTTTTTTTTATAGGATCGAGTGACAAACGAGCACACAGTCCACCTGATGGTAAGTGGTTGCTGTGGCCCATAGACATCTACATTTATCTTCGTTTGCGAATCAAAACGCAGATGCGTTGTCACCCGTGAGGACTAAGATGGAATGCCTCTTTTCCATTAAAAAAGGTCTCCGGTTCTCTACACTCACCATACGAAACACAGCAGTGTTAAACTGCTATTTGACGCTGGTATTCTGTGAGAGCGTGGTCCTTCCCCGGTCGAGCCGACCCATTCGTGCTACAACTATACTACTAATATAGCTGCAGCATGGCTCTACCACGTAAAAATTTATATATAGTAACTATTTATACATGAGTATATTTATATATTTAACTAGCGAACCGCCCCGGCTTCGTAAAGATGGTTTCTGGATTTCGACAATAGCGCCACCTATGTACCTGGTACAACTATAGCTAAGAACCATCCAGGTGACTCCATAAGTATCCCATAAAAATCATCAAAATCGGTCAAGTCGTTTAAGGGGAGAAGTATAACAAACACACGCACACAGCAATTTTATATATAACTAGTGATTCACCCCGGCTTCGCACGGGTGTTTTCTGGATGTCGACCACAGCGCCACATACCGGGTCAAATTTTGAATGTAAACCACACAAAAAAGTTCACCAAAATCGGTCCATCCGTTTAGGAGGAGTTCAGTCAGAAACACACGTACAAAAGAATTATATTTATAAAGAATAGCCCATACCCACAAGCAGCTTGCCTTACAAAGTTGACTTGCCGGCTTCAAACAAAGCAGGAGTTGTTGGTTTAGTTACGGTCTCGTTAGCACTAATAGTAAACATGTTTATAAATTAGTTAATTACCTAATTACAACCTTAAGTTAATTTAATTGAAGAGGATGCACGATATCATAATTTAGTAAAGAAAGGAATTAATTTAATAAAGCTATTTGATTCATTTTTAGTAGATAACAAGTAAAATATTACAAAAACAAAACCTTGACTGTAGGTAGATTCAACACATTTTCTTCTTCATCATCATCAAGTTCGTATTGAGATGCTAAAGTGAACTCACAACCCACACGATAATTTTGTTTTTGTATTCTTATTTTTTAACCATATAGTGGCGGTTACATCCACTACCCCATATCATTCCGTGGGTGTCGTAAGAGGCGACAGACGGAAACAAATCAGATGGGCAGCAGGCTCTACCACGTAGAAAATCTGTATAATTTCTAAAATACGTACGTTAGACCCATATATTTCAGGGTAAGCATTATTTTAATTAGACTTTTACGTACAACATCCAGTCTAAATGACAGCAATCATGCACTGCGTTTCGTAATTAAAGAGGTAAAATTCGCTCATTCCGACCGAATAACGGTAATGGTCATAATTGCGTGGCGCAACCCGGGCTAAATGTTTCGTTACAACCGCTCCACTTAGCGAACGCGATGAATCACTGCACGCGAAATTGGTACCTGTTGTAATCCAGCACATGATGAATCTTATGAGAACGCCAAGAGACGTATCCTGACTACTGAGTCGTGTGTCCTGTTGTAGACGAAGTTTGTGGAAATACTAACGATAGGTTTTCTAATTTTGATGTATAACATCTATAATACTCCATATATGAGTCAATTATAAAGTTATGATTAAATTTATTAATTTTTTTATATCCCCCTATGAGGTTATCTATGAGGGAGGCCTATGTTCAGCAGTGGACTTTTGCAAGGATTAATTTAAACAACAATTGTCTAATGGTAGGATGCGGACCGCGAACTCAAAGGTTGTGGGTTTGATTCCGCCATTCGATTACTGTCGTGAACCATTTCTAACACAAGCATTTTAAGATTATCTGAAAGAAGCGAAAGAGGTATGTAAGGATCGTGACACTTGGCGATCTGTTTTCTCTGGCTACCCCGTCAGGGATTGTGCGTGAAGATAAGTAAGTAAGATTATCTGAAGTGATAGACGGGAATATTAGTAAATCAGTTAGCATTGATAATATTTTATAAACACTATTTTCACTGGTATTTCAACAATATTTTTTATTATGCTGGATCTCTTACCTTATCTTATCTTACCCAAATCAAAACACAGTAGTGAATGAGAAGTGATTCAGACGACGGCGGTATTGAAGCCTCTACTAGTATTATTATTTATTCTGTGCCTCTACTAAGTAGATTTTCGCGTACACTGTCTAGACTCTTGACTCCCTGAAAATTATTTAGGTGGTCACTTGTTGTCTCAGTGTTACACTGTAATTATGATGTTAACATTAATTTGATTCCTTTAATTTCATGCATCATTTGATCTTTCGAGCCCTCTATATAGAATAGAATATTTTTTATTCAATATAGATTATTACATAACACTTAATTGAAAGTATTTTTTTTATTAACCATTTCCACTATCTGTTGTATTTGTTCGAATATTGGACGAATATTTGATAATAATTAAAAGTTTATGTTAGAGCAGTTGAATAAAAAAGTAAAAATATAAGGTAAAAAAATGTTATGTAATGTTAAATGTTAATGTTAGATATTTATGTTAACGAGTTCGCGTCCGCCGCGGTTAAGGTGAGCTAACTCAATTTGTTAAGAGAACTGACTCATTTTAATCGACTTTAAAAAAAGGAGGAGGTACTTACTCAATTCGACTGTATTTTAACAAAACTGTATTTTTAACAAAATGTAAATGCGTGTACAAAGAATTTTACATTTCTTAAAGTATCATTAAAAGATATTGTAAAATATTTTAAAACTATTGATGTTAAGGAAACTGCGGATCTGTGGGAGATTCCCGTTAAAGTTATTGTGTCTATAATAGATACAATCGTGCCTCATTTAGCAATTTTTTTTAATACTAGCATCGAATCTGGTGTTTCCTAATTTAATGGAGCATAGTAAAGTAATACCTTAAATTTTAATTTAAATCTGGTAGTACATTAGACCCCGCCAATTTTAAATCTATTTCTGTACTACCAACACTTACTAAGATTTTTGAAAAAAATATTTTTGGTCAAATGTTAAATTTCTTTAACATAAATAATTTACTTCATAAAAATCAATTTGGTTTCACAAGGGGTCGCTCGACAACTGATGCCTGTGTTGAGCTGATTAAATATATCTTTAACGCATGGGAGAATTCACAGGATGCTTTGGGTATATTTTGTGACCTATTCAAGGCCTTCGATTGTGTTCACCATGAAACATTAATCAGGAAACTTCAGCACTACAGTGTAAGAAGTGATGCTCTTAAATTAATTATTTCATATTTAAGTAAGATAACGGAAAATGTTGTCATTAACAGCATGAGCTCTTCCGGGTCGATGGTACAAATGAGCGTTCCTCAAGGCTCAATTCTCGGCCCCTTTCTGTTTCTTGTATACATTAATGACTTACCTTAGATAGTAGGGGATAACCATGATATAGTATTACTTGCAGATGACACTTCTTTAATTTTCAAATTAAGTCGACAATTACTAAAATATGACGAAGTAAATAATGCTATATCTAAATTAGTAAATTGGTTCAATGTTAATAATTTGCATTTAAATGGCACTAAAACAAAATGTATGAAATTCATGACTCCAAATGTCAAACAATTAAATACTAATGTAATTTTGAACGGGTAGAAATTGAGTTTTGTAGATACCACCATTTTTCAAGGAACCACACTAGACGCGAAGCTATGGAGCTCCCATTTATCAAAACTAGCAAGCAGACTTAGTTCTGCAGAAAAAAGATTAGATGTCTTACCAGTGTTGAAACAGCTAGACTAGTTTACTTTAGCTATTTGTATAGCATAATGTCGTATGGTATTTTGCTATGGGACACGCAGCTGACACTGAAATTATATTTGTTTTACAGAAGAAGGCCATAAGAGCAATTTATGATTTAAAGCCTAAAGAGTCGCTGCGACAAAAAATTAAGCAAATTAATATATTAACTTTGGCCTTTCAATACATTTATGAAAATGTAATATACGTACACAAAAATAAAAGTAGTTTTACAAAAATAAGTGATATTCATTCTGTGAATACTACGAACAGACACAAGCTAGTAGTACCAATTACTCGACTCCATCGAGGCAGTAATTCATTCTTGGGGTGGTGAATACGCTTTTACAACACAATTCCAGAAAATATACAAAATGTTACCTGCTCAAAGTTCACATACTTTATTAAACTAAGTTTGTATAAAAAGGGCTATTATAATATTAAAGAATTTATGGATGATAATGAACCCTGGAAATGAGGTGATCGCTACCAAGCTATTTATAATTTGTTGTGTTGTTAATTTGTGTAACATACATGATTGTAAGCTGTTATTTAAAAAAAAGTCCCGCTGGGTTTCTTGCTGGTTCTTCCCAGGACAGAGGTTTTTTTCGAACCAGTGGTAATTAAAGAAAAGAGTGACTTTCAATAAGTATTATTTATAATCTATATTGAATAAAAAAGTTTCTGTTTCTGTTTCTGTTTTAATTGTATTACCTCAGAACTTTTTTCTAGGTAAACCAATTTTGATTATTCTTTTTAGAGTTCCGTACCCAAAAGGTAACCAACGGGACCCTATTACTAAGCCTCTGCTGTCCGTCCGTCCATCGCTCCGTCCGTCTATCTGTCAGCGGGCTATATCTCATGATCCGTAATATGTAAACAGTTGAAATTTTCATGGAGCTCGACAAGGTCTACTTTCTTTGGGATCGCTTTTCTGCCGACTTCCAAAAAGGTGACGATACTCAATTCGACGCGTATGTTTTTTTTTATGTGTGTTACCTCATAACTTTTTACTGGGTGAACCGATTTCGATGATTCTTTTTTTATATGAAAGCTGATACTTGATCAAGGTCAGACCAATAGTTTTTGAGTTATTTGAGTTATTTTTAATAACTTATATTGAAGTCGGCTGTACAAAATTTTTAATTTTTAATTATAGAAGAAAAAGTTCATCATAGCGAGTCCCTCTTTTTCCATAAAGTCAGCCAGCTGATGCCCCTTGGATTCCGTTGCGCTATTCCGAATTTCCCTACTTTCAGCATACTGTTCCCTCTTGTATATTGTACTAGCTGTTACCCGCGGTTTCACCCACGTCATCAAGTGTCCGAAGTGCGCGGCATGACATGACACTTAGTTCAAGCATTTTATAATTGCAATTAAATATTTTATTTGATAGCAATGTATGGAAAATTTGGCATAATTAATGGAGTACTTTTATCTGTCGGCATGTGTGATGTAGAGCGAACTTAAGTTTTATCCACTTTCCCTCCCCCTCCCGGTTGAGCGTCCTCCCCCCCCCCCTCTCACGTACCATAAAGTGTCCCGAAGCGCGGTTTTTTTTTTCCAGTTTTAAAGAGAACCGTACACGATACATAAAAAAGTATTTAGGCATGAAAAATAATTCTTGATAAATTTGCTATCAAACTCTTATACCTACTTATTAATCAATAAAATTTACAAAATCCATAGCAACGTGAAATGAAAGAGTTCAGAAATAAAGATGTAATTAATCATTGTCATAAAAGTACTCAATTAATTTTTAATTTATTTTAGCTATAATAATTGAACTAACCTCGCTCATAGAAGCTTTCAATACTGGCTTCTCGCAGTTCTTACCGGGCGGCTAGGGTTTATGCGCCGTTCGCGCGCCCAGCCAAGTATTGAATTATTTTAATTTTACATTATCTCTTAAACTATGCGTCCAAATAACATGGTATAAAGAACAAAGTTTATCTTCATAAAATTGTCTTGATGATGAAGTAACTTTCTTTCGTAAGGATAAATAGGCCATGCCTATTTATCCTTACGAAAGAAAGCCACGCTTATAAATCACTTTTTAATTATCAATATTTTTTGGCACAAAATACCTAATTATGGCTTATGTATAAGAACTAGACATATGGTATCGCGGACTTTTTTTTAGACGGAGTAAAGATCTATATTTTTCTAAAACATTGTATTTAAGTATCCCTAACCATAACACCAGCGTACGCGAATAAATCATTTCGGGAGCGCTTTTTCTTCTGACTTGCTTAACAAATATCCATATTTAAGGCTAGCTGAGTGATATACTTAATGCTAGATAAGTAATACTATTCCACATGAATCTGGCTATAATATACAAAAAGAATTTTTTAATTCGGACTGGTAGTTCCAGAGATTAGCGCGATTAAACAAACAAACTATTCCGCTTTATCATATTAGTACGAGTATAGATAGTGGGTTTTGGACAATTCTGAGTATAAGGTACGCAACCCTCATCGACACGCTCCCAATCTTTACAACGTTGTTAACGAGAGACTTGTGGACGATAAATCCGACACCTCCTTGAGACAGATGGTCGCCCTCCCGGTGATAGAACAAGTTGCCGGATCCTTCGGACCTCAGATAATCCTAAAGTATCCCAGCGCAACTTGTCTATCTCTTCTTCCAGCTCCAGAATTTTCTCGTCAGTCTTCAGAATCTCTACCGGAGATTCTTAGCACCCCCTGCCCCGCCGTTACCATGGTCGCCACCGTAGCCAGGAATAGCGCGGGCGTTTATTTGGGTAATGATACAAATAAACCCCCCTTGAGCCATTGCACATGGGAGGGTTTACATTGCCATAGTTGTCACGCTTGGCGAGCGGTTTGACAACCGCAGTTTTTATTGCTTTTTGCTGTTATCAGAAAGATGCTGCTGCCCATCTTCTGCCTCAGTTTCAGGTGGACTGTGTGCTCGTTCGTTTCTCATATTCTTTTTTTTAAACATACAGACTTAATTATTTTACAATTTGAAAAACAAAAAAATAACTCAATTTAATTACGAATAATACTCGGTGTTTACTGAAAAGGATTTTATTGAATAAGCTACCCCGAAATCGAGCCAGGCGCGAACAATAGCTGAAATTCTTTATTTGTTTCGGCACGTTCGCCCTTGTTGACAACCCTTCCGGCTGATAATTTGATTTACAAATAATAAATATTTGTTACGATCAGGTTTGTAGCATGTTTTGTTTTTTTTCTATTTAGCCAAAAATTCTTGATACCAATCGGAATAACTTTTTTTTTTAGAACTGAAGTAACTAACGAACTTACAGCTAAGTAATCTTATTTCTGAACAATGGTGTATGCAAACTCTCTTCTAAAACTTATTCTTATGGTAACAATACACTTTTGTAAATACAGTAGTTTTATGACTTCTGTCTATAAGAGTGATATAAAACTTAAAAAAAATAAATAACAGCCATAGTACAGAACTTAAATCTGTGTAAGTGACACAATATCGCCATTTTGCATGCGCTGCGTGTTTATATTGTGCTAGTGAATAAAATTAATTTGTTATCAATATGTGGCAAAAAAGATGAAGATTTGGTGCAGTACAAAGACCATGTTAAATCTAAATTAAATTTATCGAATACTATTTCCAAGACAATATTTTATATCTTTTATACGTATAACTAAAGAGAATTATATGTTATTAAAAAAAACTGCTATAGAGCGTAAGTAATAAAAATATCCTATTATAGAACTGATGGCTGCATGATATAATCCATAACATACATAGTACTAACTACTAAGACTATAGGATCCTCGAAATAGCGTTTAGACTGTTTAGCAAATTGTCGCCATTTTAGGACCCATAAAAAGAAAATTAAAAATATAAATTTGGGAATATTAGACATTAGTTTTAGCCTATACCGTTATTTCAGTTTGACTAGTGATCACTGTGCCCCAATGTGCCACCATATCCATTAATTAATTTTTTTATTCTATTCTAACCCATACAACCGACATTTACTTACTGTATTTAGTATTTTGTCCTTATATTATTTTGTTATTTTGCTGGCGCGGCAATTTATCGTTAGAAAACATATACAAGTTTACCGTAATCTAATTTGGCACGTCCAATTCACAATCATTATCATCAAACTCAACTCTAATTCGAATATAACATTAATAATATGTTAAATACATTAAAGGTACATTAAATGTCGCCATCATTCAATAAACGTTCTTTTTGTTTTACATTCATTTGTAATCCCATTCAAAAACCAATTTAGAACGTTTGTCTTTAAAAGTTACTTATAAGACAATATCTTTAGTGTAATAGTTTCCTTGCATACCAAATAACAGCTGTAATACAGCAGTTATGCAGCCTCTTTTATGCTTGTAGAGCTACTGTACAGCGCTACTAACGCATAGAGCTCCATAATTTATGCCAATGTTTTACTTATAAGAACGTTACAATATGTAACAAAAACCCTGTAGTTCCCGTTAGGTACGTTATCAGGATCATTATACAAACCTACAGAAACAACTTTCTTTTTTAAATTCGATCATATTTTTTTAAAATTATTTCTATAGGTTTGAATAATGATTCTGATAACATACTTAACGAGAACCACAGGGTTTTTGTTACATATTGTATAAGCGCTTATACCGCTTTTATACAGCCAGAAAATACAGCTTCTGTTATAAAAACGAACTTCAATACAGCTGGTATACAGCTTGTATGCTGCTAGGGATACCACCTGATGGTACGTGGCTACTGCAGTCCACGGACACCTGCAACCAATTCCAAACAAAGGAGGCTACAGTTGCATTGTCACCTCTGTGAACAAAGACGGAAAGCAACACAGCCTGTTTTTACTTCTGTTTTTGTTTGCAAGCATTGTTACTCGGCGCCAGGAATAGGTAGACCAGGCCGATGAAACTGTAAATGCCCGCTTGCTAATAGCTAATGCGTTGTCACCCATGAACACGAAGATGATCTAGTCTACTACTCGTTGCCAGTAAAAAAGATTGATAAGGGCGAGTTTACTCTTGTTGAGAAGAGACGTCGGTCGCGACCCGTCTGTAACCAGCGTGGCTACGGCCAAAACAAACGCGAGTACAACTCTGCGTGCTGTGGAGCCAACCGTACAGCTCTACATCTCCCGTTCGGACAAAAGTACGTCGGGAGAAGACGTCCTGCGTTTCGTGGAAGAACGAAGCCGATGCCGCATTGAGGATCCGATCTCTTTACATTTGCAGCGTCTGAAGTCTAATAGGTCAACGAACTTCTAATCCTACGTACTCCAGGTTCCTGCAAAACATAAAGAGACATTCCTCGCTCCCGATTTCTGGCCCTCTGGGGTAGTGTTTCGCCGATACAGGGTCGCGCCTAAGAAAAAAGTTCCTTAAATAGTGTTATGTCTATGTTTTATATATATTTTTAGGTTAAGGTATATATAGCTATGGGCCAATGTTCTTAATTTTTAAGTCCTTGATGCCTGAAATAAATAAAGTTATTATTATTATTAAAAAGGGTCTCCAGTTCTCTACACTCACCATACGAAATACAGCAGCATTATGCTGCTACCAATACCAATTCTTACCTATTTCTGCAGCCGGACATCACTGTCTGTACTGCTGTGTTCAGGTTTGAGGGGAATAACCAGTATTATTTACAGACTGTGAGGTATTCCATCTAGGTTGTCAGAGGCAACAACGCATCTATAACCTTCACGGTTTTAAGTAGTCTACAGGTTCCCGTAGACTGCAGTAGCCGTTACAGTCAAGTTGACTGTATACTTTGTCACTCCACTCATTAACAAAATATGTGAGTTCCTGAGATACCACGGCTAATGAGTAACATAAATCACTATGTTTCTTATGTAATACATTACTAACACAGATTACTAACATACAGAGGTGTCACTTTTGTAACAATTTTACAACTTTTGCGTTTACTCGCTATCGTTTCACGGCCATAGGCAACCACCGGTAATTAACCACGCGAAGAGTTTCGACTTTGCAACTTTGTATAATTTTGTGTGTAACGTAACATTGAAATAACTGCATTTTAAAAATGTTCATGTCTTTACCTGAGATGGTTATTTGCATACTACTATCTACTGTCTGTCTGTCTGTCTGTCCGATCTGATCTTCGAAATGGCTGAACCGATTCTAATTAACATGACGAGTCATCTAGACTATATTTTAGCCGACAAATTTGGAGATAATTTTTTTGATTATCTTAAAAACAAAATAATATTATAATAATAGATCAAAGCTGCGGCGGGCCGCCAGTGTTGAATAAAATGGTTTAGTATGTAGAAATATTAGTTATTAAGTTAAGTTTTCATCGCTATTCAAAATGAATTTGAAAACGTCTGTACCTCACAGTGGTTTTTTTTTATAGGATAAGGGTGACAAACGAGCACACAGTCCACCTGATGGTAAGTGGTCGCTGTGGCCCATAGACATCTACATCTATCTTCGATTAAGAGTCAAAATGCAGATGCGTTGTCACCCGTGAGGACTAAGATGGAATGCCTCGTTTCTAGTAAAAAGGGTCTCTGGTTCTCTACACTCACCATACGAAACACAGCAGCGTTAAGCTGCTATTTTACGCTGGTATTCTGTGAGAGCGTGGTCTTTCCCCGGTCGAGCCGACCCATTCGTGCTACAACCATAATATAGACGCAGCATGGCTCTACCACGTATGCGTATGGTTTCATTATTTCTCTATATTCTTACTGAAAATAGTCGTGGGTGGTGAAATGAGAAAATCACTTACACGACGTTTAAGCCAATAATAATAATAATACAGATATATATTTATTTCAGTAATTTTTTTATATAATACGAGTTTAATTTTCACGCGAAATTAATAGTATCTAATAATAATATCCCTTAATCGCTAAAAGACTACAAATAGTCGCGTGTATATAGTTCTCATCTTATAGTATTTATAAGCTAGCTTATTTTATATCGAATAAGGTTGACAAATGAGTACACAGTCCACCTGATGGTAAGTCGGTGCTGTGGCCCATAGTCATCTACACATAACCTCGATTAACAATCAAAATGCAGAAGCGTTGTCACCCGTGAGGACTAAGATGGAATGCCCCATTTTCAGTAAAAAGGGTCTCCGGTTCTCTACACTCACCATACGAAACACAGCAGTGTTAAGCTGTTATTTTACGCTGGTATTCTGTGAGAGCGTGGTCCTTCCCCGGTCGAGCCTACCCGTTCGTACTACAACCATAATATAGCTGCAGTATGCTCTACCACGTGTAACTTGCTTATTTTATACTCCAAGGTTCTCATGTTAAGTACATCTTGCATGCGAAAAGTTCATTATGTTTTAATCATTAATTTTCTAAACGTATACCTAAAAACTAGTATTTTCTCCTGTACCGTGGAGGCAGTTTACATATATAAATTGCACAAATACATTGCGACCTGGAACAATTATTTGTAGGCCATACAAATTACTTGTTTCGGGCGAGATTTGAACCCGCGGCTCTTAACGCTGCAACTCATTGCTAAGCCACTGCGCCACGGAGCCGTCAAAGGTATTTCTACATTTTATTTCTTAATTATTCATTATTTTATTACACCATATAAAATTCCATCGCGAACATAAGCCTCCCCATAGATTGCCTCATAAGGCGGATATTTGCAATAGTTGAACGGTTGGCAACTCTAGCCTAGAGTTGCCAACCGTTCTGTTTTCCCAGGACATATCCTAGTTTTTGTAGTGTCCTGAGACGTCCTGGATAGTTTCGTCCGGCTAGGCAAACGAGTTAGCCATCGCGGTTTTTTATTTTCTATTTGTTATTAGAAATATTCATAACATCTGGATGCTTGGCGGTCCACCATTGTACGTTTTACTAGGAGTTTTCTTCCGCGTACGACCTCTCTGTGGAATAGCTTACCATCGGCGATTGTTTAGATGCAGCATGGCTCTACCACTTCTTAAAATGTCTATATACTGAGGTACAATGGATAAACTTCAGCATTTTAACCGACTTCAAAAAAGGAGGAGGTACACTATTCGACTGTACTTTTTTCTAGTTGAACCGATTTTAATGATTCCATTTTTTTTAAAGCTGGTGCTTCTAATGTGGTCCCATATAATCCAGATTTGACCAGTATTGAGTTATCCTTAATAATACGTATTTAATTGACTACATTGATGATGTGCTCATTTTATTTATATTGATGTCGTTTGTGCAATTTTTTTTAATTTTACCACTTGTCTGTGAGAATATTGTGATATTATTTTCAGGTGCGATTTGTGAAGGGCTGTAATGATGATGATGATTATGATAAACTTGCGATTTTGTCATTTGGTCAACTTCCTCTTTACATTCACAATTTCGATTGACATATTCTTATGTTTTATGTCATTAATATTTTATTTAATTTATTATGTAAAAATCGACCGGTTTCAGTTACATCATCAGGGTACATAATTAAGTTTTATAGTTTTAATAATAAATTATAATTTGTTTAAGATATAGGTATCCTGATGAGGCCATCAGGTTAAACCGGTCGGTTTTATAGGTAAGAAATTAAAATAAATTTTAATGAAACATTTAGGCTTTCTATACTTTTTACGCCACTAGGGTGCCGTCAATTTGGCATAAGGTGAAACATTTGACAGATTTTATGGGGGTAAAATATTTCTTTTAGAAAAGTGTAAGGATTATAATATTTCTTTTTTTTTTTGGATAAGGGTGACAAACGAGCACACAGTCCACCTGATGGTAAGTGATTGCTGTGGTACATCTATCTTCGTTCGCGAATTAAAATGCAGACGCGTTGTCAGCCGTGATGACCAAGATGATTGATTGAAGAGATTTTACTTTTTTCCTTCATTTACTTTTTTTAATTTTTTGAAATATCCGTAGTTTAGCTTATTCATGTCTAATCTAATTAATTAAAAATAAAATATAACAAATATTTCGGAAAGTTTTTTCATCGTAGTAGAGCCATTCTGCATCTGAGTGTTGTAGCACGAATGGGTTGACTCGACCGGGGAAGGACCACGCTCTCAGAAAATACCATCGTAAAATAGCAGCTTAACACTGCTGTGTTTCGTATGGTGAGTGTAGAGAATCGCATACCCTTTTTACTGGAAAAGGGGCATTCCATCTTAGTCATCGTTAGTCGTCGTAGTAGAGTATAGTTGTAGATGTCTATGGGCCACAGCAACCCCTTACCATCAGGTGGACTGTGTGCTCGTTTATCACCCTACCCTATAAAAAAGTGGACGCTGTGGCCCATAGATTAGACGACTACATCTATTCTCGAATAAGAATCAAAATGTAAATGCGTTGCCTGAGGATCCTCGTTTCCAGTAAAAAGGGTCTCCGGTTCTCTACACTCACCGTACGAAACACAGCAGCATAGAGCTGCTATATCACACTGGTGTTCAAAAATATCTAATGATAAATAGGTAACTATATTATAAAACAATCATTTATTACAGCCTATTAAAAGTCAACTGCTGAAAATAAACCTCTCCATATTAAATTTCCTTAACGTTTTTGTCACAGTTGCTACTATTGGCAGTCGGGTTGGCAACTGCAATTTTTAGGGTTCCGAAACAACAAGGAACCCTTAAAGCTTCGCCGTGTCCATCCGTCCTACCGTCCGTCCGAGGTTTTACTCAGAGCTCCTAGGTGCTATAAAGCTGTAATTTTGCATATTTATGGATTTATGGATATATTAATCACATCGATAAAATTAAAAAAATAATATTGAATAACATATTTATTTTGGCGGCACACACAAAGGCACTCGTCATGCAGGTGAATTTTTAACCGTCTATTCCGTCGTATGGGATGTCCTTGGTTACGTCTTCCAAAAATATTGGGGATATGGAACAAAATTTTTTCGCAAAGTAAATAATTATTTTTCTTAAATTTTACTTAAGCTTTTATTAAGTTAAATTTAAATTTAATTTAATTTTTAAGAGCTTAGGAGTTATTAAGATTATAAGTTTTCAAAATTTAAGCGGGAAATGGTTGCTTACAACTTTAAATCGTTATAGATAATGAACGGTGTTTAAAAATAAAAAATGGTTTTTAAAGACCTATTCACTGATAACCCACTTACGTCATAGTACGTCAACTTTCATTTTTTCTTTCTGACAATATGGCGTCTGGTTTTCGCCATATTGAATTTATATTACTGTCATGTCATTAGTGACACTCACAAGATCAAGACATATCTATTGATTTCTTATATTTACGCGAACACTACACATTGAATAAAACTATTTTTACGGATTTTATCGCGTTTAATTTACTTATTTTATATTCCCGACGTTTCGGTTGCTTTCCAGCAACCGTGGTCACGGGGGACTGAGGTGATTGACGTCCCGATGTCAAAGTTAACCCGGAGTACCTTCAGCTTTTTAATTATTAATTTTGGTCCGATCTACGCAGAATGAACTAACTGTGTCTTGAAGTCTTACAGTGGTATGCTTGGGTTTAGTTTTAATTTTATGAATTACAGGATCCCAAGCAGGTGGTAGTACCCAGCCTCCCTCTCTATTGAAATTAGGATGTTTTTTAATTTCAATAGCCTCACGTATCATCCTTGGCAGGAATCGATGTTCTTTCGCGAGGACTTGTGGTTTATCAAATCTAATGTAATGACGGGGGCCGTCTAGGATATGATCACAAACTGCAGACTTCCCGGAACGTTGGTGCTTCACGTCAGCTATGTGTTCTTTTACGCGGGTTTTTATTGATCGTTTTGTTTGCCCTATATATGAGAGACCACACTCACAATCAAGCTTGTATACTCCTGCATCTTGTAGAGGAATATTGCACTTGACGGATGGTAAGAACTGACTAATCTTCTTCGGCGGCTTGAAGAATGTTCTAATAGAAGCTCGCTTCAAGATGTAGCCAATCTTGTCTGTGACACCTCTGACATATGGTAGTACAGCAGGCACACGCTCGACTGTGGCCGGCTTCACTCGGTCACTGTGACGTAGGCGCGGAACCCGAAGCTTGTTGTCGTGCAGAACCTGCTTAACGTGCTGAAGCTCGGCGGCCAGGTGTTTGCTGTCACAGATCCCTCGTGCTCTCTGCAACAAAGATTTGCCCACGGTAGCTAACTGTGAAGGGTGATGGTGGGATTCACCGTTTAAGTATCGGTTTGTATGGGTCTTTTTTCTATACACAGTGTGACCTACGGTGTTATTAGGATTTCGAATGACTAACACATCTAGGAAAGCTAAAGAATTATTTGCCTCTAACTCCATAGTAAATTGAATTTTAGAGTTTATGGAATTAAGATGTTCTAAAAATGCAGTTACTTTGTCTGATGGTAAAATTGTGAAAGTATCGTTACTGTGTTACTTGGAGTTACTGCACCAGTAACTCCAAGTTTCTACAAGCGGTACGTAGACGATACTTTCACAATTTTACCATCAGACAAAGTAACTGCATTTTTAGAACATCTTAATTCCATAAACTCTAAAATTCAATTTACTATGGAGTTAGAGGCAAATAATTCTTTAGCTTTCCTAGATGTGTTAGTCATTCGAAATCCTAATAACACCGTAGGTCACACTGTGTATAGAAAAAAGACCCATACAAACCGATACTTAAACGGTGAATCCCACCATCACCCTTCACAGTTAGCTACCGTGGGCAAATCTTTGTTGCAGAGAGCACGAGGGATCTGTGACAGCAAACACCTGGCCGCCGAGCTTCAGCACGTTAAGCAGGTTCTGCACGACAACAAGCTTCGGGTTCCGCGCCTACGTCACAGTGACCGAGTGAAGCCGGCCACAGTCGAGCGTGTGCCTGCTGTACTACCATATGTCAGAGGTGTCACAGACAAGATTGGCTACATCTTGAAGCGAGCTTCTATTAGAACATTCTTCAAGCCGCCGAAGAAGATTAGTCAGTTCTTACCATCCGTCAAGTGCAATATTCCTCTACAAGATGCAGGAGTATACAAGCTTGATTGTGAGTGTGGTCTCTCATATATAGGGCAAACAAAACGATCAATAAAAACCCGCGTAAAAGAACACATAGCTGACGTGAAGCACCAACGTTCCGGGAAGTCTGCAGTTTGTGATCATATCCTAGACGGCCCCCGTCATTACATTAGATTTGATAAACCACAAGTCCTCGCGAAAGAACATCGATTCCTGCCAAGGATGATACGTGAGGCTATTGAAATTAAAAAACATCCTAATTTCAATAGAGAGGGAGGCTGGGTACTACCACCTGCTTGGGATCCTGTAATTCATAAAATTAAAACTAAACCCAAGCATACCACTGTAAGACTTCAAGACACAGTTAGTTCATTCTGCGTAGATCGGACCAAAATTAATAATTAAAAAGCTGAAGGTACTCCGGGTTAACTTTGACATCGGGACGTCAATCACCTCAGTCCCCCGTGACCACGGTTGCTGGAAAGCAACCGAAACGTCGGGAATATAAAATAAGTAAATTAAACGCGATAAAATCCGTAAAAATAGTTTTATTCAATATCTATTGATGTAAGAATTATAACAATCGGCCTATGTGTTGAGTCTAGAGCGCCACAAAGTAACAAACAGACATATTAAATACGCTGATAAATATTATCGCGCGGTCTGGTAAAAAAAAAACAGTAGATAGATATATTTTTGGTCTAATCTAGTCAATTATATAAATTCGTGTCGGCTGAATGTGTTCTCATTTCAGTTTGAACGAACTACAAAGCAGCTATCGAATTGTTTTTTAGTTCTTACCTAGTTAGTAATTGTTCTAATCGCTTTCGTTGTTCAAGGTTTATATCATTCAACAATTTGTGTATTTTGTATGACATAAAATTTTCAAGTTCACAGTATAGAGGTCGAACCAAATTATTATTTTTTCTCACAGCATATTTTAGCTATGTTAGTCATAACACGCAATGTTTGCCCAATTTGTCCTGTCAATGTCGCTACGTGCTTCCACACGTTTTGTGCTAAACGCATGCCCTGTAAACACAACAGAGAATAATGACCCTATTATGTAGATGAATTTATTGTGTTGAGTATGTTAGGGCTGAATTTTAATGACAGGCTGAGAAATTGTGTGATAACAGGATTAAGAAAGGTATGCTTAGGTGATTTGGTTAGGTAGAAAAAATGAACGAGAAAACAGTGACATGCGTTTTCAAGTTTTAGCGAGACTTACGGACAGTAATTTATTTTTATATATATATATATATATAGAGAGAGAGATTTAATTTGACTATTTCGTCTCGAAGATTGTCTATCTTTTCAAGCAAAAACAACCTTAAACGTACTTGTTCTAAAGGAAACCAATTTGCATTAATTAGGTATATGTAATAAGGTTATTGTTAATCCCGTAATTAGGTAACTTTGTTTTTGTTTCACAATATACTTAAAACATAAATTTCGGAAGTTACATGTATTTATAACCATACCGTGTTAAGTTGTTGTATTCATAACAACATTAATAATGAGATCAAGGTGATTTCTTAGATGGTTATATAATGATAAATAAGTAATAAACATTAGTGTTGAAATTAAAAGAGAAAAAAACAGACGCGCTGGTTTGTTCGCGATACGTAATCAATCAAGTTTTGGATCATTAAGTCCACAATCAATCTACACAACATCTAATCTAGCTGACATTTAAGCTATATAGGTACTATCGCATGAACAACACATTATAAGAACATTTAATTTTGCATTTAAACAAGTCCGCTGACATTATTCTTCGATAGGTATAACAATAGCCTTGACGCCAGTATATTCTAAGCCTATGGTAGTAACCGTACAATGGCGGTGTAAGAATATCCACTGCCCCGTATCGTCCCGTGAGTGCCATAAGAGTTGACAGAGGGAGAGGGAAACAAGCCAGGAGAATGACAGCAGCAAAAAAGCGGCCAAGTGCGAGACGGACTCGCCCATGAAGGGATCCGTAGCAGCAAGTAACATAATTTATGATTTATGACGTACCTATTAAAAAAACTACTTACTAGATCTCGTGCAAACCAATTTTCGGTGGAAGTTTACATGGTAATGTACATCATATATTTTTTTAGTTTTATCATTGTCCTATTTTAGAAGTTACAGGGGGGGGGACACACACATTTTACCACTTTGGAAGTTTTTTTTTTATAGGATAGGGTGACAAAGGAGCATAAAGTCCACCTGATGGTAAGTGGTTACTGTGACCCATAGACATCTACATCTATCCTCAATAAAGACTCAAGATGCAGATGCGTTGTCACCCGCGAGGACTAAGATGAAATGCCTCTTTGCCAGTAAAAAGGGTCTCCGGTTCTTTACACTCAGTATACGAAACACAGCAGCGTTAAGCTGCTATTTTACGCTCGTATTCTGTGAGAGCGTGGTCCTTCCCCGGTTGAGCCGACCCATTCGTGCTACAACTACACTACTAATATAGCTGAAGCATGACTCTACCGCGTAAAACGTGTCTCTCGCGCAAACTATTCAGTTTAGAAAAAGTTAAATAAGAAACCTTAATATCATTTTTGAAGACCTACCCATAGAAACCCCACACGTATGGGTTTGATGAAAAACATTTTTTTTTAAGTATGGCGAACCCCCAAAATTTATTGTTTTTTTTTCTATTTTTGTATGAAACTCTTAATGCGGTTCACAGAATACATCTACTTACCAAGTCTCAACGTAAAAGTTAAAGTTTAAGGAAAAGTTTCTTATAGTTTGTGGCTGTGACATACGGACGGACAGACAGACAGACATGATGAATCCATAAGGGTTCCGTTTTTTGCCATTTGGCTACGGAACCCTAAAAAAGCAATTTTCAAAACGTGGCAATCTATGTGGAGCCTTACGTTCAGCAGTGGACTTTGACTTTGATACGCTGTAATTGAATGAATTAATGAATTAATGAAGTAGGTGATAATGATTTCTTATATTTACGCGAGCACTACACATTTGAATACAACAATTTTTGCGGACATCCTTTAAAATTTTTAATAGAAATAAAAATTATAAAACTTGAAAATTATTTTATTAACAAACGACACGTACTAGGCTTAACTATAATAGTTAATCGCGTGAAATAGGGAACCAGTTGACATAATTCTGAGGCTAATAAAAAAACCGGTCTCAATAAGTCAATTTTTGCGGGAGTTATTGTGACCACATACAAAATTAACATCCGGACGTAAAATTTTTTTCAAACCGTTTTTTATCAAAGTTGCAATATAAAATGATTTTTTTTTTAGAAAATATAAGATGGAGTAATTAGATTGTTTTCTTGGTATACGGCTGCTCATATTATCATTTAAGTGCAATATGGTTATGATAGAGGCATTTTAAGAACAGAAAATTGCTCGACCATGACGTGTCGAGAGTAATATACTAGCTGATACCTAATAACGCTTAGCGTTATGAGGCGTGCATAAAACGATCTCTATATAATATATGATTGTTGGCACTTGGTGAAACTCCAACTTCATTTTTGTGATTTGGGTAAACACTTGTACTTGTTTCACAATATTTATCGTAAATTATTAAAGTACTTATTATAAAAACCGACCGGTTTCGCCTCACGTCATCATCAAGGTATACTAATTATAAATATATAGGTAATAAATTATATAATATAATTTTAGCTAATTAATATCGCGGAACTAGTCTCAGTGTTTATCAAAACAATCTCTACTGTGATTTTTTTAACTGGTATAAATATTTCAAATAGGCGCAGGTAAATAAAACAACGAACAATAAAAGAGACAGGTGCGTTATTAAAAACTACTAGTAGGGTTACTGCTATAACAGGGGAAAAAATAGGATAAAATATATCTGCTTTATTTTTCATAGTAACCGTTTTACTATGTTAATAATGTCACCCAGGTAACGACTACGACGAACTTCGGTCACGGCGGCCAGTCTCAACGTAAACTAGCTGTCAGCCTAAGCACAGACTCTATTCCTTCACTCTCATAGTCCAATGGATCGGTAATCCGACACGACCGGAGAGAGATTAGGCGCAGAACCCATGGATTTACTTTTACGAGTATCAGGGGTGAAACACAGCCAAATTCCTGACTCCGGGCTGACAATTTCTTAACAAAAAAAATGCGTGATTGTCGTGGAACACTCGGTTGGAACGAAGTTCCTTGCGTAGTATATTATTATTGATAAACGTAGATATTATATTACTTATTAACAAATACAAATATAGAATTACTAGCGTCTATTAAAATGAAACGTCATTTGGAATAAAATAATATTTCTTTCATGGCAAGATAAGAAAAAGTGCGAGGGAGATGGATATTATTGCATCTCACTTCCATATTTCGCCGCCAAGGCCGTCTACTCTATGATGTGTCATATAGGGGTAGTGACGAAAAAATTTTACTCTTTTTGTCGCCAAGCTCCCATCCGTCAAACCCGTACCGTCCGATAAGGAACTTCGTTCCAAAAACCTAATAACTGATTCTTGCCCAACCCGGGATTCGAACTTGGGACCTCATGATCATCAATCACGGTTACGAGCACTAGAGCAACGAAGCAGTCATATTACACTAAAAATAATTACATTATTTTTACTATATTACACCATAAATACAAAGTTTAAACCCACTACTCCGCGAGTTCTGGATGCTAAACCCAGGTGAAGTAAATATTTGTGCAACAAGTAGTAAAATTAAAAGTAAATAAAAAATAATCATTAAACACTTTTCACCTGGAAAAAAGTTCTGAGGTAAAACACATAAAAATAACGTTTGAATTGAGAACCTCCTCCTTTTTTGAATTCGGTAAAAAAGATAAATTGTTGATCTCTGAGCGGTTATGTTATGATTATCCCTATATTTCACCTTTCTCAACCTCTTTTCGGTCTTATCACAGGCGGGTACTGATAGGGAGTGACAAATGAGTGCATCTGTGTTGACAACAGCGTACAGCTGTTGTTTTTTTATATTGGAGGGACAAAGGAGCTAATACAAGTGTACTGGTAAATGGTACCTATAATTCTTTTTTTTGTATAGGATAGAGTGACAAACGAGCACACAGTCCACCCGATAGTAAGTGGTTGCTGTGACCCAAAGACATCCACATTTATCCTCAATAAAGAATCAAAATGCAGATGCGTCGTCACCCGTAAGGACTAAAATGGAATGCGTCTTTCTCTTTTCCAGTAAAAAGGGTCTCCGGTTCTCTACACTCACCATACGAAACACAGCAGAGTTAAGCTGCTATTTTACGCTGGTTTTCTGTGAGAGCGTGGTTCTTCCCCGGTCGAGCCGACCCATTTGTGCTACAACTATACTACTAATTCCTTTCTGTGCGTCAATTATACATTTTAAAATTAGCTCTCAAAGTCCATCAATCTGTAATTACATGCAAAGACTACAAAAAATTACTCAAACGAAGAGTATTCAAAGTCTTCTTACCCAAAACCAATTTGTATTTTGGCAGACGTTTCAGTCCCTACATAGATTCGGTAATTTACAATAAAGTAGTCAGCGCTTGCGATATAAAACATTGCTCTGTAAAAGAAGCTAAAATAAAAATTGTTTTCTGGCTCGCTTCTTTAAATTATGACTCGACCGAAAAAATATTCTTACACCTAGCATAAAGGCAACTACCATTATTATTAAGAAATGCAACGTTTTCTCTATCTCTTATTATACTTTGTTCATTTTATACTAGTTTTTAAAATTTAAATTTTGTGATTAAGTAAACCAAGCGAAAACTATACATAAATAGTCAATGCTAAATAGGTACCCACGATACAGGATTACCTAGTGTGGGTACCAACGGATACTTCAATGAGTTGTAGTTGTTTTCTGTAAAATAAACATTTTTCATTTTTTTTTCACTAATATAGCTGTAGCATGGCTCTACCACGTGTAGCACATATCTGTATAACATAGCTGCAGCGTGGTTCTACCACGTAGGAAATTGGGTCATATTCGTAATATGTGTTGATTTAGTATCAACATTTAAAAACATAAAGTATAGACCAGTGAGATGCGCAGTAGTTGAGTTAATAAATTGTATATTTACATTGTAAAAAGTACGTAGTGAATTCAAAATAAAAATAAAAATATAAAATAAAGTCTACAAATGATTTCTTAAATTCGTTTCTTTCATATTTAATTTTATTTTTTCGTTAATTTCGTAATACTACACATTAAATACAACTATTTCATTTATTTTTACTTTTCATTTAACTTATTATGTTTTCCATAGTCAACTCTTTCGACACCCTCGGGATGTGGGATGGGTTTTTTTTACCCCGCCCACTTGGTAAACGTCGATACAACATGGTTAACACAAAAAAAAAACACTATAATTGCGCTTATTTGGGACTATGAACTCTCTTAAATTGTCCAATAATAAAAAAAAAGGTTGGAGAAGTGGTCGATGGACAAAAAACATTGAAAAGATTGTCACTCTAATCTCAGTAGAGCACTACTAAAGCACGGTCGCGGAGCAGGATTTTTTTTTTGTTTTGCATTTTTGAACTTAATTGCCATTATAAAGAATTTTATTTACATTGCAAGATAGTTTTAGGATCTTTTGAACAGTATTTTATTGTGATTCGAAAAACGCAGTTATTCTTAAGTTATTAAAGTTCACATTAGTATGAATTGCAATAATTTGAAATTCTTCCTGCTCCGCGATCACGCAGTAGCTTGCATTAGGAATTTACGCGTCTTTATTTAACTTATGACGTATTTCACCCGCGAGATGCGGTGGATCCTTTTACTCCGCCTGTTTGATAAACAGCATGGTCAACACAAATAAAAACTCTACTTGCAATTATCTTAGCATTAGCTATTCCCGGCGACATCATCCGCGTGTAATTTATGGTTTTAATTTTTTTGCGCTGAACCCTAATGATTTTTCTAAAATAAAAGTAACCTAATTTACTCCTTATAACATCAGTTATCTGCTAGTGTCCCGTAAAAATCGGTCCAGCCATTTCGGAGATTAGCCGGAACAGACAGACAGAATTTTTTTTAAATTGTGTTTTTGTTACAAGTAACGTATATACTTTCGTATGCATTTAGTAAAAAGCAGTTATTTTGACATTACAAACAGACACTTCAATTTTATTTATGTGTATATGTATACGCTGTAAGTACTAGTTTATTTTGGGACTACCTACCTATTAACTCTGTTAAATTGCTCAATAATAAAAAAGATTGCGGTTGTCGGAGGACAAAAAAAATATTAAAAAGATTGTCACCTTAGTCATAGTAGAAGACTTCTAGGTTGCATTATTTAATGTGGTCGCCAGTGAACTTGACAATCGCGCCACGAGTCACTGCCTTCGACGCTCTGAATCACGTTAAACATCGCACGCTAAGAGAAGGTGCACCACAATTTATTTTAAATTATTATTTCATTTATAGAAAAGTTACACACATCGACATACCACAATATAATTATAAAGTTATAGAAAAAAGCATAAAGCGTACATCTTTTCAGTTGTTAACAACAAAATTCTAAAAAAGAAAACATTGTATTAATTAAAGTTTGCAGAATTTGCACACAATTATAAATTATTAAAAATACGTTAAGAGAAAAAAAATCAGTTTGGTTAAATTAACAGTGAGATTATTTTTATTTTTGTACGTGGTAGCGCCATGCTATATTATGTTTGTAGTGCGAATGGGTCGGCTTGACCGGGGAAGGATCACGCTATCACAGAATACCAGTGTAAAGTAGCAGCTCAATGCTGCTGTGCTTCGTATGATGAGTGTAAAGAACCGAAGACCCCTTTTACTGGAAACGAGGCATTCCATCTTACTCCTCACGGATAACAACGCATCTGCATTTTGATTTTTAATCGCGGATAGATGTAGATGTCTATTAGCCATAGCATCGATTTACTATCAGGTGGACTATGTGTTTGTTTGTCACCCTAATTTTATAAAAAAGAGACCTATATGTGATATTCAAGCATCTTTACATAAAAGACAAATTCGAATTGTGTAAAAGTAAAAAAAAATTGTTGTTTATGAGTTACGTCGTTCACGTTTGTTAAATTATCTGGAAAAAACATTAATTTGAAAGTGTGCACTCTTTTTAGTAATATGTATTTTAAATTTGATCGAGTCGTGTACAAATTACGAGTGGTAAGCCATTAAATAAATAACAACGTTCATTCAATAACCACTGCAAAGTGGCACAATGAATCATTTGTTATATCACGGCTTGTTATTGATAATGATTTACATTCGCCAGATCTCGGATAATTGCCGTAATATTTACTATTTTTATTGTTTGCATAAATCAATTTTATTGCTTCCGCTAGATGGCGCTATAACCAATCATTTGTTACGGCTTTTATCCATTAATTAATTCATTGCAGTTTATAAAAATCTACCACTGAATATTAGCCTCTCCCAGAGATTGCCTCATATTATGGGATTATGCCCGAGTTTCCACGCTTGGCAGACGTGTTGACAACCGCATTATTTTATTATTTTCAGTTAATATTGAGATTTAAATAAAGATGTCGCTTACCGCAGTTTTTCATCTTCTGGTTTGTTTCCCTCTGTCGCCTCTTACGACACCCACGGGGCGATATGGGGCAGTGGATATTTTTACATCACAACTGGGTACACGTTTTAGTATCATGTAGGTAAGTGCATTAGTGTCAACCTGATGGTGAGTGGTTGCTGTTACTCATAGATATCTACATCTATCCTCAATAAAGAGTCACAATGCAGATCCGTCGTCACCCGTGAGTACAAAGATGGAATGACTCTTTTCCAATAAAAAAGGGTCTCCGGTTCTCTACACTCACCATACGAAACACAGCAGTTTTAAGCTGCTATTTTACACTGGTATTCTGTGAGAGCGTGGTCCTACCCCGGTCGAGCCGATCCATTCGTGCTACAACTATACTACTAATATAACTGCAGCATGGCTCTACAACGTACCTATTTTTCGGTACAGCATCAATATCTACTTATAAGGATTTTGAATATATTTGCGTTTATAAATTCCTGCCGTCACCATTTTGAATTGAAACACTTGGACTCCTTTTCTATCTAATGTTCTAATTATTAGGTAATGATTTCTTGTATTTAGGCAAATATTACCTCTAAAATGTGTAAACATTCACTAATGATCACTACCAAGCTATTTCTAATTTGTTTTGTGTAGTTAATTGTAATTACATGATTGGAAGCTGTTATGTAAAAAAAGTCCCGCTCGGTTTCTTGCTAGTTCTTTCCAGGACAGAGGTTTTTTTTTCGAACCAGTGGTAATTAAACAAAAGACTGACTTTCAACTCCCGCACGGAACAAGTATTTCTATGGCCTACAAATAATTGTTCCGGGTCTGGATGTTTGTCCTTGTGCAATTTATGTTTGTAAACTGCCCCCACGATACAGGAGAAAATCCTAGTGTGGAGGTAAAATTTTTTTAAGAGTGAAAAAAAAATGTACCTACTGAGCTTGACGGTCACGAGAGTTCAGTGCTTTTTTCCTATCCCAAAAGTGCCTGATCTGCCTAAAGAAGTTTTCACTTTATGTCTGTAAAGGCTGAGTACTGGTGCGACTGACTACCGGGTGTATTATCCTACTCGAAATTAGAGTTCCCGGCACTACAGACAAACAAGAAAGTGACTTAATAAAAGTAATTTTTAACAAAGTATACTTCCTAAAACATATTTCTTATCCAAACATAATGTTTACTAGTTTGTAAGAAGTTTTAATTTCTGACGTGCAGCGACTGATAGTTTTTTCAATTTCGAACGTTTCGTACTCGTACACAACATTTTACAGCACTCATGGTCATTTGGGAGCTAAGGGCATTCACCCTATTGAGAGTATAACAGGTATAACCATAAATTACGCAATTTATTAAATAATAATACAAGTTAAATGTCGGATTCGGAGAAGAATTAATTAAATTCATATTTACGTAGGTTATAAGATTACTTCTTATTCTTACGTTGTGTTATTGTTATTGAAGTAAAGAAATAAACAGTACAGTACTACAGTAGACATTATGTCAACCAGATATTAATTAATCAGTTCGAACGAACTTGTTAATTGTTAATGAATATATTTATTACTTTTTATATATAAAATTGGGCCAAAAACAGCGTCAGTTCTTCGACACTCGCCTCTGCGATAGTTGAGACGAGCACGAGCGGGGTGTAATCAAGAAGATCATTTCCCAATATCATCACTCGCTGTTCAGTCGAGTCAGTTAAGACCCTCCTGATGGCAATGTGACATTAGTCAAACTTAGTTCATATAGTTCTTACAGTAGTTAAACCATACCGCGATGTAAAATACTAGTAGCGCCATCTTGTTGGCGTCGTCTTAAACTTATAAAATCCTACTAGACAAACAGCATTCAAATTACTCAAGTATCACGGATTTGTTCAAAAACTAAAAATGAATATATTTATTGGTCTTATTCTTGATCCTTAAAGTTTCGTGTTCCTCTAGGAAGTGTACTTGGACCTTTATTATTTTTAGCATATTATAATATTAACGATTTACCTAACAGTGTAAACTTTTCTATGACTTTATTTGCTGATGATAGCTTTAAGTGTTTAAATGTACAGACATAAATAATTATGAAAATTAAATTAATAACAGACTGAAGAATGTAATAGGTCAAATAATTTAATAATAAACTTAAAAAGACTCAAATAATGAATTTTTATAAACGAAAATGGCCCCTTGATTTACTTAACATTAATTACGATAGTGAGACCGTTGGTGAAACAAAAGTAACAAAATGCTTAGATCTTTATATTGATAACAACTTAAAGTAGAAAACTCATACAAATACACGTAATACATTTTCTTACGCTCTACACATCGATCACTAATAAAAAATAGTGATCGATGGCTCTACATGTATTATCCAAAGTCGTTAATGAAGGTGCTTTACAGACGTTATATCACGGCATCGTATCTTCTACTGCGCGCTACGGTATAATTTTTTGGGGCATTGCTACAAGGCGCCGAAGATATAAGGCCTCAAGTTGATGCAGGTAATATCTTGAAACCGTGTATGATGTTCTCTTTATTTCATAGCGATGAAGTGTTACAAGAAATAGTCAAATATACGAACGTGAAAATCGAGTCACGAAAGTCAAAACAGTCCAACATTGCGGCGATATAACAAAAAGCTCATAAAATGTAGGTATCTTAGGTAATGAAACTATTACTTAAGTGGCAATTATACAAAAATGAAATTCTAGTAAAACATGTGCCTTGTGCCCGTCTACGGCTAGAAAAATGACAACTAACTTTTGCATGAAATGTACAAGACCAAGACTATTCGTGTGGCGCACAACAGGAATATGTGTTACAACTGTTTATAATAAAAAAATGTGTACTATTTTCATCGTTATGTGATCTCTTAAATCCAAAGAGTGTAACTGTAATTTCTAAAATGATTAAAGTTTATGATTGGTTAATTTATTCTGTTTTATTTCCATGTCGTATTTTCTCACGAATGTTTAGTAACAACGTCACTTGTAAGATATTTTAGTAATCTAAGGTTAAAAAAGTATTAAAAATATTTCTAATTGATAAATGCTACTAGTACCTACTCAATTAATGAATATTTAAGCGACGCGTCAGTAGGCATATTATATTGACATTGCATAATATATCATTTTTTGACATTCGATTGACTAGGTGGGTATATATTGTAAATATATATTCTAATTAATAATTACATCATTGTTGATCATTCTAATATAATTATAATATAAATAATATAATGAAATAATTTAATTGTGGTAATGTAATAGATTCAAATGTAGCTATAATATTTGTATACCTAAGCGTCGAATGCAGCAAACATCATTTTTTAAAGATCTATTCTGTATCATTACCTGTATTCACAAATAAATAAAATTTGAATTTGTCACTGGT
Source organism: Parnassius mnemosyne (assembly GCA_963668995.1). Taxonomy (NCBI): domain Eukaryota; kingdom Metazoa; phylum Arthropoda; class Insecta; order Lepidoptera; family Papilionidae; genus Parnassius; species Parnassius mnemosyne. The sequence continues at coordinate 46,164,218 of CAVLGL010000046.1, read as the reverse complement.
GTACTATACTTTAAAGGTTATTATATAATATCTTCAACATTGTGTGCATTCTCCTACTTATAAATCGTAGTTTACTGATAGTGTCAAGTTTAAAACATGGTTTAAGAAAATTTCTTATTACATAAACTGTTTTAGTTCCCAATCCTACGTTATTATTCCGGGACGTAGTTTGTTGTTTACTTTAAAAAGCGTCAAATCGGTGTTTAAGGTTACAATTTTAGAATAGAAATATTTAAACTTTACAAAAATTAAAGAGATATAGATAATGTAATGGATTTAAAAAAAAAGTGACAAATTGTTGATATGTGTTTTGTTGCCTCGCATTAGGGAGCGCCTACAAGTGAACGAAAATGCGTATCATTGCTGTGAATTTTCTCCAGGCGTTTTATTCATATTTTATTTGACAACTAGCTGTTCCCCGCGACGTCGCCCGTGTGGAATTTATTACGATTGGATTTTATGGGTTTTATTTTTTTTTTGAGTGGAACCCAAATTATTTTTCTAAAACAAAAGTAGCTTAATCCTTATAACATTAGCCATCTTTCAGTGAAAGTCCCGTCAAAATCGGTTCAGGTGTATCGGTTGGAACAAACAGACAGACAGACAGACAAACATTTTAAAATTTTTATTCTTGTTATAACTACCTTATATAGATTTAAGATACTGAAAGACCATTTATTTAATCAATATTTATTTTTTACCAAAAAAATATCTCCAAGTTTTCAGATAAAATATCTAGAGCATTCCTGGCACTGCTGTCTATGTTTGAAGTTTCATTACAACCGGCTCAGCCATTCCAAACATTAGCCCGGACAAACAGACAGACAAAATCGTGTCTTTATGGCGTGTAAATAACCCCCTCAGTCCAATATAAGGCAGTTATTTTGATATAGACAACAGACATACACTTCAATTTTATTTATATGTATAAATTGGATCCCAATCACAACACCATCATTGCTTTATCAATCTTCGACACAAGTCCACTGCTGAATATAGGCCTCCCAGAAGAACCCTCTGACTTCGGGCTGTTACTGAGAACTTCTTCACAGAAATACCCAATTACTGAGTTTTGGTTTGACTTGGGATTCGAACCCAGGACGCGGTCGCGGTTACGACCTCCAACGAGGCAGATTTATATATAACAAGAGTCGATACATAATATAGAGATCACATAGTAATCACCTATTTAAATTCTATGAAGGCTCATATATCATCAAATATCATAGGCAATTATTTCAAATATAATTTAAAAATAAAAATTTTGTACAACCGACTTCAATATAAATTATTAAGAATAACTCAAAAACTATTGGTCAAACCTTGATCAAATTTATATGGGACCACATGAGAAGCACCAGCTTTGAAATAAAAAAGAATCATCGAAATCGGTTCACCCAGTAAAAAGTTATGAGGTAACACACATAAAAAAACATACAGTCGAATTGTGTACCGTCTCCTTTTTGAAGTCGGTAGAAAAAGTAGAAGCCTTACTTACTCGTATTTTCAAGAACTGCAATAACGGTGTATCATTATTTATATATTTGAACTTAATGATATCATCATAATATATAACATATTCATATTGTTTCGTACATCACATAGAGTGGTTAATAGTTTCTCAGAAATGTAATTAGGCACAGATATTAAAAAGATTTAAAAGAAAATTCCACAATAGTCCGTTTCAACTCCTTTTTCGTTCGGAGGGTCAATAATATAGAAATACAGTTAGATCTCTCTTTGATTGAAACCCGTTATGAAAGGATTTCTGTAAGCCTAAGCAATCAATACGACTGGCTAAAAAGAGTTTTAGAGTCGGACAAGATAAAACAGCAATGTTTTATCTACACTCTCTTAGTAACAAAACTACGATATTTCTAATTTTATAGGATCCGAGCGGAAATATAGGCCAGTTTAATGGCTTTTGTTTGTCGTAGTATATCACTCTTTAATATAATATAATAATATTAATAAATATAATAAAAACATACTTTTTATTTGCGTAAAACATGGCATATTGTTAACGTGTAAATACGAGCGCTCATGTTTTTTTTGAATATATAATAGGTGTGAAAAACGAGCACACAGTCCACCACCTGATGGTAAGTGGTTGCTGTGGCCCATAGACATCTACATCTATCCTCGATTAGTAATCAAAATGCAGATGTGTTGTCACCCGTGAGGACTAAGATGGAATGCCTCGTTTCCAGTGAAAAGGGTCTCCGGTTCTCTACACTCACCATATGAAATAGCATCATTAAGCTGCTTATTTGCGCTGGTTTTCTGTGAGAGCGTGGTCCTACTCCGGTCGAGCCGACCCATTCGTGCTACAACCATAATATAGCTGCAGCGTGGATCTACCACGTGTAAAATATATTTGTATGTTCTATCACATTTACCACGGGGAGAACTAAGAGGAATTATTCATATTAATTCCAGCCATTGAGTTATATGTACTACGTACTAGAGAAGCCATTCCGAACATTGACTATGTTCAACTGAACTGTACTGCAATCCATACAAACTAAATATTGCGTAAATTGAAGATTTGTGAATTCCATAAAATAATTATTATTACATTTTATTTAGAAATATGTTTGTTTAAATTAAATTAAGATATTTTATATTAAATTCTTATATTTATTTTATATTAATATCTTATTTTATATCAAATTAAAGACTTCGCGCATGCGCGACCACTACTCCCGCGCATGCGCGAAGACATAGAGTAGGACACAATTTTTGTTTGGAATGGCTTCTCTAGTACGTAGTACATACAACTCAATGATTCCAGCAGAAAAATTTCACCACCGCATTATCTGGATGATTGGTGGTCCACCATTGTGCGATTTACTAAAAGTTTTCTTCCTCGCACAACTTCCTTGTGGAATCTGGTCAAGACCACCGGCGATTTTTTCGGACCGATACGACTTAGGGCTTCAAGAAAAGAGCCTACTCTTTTTAAAGATTTTTTTAAGGCCGGCAGCGAATTTGCAATGGCCCTGGTGTTGCAGTTGATCATAGGCGGCGGAAGACATCCACCTATAAAAAAATGCGTTACTTCCTTCGTATAGAGCTATTACAGAAATAGGATAGTTCCATACTTTATCAAAAATAATAACAAAAGCTTTTACAAAAATTTACTTCGCAAATATCCGCGTTATAAAATAAAATGATGTGTCTTACCTAGTATGAAGAAGCACCTCCCGCCCTCCCTCAATTGCGTGCACTAACCCCGTCACCACTAATCCCAGCACCGCTACTCCCAACACCACTACACTAAGCAAGACACACCACTGACGATAATACGACACGTGTTTCGCCTCTACACGAGGCATCCTCAGGTGATATAGACTCTACGGTGGCTAACCGCTAAGTGAGCGGCGAGCCAAAAGCTTCTTCATACTAGGTAAGACACATCATTTTATTTTATAACGCGGATATTTGCGAAGTAAATTTTTGTAAAAGCTTTTATATAATGGATTTCCGCAAAGTAACGCCTGATTCTATTAAAAATAATAATAATAATATGGTACCTACCATTGAGTGATGTGCGAATTTTTAATACGGTTTTATTACACCTGATATTGCATCTGCATTTTGATTCGCAAATAAGAATAGATGTAGATGTCTATGGGCCACAGCAACCACTTACCATCAGGTGGGCTGTGTGCTCGGGTGATAAATCCCTTATACTATAAAAAAACAGATGTAACATCATATACAAATCTTAAAAATTTGTAATGCAGTTAAAGTTAGTAAAGTTGATATACGTCTCACACCCTCCATCACCCCCACACCTCAGTCCCCTCTCATGTATGCTTAATTGCATATTATGTATATTTAATGTGCTCGCATGTATATTTAATCGCTCCGGTGCGACTTGCTGGACTTCACTTGTCTTTAAAAGTATTTTATTTCATAGATACGCAGGTTTCCTCGTGATGTTTTCCTTCGCCTTCGAAAAACAAACACAGATTGCACGCGTACTGTGAATTTTAGCGTGAGCGACCCCTCAGCTGCCAAGGCTCTATGGAGAATAACAAAAACAGAAATAAAAAAATATTGTACTGCAGATCGCGTAGGACGTAGGTGCTATGGATTATGAAAGAATGGATTGTATATATTTAGTAAGGCCGAAGGCCTTGCGTGCAGCATACCACATTAGGCAAAAAGACGAGCGTGTTTTGTTATAGATAGATACAAAATTTATTGCATACAAAACATGGTAGGTAAGATGTTCAACAATGTGGAACTAGCAGATATTTTGTTGTAATTTGCATGCTAAAATTACATTAAGTACTTACCTACAATAACAGCGCAGCGGACATTTCCTTGACTTAAAACCCTCTCAGAAATGAGAGGAGGCCTGTTTCCGACAGTGGGGCCGATACGACTTAAGGACCTTCAAGAAAAGAGCGTACTCCTTTTTAAAAGGCCGGCAACGCATCTGCAATTCCCCTGGTGTTGCGGTTGTTCATGGGCGGCGGTAGTCACTTACCATCAGGTGAGCCGTATGCTCGTTTTCTCCTTCTCTATAAAAAAAACAACAACAAAAAAGGGGGCAACCCCTCTCCTATAAAAAAAAGTGGGACCGAACTTTTTAGGCTGTAAATTAAAAAAAAATTCTACTTAAATACAAAGGAACCTTGAATTCTTAGACAGTAAATTGTTCATAAATTATTAATTAAATTATACGTATCCTGCCAAATGGAAGTCCATAATCTCTGCTTACTGCTTACTGGGTAACAGGCGCAAGTGTATGTGTATGTATATTAATATTATTAATTACATGTTATTTCGATTCAAGCAACCTTTAGCGCCGTTAGGTTCATCCGGAAATTTATTTATCCGGGGATATTTTTTAATTAATTAAACATTTACTTCATAAATATTTTTATTACATGATTATGTAATGGACAAACCACGGACAAACTCATCAGTAAATATTATTGTCGTTTACAACTACGAGTGCCATCTAGCGGTAGATAACTGAAGACTTCCATACAATGAACCCCATACATCCACTCCTTTTTCTGCCACCAGGGCGGCGCCACTTCATAATGAGGTGTAATATTTGAAAAATTTCATAGTGGGGGAGTTATTAGTTCGAAATATACAAAGGTTAATGTTTTTTTCTACACTATTAGTTATATTTTATATTAATTAGATTAATAATAAATACAGTAGGTAAACCACAGATATTCATAAAAGGTGAAAAATAAAAAAAGAGTTAAAATATGCAAAAAATTAAAAATAAAACCAATGGGGCATTGTTTTGGTATTAACATAGTACTCTAGAAACTGTGAAACTTCTATTTAAAAAACTGTGTGATAATGTGTAACAAAAAGAATCACCTAAGTGTCAACTAGCGCCATCTGGTAAACGGAAGATTATTAGGCCTCATTCAGTTGTACTTTAGTAAACTATTAAGTAATCTGTGGTTGTACGCACTTTATGTTACAGAGTGCCTCTATCTTGTGCGCTAGCTAATTTAGGGAGTACGACATTACCTTCAATTCGAATAAACTTAGATTGATTCAGAACTCGATTCTTTCGGAAGTACCTAGATCGGCGGTACCAGGCGGTACCAGGATTTTGTTATTTTGATACCTAAGAGCTCGTATTAAAATTCCAAAAACTAGATATGATATGGATACCAATTATAGAAGATAGGAACTTTAAAGTCATCGGGTGATCCCTTAGTTGATGGCACTGACATCGTATTACTTTGGTAGTGAAGTCGGAGAGATGTTAAGTTATAGAGCAGAAATTCTGTCAGTAACTAACAGTTTATTAAAGTTACACAGCAGCAAACAGGATAGTTTGACAGATGCTCCATCAATTTAAGATCGATAATGCCTTAAAGTTAGTTATTATTGAACGTATCAGGTAAACTAAATACACTTTTGATTGAATGTATAAACTAATTTCAAAGAACTACAAATAATAAAATAATATTTGAAAATCTAAAATAGCTTCTGAAGCAGACGTAATATATTCAAAAACTAGCTGTACCCTGCCACTTCTCCCGCGTGTAATTTGGTTTTAATTATTTTGCGCGGTACCCTAAACCTTTTTCTAAAATAAAAGAAGCCTAAGTTTCTCCTTATAACATTAGCAATCTGCCAGTGAAAGTCCCGCCAAAATCAGTCCAGCCGTATCACAAAAATTTAAAAAATTGTGTTTTTGTTATATGTACTGTATATACTTTCATATGCATTTAGTTAAAAGATGTTATGTTGACAAATATGTGTAGATGTATAGATTAAAGCTCCCGGCTGATGTGGAAATTATAAAATTTTTTGTTATTTTAATTCGGTTTTTAAGATTTTATTAAAATTTCAAAATTTTGACTTTTATAAGGATGAGACTATAAGACTTTTTTTTTATATAATAAGGGTGACAAACGAGCACACGGTCCACCTGATGGTACATAGGCTGCACTAAAAGTATCGGGAATGGAATATTTCCACTGTTCCTGTCATATTAAAATCTTTTTAATTGATATCTCCTTGGTTTTAAAAATCGAATACCATTTATTTATTTAAAAAAAGATTCTCGGTCTTATCACAAGGTTTTGTCAAACTTGTTAAGTCGTTGAGAAAATGGAATTGACTCGAGAAAATTCAAGAGCGATGATTTATTATGACTTTCGAAGTGGTTTAACACAAAAACAGTGTGTTGACCGGATGATTTCTGCATTTGGTGATGAAGCCCCATCCAAAACCACAATTTAGCTGGTTTGCTGAATTTTAACGTGGACGTGTCAAGCTCAGTGATGATCCCCGTCAAGGTCGTCCAAAAACTGCAGTCACCCAAGAAAACGTTGATGCTGTGCGTAAGCTGATTGAGGAAGATCGACATGTGACATACCGCGAAATTCAGGCAACTTTAGACATTGGTATGAGTCAAATACAAATAATCTTGCGTGAACTATTAGGTGTAAAAAAGTTGTTTTCTCGATGGATACCGCATTCGCTCTGTGAAGAGCAAAAAGCGGCTCGCGTTACTTGGTGCGTCAAAACTCTCGAAAGATTCCACGCAGGATCCTCAAATGCTGTATACAACATCGTATCAGGTGACGAATCCTGGATATACGCGTACAAACCCGAAACAAAAATCCAGTCACGAGTTTGGGTGTTCGAAAATGAGTTAAAGCCAACAAAAATTGTTCGTTCACGGAGTGTTGCAAAAAAAATGGTGGCCACGTTTGTCTCCAAAACCGGCCATGTTACGACTATTTCTCTTGAGGGACAAAGAACGGTTAATGCAGAATAGTATGCTAGCATTTGTTTGCCACAGGTCGTTTCTGAACTCCGTAAAGAGAACTGCAACCGCCGCATCATCCTCCATCACGACAATGCGAGTTCTCACACCGCACACAGAACAAAACAGTTTTTAGAGCAAGAAAACATAGAATTATTAGACCATCCGCCGTACAGCCCTGACCAAAGCCCTAATGATTTCTATACTTTCCCTAAAATAAAGAATAAATTGCGTGGACAGAGATTTTCATCACCAGAAGAAGCTGTGGACACCTACAAAACGGCCATTTTGGAGACCCCAACTTCCGAATGGAATGGTTGCTTCAATGATTGGTTCCATCGTATGAAAAAATGTGTCAAATTTCGCGGAGAATACTTCAAAAAGCAATAAATACATTTTTAAATATTAATGTTGTGTCACTTCCTTGATTCCCGAAATTTTCCGTAAGTGGTTGCTATGGCCCATAGACATCCTACATCTATCCTTGTTTGCGAATCAAAATGCAGATGCGTTGTCAGCCATGAGGACTAAGATGGAATGCCTCTTTTCCAGTAAAAAGGGTCTCCGGTTCTCTACACTCATCATACGAAATACAGCAGCATTAAGCTGCTATTTTACGCTGGTATTCTGTGAGAGCGTGGTCCTTCCCCGGTCGAGCCGACCCATTCGTGCTACAACTATATTATAAATATAGCTGCAGCTTGGCTCTACCACGTACATAATACCATACGAAGCACAGCAACATTATGCTGCTATTTTACGCTGGTATTTTGTGAGAGCGTGGTCCGTGCCCGGTCGAGCCGACCCACTGTATTGTGACTATTAACTATTATGCCTATACTACTAATATAGCTGCAGCATGGCTGTACCAAGTAAATTGGCCAAGAATACGCATTATAAACACACTAAAATTACAGTCAAACGGAGAACTCCTTACTTTTATGAAGTCGGTTATAAATAGCTAACACAAACAGCACCGCGAAGTTAAATTCCTAGTTTTACGTAATTTTCACTGCTGAGGGTCCAGATCCACGACTTTTTCCGCCACTAGGGCGGCGCCGCTAGAAAGTGAGGCATAATATTTGACAGATTTCATAGTGGGGAATTTAATTTGTTCGGGAAATGTAAAAGTTATTGTTTTTTTGTACTATTAGCTATATTTTATATTAATAACATTAAAAAAATGAATAAACCAAACCACAGATATTCATAAAAGTAGAAAAAATTAAAAAAAGTTAAAAATGTGCAAAAAATTAAAGAGCAAACCACTGACGCATTGTTTTGTGTATTAATATAATACTCTAGAAACCGTTAAATTTTTGTTAAAAAACAACTTCTCAATTAAATTACATTGTGTAACAAAAAACTCTACCTCAGTGTCTTCTAGCGACATCTGGTGAGCGGAAAATTATTGCGAATTGCGATAATATTGTCTTTAAACTTGTTCTTTTGACAAGGAATTGCAACGGCAATGTGCTAAGATCGAACTTTGCTAATAAAAACATGCAGGCGCTAAATAAAAATCCAATTATTAAGTGGAGAAGCTTGCGAAGTTACTTATTGATTTCACGATGTCTGTCCGTCTGTCCGTCTGTCCATCTGTCCGTCTGTCCGCCTGTCCCACGATTATCTCGAGAACGGTTTCGAATTTTCAAATTCTGTTTTCAGCAATCGATTACTGATCACCCAGGCATCTAACCTCCAATTTTGAACTGATTGCTCAACGGCAACCGTTAGAAACCGCTAGAAAGCTGATTGCTTCGCCACTTTGCTATGCTGTTAGCTTGCTAGGTTTATTTTAATTAGGAGTATATTTTATTAATAGAAAAAAACCTAAAGTAAAGCAACAAAACCAAAGTAAGAACTAATTATGGTCGTAAGCGCATCTGTTGATCATGAAAACCCGGGTCGGACCAAAATCAGGTATTGGGTTTTTCTGTCAAGAAATTCCCAGTAACAACCTGTAGTCAGGAAATTGGCGGTGTTTCATCCGGTACCTCCTAAAGCACATAAACTCGTTGGTCCTGCACTCAATCTCTCTCCGGTCGTGTCGGGTTATCGTCCCATCGGATTATGGGAGTGAGGGAATAGAGAGTGAATCTAAGTATAATTGCGCACTCACTCGGGCACTGTACTCCTGTCCTGCGCAGATGGTTAGTCTCCATTGAGACTGGCCGTCGTGACCGAAATTCGATGAAGATAATTTTATTTTGTTACCACGGAATACGTGGTACTTACAATAAATCAGCACTTAAGATTGAAATTAACAATTTCATTGGTGTTAACGAGGATCAAACTCGGTTCCCTAAGGTAATTTCTGTCTCTTTTAATCTCTTAATTTTTTTGAGCTGTCGCGGCCAAAATTTATAGTGTTCGTTTTAATATAATTATTAAGTGGCGAAGCTTGCGAAGTCACTTATTGATTTCACGATGTCTGTCCGTCTGTCCGTCTGTCCCACGATTATCTCGAGAACGATTTCGAATTTTGAAATTCTGTTTTCAGCAATCGATTACTGATCACCCAGGCATGAACCTCCTATTTTAAAACTGATTGCTCAACGGCAACCGTTAGAAACCGCTACAAAGCTGATTGCTTCGCCACTTTGCTATGGTGTTAGCTTGCTAGGTTTATTCTGTATGTGTTTGTAACTTAACTCCTCCTAAATGAATGGATCGACTTTGATTAATTTTTTGTGTGTGTTTCATTGAATTCCTGGATGTTTTAGATTCACAATTGGACCTGGTATGTGATGCTGATGTCGAAATCCAGAAATCACCCGAGCGAAGCCGGGGCGGAACGCTAGTATTATATTTGTTTATTAGTCACACGTCGGTGCTCTATCGCTGATGTAAACTGTAAAATCGCACGATGTTGCATACATAGGCCGCACGATTATTTGCACTATATAAATCCAAATTTGATATCTTTAATCACCTAAAAAGAAAAAGATACAGAAATAAGCTTACTGGTTAAACATTAATTAAAAAACCAGACTACGTAAACAGTTTACTGGAAAGTGAATAATAATTAGTTTTGAAAATTTAAGCGGGAATGGTTGCTAACCAACTTTAAATTGTTATAAATCCTAAATGGCCTTTAAAAATGAAAAATGGTTAGAGAAGGCCACAGCATGAACTTTTTTAATAGCATAAGGGTGACAAGCGAGGACACAGTCCACCTGATGGTATGTGGTTGCTGTGGCCCATAGACATCTACATTCATCCTCAATTACGAATTAAAACGCAGGTGCGTTTTCACCCGTAAATACTACAATGGAATGCATCGTTTCCAGTAAGAAGGGTCTCCGATTCTCTACACTCATCATACGAAACACAGCAGCGTTAAGCTGCTATTTAACGCTGGTATTCTGTGAGAGCGTGGTCCTCCGGTCATCCCGACCCATTCGTGCTACAACTATATCAGTAATATAGCTGCAGCATGGCTCTACCACCTAAAAACCACTCACCATCAGGTGGACGACTGTGTGCTTGCTTATCAGCCTTATTCTATAAAAAGGTAACGTATATCAAATTATTTTGGGGAGTCTAAAATATCAGAGGACAGTAATTTTTAGCGGAGTGTCAACTATGGATAGCATGATTCAAGGTTGTAAGACATTTTATCTTAGTCTGGTTTCTTTGAAGTTGACCGCAGATGTACTATGTAGGCAATAGCTGCTTGCAATCAAAAGAAATGAAAGTACTTAAGTAAAAATAACGACGTAAAGATTTTTATAACTCAACCTCTACGCATACAAACTACGCATTCCATTTAAAACGGATTGTGAAAATAAATTGGGTAACTTTAAAACTAAAAGTATTGCACAACTATAGCGGATAATTTTCTAGTAACTAATCGCTTGCGCAAGAATCTTCGTCCTTTATGAACGAATACCTACCGTCAGGAAACATGAATCCATCGGAAGTCATTTATTAAATTGAATAGGTATTATTTGCACACACATACACACACACACACACACACACACACACACACACACACACACACACACACACACACACACACGTGAATAAACAACGTGTCGTTTTTGATGCATCGACACAATCTTCAACTGGAAAAAGTTTACATTATGATATTAGGACTGGCTCGGATATATTTTATAATTTACAATCAATAATTACATGTACACAATATTAAACATTAAGAAAACGTACTGACAAATAGGAATTACTAATGATTATCAAAATACCAAAAAATCGTGTGGCGGGCGGGACACTCAGGACAATTTATAGTTGGCTCTATTGATTTTTTTTTTGTTAATCGACTCATACAGTTGTATTTTTGCCAGTATCAAGTATCAGGTAGCTATTCTTTATAATATATTTTGTTTTAAAATTGGTCTACAATATGTTGTGCATTACATTTCAGTTTTTGACGACAACTTAAGACAGCAACTTAAGGCGGTCGATGTCGACATTATCTCAAGATTTTAAGGCGTCTAATCGGACATAACAACTGAGGTTTGATATCAACATCGAAGCGATAGTTTCGTTGTTTCCACTAATAGTTCACATACACAGACACTTAATACACAAAATAACATCACTTTTACGTAACAAAATTCCCTTTAAACCATTACTAAAACTATAAAACAGCTACAACAATACCGGCGGTTTGTTACCCGCCAAAATGCGTCTAATGCAATTTAGAGCATAAAAAGTTTGACAGTTATGTAACTTGTCAACTGATAAACAATCAGTTGCTACCTGATGAAGGGCCATATACGATAACTGCCACAACCAAGCAATTTTCAAGCAAAATTGCCAAATTATGACTCGACAGAAAATATATTCTCAAACCAAGAATAAGAGCAACTATCATTTTATTATTTAATAAATGAAATGTTACATTCTACCTCTTAATGATTGTTCATTTGTACATTAGCTCTTAAACTTTAAATTTATTATCTATACTATAATATAATAAAGCGGAAGAGTTTTCTTGTTTTTTTGTTTGTTTAAACGCGCTAATCTCTGGAACTACCAGTCCGATTTGAAAAATTCTTTTTGTATATTATAGCCAGATTCATGTTGAATAGTAGAGGCTATCTAGCATTAAGCTATATAACTCAGCTAGCCTTAAATATAGATATTTGTTAAGCAAGTCAGAAGAAAAAGCACTCCCGAAATGATTTATCCGCGTACGCTGGTGATATCGTTAGGGATACGAAAATACAATGTTCTAGAAAAATATAGATCTTTACTCCGTCTAAAAAAAAGTCCGGGATACCATATGTCTATTTCTTATACATAAGCCATAATTTGGTATTTTGTGACAAAAAATATTGAAAATTTAAAAGTGATTTATGAGCGTTATTATTAGGCATGGCCTATTTATCCTTACGAACGAAAGTTACTTCATCATCAAAACAATTTTATGACGATAAACTTTGTTCTTTATACCATGTTATTTGGACGCATAGTTTAAGAGATAATGTAAAATTTAAATAATTCAATATTTGACAGGGCGCGCGAACGACGCTTGCTTGAACTAGGTCATGTCGCGCACCTCGGACACGTGATGACGCGGGTGAAACCGCGGGCGGGGCACAGCTAGTTTATTATATTTATGCTATTAATAATAATATTTCATTATATACAATATTAAATTGTAATATATAATATACAATATTTAATTATATACCATATTAATTTAAGCAAACCAAGCGAAAACTAAACATAAATTGTAAATGCTAAATGGGTACCCACGATACAGAATTACCTAGTGTGGATACAAACGGATACTTCAATGAGTTGTACTTGTTTTCTATCAAATAAACATTTTTAATTTTTCAAGCAGAAAACATACACAAGAAAAAAAAAACCATAAAAAGAGTATTTGTTTCATGACTCTTATACTCTTTTGGAGGCGAAACAAAACAATCAATGATTTGATTGCGTTGTTAAAGTTCGGAGAGTTTTACTTTCGAGAATGGATGTCCAATAAACCCGAACTACTCTAAACCATTAAGCAAAAACGGACTTTTACCCTGCTTGCTCGGACTACAGGAACATAGAGTCCGCAAAAACTTTAAGGTTTCACCATAAACCCTAAACTGATGTTTGACCCGTACACAAGAAGAATCAGGTGAAATTACTAAGATAACTACTTTATTCGATATCTAAAATATGATTAATCCATTAGGACGTTTGACACTACATCTTAACAAAATCATCATCATCATCATTACAGCCCTTCACAAGTCCAATGCTCAACATAGGCCTCCACCAAGGAATGCTACAAAGCACGGTCCTGAGCCACCTGCATTCATCGACTTCCTGCATATCTTACCAGGTCGTCACTCCATCTAGTGGGGGGACGCCCTACACTTTGTCCACCGGTACGAGGCCACCACTCGAGAACCTTTTTAATAAATACGAAATTAAATTTTAAACATTTGTAAGGAATTACCTCCACAGATTGTAAGGGAGCGGATATCAGTTCAAAATAATTAAACAGATGTTAACAAGATTTAAATGCCGAGATAGTAAGAAATTTAACTGCACGATCACAGTTGTGTCATCTATAGCAAAGTTAAAAAAAATCGACTCTAACTTATCCATTCAATAATTAAAAATTAAAAATTTTGTACAGCCGACTTCAATATAAGTTATTAAAAACTAGCTGATTCTCGCGACTTCGCCCGCGTGTTATTTGGGGTTTTAGTTTTTTTTGCGTGGAACCCTAATTCTAAAAGTAGCCTAAGTTACTCCTTGTGACATCAGCTACCTGCCAGTGAAAGTCCCGTCAAAATCTGTCCAGCCGTTTCAGAGATTAGCCGGAACAAACAGACAGACAGACATACAGACAGACCGACACACAGACAAAAATTTAAAAAATTGTGATTTTGTTATAAGTATCGTATATACTTTCATATACATTCAGTAAAAAGCCGTAATTTTGACATTACAAACAGACACTTCATTTTTATTTATTTGTATAGATAACTCAAAAACTATTGGTCTGACCTTGATCATATTCATATGGGACCACACGAGAAGTATCAGCTTTCACATAAAAAAAGAATCATCGAAATCAGTTCACCCAGTAAAAAGTTATGAGGTAACACACATAAAAAAAACATACGGGTCGAATTGAATACCGTCTCCTTTTTGGAAGTCTGCAGAAAAATAAACGAATATAGGGCAAATCAGCCTCAAAAACATAGGGGCTAATCCATACATTTAAATAAAATTAAAGTGTCTGACCGTAATATTGAAATAACCGACTTCTATTAAGCACAGGGAGTTATTTACATGCCATTAAGATAATATATAATATATTTATACATTTTTAATATAATATATAATCCCGAACGGTAAAAGACAATTCGTAGTTAATCGAGCCGAACAGATCACCGAGACAATGCTAACTAACTGCTGCAGATACGTAAATTCATAAGAAAATCCACACAGTGCAAGTCGTGGTTCTATGGCTTCTCAAATTAAGAATAGTAACTAATTGTGGGAAGGACCGTCGTGACAACGTACATTTGAAAATTAAAGTTGTCCTCAAAGAACTGATTTAAGTAGGGACCAAGGGAAAAAGCCACATAAACAATCTCAAGTTCTTATTATGAAATAAAGTGTTATTAACCAAAAAAAAAATCCTTTTTATTATAATATACATTTTCTTTTTTTTATAGCATACGGGTGATAAACGAGCACTCATTTCTGTAAAATTCTAATTTCTTAATACCTAGATAATTTTATCATTTCTTCATAACTATGACCACAACATTTCAATGAGTTTACATATAATATTTTGGTGAAGAAATGGAACTTTAATGTAATAAAATATGTTGCGGTAATTAAACATAAAGCCGCGTCTCCACCAAAGTTTTGTTACCAACACAACAGTTGCCAACAAAACTTGTTTACATTTACGGCGGCAACATTAAAGGAATACGCTTGTTGCCAACATTTGTTCCCTCGGTGGAGACGTTTGTTGGAAACAGTTGGAAACATAACTGTTGTCAATATTTTTGGTGGATACGCGGCTTAAGAGTGACTTTCAATAAGTATTATTTTTATTTTATAATCTATTAGATGACCAGGCAGACATTGTTCTGCCCTTTTCAACGACCCTTCATATAAAACATCCTTAAATTCGTAATAAAAAGATATTGAGTGTCACTTATCAGGATAAATACAATACAATACAATAACTTTATTTCAGGCATCAATGACTTAAAAATTAAGAACATTGGCCCATAGCAATATATACCTTAACCTAAAAATATATATAAAATATAGACATAACACTATTTAGGGAACTTTTTTCTTTGGCGCGTCCCTGTATCGGCGAAACACTACCCCAGAGGGCCAGAAATCGGGAGCGAGGAATGTCTCTTTATGTTTTGCAGGAACCTGGAGTACGTAGGATTTGAAGTTCGTTGACCTATTAGACTCCAGACGCTGCAAATGTAAAGAGATCGGATCCTCAATGCGGCATCGGCTTCGTTCTTCCACGAAGCGCAGGACGTCTTCTCCCGACGTACTTTTGTCCAAACGGGAGATGTAGAGTTGTATGGTTGGCTCCACAGCACGCAGAGTTCTACTCGCGTTTATTTTCGCGGTCCCACGCTGGTTACAGACGGGTCGCGACCGACGTCTCTTCTCAACAAGAGTAAACCCGTCCTTATCAATCTTGTCTTGGGTCACCACTGGAACTGATTTTATTTCCACATTCTTCCGCTTTCGACCAAAAGAGGGTGCCGGTTGTAAAGATTTTCGGGTAACATCCGCAAACGTCTTCCCTTGTTTTGAGGTTGGCTTCGGCGGAGGAGTACCAATGGGTTCAGTCAAGGGTTGAGGTGGTGATGCAATGACGACCGAGGTCGCCCTAGTTTCTCGTTCATCAACCCGCTGACAGACGATATCGCGTGACGGAGTCGCAATCATCGGTGAAATATGACTACTATTACGGTTATCGCGTGTCGTATTCACATTCATAAAAACTATCCTATCTTTCAATTGGACCAAACTGCACAGAGTGTGCAAATTTCAATGAAATCAGTTCAGTAGTTCAGGAGTTCATCGCGGACAAACAACGTGACACGTAATTTTTATATAATCTAATTTTAATAATCTATATTGAACAAAAAAGTTTCTGTTTCTGTTTCTATTGTAAAACTATAAACCTTATTATACAAGACATTACAGTACAATAGGATGATAATCAACATTAAATATTAAATTGCTATACTGTAATAATATGTATATAGCTGTAGCACGAATGAATCGGCTCGACCCGGGTAAGACCGAGCTCTCATAGAATACCGGCGTAAAACATGGAATAACATGCTGTGTTTCGTGTGATGGGTGTGAATAACGGGACATTATTTTCTGGTAACGAGGCATTCTTAGTCCTCAGTTAGTCAGTGTAGTGTCCAATACCATTTTGCGTGAAAAAAATAAATCATTACAGCCAGTGTTCCAATATACAGTGATGTTAGCGGAATACTCTTATAAGAGACTTCAAGACTTGTAAAACTTTTTTTTTATAGGACATGGGTGACAATGACAAGCAAGCACACGATCCACTTGATGATAAGTGGTGGCTGTGGCCCATAGACATCTACATCTGTCCTCGTTTGAGAATCAAAATGCAGATGTGTTGTCAGCCGTGAGTTGAATGCCTCTTTTCCAGTAAAAAGGGTGTCTGGTGTTTTACACTCACCATACGAAACACAGCAGCATTAAGCTGCTATTTTATACTGGTATTCTGTGAGAGTGTGGTCAGAATCCGGCTGAGCCGACCCATTCGTGCTAGAACTATACAATTAATATAGCTGCAGCATGGCTCTCCCACGTATACATTTTGTAACTTTGATTTGATGCACTTTTCTAACGATTTCAAACAGGAGAAGGCACTTTATTCATAACTTTCTTCAGGATGAATCGATTTCGATGATTCTTTTTTATTTGAAAGCTGTAGTTTCACATCGCTGCTTAAATGCAAAACTACCACAATCCAAAAATTATTATTTTTACAGGAGAAACAATTGAAAATTTTTAGATTTTATTTTTTGAATTTATCAACCAAATCACGTCCGATTGGTACGCGTAATACATCATTACATGCGTATTTGCAACATTTATGACTTTAAATTAGTTATTTTTCACTAATGTTTAGAAGAAAGCATACAGAAGCAGATAAGTTACTTTTACATATAAGTTATAGGTGTAATGACAATGAATTGTATGAAATAAAAGCCACAAGTCTAAAAGAAACCAGGGTTTTGTATATTTATTTTCTTAAATAAGATACATAAGTCGTTAAGTTTATTTGTAAATCAAAATATAGTATCATATTGAAATAATTAATATTCTAAGTATGTAATTCCGCTTAAAAGCAAGTCCCTTTGATAAATCAAAAGTATAAATTCTCCTTCAAAAACTAAGAATATAAATCCAAAAGCGTTAAACTTTGTAAGATCATTCAGTAACGAGATATCTTTATAATTAATCTACTTATCATAGTCACAGCTTACTATTTATGAATAATTACTGTTATTCACAACCATGAAGATCACAATAGTTATTAATATTAATATAATAATTATAAAAATAATATTAGTTAAATGAAATGTTATAAAAATCAAACAGTCTTAAAAGTTTGTTATTTTCTCTATTTAACTAAAAATACTATGAAAGGTTATAAATAACATAACAATCATAAAAAATAGCTTCAAAAAAATTAAATTAATAAGCACTGCAAATCTAAAGATTTACATAAAAGCTTTCATATTACAGTACCTATTACATTTTTTTTTCTATTAATTTTATGATACCCTGCTTTTTTGTCTTTCAGTTTTTGAGTATATAATTTCTTTAAAGTTGGCACTGTTGCAGTCTTAGTTCTCTTTTTCAATGTGTGTACCATTTCAAAGTTTTCACCTTCATAGGACGTTTTGAATAAAAATGTATCTCTGTTGTCCTTGGTGATTTTCATAATTTTAATATCTGCCCATTTCTATTTCTCTCCGTCTTCACTTGTCGTGTAATTTTTCTTAGATAACGGTTTTAAATCGTAAAATCTTTTTTTTATAGTAAAAAGGTGACAAATAAGCACACAGTCCACCTGATGGTAGATGGTTGCTGTGGCCCATAAACATCTACATCTATCTTCGTTTGCGTATTAAAATGCAGATGCGTTGTCACCCGTGAGGACTAAGATAGAATGCCTCTTTTCCTGTAAAAAGGGGTCTCCGGTGCTCTACACTCACCATACGAAACACAACAGCATTAAGCTGCTATTTTACGCTGGTATTCTGTGAGAGCGTGGTCCTTCCCCGGTCGAGCCAATCCATTCGTGCTACAACTATACTATTAATATAGCTGCAGCGTGGCTTTACCACGTATGAAACGTGGCTCTACCACATATGAAACGTGGCTCTACCATGTATCTTCATACGTCAGTTCTTTTACATTGTACGGAGTGCCTTTTTTTGTCGTCTTAATGAGTGTTATATACTGGCCTGGTACATAGAAAGGCAATGAGAATTATAAGTAGGTCGTTGTTCTTGTTGATTGCTGTTGGGTTCAACTTTGTCATAAACAATTACAGAGCGCTGGAAAATGTTCACCCTCGAAGGTCCAGGTTTCGGTTATGAAGAATCGTTATAAGGAAATAAATACTTTTCCAGATCCAAGTTTATATTATCATCTGAGTCAACTGAATAGTTGGGGTCTTTAACGCTATCGTCTGATGAAAAATCAGTCCCCGTGTTTGATTGGCTAACAATATCACTTTCTTCAATATGCTTATTTGGCCTTTTTTTCGATGGACTATTTAGAACAGAAAATGTATCTATTTCGTCGAGTACTGAGAAACCGAGTACCGGCTGGCTGTGTG
Organism: Parnassius mnemosyne; assembly: GCA_963668995.1. Classification (NCBI taxonomy): domain Eukaryota; kingdom Metazoa; phylum Arthropoda; class Insecta; order Lepidoptera; family Papilionidae; genus Parnassius; species Parnassius mnemosyne. The sequence goes on along the minus strand of CAVLGL010000046.1, from coordinate 46,145,067 downwards.
GAATAGAATTTGTGATGACATAATTTAGGTCCACGGCATCATTTTCTTGGGATATGTTTTCAAGTAAATTTTCAGGCAGCATAGTGCTAGAATTATAGTTGAATGTAACTGTGCTTAGATCTCTTGGCGTTCTGTCTGGACTGCCACTTTCATCGCAGTCTCTATTTGTAACAAATAAAATAGAAAATGAGTATTGTAATAATGATATGAATTAATAATACTACCCACGACTTCACTCTCCGAGATCATCTTTATTATAATTGAAATAGTTTTTCAAACCCCAAAGTAAAAAATCTATCTAGGTACTTTAGGTTACATTCACAATGTTTCAGAGCAATAAACTTTAAAAAATCTATAATGCTATACTTTTTAAAAACGGGGCCGATTAGTAAATACCACTCTTATGTGTTATATTTTATTTATTTTTAATATTATTATGTATCAAAACAACATTAAACCAAAAAACTGACTTTTAGTTTCAAAATTTTAAAAAGTTTCCATCGAAAAATTTATGCAAAACAAACGTATTCCAAATACAGCAGTTTTGTTTATAAGTCAATTGAATATTTGCATAAATTTTTGAAGCAAAACAAGTATATTACAAAATGTGGCTTTTTGATCTTAAAAAATAAAATTGTGTACCTTTGAATTTTAAATTCAATACAACCACATACCATATTATGGTGCTTTTGACTATAAAATATGAATCAAACTTACATGGTTTTTTGACATGTGGTAGTTTGGTTCCAAGAAAACGTGCATTCACGCTGGCAGCTCGACAACAACTGAAAATATGGCGGTTTTGGCTTGAAGTTAGTCGCAAAAGCTCAAAATTCAAAACAAATGCTTCGTATCTTTTTGGTGTTGTAAGGTCGAAATCAACGGGTGTATTCAATTCAGGCATAATAATTATAGAGCATAAGACGATTTATACAATAAAAACGATTTTGTTCTTTTTTTATTTATGGTAGTTTTGAATTTAAGCAGCGACATGTGGTCCCATATAAATTTGATCAAGGTTTAACCAATAGTTTTTGAGTTATTCTTAATAATTTATATGGAAGTCGGTAGTAAAATATTTTTAATTTTAAATTATATATAATACTTAAATTTTTGTGTTTAATATTACAAATGTAAATTTTTAATTTTTATATATTAATGAAACATTTTTTCTTGCTTTTATTTTAAAATATTTAGAATTATTTAATTATCATCTTTAACGTTACAATTTTAATATTATTATTATTAATATTATTATTATTATTATATCGATATTTAACATAAAATTATAGATTCGGATAAAAGAAAAGGACAAAGAAAAAAGTGATAAGGGAAAGGAATATGTGGATAGAAGAGGAAAGCACTAGGTAGTTATTTTGTAATCGGAGTAAAGATATTATGTAAAAACAACGACAAGAAAACAAAACAACTCCTAATTTTAACCCAAAAACTCATACAATAACGAATGCATACTGTGGAGATATTAGGGTTCTATTACAGATTAAACGGGAAAAGAATATCGCAGGAATTTTGTTCACCTTCAATGAGTAGAAAATGACGAGTTGAAAATTATAGAGTGCAGGCATTGGAACACGGCCGGAAGGCAGTCAACACGAAGACTTATTTCCTTTCTACCGATTTCAAAAAGGAGCCGGTACTCAATTCGACTGAATGTTTTTTTTATGTGTGTTACCTCATAACTTTTTACTGGGTGGACCGATTTCGATGATTCTTCTTTATTTTATAGCTGGTGCTTCGCATGTAGTTCCATATAAATTTGATTAAGGTCTGACCAATAGTTTTTAAGTTAATAATCCTTAATAATTTATATTGAAGTTGGTTGTACAAAATTTTTAATTATATCTGATATACTAATCATGAAAAACATCAATGTAATCAAGGTTTGAAATCTGATTAAAATGCTTGTCAATGCTTGTTAACAGCTGTTTTATTTAAACAGGGAAGGGATGTAGTACATGGCACATCAGTGGTAGGGATATCCGATAGTCTAGTATATGTAAGGTTAGAATAAATGCCGTAGCGTGCGGACGTATACAGCGTTCATCGAGTGATTGAGTAATAAAGTGCTTCTATATTTAGTGTCGGTGTTATCAAGCATTTTACAGTTAGCCTTAATTTGTATTGGTCATGATAAAATTCTAATGACAGTAGAATATGCTAGTTCAATGTTGGACTTGTGCTTCTTCTATAATAGAGAGCTTCAGCTTTCCGCCACACGGGTTTAGATATTTCAAGACTGGCTATATTTTTACATAATTTTACATATTTTTTTACAAAAGAGCATGCGCCTGATATGATGGTAAGTGACTACCGCCACCCATGAACAAATACAGTACCAGGGGAATTGCAGATGCGTTGCCGGCCTTTTGCAAACAATAGGCGCTTTTCTCGAAGGTCCCTAAGTCTGTCCCTAAATGCCGGTGGTATTCCATTCCATAAGGATGTTGTGCGAGGAAGAAAACTTCTTGTAAACCACACAGTAGTGGACCGCCAATCATTCTGATGGTATGGATGATACCGCATGTTTTGTCGCAATGTGCGGTGGTGAAACTCAGCGGCTGGAATTGGTTCGAATAATTCCTCTGAGCTCTCACAGTGGTAGATGCGATAGAATACGCAAAGATCAGAAATAATTTGATCGTCGACGATTCGAACCGCTTTGCGCTGGATGCGATCAAATGGAAGGAGCTGGCACTGGGGAGCCCTGGCCCAGAGATGAGAACAGTATATCTATTATAAAATGAGAACTTTTTTAATGGACTTCCTCCATCCCTTCGCCAATCACTGGGAAGCACTGTCTGTTAATCGGAATAGTTCCCTGACGCGAAAGATGCCTTTAAAAATATGAATCCGAATCATGCTCTGGTGATGAGAAGCAGTATTACTATGCTCAGTAAAGGTCATAATTTTTTTTATTAAAATGACAGTGGGGTTGACGGCCACGATTCGATTTCCAGCATGGAAAAATTATTTATATCACCATCATTACAGCTCTTCACATGGCCACTGCTGATCACACAAGGCATGCCACAAAGCGCGGTTGTGATCTATCTGCATCCATCGACTTCCTGGATCTCTTACCAAGTCGTTATTCCATCTATTGGAAGGCTACGCTTCACTTCGCGTAAAAGATCGGTCCTTCGAGCTATATCCGTTGAGATGTCGGTTACTCTGTTTATACTGCAGATATCCTCATTTTTAAGTTTATCACACAGATAAACTACGAGCATAGCTTCTCCACAGCCTAATAAGAACACACAGTAAGTCATCGCGTTTGATGTTGTCGGAAAAGCCGACATAAACAATAAATTGCTAGGGTTGTCAAAACGGGAAACAATAAAAAAAAAACTGTATTTTATTTTACGTTTAAACAAATACCTGTGTATGTGGAAAATGAAAGTTTAATTCCTTGTCTTTAAATGAGGACGATTCACATTTTTCTACCGCACATGTTGTGTTAACCATTTTAACTTTTCGTGACAGGAAAACCCTAGAGGACAGCTCCCGAGTTACTAACGGCCGCTCGGGAACGCTTCACCCGCGTCTCGTCGACTGTTAGTAGTAGTTAGACTGTGGCTTCTCTATAGCTCGTTTATTAATTATTCGTATAGCCTACAAATAATTGTTTCGGGTTTTGTCCATATCATTATTATGTATATTAATAAAATGCCTTCATGAGACAGAATAAACACCTAGTGTAGATAGATAATCTATTTGCAACACATTCAGTAGAAAAATATCTGTGTGGTGATTTCAGAACTCTGTTTTGTTAAAATTCACACGCAACACTTTCGCCTTCGAAATTATTTAATTGATCTATTAATAAATTCTTTATTGTACACCTTAAAGTAATACAAAAACATGCACAGAGTATATAAGTAAAATATTTATGCAATTTATGGTCTTACAGCTGGCAGCAATGGATTGCAAGTAAAGTAAATGTAAAGGTTTAAGTGAATAAATGTGATAAAGAAATAATAAGCATAATAGTACTATAGTATATTATAGGTGTTACCAGGCATCCCCGATTTCAGGTCAAATTACATTGTCCGAGGCCAAAAAAGAAAAGAAAAGAGAAAAGAAAAAGGTTTGTCTTACGCTTGTCAGGATATACTAGTTTAGCCCAGGAAAATCTGTATTGGCTAAGGTCAATCTATATTCTCAATATGTTTTTCTGATTAAGGTGATTGACGTCCCGATGTTAGAGTTAACCCGGAGTACCTTCAGCTTTTTAATTATTAATTTTGGTTCGATCTACGCAGAATGAACTTACTGTGTCTTGAACTCTTGCAGTGGTATGCTTGGGTTTAGTTTTAATTTTATTAATTACAGGATCCCACCAAGCAGGTGGTAGTACCCGGCCTCCTTTTCTATTGAAATTAGGATGTTTTTTTTAAATTTCAATAGCCTCACGTATCATCCTTGGCAGGAATCGATGTTCTTTCTCGAGAGTTTGTGGTTTATCAAATCTAATGTAGTTACGGGGGCGATCCTGTTCGTGTTCACAGACTGCAGACTTCCCGGAGCGTCGCTTCTTCAAATCAGCTATGTGTTCTAGCGGGGCCGTCTAGGATATGATCACAAACTGCAGACTAATTCCCAGATTAATTTGCGACGTTTTGGGTGCTTTGCAGAGTGCTGTAAAGCACCCGAAACGTCGGGAATTAATAAAAATAAGTTAATAAACGCGATAGAATCCGTAAAAGTAGTTTTATGCTGGGAAGATAAAAAATTCAGATAGACTGTTGCTAAGCCACCACAAATAGTCTATCACGCAGAAGGGTAGGTAGAGACTACATACTTCCATATGACGCTATATTGACGCACCTCTCTTGCTTTTTTCACATAAAAAATATAATCTAAATACGAGTACAATATTTCATCCGAATAGTTAGCATATATGTATGTGTAATTGCCTGGGCGGTTATTTAAGAACAGCCCGTGAAGGTTTTATGTTTTTAAATAAGAGGTATTTCTTGAGAAATATTTATACATATTTAACTGTTAAAATGTTTATTTTATTTATTTATTATTTTATTTTATTTGGAAGACCAACAGCTATCATAATTAGGTTAGATAAAACTAATAACTACAGTAAGCCAATTAAAGGTCCTCACTAATAGATACAAAGGTGAATTTACAACAGTGATAAACACGATTCAACACTCAATAGTATCCAATACTAACATACTTATGCCAAATGAGGGCTTATCTGATATAACATGTATTATACATATAAAAGAAAAAAAAATAAACACAAGTATAAAAGAAATCGTTAGTTTTGTAACAAACGCATCAATATCTCACTTAGAGCTAAAAAATGCATTGTTAAGTATGCGCTTGGCTGACACATCGCTAGTGTTAAACAAATCGAGGTCAAAGTCATTGGCTAGCTTGTTAAAATTATTGATCGCTCGCCAAGTAAATGTATTTTGTCTATAATTTGTAGAAGCAAACGGGAGACTTAAATGTTTGTTGTGTCTAAGAGGTTTGGCAGGACAGCTAAGATGTAGTTGAGATAAAAGCTCAGGACAGTCAATAGCTCTACAAGTTATTTTTAGCACAAAAGTGAGATCAGCCATCTCACGGCGCTTAGCAAGAGGAAGAAGGTGATGTATTTTACAATAACTAATATAACTATCAGAGGTATAGCGATAGTCTTTGGTTCTATAACAGAGGTAACGGATAAACTTTCTTTGGATATTTTCAAGTCGGGTAATATATGTTGCATACCTGGGGTTCTAGATTTGAGATGCGTACTCTAAATTACTTCTTACAAGACAACAATATAGTATCTTTAGAGTTTTAGGCTTAGTGAAATCCTTAGAGCTATGTATCGAAAATCCAAGAGCTTTCGAAGATTTGGCTATAATGTTTTCCAAGTGAGCGTCAAATATCAATTTAGAATCATGAAGAACACCGAGAACTCTAACAATGGAATCCCTTTTAAGATTTTCACCTTTTAGTTTGTAGTTGAAAACAATCGGTTTATATTTGCGACTATAGGACATTAAGCTACATTTGGAAGGATTCAAATCTAAGTAGCTTAGGTGGCAATAACGCTCTAGATTTGACAGATCTTCTTGTAAAGCTTCAGCATCATCAATCGATGTTATTTTCAAAAAGAGCTTCATATCGTCGTCAAAACAAAATAAGCGAGCTTTCTTCAGGTAATAGGTAATGTCATTGATAAAAATAACAAATAATAACGGTCCCAGCAGTGAGCCCTGTGGCACCCCACTTGGAACAGTTACACATCCTGATATGTAGTTGCTGACGACAACAGCTTGTGATCGATTATTTATATAAGACGTGAACCACCTAATCAAATGGCCATTTATACCGATCTTGGACTGTTTCAATAACAGCAAATCATGTTGTATTATGTCAAAGGCTTTACTATAATCGGTATAAACGACGTCTACCTGGTGGCGATTGTCCATTGCTTCAGTCAAGAATGCATTAAAGAGCGCAGGATTTGAAACAGTAGAGCGTCCTCTTAAAAAGCCATGTTAAGTCGGATTGAATGAATGCTTTAGGGACGCGTATAACTGATTACAAATAATTCGTTTAAACATTTTAGATACAATGCATAACTTGGAAATCGGTCGATAATTAGTAACTTCGGTCTTTGTACCCTTTTTATGGACAGGCGTGATAAATGCGCGCTTCCAGATAGAAGGAACAATACCTGTACTAAGAGACTTTTTAAACAAAATAGTTAGGGGTAAATAAATTGTATGCGCACAGTTAATAAGAAAATGAGCTGGAAGTTTATCAGGACCAGCAGATTTTGTTGGATCCAACGTTTCAAGCAATTTTTTGACCGTATTTTCATTTATATCGATTGTGGTGATATCTACACTCAACTGAGACGATGCTGGGGAATCATTATAATAATTTTTGGACAGCTGAGTATTACTATCACCCGAATCGAATAAATTTGAACGAAAATAGTTTGAAAAAGCACTACAGAACCTTCAGATTTAAGACAGCTAGGTATTGAATGTGATTTTGATTTTTGTTTAACATACGACCAGAAGTGTTTAGGATTTGCACTAATGGAATATTCCACAGAGGTTATGTAAGATTGGTATGCTAACTTATCTAATTTCCTTACACGCTCACGCAATAGCTTAAAAGTTTCTTCGTCATGCCTTTTTTTTTATAAGATAGATGACCTGATGTTAAGTGGTTACTGTGACCCATAGACATCTACATCTATCCTCAATAAAGACTCAAGATGCAGATGCGTTGTCACCCGTGAGGACTAAGGTGGAATGCCTCTTTGCCAGTAAAAGGGGTCTCCGGTTCTCTACAGTCACCACACGAAACACAGAAGCGTTAAGCTGCTATTTTACGGTGGTTTTCTGTGAGAGCGTGGTCCTTCCCCGGTCGAGCCGACCCATTCGTGCTACAACTATACTACTAATATAGCTGCAGCATGGCTCTACCACGTAAGAAAGATGCCTACGGGTATAGATCCTAAATTTATGTAAAAATTTATATTTTTCTTTGATAGATTTTTTAAGTGGCGCTGTATACCATTTAGGATAAGTGTCAGCAACAATTAATTTTTATCAATGACTACAATTACGAAGAAAAAAGGCGTTCTGCTTCCTCCGGTGCACGGCCGTGCTGGCAGTATGTGGGCATACCACCTCCGCCTCACTCCGCACCGAAAAAGGTTTTTCGCCTCGGCATAAACAGTAATTAGGCAAGAAATACTTATATATATATATATACCATATTGTTGTACATACGCTATTTACATGCGGTATTTACATACATATTTTTATATGTGTTTCGCATGGTGAGTGTAGAGAACCGGAGACCCATTTTACTAAATACGAGGCATTCCATCTTGGTCCTTAGAGGTGACAACGTATCCGTATTTCGATTCTTATTCGAGGATACATGTAGATGGCTTTGAGCCTCAGCATCTACTTACCATCCGGTACGGAAAGATACACGCATATACATAGGGAAAAGGTGATATAACCTTGTCTGGTTTATGCCTGACGTAAAGTATCCAGACCGATAACAGCGTCAAAGTTTCCAGACGTCTGGTACTGTGATTGTGAACCCACCTGCTAAAAGTGAATATTAAGGCGCATCCTCTCTAATACTGGGTGCCTTTATTTAAAAAAACGCTTCGTCCACAACTTCGAACCCTATTTTAGGAACCTCCTCATTCTTCTTTTCACTTTTGTTATTCTTGATGTCATCTATAGCTTTTGTTCCGCAATCTACATCTTAATTTTTCTCTTCTAGAACTTCCTCAATACTTTTGTTTTTTATTAATAATACACGTTTATTTTTTTAAATAGTTAAGCCATTCTTCTCCAAGCAGCGATTTTTCTTCCATTTTTAAACTGACAGTTGGTGGATATTATTTTGTAAATTAAAATTTAAAGTAAAATCTATACATTATTCAATATTTAAATTAATATGCAGTAATGTGTGGTGTGCAGTAAGTGATAACCCCTTTTTAAAACTAAATACCAGTTTAACTATCTATAAAACGCTTATGAATGTTGAATGAATAGTTTGTAATATAAACCGATTTCACACGCACTTCGTATATAATAAAACGGATTGTTAAAGAGAATGAAATGTTTCTTGAATATAGAAATCAGGCATAAGACGGAAGTGACCCATGTCTAATTAGACTTTTACAAACTAGACTTTTAAAAATATTTATTTATTAAGAAAAGAAATATTATTTTAAAATATGGTTAAATTACCGATCCGACCCGGCTTGGCACGGTTGATTTCTGGATCTCGTCAACAATGCCATCACCCAATGGGTTCAACTGTGAATCTAAACCATTTTGTAATCAACTTAATCACACACACAATTTCGTCAAAATCGGTCCAGCCGTTTAGGAGGAGTTCAGTCACATACAAATGGACAGAAGAATTACATAATATATAATATGGATGTATTATACATATAAACTTTTCCCTTAAATCATTCTCTCTAGTGATGAAAACCGCATAAAAATTCGTTGCATCATTATTCGAATGGAGGGAAGCGACTCTGTTTTATACTATGTAGAGATAGATAAACGTAAGGAACCTTCAGCCATCGACTCCAGCTCGCTTTTGATTGGTCTACACTTTTAATTACTATTTTAATGAGGTATTTGCGCACTAACTTACTTATTGTCAGTCGGTTATTATATTTTGCATACTGCAGATATGGATCGAATAACATTCAAAGTCAACGGTGCTGTATGTACAGGTAAGGTTTTTTTAAATTATTTGCTTTAACTAAATATGATTACGTGACAAAAGTTATGTTCATTGTAGATTATGTAAGTAAAATTAAATATCTATTGTGATTTCTGTAAAAAAAATATTCATTCCTATTAAACCAGTCTCGAATCGAATGATTAATTGATTCCTGCCTCATCATCAGCGCCACACAAGTCCACTGCTGAATATAGGCCTCCCACAAGAAATGTCACGAAGCACGGTCCTGACCATCGACTTACTGCTCTCACCATGTTCTCACTTCATCTAGTTGTTGGTCGACCTATACTTAGGTTACTGGTATAAGGACTCAGGAATCTTCCTTCCCCATCGGTTGTCGGTTCTTCGAGCTATATAGCCTACCAATTGCCACTTTACCTTACTGCTACATAGCGCTATGTGGTTATTCTGGTTCTGAACCAAGGAATCATCATCATCATCATCATCATTACAGCCATTCACAAGTCGTTACTCCATCTAGTGGGGGGCCGCCCCACACTTAGACTACCGGCACGAGGCTGTCAATCGAGAACCTGGCTTATCCATCGGTGGTCGGTTCTTCAACCTATATGTGGCCGGCCCATTGCCACTTCAACTTACTAATCCGTTGGGCTATGTTAGTTACTCTGGTTCGACTGCAGATATCAGAGAAATCCGAGCCCTTTCTATAGCTCTAAAATTACTATTCACAACTGAATTACTTCAACAACAAATAAATAAATGTCTCTAATTATAAAAACTAAAAAGCAGGTTGAAAACAATATACGTAATGTGATGAAACTCATCATTCAAAACACAAGACCATTGAGCTGCCATTTTCCACCGACTTCAAAAAGGGGGAGGTACTCAATTCGACTGTTCTTTTTTATGTGTTACTACTTTAGGGTGAACCAATTTCGACGATTCTTTTTTTGTTTGATAGCTGGTGCTTCTCAAGTGGTCCCATATAAATTTGATTAAGATCTGAACAATTATTCAATTTTAATTTAATTTTTGAGTTACTTCTAATAATTTCTTTTGAAGTCGGTCGTAAAAAATAATATTATATTAAAGTAGAAGTGACCCATTCTGGATAAAACATGCAGAAGGTCAAATGATGCGGGTGGCTGAGAATTTCGGGGAAGGGTTATATATACAGTTTATATATATATATATATATATATATATATATATATAAAATATATATATATATATATATATATATATATATATATATAAACTGTTACTATCGAGTATGATGATTCTGCCAATATAATAATTAAGTATTCCCGAACCTTCATCTTGAACGCGTAACGATTACTAGCCGTCCTGATTTCGAGAGGTAGTGCGTTCCAAAGGAGAATAGATTGTATGTGGAAAGAAGAATGAACAAGTCCAGAGCTATGGGAGGGACATAGGAGAAGAAGGTTGTTCGTAGAGCGGAGGTTTCTCTCATGACTAGCGCTAAGCAACTGAAAGTAAGGAGATAAGTAGGAAGGGGAAGTTGGAGACATCAGGATAGAATAAAGGGTAGTGAGTGTACGCAAACTACGGCGTTGACGAATAGGTAACCATTTTAATTGAGATCGATACGTGGATACATGGTCATACTTTGGAAGATTGAAAATTAATCGAATGCAGTTATTCAGAAGCCGGTCATATTTATTGAGAAGAGCTGCATTCAGGTCGAAATAACACACATCACCATAGTCGATTAGGGGAAAAATTAATCCTCGCATGGTGCTTATGTTCAGTAGTGGGCTTGTGATGGGCTGTAATGATGATTGGAATGATCACTTTCATACACTTCTGATAACCTTTATCATTTCTTTTATAGGATAAGGTAACAAACGAGCACACAGTCCACCTGATGGTAAGTGGTTACTGTGACCCATAGACATCTACATCTATCCTCAATAAAGACTCAAGATGCAGATGCGTTGTCACCCGTGAGGACTAAGATGGAATGTCTCTTTGCCAGTAAAAAGGGTCTCCGGTTCTCTACACTCACCATACGAAACACAGCAGCGTTAAGCTTCTATTTTACGGTGGTTTTCTGTGAGAGCGTGGTCCTTCCCCGGTCGAGCCGACCCATTCGTGCTACAACTATACTACTAATATAGCTGCAGCATAGCTCTACCACGTATAAAATCATGCGTGAGTGACAACAATTACTATTATTGTCATCATTAATTATAATTTTCATATTATCTCTAATAACCATTTTATAAACGAGAGAAGGGTTTCCTTACCTTTATTTGTTTGTTGTTCTTAGTTGGATGTGAGGTGAGCTCAGATGTAACACTACTGGATTATCTGCGTTGCAACCTTCGTCTAACCGGTACCAAGTATATGTGTCGTGAAGCTGGTTGCGGGGCTTGCATCGTCACAGCTGTTCGGAACCAGCATACCGCCCCTACTGCAGTAAATTCAGTAAGAATTCCTAAATATGTCTCCTTTTCGTTTATGGAATATAGTTGTAGTAGGCGGCTCCGTGGCACAGTGGCTTGGCAATGAGTTGCAGCGCTAAGGTTCGCGGGTTCGAATCCCGCACGGAACACGTGTTTGTGTGACCTACAAATCTGGGTCCGGAGCACCCACGATACAGGAGAAAATCCTAGCGTAACATTTTCTTTGGTAAAAAGAAAAAGAAAAAAGAAAGGATTATAGTTACACATCTTCACCATCATCAGTCCGTAACAGTCCATTGTCAGACATTTACCTTTCCCATTATAGAGTGCTTTTGAGTTAATCATTTCGTTCCGGAGGAGTTTATATTTACACAAATTTAATGTACGCACATACTGTGCACAAAAACAAAAGTTGTTTAAGTAAAAAAAAAGTTATATACACATTGTGAACATTAGGAGCAAACACAAGCTAAAGATACCAGTTTCTCGATTTCGACTCCACAAAGTCAGTAATTCATTCATAGGGAAATGTGTACGCTGTTACAACAAAGTCCCAGACAATATCTACTAGCTCGTACCGGCTAGTTGCTTTTTTATAGGAGAGGGGGGCAAACGAGCATACGGCTCACCTGATGCGTTGATTACAGATGCGTTGCCGGCCTTTTAAAAAGGAGTACGCTTTTTTCTTGAAGGTCCCTAAGTCGTATCGGTCCGGAAAAATCTGTCGATTCCACAAGGAAGTTGTGCAAGGAAACTTCTTTTAAGTCGCACAGTGGTGGACGGCCAGTCATCCAAATCGTATGGATGGTATCGCGAGTTTTGAAGTGATGTGCGACGGTGAAATTGTGCGGCTGGAAAGTCCGAACAATTCCTTAGAGCAGTTGAAATAAATTGTGGAAATATCGTTTTAAATTTGGAAGAGTTTTTTTTTTCATTTGTTTAATTAGGAATACATTCATTGAAGTGGAATGATATATGAATTTAAAAAAAAATCGATACGATACGCGCTGCACCCACTGTAATTTAATTGCGTGATGAACAGTATGGCAGCGCATAAAATACGAACATCAAAGACTAATTTTTGTATATTACATTACAAAGTTTAAATATTTTACTAACCAGAAACTATATGAAATGGGTTATCTTTATATATAAAAATTACGTGTCACGTTGTTTGTTCACGATGAACTCCTAAACTACTGAGCTGATTTTAATTAAATTTTGCACACTCTGTGCAGTTTGGTCCAATTTGAGAGATAGGATAGCTTTTATCCTGATAAGTGACACTCAAGATATTTTTATTACGAATTTAAGGATTTTTTAAATGAAGGGTCGTCGAAAAGGGCAGAACAACGTCTGCCTGGTCAGCTAGTTATAATATAAATTAATACATGGAATGAGATGGTCGCTTCCAAGCTGTTTCTAAAATAGATTTTTTAAATAGTTTGTACAACCTTTCATATTATTTATTTTAATAAAAAAGTCCCTCTGGGTTTCTTGCTGGTTCATACAATTACAGAGGTTTTTTTTGAACCAGTGGTAAAAATTAAAAAATATCTTTCATAAGAATTACATGTACTAAATCTAAATTTATCTATATTTAATAAAATATTACTCTATTCAAACTCTATTATTCTGTACAGACGTCTCTCACACTTTACACTGCTGCCCGTCGCCAGTGCGGGTATTTTACGTCTGACGTAAACGAGTAGTTTACACCGCCATCGATAGGAAGTCATAAGATTTTTATCGCATTTCCCATAGTTGCCTCTTACAATATTTATGGGACGATATAGGGGTGAGATATACTCATAAGACGCTATCACAAACAAAATATAAGTACGTATATTAGTGAAAATATTATAAGGCTTAATAATACATGACAAGTCGCACAGAAAGATTTGCGAATTTTTATACGAGACACTGGTCAGAAAGAATTTATTTTGAAAATACGATTGGTTACAAGTAAAAATACAAAAGGTACAATTTAAAATTTTCAATCTACATTTTTAACGAGCTGTTTTGAAATTGGTTTTTCGTTAAAAATATGGGTCTGTGTTTGATTCTTCTTTTCAAGGATTAAAATTTTTTACGATTGCAAATGTTGTCTAAAATTGGACGAAACTTCAAATTATATTTATTACGGCGACGGGTACCGTTGATATAATCAATTCTAACACTTTACTTGGTTACTTTAAATGATGAAGAAGAAAGTCTTTACTACTAAACTTTAATCTACTCTGACTGCTGAAATGCCTTTATTTGACCATTAATGTCTTATTTAATTTTCCATTTGTTCTTAAAATGGTAATTATTTAGACTTCTGTACATAATATTTAGTTAACGTTCTTTCTATAATATCGAGTGTTAACGTTTACATAACAAATAAATATTTCAACTACAAAATTATATATTACCCGAATCTGGAAACTTTTTAAATTTTCCATATCTAGTAGAGATTGCTATTTTAATATCTATATTACAATTCTAGTATATTAGTGGTAAGAACAATTCTCCGTCTTCTTTTCAATGGGTTATATTCAGACAAAGCAATATTTGTTTTGTTGAAACGATGGTTCATAACTATGCCAGAATCCAATAGTTGGCGCTGTAGTAAATTTATCAACAAATTATGTAGTTTGTTCATTTATATACGGTCACCTTTGTGTCGCGCCGCCTTGGCACGGGCCGCGTTTTGTCAAAGGTGCCGCTGCGACATTAAAAGCCGCCGGGTGCGGCGTACACCCACAGCAGAATTTGGCACTATAAAACGAAATGCAGTAGTGAAAGGTTTTATTGCTATCTAACTTGTGTCTATTATTTATATTTGTATTTTACTACAATAACTATAAGTATAAAGTAGTATTCTAATTTATTCTAAGAATATTTAAACATTTATTTAACAAACAATAAAAATAAAATAAAATGAAAGCAAAATAATAAGTGCACCTCCGGGTGTACCGACAGTATCTTAGTGAACATACTATATTATATATTATTCATGGCCCATACCCTGATAGGTTGCGCTTGTTGTGGAGTTATTTTTAAATTTTATTTTTACACTGAATAGTTCAGAGTGAATTTGGAGTGAAACTCATTGCGCTACCTACCGGAGTAGAACAACATATACAAAGTCGATTAGTTCAATATAATTCAATCTATATATTATAATTAAATGGTACATAGTATGGATGTAGGTAATGTAAGATTAAGAGTAGAACGCAAGAACATAATATATTTATTAGTAATTTTAAAAAAATATTTATGTATCAGTGCATGGTGCTCGTGACATCGTGTCAAGGTTGGGACATAACGACTGTAGAAGGAATTGGAAATCGCCTTACTGGATATAATACAATACAGACTACACTCGCGAAATACAATGGAACTCAATGTGGTTACTGCAGCCCAGGATGGGTCATGGCAATGCACAGGTAAATTTATAATAACATACATGATTTGATTTTGTTATACCACATCCTTTACTTGATCTGATGATGTATGATTTAAACAAAATCTTTAGAAAAAAACAAAGATTTATTGAGATTTCACAATATACGAAACTTGGTAAAAATATAAGGTTGAGTCACGCGACCGTATTGGTAATAAATGAGGTTAGTTAAATGCCTATGCGGGAGAACGCACGATGTTGTTTTAAATTTACAAGTGTAAACTTTATATTTTACTAGGGTAGATAATTAGACACTGACTGTACGTAATATAAGTATTTAATAGAATAATGCATGCGGCGGGACTTACGCAACTTCAATACAGCTCGTATTGAAGAAGCAATCGAGCGGAACCAAGGCTCCAAAGTCTTTGCCAGAGATCTGTCTGCCAGAAAGAGCCAACTGTCAAAGCTGAAGACCGAATGTGGCAGCATCGTTTCCGGGGCACCTGAGATTTTAAGTGAGATTGAGAGGTTCTATGGGCAGCTGTACACGTCATCGTTGGAGCCGCACGCAAGTGTGAGTAACGATCCAAGAGCGAGTCTTATCCGACATTATTCCGATGATATCCCGGACGTCAGTCTGAACGAGATTAGAATGGCTCTCCAGCACCTTAAAAACGGCAAGGCCCCAGGCGAGGATGGAATTACAGCGGAGCTTCTGAAAGCGGGTGGAAGACTGGTACTTGAAGTCCTTCAGAAGCTCTTTAATTCCGTCCTCCATGGTGGCATTACACCGGAGGCGTGGAGCAGAATTGCGGTGATCTTGTTCTTCAAGAAAGGCGACAACGCTCTCTTGAAGAACTACAGACCGATTTCCCTTCTGAGCCGCGTCTACGTGCTGTTTTCGAGAGACATTACGAATCGTCTCGCGCGCAGACTTGACGACTTCCAGCCTCCCGAACAAGCCGGTTTCCAAAAAGGCTTTAGAACCATAGACCACATACATACCCTTCGGCAAATTGTACAGAAGTCCGAGGAGTACAATTTGCCACTATGTCTGGCGTATGTGAACTATGAGAAAGCCTTTGATTCCGTCGAAATTTGGGCGGTGCTGCAGTCCCTTCAGCAATGCCAAGTTGACTGTCGGTATATCGAAGTGTTGAAGTGCTTGTACAGTAGGGCTACAATGGCTATCCGAGTACAGAACCAGAGTACGAAACCTATCCAATTGCAGAGAGGTGTAAGACAGGGTGACGTCATATCCCCGAAACTCTTTACCGCTGCATTGGAAGATGTTTTTAAGCTTCTGGACTGAAAAGGATACGGTATCAACATCAATGGCGAGTACATCACTCACCTTCGATTTGCCGACGATATAGTCCTTATGGCAGAATCGCTGGAGGACCACTATGCTCAATGACCTCAATAGTGTTTCCCAACGGATAGGTCTTAAGATGAACATGGACAAAACAAAGATCATGTTTAATTTCCATGTCACACCTATGCCGGTAGTTGTTGGGAACACTAAGCTCGAAGTTGTTGACGAGTATGTTTACCTGGGACAAATAGTCCGACTAGGTAAGTCCAACTTCGACCGAGAGGTCAATCGACGGATTCAACTCGGTTGGGCAGCGTTCGGGAAATTACGGCACATCTTCTCGTCAGGTATACCTCAAAACTTGAAAACGAGACTGTACACCCAGTGCGTGTTGCCAGTGATGACATACGGAACTGAGACGTGGTCCTTCACTGCTGGCCGGATGAGGAAGCTCAAGGTCACTCAGCGAGCTATGGAGAGGGCTATGCTCGGAGTTTCTCTGCGTGATAAACTCAGAAATGAGGATATCCGCAGTAGAACCAGAGTGACCGACATAGCCCAACGGATTAGTAAGCTGAAGTGGCAATGGGCCGGCCATACAGCTCGAAGAACCGATAACCAATGGGGAAGAAAGGTTCGCGAGTGGCAGCCTCGTACCGGCAGGCGAAGTGTAGGGCGTCCCCCCACTAGATGGAGTGACGACCTGGTAAGATATGCAGGAAGTCGATGGATGCAGGTGGCTCAGGACCGTGCTTTGTGGCATTCGTTGGGGGAGGCCTATGTTCAGCAGTGGTCTTGTGAAGGGCTGTAATGTAATGATGATGATGACGATGAATAGAATAAGTATTATACAATAATTATGTCCTTTACGAGACTTGAGGATACTAGCGCGTTCGGTAGCTAAAGCAAAAGTGTTTCTCCTCCGTTTATTTCTTGTTTCTCCAGAGTCAGTAACTTCACTCGCCTACCATGTTGTAGCCAACATTTTAACATTACGCAGCAACTTCACACTATTGCCGCGATGTTGCCAACACACGATGTTTAAAAACCTCAAACTTTTTTTATCGAGGGTATTTTTTGATCACACCTAATCAAATCAAATAATATTTAATGCGCTTGAAAGGTTATAAGATGTTTTACAGGGAATATATTTAGTGGCACTGAGATTCACCGTTTGGTGTACAATACAAAGAATGAGATACTATTATTTCATTTACGTTTTTGTAGTTGCTTTTGCTGTGGTTTAATTCGGTTTGAATTCCACATGGAACAACAAGTATATATATGGCCTACAAATAATTGTTCCAGGTCTAGATATTAGTCCTTAAAGGAGCAAATCCTAGTGTGAAGGCGACGTCTTTTAAATAAAATTAAAAAAAAAACTAAATGCTTCAAAGAAAGAGCATACATAATTTTGGAGACACTAAGATATATTAATCTAGCTAAGTAACTTGTTGAGAAAAAGTTATTTAATCATTATAAATATTTAAATTAATCTAATACTATTTTATAATACGTGATAGAGCTATGCTGTAGCTATATTAGTAGTATAGTTGTAGCACGATTGGGTCGGCTCGACCGGGGAAGGATCACGCTTTCACAGAATACCAGCGTAAAATAGCAGCTTAAAACTGCTGTGTTTCGAATGGTGGGTTTAGAGAACCAGAGACCCTTTTTACTGGAAAAGAGGCATTCCATCCTAGTCCCCACGGTGACAACTGCGTTTTGATTCGCAAACGAGACTAGATGTAGATGTCTTTAGGTCACAGCAACAACTTACCATCAGGTGGACTGTGTGCTCGTTTCTCATCCTAACCTATAAAAAATATACTGCAGCTCAAGGCCCTTTTAACTAATTTCAAGATTAAAGGAGAATTTAAGAAGCGGATAGACACAATGTCAGTTGCTAAGCACTCAGATGAAACGCCTCACAGTATTTATCATGGTATTTAAATTTCTTTTCCAGTTTACTTCAAAGCACAAATAATCTCACTATGCTTGAGATTGAACAATCGTTTGGCAGTAATATCTGCCGATGTACAGGCTACAGGCCAATCCTAGATGCTTTTAAAAAGTTTGCAGTGGACGCTCCTGAATCTGATAAAATAACTGATATAGAAGATCTACATATATGTAAAGGTAAAGATGGAGGATGCAAGAAAAATAACTGCGAGGACTACGATTGGTGTATGGTGTCAAAAGAAGAAGTTGAACAATTGCCAATTATACACCTCAAGCTAATAGATGGTAGAGATTGGTACAAAGTGTTTGATTTGAGGGACGTATTTAACATATTTCAAGCTAAAGGCGATGATTCATATATGTTAGTTGCTGGTAATACAGCTAAAGGTAATTTAAATATTATGTATATACTTTTATAAATCTTTTAATTATTACATTTTCTTTTTAAGTAATAGTAACACTATTCACATTACTAATGCTACTGTTTGTAGATACCAGGCTAAAAACTCAAAAAAAAAACTAATGCTACCGTTAACCAGTGGTTTATCACAGTAGTCGAATAGCAGATTAGAACCCGCGACTTTATAGTTAGAAGTCTGTATCCTAACTACTCGTATTAGGCTACTAAATTTATTTGGTTTATTTTAATTTTAGTTGCATAGTTTCTAAATTTTTTTTGTTGTAAAGCATAATCATGGGTTTTAAAGAGTTTGTAAATTAATTTAAAAGGATAAAATTCCATGTGACGACAACGTAAGAGAATCCAACATCATAAATCCCTCAGTTAGAGTTACAGGAGTTGATAAAGTAGAATTACTTGACAGTGAACTGATAACTTGAATAGCTTTATACGATATCTGGTTGCCAAGCCAAGCTTATCGATAATAAAAAAAGTAAAAATTTGTTATTTAGAGACTTTTGTTAGTTATGAAGTCGATTTTCGTTACTGAGGATCATTTTCATCTGTTTAAGTGGTATGGAGTTGTTGCGGTGCTAGTTTTTACTGCAATGTGCGTAAAAGTTAATAACAGTTCAGATTCAACTAACATTTATATCCACAGATATTTAGATACATGACAAGTGATTTGAATATTCTCTGAAAAATCCTAATATTATGCAAAACACTTATTGAATAAATAAGTATTATGTTCTTTTCAGCATGTCTTAATTATTTTTTGCGTAATTGTTTACTATTGATATGAAAATAATAATAATAATAATAACCTAGTAGCCAGGATTCTACACCAGTAGCTCGCTCTGAAATATGGTCTCGTGGATCGGAAACTGCCATATTATAAGTACTTGCCGGAAGCCGTGCTCGAAAATGACCGCGCCAGGCTCTACTGGGACCGGGCCATCATCACAGACAGGACCGCTCCAAGCACAAATGCAGAAGGCGGTGCTCCTCGATACCGCCCGCATCGTCCGCCGGTTTCTTTCCCTTTCCCCCTAACCCTCGGCCGTGTGGTCTCCCCTGCCGAGGGCTTCCATCTGGTTGGGTTTTTATTTATTTATGTATTGTTTATATATTTATTTTATTTTGTTGATATTTATGTATGTTTATCATTTTCATTTACAATTATATATTTATACAGCCCAACCAGATGAGAAAACTATATAGATACCCCTCATAATAATAATAATAATAACTTTATTTTTGACATAAAAATATTACAGTAAATGTTTCATTGAATCCATGGGCTCCCAAACTAGTGTAAAACTGTGTTTCAGGAGCCAATGGCTTCTCCCATAACATTGCATTATTAATTTATGCCTTAACATAACATAAACATAACCAACATAACCAATTGAACAACGACTCAAAACATGCAAACAAAGTTAAAAAAGAAAGGGCTACACATTAGCGCATTTCTGTGTGTGCGTGTGCAAGTGTGTGTGTGTGTGTGTGTGTGTGTGTGTGTGTGTGTGTGTGTGTGTGTGTGTGTGTGTGTGTAAGTGTGTGTGTGTGTGTGTGCGCGCGCGAGTGCGGGTGTGTGTGTATGTGCGTGCGTGCGTATGTGTGTGTGTGTGTGTGTGTGTGTGTGTGTGAGTGTGTGTGTGTGTGTGTGTGTGTGTGTGTGAGTGTGTTTGTGTGTGTGTGTGTGTGTGTGTGTGTGTGTGTGTGTGTGTGTGTGTGTGTGTGTGTGTGTGTGTGTGTGTGTGTTTGCGTCAGTAGTAAAAACCAGTTAACATTTTATCTACATCTTCATAATCAAGTTGTTTAAGCCATAATAATATATGCTTCTTAATAACGTTATTATTGCAGTCTTTTATATTATATTTCTTATGAAGTCTGTTATATAGGTGTGGAACAATAACATCAGATTGCTTCTGGGCGAATCTTGTTTTTACTTTAGGAATAGGACAACGGTCAAGCCTTGCAGATGATTTAGGCAGGAAAGGAACAATTTTTTTGTGATAATTTCGTAGACTTTCATAAACAAATAATTTTCTAACACTAAGAACGTTGGCTTTATCATAGTTGTAGGGTGCCTGTAGGGTAAGGAGAATAACACTTTCAGTACTCCACGTTGTGCACGTTCTACAGTGATCAAATATGATTTTGCTGCGGTACCCTATGCACATATACAGTATCTAATAATGCATTCACCAAGGGCTTTATATGTTGGTAATGCTAATTTATAGTCAACAACTGTTCTTAGAGTTTTAAAAACATTAGATAAGTTTTCTTAATCTTGTTGACAAAGACATTATATGCATTTTCCAATTTATTTTATCATCAATTTCGACCCCAAGGTACTTTATAGAATGTACCCGCGACAAAGAGGAACAGTCACACTCATCAGGTCGACTGCTACGATTGCATGGATATGTGTGAATTTTAATTCTAATGTCGGTGTCAGGTCCTCCTGATGTTGTCTTGCTATAGCACTTGAACTTTATTTTGTTGGTATTAAGGGATAACAAGTTATTTTCTAGCCATTGCGTCACTATAGAGAGATTGTCTCTCCAAGATCTCTCCAAGGTCCAGCACTTGTTGCCAATTTTTATTATGGACGAGTAAAACAGTATCGTCTGCAAACATGAGCAAGTCAAGATTAGGAAAATTAATTTTGTACAGATCATTTATATATAAAAGGAAGAGAGGAGGCCCCAGGACACTGCCCTGTGGAACACCGTAGGTACATCCTGCACTATCACTCTCATGTCCTTCGACCTGTACACGTTGTGATCTTCCGACTAGATAATCTGCGAACCAGTCACGAGCTGTACTCCTGATCCCAACATTCTCCAATTTAGTCAATAAGATAGGGATCGAAATGGTATAGAAAGCCTTCTGGAGATCCAGAAATACACCCATGCACATGTCCCCACCATCAAGGTATGTAGAGATTTTTCTAGTTAGCGTCAGAACTGCGTCCTCGCTTGACTTACTAAATCTAAATCCAAATTGATTATCACTCAGTAGATTGTTAAGGTCAAGATATCGCATGAGCCTCTTTTTAACTAACTATTCTAATATTTTAGACAAAGTCCAAAGGATAGAGATAGGTCTATAATTTGTAGAATTATGGGGATCATCTACTTTATAAATAGGACACACAATAGCTTCTTTGAAAGCTGCGGGAAAAATGCCTGTTTCAAGACTCAAATTACATATATGTGCGATGGGATCAGCGAGAAATATATTATCACAACCACTATGCAATTTGAGTCCGAGGACCACATTCCTGACCTCAACCGGATCAGTCGGTGTAAGGAACATAGAGCCAACTGGTGGGTTAGCAGTATTTCCCAGTATTGCAAGTTCACGACCAGAAGTATTGATCTTCTGTATGGTATTTTTTGCAAGTATTTCTATAATAATTATATATTCTTTGCAGGCGCTTATCCAATAGACAAATATCCTCGAGTATTAATTGATATCACAGGAATATCTGAATTAAAGGGCTTCTTGTTAGACCAAAACATGATTCTTCGAGCTGGAACAACTCTTTCTGAAACTCTAAATATATTTAAACTGTTGTCTACGGAAAACTGCTATTTTAAATATTTAGAAAAATTCTACGACCATATAAAAATGGTAGCTCATATTGCCGTAAGAAATGTAAGTATCACTTTAAGTTTAAGTATAACTTTATTTTTGTTCGTGATTAAATTTGAAGTGGGATATTTTTATTAATATCATCATCATCATCATCATTACAGTCCTTCACAACTGAACATATTCCTCCCCCAAAGAATGTCACAAAGCACTGTCCTGAGCCACCTGCATCCATTAAATTCCTTCATGTCTTACCAGGTCGTCACTCCATCTAGTATAGGATAGGGGAGGGGGGTGCCCTACAGTTAGCCTACTGGTACAAGGCTAAGATTATTATTATAGTGTTTGCTTAGAACGAATTTTCGGGAAGTGTAGGGGTTAGTAATGTTTACAACTTAAAAATCATATGATATGCGACGAAAAACATTTCAGAAATGATTGTTATCATTCCCATTTTGTAAATAGTCCACGATTGAATCAGATTACAAATTGTCTTGAGCAGTAATTGATAGAGGCATCATTTGTAATTGTAATTTTAGACGCTTTGTGTAACTTTTAACATGTCGATCTGGGAACAGTTAATCCTCTTTGTATGAATGTAGCGAACCTAAAGGGGAATATGATAACGATAGTAATAAAAATATTGAAAATATACAAATGCAGCATTTACTATGTTTTTAAACAATATTGCACACCGGAGGGAAACCTGTATGTATGTATATAATGGATTTTTTACTCAATTTTCAAATATTTCCAGCCAATTGAAGGTTTTTTTTTAAATTTTATAAATTTAATTTTTAAATTCTGAATAATCTGAAATATTACAGATGTATTACAAACCGATGACATTACTAAAATTCGTGACTATGAGTTTTACTGTGATTGTGGTCATGGCTAACAATGGTATTTTCACTAAGATCATCACTGGTCATGGTTAACAATGTGTGATGTTTTAAATTCTTTAACCTTAATTTCAGATAGGAACAATTGCTGGCAACCTAATGATAAAACATCAACATCCTGAATTTCCCTCTGATTTATATCTTCTGTTTGAAACAGTCGGCGCACGACTTACTATTTGTACGTAGCACAAATTTCATACATTAAAAATAATATTTATTGATGTTAATATAATTATGATCGTGTTAAATTTATGATTCTCTCCCTAATTTTTCTGTTTTAATTTTAATAAGGTTGCGATTTTTTAATGATTTCTTATATTTATGCGAACACTACACATTTAAATAAACTAGATTTTAAAGGTTTGGACGGAGTGAAGACCTCAGTCCTTCCCGTGACCATGGCTGCTGTAAAGTACTCGAAACGTCGGGAATATAAAATAAGTTAATATACACGATAAATCTATATCACGATACACGATAAAATCTAGTTTTATTTAAATACGATTGATTACTCTCCAAAATTTTTTTTTATATCTCTAAAAGTTTAATAGTGGTAGAGCCACGCGGCAGCTTTTGCTGTTGCACGGATGGGCGGGCTCGAACCGGGTTGGTACCACGACCTCACAGAATACCAGCGTGAAGTAGAGGCTTACCTCTGCGTTTCGCTTGGTGAGTGCAGGTGGCCGGAGGCCCTTTTTACTGGAAACGAGGCATTCCATCTTAGTCCTCACGGGTGACAACGCATCTGCATTTTTATTTGTAATAGAGGATAGATGTAGATGTCTATGGGCCGCAGCAGCCACTTGCCATCGGGTGGACTGTGTGCTCGTTTATCACCCTATTCCTATAAAAAAAAAAGTTGTGAGAAATATGCAAACAGATTTGTGTAAGATCTGATCTGTAAGAAGAAGGATAATAATTAATTTTGTACTGCTAACTATGATTACTTTAAAGTTCAGGAATTGTTTAAAATGTTTTAGTAACGCCTTCAGAAAAGAAAACGGTGAGAATGCAGGATTTTCTAAAAGAAAATATGCGTGGAAAGATTATTTTAAACGTACTTCTACCACCGTTGTCTACTCAATGCAAAGTGGTCACCTACAAGGTAATTTATTAATTTATTATATTTATTAATTTATTTCCTTTAAAACTTTGTTGTGACACCTTATGCTTAATATAACCCTTGGTGCGGTGTAATGTAATTTTGGAGAATTTTTATTTTATTATAAATATATATTAATCTATTATAATATTATTTTATTCGCCCCGGACTCGCATGGGTGATTTGGATTTCGATGACAGCGCCACCTACTGGGTCCAATTGTGAATCTAGACTATCGCGGGACCCATTACACACACAAAAACACTTGTTAAAATCTGTCTAAAAAGTTAGGTAATTTTTTAATTACGATCTTAAATTAGCTGATACACGATATTATAATTTTTATTTTAGTATGGATTTAATTAATTAAAGTTAATTTGATTAGTTGTCAAAATACTTCACGATAATACTAGCTGTGCCCGCGACTTCGTTCGCGTAGAATGTTTGTTAGTAACTTATTTGTTTTAAAGGTTTATTTCTTGGGCCTATTGATTATATTTTATTAACTACAACAACTCAAACAAACAATATATATATATAATATTTTTATACTTAAAGAAGTAATTTTATCATGAAATCTATCGAGTGCAAGGCTGATTTCAATACTAAGGGAGTCGTATCCATTGATTATTATTATTCAAATAAAACAAAGTAACGTAGATATGCAGCAAGATAATATAAAAAAACAGAAACTAAGGAAGAGGTTAACAATTACCATAAGAAGGGAACGACAACTCGTTTGCCGTTTAGTAGTTATCTAGCGTAAATAAATCCATCACTTGTCACTCATCAGTCCGTTATGTCCCGTGGGTGCAGTAAAAGGAGACTATGGGAAAAACCAGAAAAATATAATGTCCTGTCCTTCGATATAATGGTGCCATAAACAAATCGGTTACGTCAGAGCCAGCCAAAACGTTATAGGTGCGAAATCGTTAACCTGTCTGCCAACCGTCACCACTAAAGCAAATCACTCCTACAGTGGAAGAGGTCCATGTCTCGCAGCAGACTTTTACGTGCTGACGAAAGAGAAGAAGAATTCGTGGTAGAGTCATGCTGCAGCTATATTAATTGCATAGTTGTAGCGTAAATGGGTCGGCTCAACCGGGGAAGGACCACGCTCTCACAGAATACCAGCGGACAATAGCAGCGTATTGCTACTGTGTTTCATATATGGTGAGTGTAGAGAAGCGGAGGCCCTTTTTTACTAGAAAAGAAGCATTCCATCTTAATCCTGACAGCGGACAACACATCTGAATTTTGATTCTCAAACGGCAATAGATGTAAATGTCTATGGGCCACAGCAACCATCTACCATCAGGTGGATTGTGAGACCGCTTGTCACCCTTAACTTAAATAAAAATACATAGTTCTTTTGACATAAAATAATGCGACAAAAGTCTTGTCTCTGGGTCACAACAAACGTTAGATCCGCTCTTGCAAGTCACGTTGTTTATACTCATTGCAAAGTTGTAGGTGTTTCGTTTTGAGTGAATTAGTGGGGTAAAATGGGTTTTCACCATTATATCCGATGGCATTTTCAAGACTTAGAGGATATAATCAAAAGCGAATAGTGACACCTGTCGCTACATCTTATAATTGATCAAGCGAAGAAGCAGCGATACAAACTAAATCTCCATTACAGCCTCTAATAGTCCACTGCTGTATATCGGCCTCCCCTCATAGTCTTATCTTTGACATAGTTGCCACGTTTAGCAGGTGTCTTAGAAACCGCAATGTTTATAATTTTGAGTTGTCATTAGGAAGATGCTGTGTTACCAATTTTTTTTTAGAAAACTACTAGTAATTTACCCGTGGTAGAACCATGCTGCAGCTATATTAATAGTTGTAGCACGAATGGGTCGGCTCAACCGGGGAAGGACCACGCTCTCACGGATTACCAGCGTAAAATAGCAGCTCAATGTTGCTCTGTTTCGTATGGTGAGTGTTGAGAACCGGAGACCCATTTTGCTGGAAAAATGGCATTTTATCTTAGTCCTCACGGCTGACAACGCATCTGCATTTTAATTCGCAAACGAAGATAGATGTAGATGTCTATGGGCCACAGCAACCACTTACCATCAGGTGGACTGTGTGCTCGTTTGGCACCATTATTCTATAAAAAATGCTATTAAATATTACCAATATTCCCATTAACTACATCTGATACGCTTAAAATGTTTGTGTTAGAAGTGGCTTACTACAGTAGTCGAATGGCGGATTCGAACCCGCGACCTTTCGAGTTCGCGGTCCGCGTCCCGCCATTAGGCTGCTGATGCTTCAGTTTTCCTATTTCGGTTTGCCTCTGTCACCTCTTACGGCATCCACGGAACGATATGGGATAGTGGATATTCCTACACCACCGCTACACGGTTAAGGGAATCGGTACATCTAGGGCTAACCCAGCTGACTTAAATAAAATTCCTCACAGCACGTTCCCAGCGCGACGCAGCACTCATAAAACGAAATCTACAGCTAACTAAATTGAACGTTGCGATGTTCATGTTAACTATACAAATATAGATACTTTTACTGAATCAAGTCTGTCCGATATAAACGAAATTTCTTATGCAATATTTTTAACAGTAAAATAAGACTCGTATTAAAAAAGGTAGTTTTTGTATTCTTTTAAAATGTCCTCTATCAAGTAACAATTTACAATAATAAAATACAATTTCGTAACAATTTTCTTTAAATAGATAACGTTCGGAAAGTAATTTAAATAAAAAAACTTTGTTTGGTTATCTAATCACTTAAATATAAACTTATGGAAAGTAATTTATGCATTCAATAAAAAATTATCATTCGAGTTCAGTCACGTTTTTACAATTGGAAACATGACACTTACCCACATAACCGTAGTAATAATATTGAGTTATATGTACTACGTACTAGAGAAGACATTCTAAACAAAAAATGTGCACTACTCTATGTCTTAGCGCATGCGCGGGTGAGATAGTAGAGTCGCGCATACGCAGTTGCGCCACCACAGACTAACTAGTAGATTGAAACTACACTAAATGACACACTGTACGGATTGCAGTACAGTTCAGTTGAACATAGTGTATGTTCAGAATGTGCAATCGTAGTAGTTAGTACTTAGTACATATATATCGATGAATAATAAGTAGATTATTAGTAGCTAATTAAATGGAAAAAAGTCACATTGATTTTAATTTTAAGGGAGTTGGCGCTATTATTACAACTTATTAAAGATAAAAGACAATACTTTCAACTTACACTAGGAAAGACTGTTGATTATACGAAACGTTCTTCGCCTCTTAATGAGACATCCTCAGGTGGAGAGTACTCTGCGTTGGTGGCTGCGGTGGTACTTAGCGATCTCTTTCGCGTATCTTAGCTAATCAGTTTTTAACATCTTCACCTTGTTATTTATAGTTCGGTGGCCTAAAAATGGATATTAAGGAAAATCTCACCAGTTAGAAAATATGTTCTACGTTCTACGTCCAGAAATAAAGTGTTTATTCGTGGATAACTGTTTAAAATTAATATTTTAACAGTTAAATTTATAATTCAACAGTTAGTTTCTTTTCTAGATAATGCCACGGACGCAAAACGTTCGTGCTATAGTGCATGCTGGATTTTACTACAAACTCGATGATTGTAATAAGGTATTGGAATGTAGATTGGCTTTTGGTGGTCTCTCGCCAACATTTATCAGAGCTTATAAAACTGAAAAGTTTTTGCTTGGAAAGTTTTTGTTTAAAAATGAAACATTACAAGCTGGGATTAAGATCTTAGATAGTGAGCTGGTTATAACGAGGGTTCGACCAGAACTTTCAATCGAGTATAGAAGACGTCTTGCTGTTGGGTTATTTTATAAAGTAAGTACATAATGAGCTTTCTTTTTATCTTATTCAAGCTTGTCTACCTTAAACTCGAGTAAAAACGTATGTGTTATTTTAATGTATAGTTGTCATAAAGATATTTTTTTTATCTAAGAAGAGGCAATGCGGTTCACCTGATGGTAAGTGATCACCGTCGCCCATGAACATCTACAACACCAGGGTAATTGTAGGTGCGTTGCCAGCCTTTTATTGAATGTCCCTAAATAGTGGTAGTGCCATGCTGCAGCTATATTATGATTGTAGCACGAATGGGTCGGCTCGACCGGGGAAGGACCACGCTCTCACAGAAAACCAGCGTAAAATAGCAGCTTAACGCTGCTGTGTTTCGTATGCTGAGTGTAGAGAACCGGAGACACTTTTTACTGGCAAAGAGGCATTCTATCTTAGTCCTCACGGGTGACAACGCATCTGCATCTTGAGTCTTTATTGAGGATAGATGTAGATGTCTATGGGTCACAGTAACCACTTACCATCAGGTGGACTGCGTGCTCGTTTGTCACCCGATCCTATAAAAAAAAAGTATCGGTCCAAAACTGCTATCGATAGCAAATTCCACAGTATGGTGGTATGAGGCAGACAATTCCCATCGAGCTAATTAGGATGGAATTTCGAGTTCTGTCTCAGTGTACGATCGTGAAATTCTGACGTGTTGTGTTCTGTTTTTATTTTATTTATTAATTTAATCTTAATTGTTAACATATTAATAAGGGTAACAAAGGGCAGACTTAATGCCTAACGGCATTCTATGCCAGTCAACCCGTGAAGTGACGAGATTTTGATGTAGATGGAAATAAATCTAATATATAAAATTCTTGTGTCGCGGTGTTTTTTACCAAACTTCTCCGAAACGGCTGAACTGATTTGTATGAAATTTTGTGTGCATATCGGGTAGCTCTGAGAATCGGCCAAAATCTATTTTTCAAACCCCTAAATGATAAGGGTGACCGACCCCTAAATATATTTTTTAATTTTTTTTATTTTAGTTCATTATGATTAAGCATAGAAAAATACATACATCTTCAAATTTTTACCCTTCTACAATCAACCCCTGTTGTTTAATTGCGATTTTTATAATATACTGTTCCATCCACAGATCCGGAATAGGGTTGCAGGATGGCAATCGAATATAATAATTGTAGTATGATAAATTTTCATGTATAGTTTATAATTACAATTTAATTTAATAATTTTTCTATTCTAATATTTAATAATATTTTTCTCAATTTAAATTAATCTTCAACCCTCGCCTGTCGATAACTGATGAACTACCAATCGATCAGTTATCCCCGCCAGGTGTTTCACAATGTCGGGTCATTTTACAATGTGATGAGCTTTGCCAACAATTCATGGTGGAAATGTACGTGAAAACAGAGAGTGAACAACTACGATACTTACGACATAACCAACAGAACTTGCATGCGGAAGAATACATTTACTTGAGAGATGTTATTGCAAACAACGCTGATACTGCCGAAATTGGTAACTCTGTCATTCTACCATCGTCGTACATCGGTAGTCCATGTCATATGCAAGAATACATACAGGATGCCTGACTATGACTTTTGAGCGCGAATATGGACGACCTGGTTTTTTTTATTACTTTTATATGTAATTCAAAATGGTCGGAAATTACATCATTGCTATTACCAGGACAAAATGCTATACATCGTCATGACATTACAGTACGTGTTTTAAAACAAAAATTGAAGTCTTTATTACAAAATTACATCTATTTGGCCCCACACGTTGTTGGATGTATTCGGTCGAGTGGCATAAGCGAGGATTACCTCATGCTCACATTTTGATTTGGTTCATCGACAAAATACGTCCTGAGGACATCGATAGTTTAATTTCAGCTTATTGTATATTCAGTTTATTGTTACTACAAACATGATTCATATCCATACGGAGATCTGAATCGTTCATCGCCTTGCATGGTAGACGGAAAATGTACAAAGAGTTTTCTTAAAGAATTCACCAATGATACGGTCACACATGTTGACGGATATCCAATATATGGTCGAAGAAGTACCGATAATGGCGGACAATCATTCTTAAAACTATCAGTAACGCAGACATTGAAATCGACAATCGTTGGGTCGTACCATATTCACCTCTGCTGAGCAAAAAATTCAATGCTCATATTAATGTTGAGTTCTGCAGTTCGGTGAAGAGCATCAAATATATTTGCAAGTATGTGAATAAAGGAAGAGATATTGCTGTATTTAGAATTGAAAATACTAATGTAAATGATCCTCATTTAAATATAAATTAAGAAGTGACAAATTACCAAATTGGCCGGTGTATCAGCTATATCATTCAGTGACGCAATGTACAATGAAGCATTGATTGCTATCGAGGATCATTGCATTGCCATTGCGAATATACTAATCCGTAATTTCGGTATGAGTTCACCATAACAAAGTGCATCTGATTTAATCAACACAGATATGAATTGTGAACTGCAGTATGATACTGTAGAACTGGCAGCGATTGTTATTCGCAATGTTCCACTATTAGTAGTGATGAAAAAAAAAACTGAAAAAAACTGATACTGTGGAACTGGCAAAACATTCCTTATTTCGCTACTTCTTGCCGAGATACGATCAAAAAATGGCATCGCATTGGCCGTTGCATCATATGGAATTGCAGCAACATTATTAGATCTAGGCAAAACAGCTCATTCAGCATTTAAGCTGCCATTAAACATTCATAATAACCCAGATGCAGTGTGCAACATAGGGAAACAATCGTCCATGGCAACAGAACTGAAACAGTGTAAAATTGTCATTTAAGAAAAGTTGCGCCAGTGAATAAAAGTGCTCTTTCTTTTTCTTTTTCTTCATAATCACCCTTAAGAGTTCACTGCTGAAAATAAACCTTCCGGAAGGGATGTTTTGCACATTTGAGTCTGCTCCTCGTCGTCAGTTTGGAGCTATGACTCGTGCTCGACTGTGTGCCTATTTAGATGTAGTGCTAATGTATGGAGATTAATTTTTTCGTTAAATTTAGTAGCATATTGATTAAAAGCTGCCTATGATTATGATAATGAAGTGCCTTAAATATCTTTTATGTATTATAATTGCTTGAGTGGCGCACCTCAAGCAATTATAATAACTCATGAATAAATTTTGAAAAAGAAAATAATTTTGTTAATTTTTTACAGCTTCATTCAGATTTATATACTCGTAACACCTAATAATTTATTGGAACAGTATTTTGTATGTTTGAAATGCTTACTAGCGACTGAAACAAAGATTATTATATGTATATATTTGAACCTGAACGTTTAAACTGTGAAAATTGACACTTATTAAATACAATATAAAATTTTGAATTAACCAACATTGACATATTTCGGACGTTTTTTCAAATTTTTCTTTTATCCGGGGAACATTTAAATATAAACCTAGATAAAAGTATTTTCGCATTTATTTATTGAGCCTATTACACAGTTTTTTGCACTACACTCTATTGCTTATTCGTCACCTTTATCCTTACTTTTTTTTATAGCATAGCGTGACAAACGAGCACACAGTCCACCTGATGGTAAGTGGTTACTGTGCCCATAGACATCTACGTCTATCCTCAATAAAGACTCAAGATGCAGATGCGTTATCACCCGTGAGGACTAAGATAGAATGCCTCTTTGCCAGTAAAAAGGGTCTCCGGTTCTCTACACTCACCATACGTAACACAGCAGCGTTAAGCTGCTATTTTACGCTGGTTTTCTCTGAGAGGTTCTTCTATAAAACCAAATATAACTTCAAATACCAATTGATTTCATTTGACATTGGTGAGTGCAGGCAAGTGACCATAATATGAATAACTACATCTATGCTATTGAAAAGACTTACCTGTCACCTCTAATGTAATTACAGTATTCTGCGAGAAGAGTATTTCTGTCTTTCTACGGTCTAGAGGACATCCACCTCTGATGATGCTTGTGTTAACAAAAATAAATATTTATATCGATTGTGATTGCGTAATTTAATGTAGTTTTAAATTTGTATTAAAATGTAATGAAAAAATTTTGGTTTATACAGATAAATTAATTATTTAAATTCACAATTAACATTTTTGTTTTAATGCAGGGCTTACTTAGCCTATGTCCTGCTAATATAATTGGTTCAAGATACAGATCGGGAGGGATAATAGTGCATGATACAAGACCAGTAAGTCATGCAAGTCAAATTTTTGAAACGAATCCATCATTATGGCCTCTAACGAAACCCATCCCGAAAATAGAAGCGTTGGTAAGTTTCAAGACTGCTGTTTTTAATTTTTATCTTATTATTATTTTTTTATTTTTGTTATTTTTTTTTAAAGTTTGTGATTTACTCAGTTTACATGTTTTTTTTTACTATATACGATAAGGGTGAAAAACGGGCACACAGACCACTCTATGGTAAGTGGATGCTGTGGCCCATAGACATCTACATCTCTCCTCGATTAACAATCATAATGCAGATGCGTTGTCATCCCTGATGTCTAAGAAGGAATGCCTCGTTTCCAGTAAAAAGGGTCTCCAGTTCTCTACACTCACCATACGAAACACAGCCAACATTGAGCTGCTATTTTACGCTGGTATCCTATGAGAGCGTGGTCCTACCCCAGTTGATTTGACGCATTCGTGCTGCAACCATAATAACGTCCCCCGAACCGAATTTCGGTCACGGCGGCCAGCCTCAACGGAGACTAGCCATCGGCGCAGGACAGGATTATAGTGTCCAAGTGTATGCGCTAGCACAGGTGCACTCTCTATTCCCTCACTCTCAAAATTCGATGGGACGGTAAACTGACACGACCGGAGAGAGATCAGGCGCAGGACCAACGGCTTTACGTGCTTTCCGAGGTACGGGGGTAAGACACCGCCAACTTCCAACCTCCGGGAAGCTACTGAGAATTTTTTGATGGAAAAACTCAATAACTGGTTTTTTTGGTCCGACCTGGGATTCAAACCCGGGACCTCATGATCAGCAGTCTCACTACTACACTAGACCAACGAGGCAGTCAACCATAACACAGCGTGGCTCTACTACTTACATTTAACACGTCTTCGATTCTTAGCTATTTTTATGTACGTTATTACTATTCTTTCGCTATTAAGTGCCATGCACAGACAGTGTAAGAGAATCTACTACTCCATATCATCTAGTTATGCGGCTGAACCGACGAATTACAATAATGCTGAATTGTTCACTTTTTGTCAAATTAAAAAAAAAAAACTGTCGTTACCTTTCATATATTAGTAATTTTTAATAACGTTATTACTGTTTAATTTTTTTAAACATAAAAATTACAATAATAAATGTCGTGTCATTTGAAATTTGTGTACCAAGACAGGCCGTTCGCTCATACAATTTGCAGACTGGTCAAGCGACTGATCTGAGTCTGTATCTGAGTTGTCGCTGTCACCGAGTGATATTTTTGTAATGTACCTATATATGTGTGAAATTGTTACTTTATTGTTATGTATGAGTTTCGTAGTGACAGATGATTGGTTTTGTGTGCGCAGATTTCCTCCTGCCAAAAATAACACACAGTTCTGTATCGGGGAAGTAGCCATAACTCCTTCTGGCCCGCCGGTGGTTCGCGTTACTCTATATTTATTTGTTATATTTTTTTTATTTTTTTTATAGGATAGGGTGACAAACGAGCACACAGTTCACCTGATGGTAAGTGGTTGCTGTGGCCCATAGACATCTACATTTATCCTCGCTTGCGAATCAAAATGCAATGCGTTGTCACCCGTGAGGACTAAGATAGAATGCCTCTTTTCCAGTAAAAAGGGTCTCCGGTTCTCTACACTCACCATACGAAACACAGCAGCTGAAGCTGCTATTTGACGCTGGTATTCTGTGAGAGCGTGGTCCTTCCCCGGTCGAGCCTACCCATTCGTGCCACAACTATACTACTAATATAGCTGCAGCATGGCTCTACCACGTAAAGATTTGAATAAAAAAAGACATCGTATTATATTTATTATGTAATAGTAGAGCTAACGCATTTTTTGTTTAGATCCAGTGTTCTGGTGAGGCTTTGTACACAGATGATATACCACCTTTTAAAAATGAGGTTTTTATATCATTTGTATTGAGCACAGTACCTGTCGGGACTATAAATATGATTGATACTAGTAAAGCTTTGGTAAGAATATTTTAGTATTTGTTATTAATTTATGGAAATATCAATTTAATAAAATAGATATTATTTTCATTTTGTTAATTTAATTCAAAAAGCATTGTTTGCAACGTCCATCTTAAAACTTCCTAAGAGTTATGGAGTACAAATTCGTTTGATATTGTTAATTCATAAAAATCTTTGTAAAAAATTTCATATATGCTTTTAGTAGTACACTAAATAGTACAACTTAATAGAATTTGCTTTGAACTTAAAACTGGTGCTTTTTATGCTTGTGATTAATTGCAGAAAGAACCTGGTGTGATAGCTTTTTATTCTGCAAGAGATGTACCTGGATTAAATTCCTTTACACCGGCCGGTAGAGGAGTATTTTTAGCTAATGAAGAGATATTTTGTAGCGGTGAAGTGAAATATTACAATCAGCCAATCGGAGTAATTGTAGCAGAAACGCAACAAATTGCTGACAGGGCCGCAAAACTAGTAGTCGCTTCTTACAGTAATATAAGAAGACCGATTTTAGATGTTAAGGAAGCTAAGAATGATCCAAACAGAATTAGTCTTTACTCATCTAAAGAAGCAACGAAAAGAGGCTTAGATGTTGTAAAAGTAATAAAAGGATCAATGACTATATATCAACAATATCACTTTTGTATGGAAACTTTGACCAGCATTGGAGTACCAATAGAAGAGGGCTTAGAGGTTCATGCAGCAACACAATATACAGAAGGAATACAAAGGATGACATCTAGTGCTTTAAAAATTGATGAAAACAGGTTAGTTATATTGTTGTATGAATTTAAATGTTAGCATTTGTATATGCGACTAGCTTGTTTTATCACAGCCTTAGTTTTACTTATTTTGAAAAGTATCCTTTGTGATATCTTATTTTATATGTGATACCTCTTAGAGTGGACGTGTACGTTCGTCGTATTGGCGGCGCATATGGCTTTAAAATTTCTCGAATAATTCAAGGAGCTGTAGCAGCTAATTTAACTGCTTTTAAACTAAATCGGCCATGTCGTTTTATTCAGCCTTTGAGAACTAACACCAGAGCTGTTGGAAAAAGATTGCCGTGTGCCACAGAGTTTGAGGTACTTAGATATTTTATTATTATGTTTGGTTAATGTTACTTCAGTAGAAACATTTTTTATAAATTTATAAGGTAAGTGTGATGCTAGGCGTAATATATCTTGACAGACAGAGTCAAAGAATTGTGAAGTCTGGTACTATGATCGTGAACCCAACTGCTAAGCAATTAAGGCCAATTATTCCCAAAATGGGAGGGGCCCATATTCAGCCGTGGACTTTTACGGGCTGATGGTAAAGGAGAAGAAGTGTGATAAACAAATTAAAGGTCGGATTGATGATAAGTAACTTTAACTTAAGTGTACTCGCAATTGCAATAGACTCCAAACAAGCAAGTAGTTTAGCTTGGAAATTATGTCAGAATGTTGATACAAAATTCTCTTTTCAAATTTCAATATTGGATAAAGGCCATTCAGTTCAGCCAAAAATTGATAATATTTGCCTCCCTGAACTTTTTAGTTATTGGAGTAAATAAAAGCCTTTTTAAATTACTAGCAGCAACTCAATGCTAAATCACTACCCCACGGAGCTGTACCTAATAATGAGCATTTACTCAGTAATGGGACGTATGTATTCTGTTGATTTCTGGCCTCCTAAAAGTTTATGAAGTAAGTTTTTGTGATTTGAAGGATCACTTTTTAGAAATTTATTTTGTCAATTTCATTTTGTTATTATATTTTAAACTAGTTGTTCCTCGCGACTTCGCCCGTGTGGAATTTATAACGGTTGAATTTCATAGGTTTTCATTTTTTTTTAAATAAAAGTAGCCCTAGTTACTCCTTATAATATCAGCTATCTACCAGTGAAAGTCCCATCAAAATCGGTCTCATTTCGGAGAGTAGTCGGAACAAACAGACAGACCGACAGACAGACAAAAATTTTGAAAATAGTTTCTTCGTTATAAGTACCGTATATAATATCATATGCATTTAGTAAAAAGATGTTATTTTGACATTACAAACAGACACTTCAATTTTATTTATTTGTACAAATACTATAACCATTTCCAGGTTGGGGTCAATGCAGTAGGCGTTATTCAATACTTGAATTGCAATCTATATACCGATAACGGATACATATTTAATGAAAACCTAATTATGCTTGGCACTTCAGTAATTAATAATTGCTACAACATGTCAACTTGGAATTTTAAATCATTCAACACTGTTACCGACACTGCCTCTAATTCATGGTGTCGATCTCCAGGTAAATTAGACTTTTGATTTTAGTTGATACGCTATTTCATATTTCTTCTTGTTCATCATCAGCTATTTTTACTCCACTGTTAGATAAGACATATTCAAGAATGAACTAATGGTACGTGGTAGAGCCATGCTGCAGCTATATTATGGTTGTAGCACGAATGGGTCGGCTCGAACGGGGAAGGACCACGCTCTCACAGAAAACCAGCGTAAAATAGCTGTGTTTCGTATGGTGAGTGTAGAGAACCGGAGACCCTTTTTACTGGCAAAGAGGCATTCCATCTTAGTCCTCACGGGTGACAACGCATCTGCATCTTGAGTCTTTATTGAGGATAGATGTAGATGTCTATGTGTCACAGTAACCACTTACCATCAGGTGGACTGTGTGCTCGTTTGTACCCGATCCTATAAAATAAAAATAAAAATAAAAATAATGGGCATAACATTCCTGGAAAAGTCGTTCATCTCACTATGCCAGGTTTTATATAGAGTAAGGTGTTGATAGAAATAAACGATTTTTTAACACTTTTTGTTCCATTCATTTAATGGAATTAATTTCCGCAAAATAAAGATAAATTAGTATAAAATAATTTAGAAACAAAATGTAATATTAGTTTATTATATTACGACAAAATACAAAGCTAAATTATAATAATCTGATAAACATATATTACGCATATAAATTGTTTTATATGCCATAAATTACATAATGATTTCTTATATTTACGCGAACACTACACATTGAATAAAACTGCTTTTACAGATTCTATCGCGTTTAATTAACTTATTTTTTTTATTAATTCCCGACGTTTCGGGTGCTTTACAGCACCCATGTCCACGGGGGACTGAGGTGATTGGCGTCCCGATGTCAGAGTTTACCCGGAGTAGCTTCAGCTTTTTTAATTATTAATTTTGGTCCGATCTACGCAGAATGAACTTACTGTGTCTTGAAGTCTTGCAGTGGTATGCTTGGGTTTAGTTTTAATATTATTGTCTATGGGCTACAGCATCCACTTACCATCCGGTGGACTGAGTGCACATTTGTTACCTTTATTCCTATTAAGTCAAATTCTCTATAGTAGAGATCATGTTCAGAAAGTGGACTTTTTCGGAAAAACTATAAAGATTCATATTTAAGTTAAAACAAAAAATTTAAGTTATTTAGGCATATATTAGGCGTTGAGGTACATTGTGTTGCTGCATCAGAATGGTTTTGATATATTAGTGTCACGAAATCGCTGTGGGAATGTAACGCAGAGCAGCAGTGGTGAGCGCTAGGTGCTATAACGCATTATTGATAGTAAAATAATTGTTATTTTCTCCGCCTCTATGGGACCGGTATCAAATCATGTCAATATAATATTTCTCTGACTGATGAATGGATCCTGTGTTAGATCCGCTCATATGCCATGCGTCGCATTTGATAAGCTGGCACGGTGTAATCTCTTTTTTATGTGTATATTTTAATTAATGCATAATTTTGTAGGCACATTGGAGAACATTGCAAACGCAGAGCTTATAATGGAGAGAATTTCGTACGAAATGTCCTTAGATCCGATTCAAGTAAGAGTGGCTAACTTGGATCCCGCTCATCAGAGTGCAATACTGGAAGTGTGGGAAAATTTAAAAACAAATTCACAATACGATGCAAGAAAAAAATCTGTAAAGCAGTTTAACGAAGAAAACAGATGGTTGAAACGTGGGTTGAGGGTCGGTTTTATGAGGTGGAGATCAGACGCCACTCTAGGTAATAGTGCTAATTTATCCGTGTATTACGGAGATGGAAGTGTAGCTATAACACACGGTGGAGTTGAAATGGGCCAGGGGATCAATACAAAAGCTGCTCAGATATGCGCCTATTTTCTAAAAATACCACTTAGCAAAATTCAAGTAAAAGGACAAAACACTATTTCCTCGCCTAACGTGAATGAATCTGGAGGAAGTGTTACGTCACAGAACGTAGGGTTATGTGTTCAGAGGTGTTGTGAGGAATTACTTAGAAGATTGGAACCAATCAGGCAGCAAATGAATAATCCTTCTTGGGAGGAACTAATCGAAAAAGCATACAATTCAAATGTTGACTTACAAACTAGAGGGTTTGCTAGCCCTAATGAAATAGTTTTTTATGATGTTTATGGCGTTATTGCAGTTGAAGTAGAAACTGATATAATAACTGGGCAGTGGGAATTAAAAAGAGTCGATCTTTTGGAAGATGTAGGTCAAAGTGTCAGTCCTGAAATAGATTTGGGTCAGGTAAGATTTTATGGTTAATTAAAGTACTTACAAGTTTTAATAAAACAAAGAAAATTTTTTATGGTTTGAGAATCATATCATTATTAAAACATGAAGTTATCAATATTTAGGATGTGCAGTGCATTATTTCTAGTTATACTACCCCTGATTTGTGGCGGAAATAGATAAGTATAATTCCAATTCAATTAGATATATTATAGGCAGTGAAACAATAGATAGTAAATTTTTTCCAATCAACGGATCTGAGTAAAGCTCAATTTAAACAACTTCCAGATTGAAGGAGCATTTGTTATGGGTTTGGGATATTGGACGTGTGAAAAATTTGAATTTGAACCAAACACCGGAGAAGTGCTTTCAGATCGCACGTGGAATTATTGGGTGCCTCAAGCAAGGGATATACCACAAGACTTTCGAGTTTATTTCCGAAAGAAGTCATATAACTATGAAATCTATCTTGGTTCTAAAGGTAAAAAAAAAACATTGTACATGTTAAATCTTTATTCAGTATCTTTTTCTTTGTTAATAAGTCTACCACTAATACTACAGTCCATCACACTACAGTCAGTTCACTGCTGAACATAGGTTACCCCCATGGATCGTCTCAAATAGGGTCCTGTGCCCCCTGCATCCAGCAACTCCCTGAGTATTTCATCAGGTCATCATTCCATGTACTCGGTACCGTGTATATATACTACCCCATATCATCCTGTGGGTATCGTACAATGTAAAAGAGAAAAACTGACAGGACCTTAATAAAACATTGCGATTGCAAACCCGTTTGCCAAGCACAACAACTATACCATTAGTCCCTTCCATGAAAGCTCATTAGTTTTAATTTTTAAATCCTCTCATATAACTTATCCTTTGATATAATAAGAACAAAAGCTAATTGTTTCTAAATTTTAATTTTACGCAAGAATATCCTCTACTTAATCCCGGAGATGTCGTAAGATGCGATAGAGGGAAACAAATCAGGAGACAAGCAGCAGCGTCTTCTTAATAACGACCAAAAATAAAAATAAAACTGTGGCTGCCACCCGCTTGCCAATCGGGACAATTATGGTAAATATCCCCCCTATGAGGCAAGCTATAAGGAAGGCTTACATTTCAAACGAGCACACCGTCCACCTGATAGTAAGTGGTTGCTGTGGCCCATAGACATCTACATTTATCCTCGATTACAAATCAAAATGCAGATGCGTTGTCACCCGTGAGAACTAAGATGGAATGCCTCGTTTCCAGAAAAAAGGGTCTCCGGTTCTCTAAAGCTGCTATTTTACGATGGTATTCTGTGAGAGCGTGGTCCTTCCCCGGTCGAGCCGACCCATTCGTGTTACAACTATACCAGAAATATAGCTGCAGCGTGGCTCTACCATGTATGTACAGCTGTGGATTTTAAAAGTCTGTAACGTTAAGGGTTAAATTTAAAACAATATTTATGTCATCATTTATACACGCAGCTACTGGCGAGCCCGCTACATGCTTAGCGATAGCAGTAACTTTTGCTATGAGAGAAGCCATTTCTTCGGCAAGGTTCGAATCTGGAATTTCAACTACAGAATGGTTCCAAATCGGTGAGCATTTATTATACAATTTAATCTAATAAGTATGAATTCAAGTCTAATAATAATAAAATACTTTCATTTATAATTTTAAAACAGGCCTTTGTCCATTTTATTATAATTCAATGGTTATTATGTTTTTGCTTTGTTAATCTTTGCGTCATTTAATTCTTGCTAGATAGGTTATTCTTCTCTTCTCTTACTCTTACTGCTTGCAAGTTTTTTTTAATACGATAAGGGTGACAAACGAGCACACAGTCCACCTGATGGTAAGTTGATGTTGTGGCTCATAGAAATCTAAATGATTCCTCGATTATGAATCAAAATGCAGATGCCTTATCACCTCTGAGGACTAAGATGGAATGCCTCGTTTCCATTAACAAGGGTCTCCAGCTTTCTACATTCACCATACGAAACACAGCGGCATTAACCTGCTATTTTACGCTGTTATTCTGTGAGAGCGTGCTCTTTCCCTGGTGGAGCCTACCCAACCGTGCTATAACCGTATTATAACTGCATTATAGCCCTGTCACTATGTATCAAAATATTTGGTTGAAATTTCCGAGCGTTGAACCATGAATGCAGATGTAGGTACAAACCCTACTGAGTTTTTGTTACACTGTAAGAGGACCATTTAATTTAAAATTAATAGTTTATTTTTCAGAGAGTAGCCAAATTTTAAATTTAAGTTCAAATATATAAATAATGATATATCGTTATTGCAGTTTTCAAAATGCGAGTAAATAAGGCTTCTACTTTTATTTTGAATTGGCCAAAATCGTATGTGATTTATAGGCAACAACGTTTTTGCCTACCGATCGACCCTTACGAATGTGTGCGTGCGCAGTAAATTAAAATAATGAATTACCACGCATTTTATAATTAAAAGTTAAAAAGGACAGAATGTTTGATATATTTTTTAATTTTTTTTTTCACTATGTTTCTTATTTTGAACCTTCTTTGCAAGTTTGGCCGGTTATTGCAAAATAACCCTGTATATTTAAAAATAAAAATAACACTACTATATGTCTCACTGCTAGATACAGGCCTTCTCCTTTTATGAAGATAGTTTAGGAGCAGGAAATATTATAACACCACGCTGCCCTAACGCGTGTTAGGTTCACATGTCGAAATATTGGAAAAATCAGTTTTCTGTCATGATGTATTCTTTCATTGTTGATCACGAGGTAAATAACACTTAAAATTGCAAGTAACGATCATTAGCGCCAGCAAGGCTCAGACTCGTTTAGCTGGCGTACGATGAAGTTTAAGACTAATAGTTTTGCCACGGTTTTCACTACTTTGCCCGAATGGAATTTGGATTTCATGGGTTTTAACTTATTTGATCCAAATTAAGTTTATAGGTTTTTTTCGTGATGCGTGTTCAGACAGACGTTGTGTTAGATAAGAGTATAGATAGATAGCTATATAGAGATTTTTTTTTCAATTTTAAATTTTTCTGGTTTCAAATTAGTTTTTGACGTACTGAATTTCATTTTTCAGATGGACCATTTACCACAGAGCAAATATGCTTAGCAGCCGCTACGAAATTCGAAGATTTCAAATATTATTAAAAAAAAAATTAACAATGTTATTCAATGAACTTTGGTTTAATAATTTATTATAATAATTATCTTTACGAAGACGAATTGTCAGCTTGTTATTAATTTAATTTCATTTTCGGTTCATTAAAAGTGCACTGCAGAATACAGGATTGCCTCATATCAACGACTAAGATAAGACAGTGCACTTGAGAGACAGTTAAAAGCCGCCAACGCTCCATGTGTTATTTCGGAGCTGTTCTATATATATCGCGGTAGCTTTGGAAGTTTGATAGCGCGATTTAGGCTTCGGTGTGTTTCGCTTGTGGCGCGACGACAGTATCTCCCACAAACATATTAAGCTTTAAACCAAATCTAACCATTGAGTGTGCGATACTGTCGATGAAGCACATTGTGAGGTATCACTGGTTACAAAAGCTATACTGTGGGATAAATTTCGAAAGGCAGGGCTATTCGTTACGTGTATTTTAGCTATTGGTA
Source organism: Parnassius mnemosyne (assembly GCA_963668995.1). NCBI lineage: Eukaryota > Metazoa > Arthropoda > Insecta > Lepidoptera > Papilionidae > Parnassius > Parnassius mnemosyne. Next base: position 46,102,562 of record CAVLGL010000046.1, on the reverse strand, counting down.
TAGTCATCAATTCAATCATGTCAGGTGGTCCAATGCGCTGTCGGATAAGTATAGGTTAGAATGCGATGTGAGGCAAGGAGAGTTAACTTCATCTATACATTTTTAGAGTTCCGTAGCCAAATGGAAAAAACGGAACCCTTATGGATTTGTCATGTCTATCTGTCTGTCTGTCCGTCCGTATGTTACAGCCACTTTTTTCCGAAAGTATAAGAACTATGCTGTTGAAACTTGGTAAGTAGATGTATTCTGTGAACTTCATTAAGATTTTCACACAAAAATAGAAACAAAAAACAATAAATTTTGGGAGGTATCTATGGATAGGTCTTCAAAAATGATATTGAGGTTTCTTATATCATGTTTTTCTAAACTGAATAGTTTACGCGAGATACACTTCCAAAGTGGTAAAGTGTGTGTCTTCTAAATAAGAGAATGATAAAACTAAAAAAAAATATATGATATACATTACCATGTATACTTCCACCGAAAATTGGTTTGCATGAGATCTAGTAAGTAGTTTTTTTAATACGTCATAAATCGTGAATTATGTTACTTGCTGCTACGGAACCCTTCACGGGCGACTCCGACTCGCACTTGGCTGCTTTTTTTAATATTTGTGTAGGGTGAGTGGGGGGAAGATCAAACGGTTTTTTGATGAGATGAGCAGTGTTGTGTTTGACGTCTTGTAAACAGTACATATTAACGTAAGCTAAAATTATATATATAGTGAATAGAGTACAAAGAACATATTTTTATGTCATATCGATAAATCCCTGTTATATTTATTCGAAAGCAAAAAATAAAAATTAATTACAATGTTTTTATCGAAAGAAAAAACAGGGGGAAAGATGAAAGGGTGGTGGGGAAAGATCGAAGTAGTTTCTAAAATCGTTCAAATTAATGTCAGACGATATTGACTGTCGGTAGGCTACAATTTTAATTCTCCTGACACTTCAGAACTGTCTATAATATCAAAATACCTTCAAATAACACAGATAACACAACTTATTTGTTTTTTATATTTCAATCTTGACCCGCCGGGGAAAGATTGAACTAGAGGTTCTCAAACTTTTCACTTTATTTGGATAAGATTATACAGAAAATAAAAGATACCAATCATATAATTTTTAATTTTATTTTTAATGCCAATATAATTTTAAATACAATTACGTACATGTACCTTTTACCATTTTCGTCAACAAAATATGTATACATGTAATATGTAGCACAAAACGTAAAAAATTTTATATTTCAAAATTAAACAGCTATCCAATTAATAAGATCTTAGAAAAATGCCACAACTAAAAACATAGAAAAACTTAAAAAAATTATATTTAAACATTAATAAAAAAAATGGTAGTAGATCCACGTCTATAGTTCACTGTAACACATAAATGAGCAGGGTCGACCGGTGCGATACTACCCTCTCACAGAAAATCAGCGTGAAGTGGTAAGCTTCTTAGTGGCTGCCATGTTTCGTCTGGTGAGTGAGAGTTTCGGATGCCCGTTCCTTTTCCCCTTTTCTTAAGGCCACCCGAATGTTGACGTTTGCTAAATAAACCGATGTGACGTTGCATTGTTCTAGGAGCTGTGATGTTGCATTTACTAACGAGTGTCTGGTAGTCTTTCCCCTTTCTTTAAGTTCCTACGAATCCTGTTCCTATACCTTATGAGAAGGCAACGCTCAAGTAACACTCCTGTTGTTTCTTGTGTCTATGGGCAGCGTTGAAATCACTTAGCCATCAGGTGCTCTTTTTGCCTCTCTTATAATATACAAAAATTTAAATTAATACCTTTAGATAATATTAGCTGAAATTCTGCCGCTGACTATTTATATAATGGCTGTAACAAAACAAAACATTTTTTCAGGTACAGTTTGAGAACGTGAGACCATTTGTATGACTTTTGAAAACGGGGCAAGATGGAAACTTTTATATGTTTATCTTACCCCGTCAAATTTTGGCGGGTAAAGACGGAATGTTACAATAAATCCTAAAATCCAAAAAGTAGCGATATTTAGACAAAGCAACATAACTACCAATTAAAAATAAAAAGTATGTATATGTACACGACCCTAGTTGCCCCTACAAAGGTCGAATGGGCTAGGGCCCATAGTAGCCTCCTCGACGAGCAACAGGCCCAAATGGCCAATGGATAAATGTTCTAAAACGGCTGACAAATAAGCAAGCACAACTTACCGATCTCCGTAGGTAACCACACGGTACCAGTCAGGTGATAAGTGAGGTGCATGTAAGTAGTGTGTAGTAGTGTGTGCAATGTGAAACCTGATTTAATCGTTGAAGTCAGACCGCAGATCCGCAGTCGCTGCGTTTCTCCAAATGTGCGATCCTCCAGTGGTAGTTCACTTTATCTGAACTCAAGTCTTACGTCACTTCACTATTTCAGTCTATCAACCTTATTGTACATATAATTAACTTCAAACTCAACTAATTCAACGTTCATCGAAATCAAACACGTGACACACGGCACAATTAATGAACGGTTGATCAAAGTTCAACTTTCCGTTCACTTAGCAACAAATTATTTCTAGAACCCGAACGCGACCTTCTCTCGGGTCACAAAGTTCCGCGTTCCACACAACAAACTAAGGTTCTTTCGTACGATATTAACAGCTCACTCAAGCAAATTAAATATTGCAAATGCGTTTCAACACGCAATCACTACACACACAATTACTTTCAACGAAATTACTTTAATCAATCAAATTCCATACAAGCCTCTTGTCACGACCGTGCAAATTAGACAAACCAATTCGAGGCGATATTAGATACACAATCTTTGATAGTACATCAAAACACCTCGTCGTTGCATAAATTTGCTAACAAAAAACGACCTATATGGAGGTTATACTGGACGACCACGCCGTTCTAGTCCCGCGCCGAAAAAGACCACTTCCGACGCGCTTTGCACGCCACCAACCCGATCTCGCGCGAACGTCAACCGGCAGGAAATTGCCGCGCCGAGCGCCCCCTGGCGTCAATTCCCGAAATTAGCGTATGGCGCGAACAGTATACAAATAAAAAACTCGTACCTACCTTGTAAATCAAGTTACATGACACGGGGTTAGATTAAAACACCCGACTTGCTCGCGTAAAATTCACAGCGTAGATATTCCCTTATAATACACAACCGATCCCTCAAAACGACAAGTGCCGACTTAGGTGTGGTACGTAACAAAATGGCGGTCTTATGAATGTTGCCTGCAATGGATAAATTACACAAAATCTGTCTTTACTGATGCCTTTTTGTCTTACCCCGTTTTTCATCTTCCCCCCACTCACCCTAATTGAATTGATTCATCGACTCCGGAATGCCCGTGTCAGCTGCTCTATTGATAGACTCAGCATGGACAAAATCAATCACGCAGACGATATTATACTGCCGAGCCTGTCAGTTAATGCACCCAGACGGCTTTTGTTCTAATGTGAGGTTTATGCGGAAGCTCACGGTCTTAAATATAATGTTGCTAAGAGTGAGCTCATGGTGTTTAAGGTGAGCTCGAAGAAACCTAATATCGTACCACCTGTGACTTTAGAGGCTGTTGCATTTAAACGGTATCTGAATCTAAATAACTCGACCATGGGCTTACCGAAGATTTAAACGGTGATAATGACATTGAAAGAGAAACGAGCGTACTGGGTGTGTATATATATACACATATGCATATAGATATATACAAACACTACAATACAAACACTCACGCCTGTCACCCAGAGGGGTAGGCAGAGGCTACGGACTTCCATTTGGCGCGATCCTGACACACCTCTCTTGCCTTCTTTACATCCATATATTTACGCATACACGCTCGTCGGTTAAGGGTACTCCTAATCTGGCCCATTTTCAATGTATTGCCGATTTGGTCGATAAATCTTCGTCTAGGGCGTCCCTTCCCGACTTTGCCGTATATATAGATATATGTTATTATTATTTTAATTTTTCATTATCTCTTGAACTAGGCGTCCAACCAAATAACATGCTCTCAAGAGCAAAGTTTATCGTCATAAAATGGTCTATATGGACGTAGATTCGGACTAATAGTTCCAGAGATTTGCGTATTGTAACAAAAAAAGCCTCTTTCGCTTTATTATATTAAGTATAGATTCTATCTTATTCTCTCGTAGGCCTGTCCTGTAGATTTATATATTTGTCTCTTTATAGGGTCGCTTTTTAGTTTCATTGAGTTTCCAATAGCAGACGTTAAAGAAGTTTGCACAACATAAAAAACACAATGAAGCTTTCTTTTCAATTTATTTGTTATTTATTTTTGTTGCATTTTATCGAAAACAATCATAATTTAAAAACTATAACATATAGTTACACTTTTACTAACTTAAAATTACAACTTTTTTTATAGGAGAGGGGGCAAACGAGCATGTAGCTCACCTGATGGTAAGTGACTACCGCCGCCCATGAATAACTGCAACACCAGGGGAATTGCAGTTGCGTTGCCGGCCTTTTAAAAAGGAGTAGGCTCTTTTCTTGAAGGTCCCTAAGTCGTATCAACGTGTTACCTACATACAAAAAAAAAACATGTAATACACACAAAAATACATTTAATTAGTCTATAAAAATCGAGCGATAGACTTTTACTTAAAAACAAAAAACTTTTACTTGGTTGAGTGATAATCATCACTAGTGTGATTGTGATTGGTGTGTGTACTTCTTACAATACCGGGTGCTTTATATCCTAGACTCTAGTTTCGTCGCTAGTCAAGTTTACTTCACATTATCTGTCCATTCTTAAAATTATTCCTCAACAAAAGCAATTTTATGAATTTTATCGCATTTAATTTAACTTATTTTTACCTTTTTTCAATTCGCAACGTTTCTCGAAGTTTATTTGAGAAAAAATTTGCACATATCGATTCATCTATTAGATTTTACATTTATAAAGGTTTTACATTAATTTCATATTGGCAACGTACTAGAAATCGAAAGCATAAATGACGAAGGTAAACGAAACTGCAATTAAACTGTGGATTTACCATTTCTATTTTAGTTAATTGTATTAATAGTATTTAAAATCTCGAATATTTGTCGCACAGGACAAGCAAATTTTTTCAACGGTGTACGGACCATCTGAAACACAGAATAAAACATTTTATACATATTAAGATTGAATAAGAAACATTTCAGTTATTCTATATAATATATACATCCCGCTCTTCGGCACAGGCATGCTTTCATTTCACACAAAGCAATTATTCTTTACTAGTTGTTCCTCGCGACTTCACCCGCGTGGAATAATTTTGTTTGAATACCTAAAATAAAAGTAACTTTAGTTACCCCTTATAATATAAGCTATCAACCTGTGAAAGTTTCATCCAAATCGGTTCACAGGTTTTTGCGTGATGCGTGTTCAGACAGAAATCGTGTTTTTTTCCCGACTTACTTAACATTTATCGTTATGTTTTGGTCAATTTAGACAATATCTTTATTAATTATAGTATATGTGTTATTCTGATGTATGAGCTATATAATTTTAAAGTTTCAATAAAATCTATTTAATAGTTTTTACGTGAAAGAATAACAAACATCCATATATCCTCACAACCTTTCACGTTTATAATACTCGTATTTGTAGGATAAAGCAAGACTTGAAAATTTATAAATTTACCTATCTGAAACCATTGTGTTGTAGGAATACCACTTTCCAGTCTTGCGGAAGAAATAGCCTCCCTTATTGCAAAAGGTATAACAATAGCCATGCATGTGGCAGGTTCTCCGGTTGCTGCAAAGTAAAAGCATAATCTAATTCAACACAGATTTGCCATTGATTTCGTCAATAATTTCTATTCTTACAAAGGATTTTTCCAATTTATGCATTGTTATATTATTTACTTCAGCTAGTGTGGTTCGGATATAACTTAAATAAACTGTATAGCAAATATAAATTTACCTTTGGATCCGAGAATTGCATCTAAGCTATACGATTTTTTCTTAAAATATATTCTGAAGTCTTGTGGTATGTCTCTGGCCTGTGGCACCCAATAATCCCAACTACGATTAGTTAGCAATTCTCCTGTGTCTAGATTATATACTAAGTTCTCGCAGGTCCAGTACCCCATACCCATTATAAAAGCTCCTTCAACCTAAAAGAATGTTAGAGTTGAGTTTATTTACTAAGTTCCTAGCCTACAATGGTGACTGATTTGTCTTCGTTGATAACTCACCTGACCAATGTCAATTTCTGGACTAACACTTTGTCCAACATCTTCTATTAAATCAACCCTTAGTACTTCCATTTGCCCAGTTAATACATCTATTTCAACTTCAGCTACTGTAAGACCAAATATATCATACATCTTTACATCGGAGGCATTAACAAATGCATGCGTTTGTAAATCAATGTCAGATTCGTGCGCTTTTTGAATCAATTGCTCCCATGTTGGATTGTTCATTTGATTTTTAATTGGTTCTAACTTTCTTAACAGTTCCTCACAGCATCTTTGTACACCAATACCAACGTTTTGTGATGTTAAGCTTCCGCCAGATATAAAACCGTTCGGAGCAATGATTGTATTATTTGCTTTAATCTGTATCTTCTCAACTGGTATTTTAAGAAAATATGCACATATCTGTACAGCTTTTGTGTTGATACCTTGCCCCATTTCAATACCGCTATGCGTTATTGCTACTGAACCATCATCACGATAAACCGACATATTAATATCTAAATAGAAAGGACCAACTGGAGTCCACTTCATGAATGAAAGTCTCAGACCGCGTTTCTTCCAACGATTTTCTCTGTTAAATTTATTGACTCCTTTTCGTCGCTCGGCGTAATTAGAATTACTCAATATTGTATCAGACATTTCTTTTAAATCGTTTTGAAAAGCGGGATCTACATTCGCTAGACGCACTTGAAGAGGATCTAATGATAGTTCGTAGGATATTCGTTCCATCATCATTTCTACCATTGCAATACATTCTAGTGAACCTGAGAATGATAATTATCAATTAAAGAAATACCAAATTAATTTTATTTTTGTTAATTAAGCTTTTACAATTAGTTTCTTACCTGGAGATCTGCACCATGTATTCGATGGATTATCCGTTGTTGTATTGAAAGATTTGTAATTCCACCTCGCTTTATTATAACAATTATAATAAATATCTGTTGTAAGGAATAAGAAGGGCTCATTGACGACGTATCCGTGGTCGTCATATAGCTCATAATTCATATACTGTATCTTACCCTGAGCATTGACGCCGAACTAAAATAAATAAATATTATAAAACATTAACATCGTCACCAATGGCAGGTTACCTACAAAAGGACTTATGCCATACTGCACACTGCTGGATACAGGGCTTCTCGCATTTCCGACTAGATTATGGACTGGAGATAATGCAAGTTGGTGGACTTCACATGGCCTAGAAATATGATGAAAGAGATAATTATTGGAGGCTCTAAATTTAAGTGATATTAATTTAAGTGGTAAGCAGAAACAACACTGTATTGGAATGGGGGTTGGCATTCTTTGGTTATTTAATTACTAAGTTTCATTCGAAGAAAGTCTCCAAGACAGGGCGAAGGAAATATGTAAATACGTATTTTTAGTGTGTGATTCCTGGTAAAGTTAACTAAGTTGTTCACTTTCATTAAAATAACTGCAAAATATACCTCAAAATTAGTACTGCAAGGTAACCTCTTGCCTACTGCTCTCATGTTAGTAGTAAGAGATTGTATGAACCGACACGGCCGGTTTAGCTTGTGGGCTACCAGACTGCATGCAACTGCCACTTGAAGAGACCGAGTGATTTTGTATCCGTAAGCACCGCCGAGTCGCCGCACATGAACATCGATCCTATAAAAATGTTAAGGACCAGCTTAATCAAAAGTGACTGGAAATACTTGTTAAAAAGTCTTTGGGATAATGTTTTGTACAACATGTATGTATATCATTACATTTCTTGTAAATTTTTTTCAGTTTTCTTTCTAGATAAGAAACATCAATTGTCAGAAAAATGTCGTGACGAAGTCAGTATCTCACTGAATATGTTGTTTCCCGTTATCAATCAAAATATTTGAGGTACGCAGAAGAAACAGAAGAGAAAGAAAATTATATTAATAATTTTCTCTTAAAGTTAAACAAACAGAAGTTTCTTCTGCGTATGACCGGATTGAATGTGCATGCAAACTAAGGTTGCACGATAAATTCTCTTACTGCATCTTTATTATATATTTTCTTAAGTTTTTTTTATAGAATAAGGATGACAAACGAGAACATATCCCACTTGATAATAAGTAGATGCTGAGCGCCATGGACATATACATCATGAAAAGAAACAAAATGCAGATACGTTGTTACCTTAGGAATAAGATAAAATTGATTATTTCTAGTAAAAAGGGTCTCCGGTTCTCTACACTCTCAATACGAATCACTGGTCTGCTGTTTAGCGTATTCTGTGAGAGCGTCTTGAACCGGTAGGGCTAACCCATTCTTGCTAATGATAAATATAACTGCAACATGTGTCTACCGCATAAAACGTAACGTTAACGTAAGTGTTTGCGGACCATATTCAAATTGAATTGTAGTCAGTATAAAAGTTTAGCTTTATGTTTCATATTTGTACCAATTTTAAATTTATGTCACCTATTTTCTGGTAAATTTAAAACACGCGATGTTGACACTTGCACTCCGTCCATCCATTGTGTTGCCGAATGTATTTCCAAACCTTCCTCTGTAGGTCGGGTAACACAGACTAATGTCTCCATACAAAAGTGATATTGTCCATAGATTGTATTCGAGCCGCTTATTACTTTTGTGACATCGTTGCCTCTATCTACTTCAGGGATATTTGAAAACATAGTATTTCTATTAGCAATGCTTTTAGCAATTTTAATGTCTAGAAGTGGTTTCTTTACATTGGCATATTTAACTGTTACTAGTTTAGCTGCTCTATCAGCTATTTGTCGAGTTTTAGCAACAACTATTGCAATCGGTTGATTGAAATATTTAACTTTGCCATTGCAAAGTAATTCCTCATTATTCGGACTCAACAAGCTTCCAGAAGGAGTGTACGAATTTACGCCTGGTATATCTTTAGCTGTGTAGAATGCTATTACACCAGGCTCCCTCTGCAAATAATGAACATTTCTTATAATAATCATTTTTATCATAAGGAATATAGAATTTTTGGTTAATTTGATAATTAAGTTATTAGTAAAGAATTTTTAATGTAAAGGAAACTTACTAAAGCGCGGGTAGAATCAATAACTTCTATATCACCCACGGCTACAGTGCTTAATACAAATGATGCAAACACCTCTTGTGGTAATGGAGGTATGTCTTCTGTATATGGTGCTTCCCCTGCACACTGAATCTACAAAAATCAATAAATTAATTTTAAATTTCTTAATAAAATTGAAGTGTCTCTCTGTAATATATCGAAATAACTACCTCATAGCGAATTATTTTGATATCTAAATGGCATGCAATTATAAATAAAGGTACTCAAAGTGGTTAAATAGAGACCGCATTCAAGAAGCTTGGTAAAACCATGCTGGCTATTCCCAATTATCTTTAAATAATAAGAAATTATGTAAGGAAACCTATATTTCAGACAGTTTCTGGCTAAAAATTAAAAGTGTGTTGATGTTTGCAAGGATATTCATTGTTCATTCTGTATAAATTAGCTTATACAGAATGCACATATAAAATATCTAAAGACATATTTTTTAGAAAAATAGCAAGCTGTTTTAGCTAAAGTCCCTAAGTGCTTGCTAGTAAATTTTATTTAGTCTAAAGTCTACTTTTTGAGTTGATTGAGATGATCAATAAAATAGTTAAATGCATTTTTAAGAGTTGATCTACCATGTGTGTGAAGAAAAACGTTATTCTTTCATAGAATAAGGGTGACAAACAAGCACACAGTCCACCTGATGGTAAGTGCATGCTGTAGCCCATAGACATCTTTATATATACATATATATGACTTACCAATCCTTCGACTTTTTGTATGGGCTGATTTAATGGCCACAGGGAAGGGTTTGTATCAAATATTTGTCGACCATCGGACACAGGACGGGTCTCTTTTAGTTTGATGGCTCCTGAACGGTATTGTGGGTGCAGGACATTTGACGGGCATAGTGTAAGAAGCCCCTGTAATAAAAATAAATCTTTTATAAGTAGGTGAAAAATATAATACATAAAATATATGACTACGGGCGCACCCTGGGAAATGCTTATGTCCAACAGGTGGACCAAATGAGACTGAAGGAGAAGAAGAACTTGCTTGATTTGGTTTAGTAGGGCAGTGGCTGAGCTACGTTGCCATCCTTGTGTTCGATTCTTGCACGAAACAAGTATTGGCTTAGACTTTAAGTAACTGTTCTGGGTGTAGGTGTGTTTTGTTTGTTTGGTGTATGTGTGGGTGTGTGTGTGTGTGTGTGTTAATTTTTATCCATCTACATTACTTATCCATCCACAATATAGCATAATTTTTTAGTGCATAAAGATAATTACTGCAGTTAATTTTATATGACTTGGACTTTTTTTCGGCCTAAGAGTCCCTCTAGGTAGTTAACATCCTTTTATTTATCTACTCTCATACATATTTGAGAGTCAGTATAACTACAGACTAACAGGCATTCCATCTTAGCCGTCAGTGTTGACAAACCATCTGTAACTATCAGGTGAACTGTTAACGCGATCAAATAAAAATTAGGCTTGGATGCAGTGTCGAAAATACTGTAGTCACAACACATACAGCTCAAAATTTGTGTTTTTTTTTACGAATATTGATAAAAGCTGGGATTTGTTTGCAGGATTGTCTACTAAAACATAGATAATATGGTCTTGAAACTAACCTGGTAGTTTCAAGACCAGATTATCTATGATTTATGATTAAATCCTCACTATTGTTAGGCAAGGAAAAAACAAGCACATTATGTTTGTTTTCTAAATTACAAAATGGATATATCAGTTCTAAAATAAGTAATTTGCCCATAATACTAAAAGTATCTAAGGAGACTTCTGATAGCCACTCAAGTCCGCAGAGGTCCGCCGTATATACGAGTGGTAACTGATATACGCAGTTACACAAGTGATAAAAATAGCTAGTTTAGTTGATAATAGCTGCTAGTAGGACAGTATTAATAAAACCAGTTACTACTAATAGATATTTTGATACTACCGAACAATTTAAAGAAATCTTTGAAATATATAGTGACCAACCGATAGTGAACAACCGTAGTTGAACAACCGCATTCAATTCATTGGCCAATAAATAATAGTTGGAAGATTTCCGCGCATAATTGATCAGTCGAACCGCTGGCCACTACCTTGCCATTTGTATTTATAGATCGTGCATTTTAATTTTGAACCTCAGTCCATAGTATCTCAGCAGCACCCACAAAGACGGCAGTAGAAGTAACCTCCGGAACCTATAGGTGGACGTGAGCGACTTGCGGAGTATCTTTGTCGACATTTACTCCGGAGAGTTTCCCCCGTCGGGCACAGATATGAAAATCAAAATTCACTTGCAAATATACATTACATCAATGAAATGAAATTAATTAACACTTACCTTATAAAATAGTGCGAGAGCTAGCTGCTTTCTATATGCTGCTGAAGGGTTCGGAGGATTCTCGGTTACTATTAACTCTTCACTTAGCACCTTTAGTGCTGCTTGGAGAGTTTCGTTTGTAAATAATGGTTTTCCGATAAGATATTTTTCAGTGTTGGTAGCTCGAGCAAATAATGGTGACAGACCACCATAGACGATTCTTGATTCGTTAACTATATTGTTGTGTAACTTATAAAGAAATCCAGCATTTACAAACGCATGAGCATTTTGAGCCCTCGGCATTATCTGTGGAATGCAATATTAATACTTTTTTGTATATTTACTATTTTAATAAGACAATTATTATTAATATTATACCTGTAAAGTTGTATAGTTGGAATATTAAATAATAAAATATACGATAAATATAAATAATGTAAAATTAAAATATACAACTAAGCTTTCCTTAAAATACCTCCACGGTAAATTTTTCCTGTATTGCGGAGGCGTTTTTACGACGTGCGTAAATTGCATACACAAACAGACCTAGCTGGAGCAATTATTTTTGTTGGCCATATAAAATAATTGCTCTTTGCGTGAATCAAAACCGTGGCCGTATTATGGTTTCCTTCGCGTAAGTTTGGATATTTATTTTGACAAGAAGCAATAGAACAATGAGTTATAAAGAACAATAGAAAATTAAAAATCAAATGGATAATTGTATAACCAACTACGTTATCCACGTCATCCACATAGTTTTTATACGTGGTAGAGCCATTCTGCAGCTAGTATATATTGATAGTATAGTTGTAGCACCCTTTTTACTGGAAAAGAGGCATTCTATCTTAGTCCTCACGGCTGACAACGCATCTGCATTTAAATTAGCAAACGAAGATAGATGTGGATGTCTATGGGCCACAGCATTCACTTACCATCAGGTAGACTGTGTGCTCGTTTGTCACCCTTATATTCTATAAAAAAAGAAGCACGAGTGGGTTGGCTTGACCGGGGAAGGACCACGCTCTCACAGAATACCAACGTAAAATGGCAGTTTGACACTGCTGTGTGTCGTATGGTGATTGTAGAGAACCGGAGACCCATTTTACTGGAAAAGAGGCATTTCATCTTAGTCCTCACAGGTGACGACGCATCTGCATTTTGATTCTTTATTGAGGATAAATGTAGATGTCTATGGGTCACAGCAACCACTTACCATCAGGTGGACTGTGTGCTCGTTTGACACCCTATCCTATAAAAAATAAAGTTTTGCTTAGTATAGCTGGTATTCTGTAACCACGCTCTTGCAGAATACATGCGTAAAATAGCAGCTTAACGCTGCTGTGTTTCGTATAGTGAGTGTAGAGAACCGGAGACCCTTTTTACTGGAAACGAGGCATTCCATCTTAGTCCTCACGGGTGACGACGCATCTGCATTTTGATTTGTAATCGAGGATAGATGCAGATGTCTATGCGCCGAAGCAACCACTTACCATCAGGTGGACTGTGTGCTCGTTTGTTATCTTATGAAAAAAAAAAACAAACTAAAACATTTTAGAAAATCCAAAAGTGCCTCATGAGCGTTTCATTTAATTTTGATGAAAAAAATAAATTACTAAAATATATCGATTACACACAGTATGCCACATAGCAGCTCATATATAATGCTATGTGGCATTCTTTGGGGGAGGCCTATGTTCAGCAGTGGACTTGTGAAGGGCTGTAATGATGACACACAGTATTAAATCGATATAGGCTCTATGGTACATTTGTCCTTAGTCTATCAAGAGCTACAAAAAAAATTTAAAGTGCCTTGAAATTTTTAATAGCAAAAAAATTTATAAAAGTAACAAATACGCGTACTAGGCTATTTATTGATGTGAAATACACGAAGACTTTTTCTTATAAATCACATTTGAAGGAATAACTTTCCTTTAATTTTCTAAATCCAAAATGTTATATATATATATACGCATAAAATAAAATATGATAATAATACGTAATAATGTAGAAAACGTAAAACAGTGAAAATACAGAATGTAAGCGAGTGAGATTCCAGATTTGAGTACTATTTGTGCGATTATTGAGTAAACTATTATTATTAAAACTGTAAATTTCGATTTCAAAAAAAATTACCTTAAATGATAGTACTTTGTTGTCTTTGTTTAGGGGGGGTAAAAGCACATTGAGAATTATTTTTCCTTTCATATTTTCTTTGAGAAATCCTTGCAAGGACACGGTTTTTCTAATACCGTAAGCATTCACTGAAATAAAATAATTTCAATTAGGTATACTTATTTTAATCACACAATAACCTTTTAATACTTTATACTTTGTCTAAACTGTAAAACGATTTCAACGTTTAAAATATTTTAAAACTATACTTACCAATATTTATTTGCGCGCCAACTGTTTCAAATAGCACGAAAATATCTGAAGGAAATTCACGATGTTCATGTTTTATCATTAGATTGCCAGCTACAGTTCCCAGCTTTAAAATTAAATAACATAGAGAAGGTGATTAAATAAAAGTAAACTGAATAAGCAAAATATGTTGTTAAAAAAATAAAAATAAACCTAATCTATTTTACAGATGGATATTTGTGCTTTATTCAAGCCCCATATTGTTTGTTGTAAACTTGATGATCATGACAATAATACCTCTTCGTTGATTTATGACCACGATGACAATTTCCAAAAAATTGTAAGTTACCAGCTGCACAAAAGAAGCTGACAAATGCTGCTTGACAGGGGCTCACTGCCTGTCCGAGCCCGTTACGATTGCCTGTTACGATTTTGCTTTAACATCGGAGGTAACTTAGAATGCAATGGTACACGTGGAAACAAACACTGATGACGAGAACCAAAAACCAAAATTTATTTTTGGCTTAGCAGTTACCAAAGTAGTACAATCTTTATTTGTCATTTTAATATGGTTATGAAACCAACGACATTTTAGAAATTATAGAGATAAATACGAATCTAACGAAACCCCACATTTCAAAATCCAAGTCATATTTTTTAGGTTACAGTCAATAAGAAAAAGAAAAAAAACTTATGAAATCTAGTAAAATAAGAAGTCTTCTATTTGTTGTCAACATACCACGCTTTCGAACCAAGCGGCTTACTTCGTCGTTTATAATGCGTACGTCAAAGGAGTAGAATAATTTGTCAGTACCTCTATTTATATTCGACTATAATGTGGGTGTCTTCTAGGCAAGAGTGAACCGGCTCCTGTTAAGCTAAGTCAGTTGGTTTTACCATTGTCGGCTGCATAACTACTTACCATAAGGTAAGAGACAAGCACTGGCACTGACAAGAACTAGATGGATAAAATATTTAATTGCAAGAACTTACATTTCTAACGGGAATATGAGCAACAAGTTTAAGATGTTCATAAAATGTTAGCAGGTATTGGAAATATTCTTGTTTGCCAACTGTCTTGAATACTTCCATTACTTCAGAAATTGTTGATCCGCCACCAATAACTAAATTTTGATCTAAGAAAACCTTCTTTAGTTCCGCTACCATACTTATGTCAATAAGTATTCTGGGATACTGGTATATAGGGTATGCGCCTGCGGAAAAACACATTTAAAATCAAATTGAATGGGAATAGAACTTTAAGTAATGCACCATAAATCATTTAAGGTACCTTTTGCAGTATTTCCTGCAACAAACATGTATGAATCATCCCCCTTTACTTGCAATATATTAAACGCGTCAAATAGTTCTCGAACTCGAAACCATTCACGACCATCTTCTAATTTTAAATGTAACATAGATTGGTATTTAACATCATCCTTTGAAACAATACACCAGTCGTAATCCTCACAGTCACTTTTTGAACATTCGTCGCTACTTTTCTTGCATATGTGCAGATCTTCTATGTCATGTATCTTCTTCCAACTGGGGGCATCTTTAGCAAATTTTTTAAAAGCATGCAATATTGGTCTGTAACCTGTACATCTACAGACATTACTTCCGAATGATTGTTCTATTTCAAGCATAGTAAGGTCCTTCGTGCTCTGTAATAGACTATACAAATATTTATAGAACTATAAATATAACTAAATAAAGTTTTTTTTGTTTATTTTGATATAATTTTATTATCTTATGAGTACCCACCTGTTCATAGCCATAACCCAGCCAGGGCTGCAGTATCCACATTGACTTCCATGATTTTCTGCTAGCGTCGTCTGGATTACATGGTAGCCTTTTAGCCTATTTCCCAAATGTTCTATTGTGGTGACTTCCCAGTCTTGACATGATGTTATTGATACCATACACTGCAAAAAATTATATTGTTTATTGAATACTATTGAATCTCTGAAATTAAATAATTTTACACCGTAATATAGATATATAAAGACGATAAACATGCGCTATTGACGAGGATCTCGCATTGTATTTCAAAGACATTTTAGTTTTTAAGGAAGATTCGAGCAAGCTAGCAAGCGGCTGATGGTAATTGACTACCATCGTCTATGAATATCTAGAACACTAGAGGAATTACGGATGTGAAATCAACCCGTACGGGAGAACGTTAGCACTGTTCTGTGTTACTCTTCAAAAATTTAAAAGCTCAGCTGCCGCGAATAGGTGAAATGTATTTTATATTTACTAACACAGAACATCAGTCTAAAACATTTAGAAGTCAATATTCAATCAAATCTACAAGATATAAAATAGCAACAACATATTTTAAACAATATATAACCTACCGAATTCACAGACGTGTTCGGTGCCCCGGGACATTTAACAGCTGAAACGATGCAAGCACCACAGCCCGCTTCATTGCACATGTACTTGGTACCAGATAATTTTAGAGTAGATCGGATGAAGTCCAATAACGTTGTCTCTGAGCTCACCTCGCATCCCACTGGAAAATAATAGAAAGGTAAATTAATAGTAATTAGTGTGACGTCACAACAAAACAGTTGACTGTCATATCGTCATGTGAACAGAAAACAATCCTCCCTCTCCTTTCCACCATCAGACAACCAGGTGTTTAGTGTCTTCATCTCTTTGTTGTAGATATTCTACGCATTAGAACTAAGCGGTTTGCTTCATCTTATGCAGGCATCTGTCTTTCCGTCCGAATACAATTTGGGCGTCTTCAAGGCAAGAGTGAATAGGCTTTATTACGCTAAGACAGTGCAATTTACAGTCTAGGGCTTCATCACCACTTACTACTAGGGATTGTGATCAAGCACTGGCTTATAATAAGAAAAAAACAAATCGGTGGACGAACAACTGTATCGCATTCACTTTGCTATAAACTGAACTCAGTGAGTCGACTGGTCTTCTTTTAGTGGAGTTTTAGGAGAAAATTGAAATTAGTTAGTTACATTCTTAGATATCAGCGAATGAAGTGGTGTATTCAGGAAATGGAAAAATGGAGTGACATTATATTAAGTTTATTTACTTAATTTTTCTTGTCCAAAAGAAATAAATTGGTTTTCTGGCCTATCATATTTTGTTTTTAATTTCATAAATGATATTAATTGATATTTTCAACGAGAAAAATTCTGTATCATCATTTTTAGTTTTTCGTACATAGGCCTACCCCTTAGATTGCTGCATAGAGGGAATATTTGCCATAGTTAACACGCGCGCGCGAGCTGCCCGCAGTTAATTTTTTAATTTTTAAGTGATATTAGGTAGACGCTGCTGCACATCTTTTTTTTTTATAGGTTAGGGGGCAAACGAGCATGCGGCTCACCTGATGGTAAGTGACTACCGCCGCCCATGAACAACTGCAACACCAGGGGAATCGCAGATGCGTTGCCGGCCTTTTAAAAAGGAGTACGCTCTTTTCTTGAAGGTCCCTAAGTCGTATCGGTGCGGAAAAATCGCTGATGGTAATCGATTCCACAAGGAGGTCGTGCGAGGAAGAAAACATCTTCTAAATCGCACAGTGGTGGACCGCCAATCATCCAGATGGTGTGGATGGTATCGGGAGTTCTGCCGCGATGTGCGTTCGTGAAATTTGGCGGCTGGGATTAATCCGAACAATTCCTCAGAGCACTCCCCATGGTAGATGCGAAAGAAAATGCAAAGGGATGCAACATCTCTTCGCAGTGCCAATGAATCGAGCCGATCGGAAAGGGCTCGGTCGTCGACAATTCGAGCCGCTCTGCGTTGGATGCGGTCAAGTGGAAGGAGCTGGCACTGGGGAGCCCCTGCCCAGAGATGGGAACAGTATTCCATGTGAGGCCGAACTTGCGCCTTGTAAAGTAGCAGGCGGTGTGCCGGCATGAAATACTGTCCCGCTCTGCTGAGCACGCCAAGCTTTTTAGAGGCCAATTTGGCCTTCCCTTCCAAGTGACCACGAAACTGCACGTCACTCGATATGTCGACTCCGAGGATACCGATACTGGCTGAGGCAAGAAGGGGAGTGCCTTGAAACTGAGGAGATACGACAAAGGGATTCTTTTTAGCGGTAAACGCGCAAACTTGTGTCTTCTGAGGATTAAATTGGACTAGATTTAGTCGCCCCCAATCCGAGACTTTGTTCAGCAAAGACTCGACTTCAGACACAAGTTTGTTCCGGTACTCAGCGACGTTTTCCCGAGAAATATTGGCACGGCCGGTGTATAGAGTATCACCAGTGCTGTCATCCGCATAGCAATGAATGTTACCAGTTAGCAACATATCATTGATATGCAGAAGAAACAGCGTTGGTGATAGCACACAGCCTTGTGGAACACCAGCGTTAATAGGCTTGTAGTCAGAGCATGCACCGTCTACAACGAGCTTGATGCTCCGATCTGCAAGGAAGCTGGTGATCCAATTGCACAATTTTTCGGGAAGCCCATAGGAAGGGAGCTTCGAAAGAAGCGCTTTGTGCCAAACCCGATCGAAGGCCTTCGCAATGTCCAGACTAACGGCCAACGCCTCCCCCTTGGACTCTACTGCCTCCGCCCATCTATGGGTCAGATAGACCAGAAGATCACCAGCTGATCGACCCCGACGAAAACCGTATTGGCGGTCACTAATCAGCTGGTGATCCTCAAGGTACCGGATGAGCTGGCAGTTAATAATGGATTCCATTATTTTGGAGAACAAGGAGGTGATCGCGATAGGCCTATAGTTGGATGGGTCTGAGCGGTCGCCTTTTTTAGGGATCGGGTGGACAAAAGCTGTCTTCCATGAATTCGGGACTACGCCTTGGGAGTAGGAGTATCGGAAAAGACGCGACATCTCCTGGTTTGTTTCCCTCTGTCACCTCTTATGACACCCACGGGATGATATGGGATTGTGGATATTATTACACCGCCACTACACGGTTAGTTGACATTATCATTACTAAATTGCTTTTGCTTGCCATGTGGAAAATAACGATATGGCTACTTCCCCCTGTGTTGATCTATGCTACGCAATAAATCGAAGGTTTTAAGCGTTAACAATTCATTACGGCCACTGGCCTCTATATATGGAGTTACATAATGTGGCGATTTGATTTTCGCCATTTTGGCGCTGACAGCAGAAGCGAGCGTCCACGGAACTAATAATAGAGATAAGACAGTGTGACAAAATATATCGATGAAAATTCTATACCCAGGCGTACCCGTCTTTTATGTATTCATATTAATGTAATGCCATACAATACAATACGTACGTAATATATACAAGTGGTCGTAAGCTCGTCGCGCGACAAAATCGAGCAGATCTCATCACAGATCATAGACTATTGAAACCCGAAATGCCACGACCCAAATAACTCAGTTCGTATGAAAAATCAATACTTGAAAGCTCACGATCAAGACACATTGAAAGAAAGAAAGAAAGAAAATATGTATTTCGCCACATTAGCACAACGCCTTATTGTACATAGTTGTTTTTTTAACGTTATTATTGATAAAAATATAGTATATTCGTCGAAAGTAGTATATATATACAGGGTTATATTGCAATAACCGGCCAAATTTGCTGAGAAGGTTCAGTATAAGTAATAAAGGCAAATAGTGAAGAACAATTACTTTTAAAAAACCTTTCTTTCCTTCTTATCTCTTAAATTCAAAATGCGTGGTAATGCATTATTTTAACTGATTTTACTGCGCACGCACACATTCACAAAGGTCGCTCGGTAGGCAAAAACGTTGGTGCCCATAATTCACATTGAGTTTCGGATAATCTACGAGGATAATCTCGTACACGTATAAAAAGGGATGTTTGTGTAATATATGAAATCCATAATCTATTTGATCGATCACCATGAAATTTGGTATCGATATGTATTTTTCAACGTAGAAGGTTTATATATAAACTAAAAAAAAAATTGAAAAATATTATGAAACGAACGAAATTTTAAATTTTTATTTTATTCGTTTTTTTTTTCTATCAAGCGCGGCAATTAATAAATTAAATTGCATGCGCTAAATTGAAAATAAAAACGTTGCTGAACACAATCTATTACATTAACTAGCAGGACAGCGTCTCCGGCAGCTAGTTTCAAATAAAAGTAAAGCCTTATTTACTCGTATATTCAAAAACTGCAATAACGGTATATCATTGTTTATAAGTTTGAATTTAAGTTTAAAATTTAGCTACTCTTCGAAAAATAACCCCGTATATAACAACTAAATATAATCTCTATATATAAAAATCAATTGTTGTCTGTTTGTCTCGCTAAAACTCGAAAATTGTGCGACTGATTTTGATGAAATGTATTGTGTATTTGAGTGCAAATAGTATAGAAGTAAAAATTGTTCTGTGGTTATTTTGTTTGAAAAAACCTCGAAAGAATCATCAAAATATAACATCAAAATATAAAATATATGTCAGATGAGATGACGCAATGTCATTTTCATACTTCATAAAATGAGATCATAGACTACTGTATATGTACTAGAATGAGACTGACAGATAGCAAAAACAGAAGATGGCTGGCTTAGATTCACTATTGGACTCGGTAGGCGTCGCTGTTGTCGAGATCCAGAAGTCACCCGTGCGAAGCCGGGGCGGAGCGCTAGTCTATACAAATATACAAAATTGAAATGTCTGTTTGTAATGTCAAAATTACAGTCTTTTACTAAATGCATATGAAAGTAAATACGGTACTTATAACTAAAATACAATTTTTTAAATTTTTGTGTCTGTCTGTCTGTCTGTTTGTTCCGGCTAATCTCCAAAACGGCTGGACCGATTTTGACGGGACTTTCAATGGCAGATAACTGATTTCATAAGGAGTAACTTAGGCTACTTTTATTTTAGAAAAAGAATTAGGGTTCCACGCAAAAACATAAAAATTCTAACACGCGAGCGAAGTCGCGGGGAACAGCTAGTATAAAATATAAATTCAGCGATACTACATCGCAACTACATTAAATTATAGTAGTAGTGTTAAAGTGTGTAATTATATTATGATAATGTAACGGGTTTCACATTAGCATCTTAAGTTAGGTTTTTTTTTTAATTTTAATATGTATAATGACTCAGACATAAGAATAAGTAAAAAAAACTGCATAAATCACGAGCATGACTTTGCTGTTATTATTTACGAGTTGCGATTTTCTGCCATCATGTTGTGGTACCATTCTACCAATTCTACTATTGTGTACAGATGTTGTGATAATAAAATAGAATATCTTTAATTCATTTCTTTATTTCGATTATATGTCATTTAAAAAGTCAATTAATATCGATACATTTGTCTAAAAAAGGCCTCTACTATGAATCAAAAGGGTATTTTAAATCTTAAATTACAATGTATGTCCTACAATCCCGCGACTTCGGCCGTGTAAAACTTGTAACAAAAATACCTGCAGATCTATAATAATTGTTTGGTTTGCCGGGACAATGTTTGGTCAAAGAATGATTTATTTTTTATATAATAAGGGTGATAAACGAGCACAAAGTCCACCTAATGGTAAGTGGTTGCTGTGGCCCATAGACATCTACATCTATCCTCGATAACGAGTCAAAATGCAGATGCGTTGTCACCCGGGAGGACTAAGATGGAATGCCTCGTTTCCAGTAAAAAAGGTTCTTCGGTTCTCTACACTCACCATACGAAACACAGCAGCGTTATGCTGCTATTTTACGGAATGCAGTTATTTATAAAAATAATTCAATTTGTAATAAACATATTCATTCGTTTCTTCAAATGGCATGGTAGCGACACCTCATTCCCAGGGGTTACTATCATCCATAAATTCCTTAATATTATTTATTTATTTAATCTTTCATGCACAAAGTTGCACATATGGCGGACTTAATGGTATAGGGTATTCTCTCCCATTAGGCTAAACAGAGATATACAAATAAGAGGCGGTGCAGCAGTAATCAAAATAGAAAGCGCTAAAAAATATTGTATATACATATACAAACACAGCCGTTGCCGTGTAGTGGCGGTCAAGAATATCCACTACCCCATATCCTCCCGTGGGTGTCGTAAAAGGCGACAAAGGGAAACAGGCAAGAGATGGGCAGCAGCATCTTCCTGATAATAGCCAAATTACAATAAAAAAACTGCGGTTGCCAACCCGCTCGCCAAGCGTGGCAACTATGGCAAATACCCCCCTATGAATGACAGTAACAAAGAAACGGCCCCCAGTCCCCGGCGGCCCCGCTATTCCTGGCTACGGTGGCGACCATGGTAACGGCGGGGCAGGGGGTGCTAAGAATCTCCGGTGGAGGTTCGGTTGCCACCTTAGACGACTCGACCTGGCAACGTACAACGCACGCACCCTGAGGACTGACGAGAGGATCGTGGAGCTAGAAGAAGAGATAGACAAGTTGCGCTGGCATATTATAGGATTATCCGAAGTCCGAAGAGATGGGGAGGACACGGTAATCCTCGAATCCGGCAACTTGCTCTATCACCGGGAGGGCGACCATCTGTCCCAAGGAGGTGTCGGATTTATCGTCCACAAGTCTCTCGTTAACAACGTTGTAAAGATCGGGAGTGTGTCGACGAGGGTTGCGTACCTTATACTCAGAATCACCAAACGGTATTCGCTGAAGGTCATACAGGTTTACGCACCAACTTCGGCACACCCCGATGAGGAGGTGGAGGAAATGTATGAGGATATCTCTAGAGCCATGCATTCCTCCAAAACCCAATATACGGTGTTAATGGGAGACTTCAATGCAAAACTAGGCACAAGAGAGAACGGTGAGCTGAAAGTAGGGAAATTTGGAATAGGGCAACGGAACCCAAGGGGCCAGCAGCTGGCCGACTTCATGGAGAAAGAGGGACTCTTTATGATGAACTCTTTCTTCCAGAAGCGGCCCCACAGGAAGTGAACCTGGTCGAGCCCCGACGGTTCCACAAAAAATGAGATTGACTTCATTATGACGACCAGACGACAACTGTTCAGTGATGTCTCCGTGATCGCGAGGGTGAAAACTGGTAGCGATCACCGAATGGTTAGAGGCACACTGAACCTAAACGTTAAGTTGGAGAGGTCTCGTCTAATGAAGTCAACGCTCCGTCCCCCTCGTGCTCTGTTCCAAAGTCCCGAAACCTTTCAGCTCGAGTTACAAAACCGTTTTCAGTGCCTGGAAGACTGCAATGAAGTGGACGATATGAATGACAAGCTCGTGGAAACTGTCCATGCGGTCGGAGCTAAGTTCTGCAAGACCCGCCGCAGAAGAACACAAAAACTCTCCGATCACACTCTTAATCTCATGGCTGTTAGACGGGAGATGAAGCTACATTCTTCAACAGACTTGACAGCGTACAGGCATCTGAACAGACAGATCTCCAAATGCATGCGGCGGGACTTACGCAACTTCAATACAGCTCGTATTGAAGAAGCGATCGAGCGGAACCAAGGCTCCAAAGTCTTTGCCAGAGATCTGTCTGCCAGAAAGAGCCAACTGTCAAAGCTGAAGACAGAATGTGGCAGCATCGTTTCCGGGACACCTGAGATTTTGAGTGAGATTGAGAGGTTCTATGGGCAGCTGTACACATCATCGTTGGAGCCACACGCAAGTGTGAGTAACGATCCAAGAGCGAGTCTCATCCGACACTATTCCGAAGATATCCCGGATGTCAGTCTGAGCGAGATTAAAATGGCTCTCCAGCACCTTAAAAACGGTAAGGCCCCAGGCGAGGATGGAATTACAGCGGAGCTTCTGAAAGCGGGTGGAAGACCGGTACTTGAAGTCCTTCAGAAGCTCTTTAATTCTGTCCTCCATGGTGGCATTACACCGGAGGCGTGGAGCAGAAGTGCGGTGGTCTTGTTCTTCAAGAAAGGTGACAACGCTCTCTTGAAGAACTACAGACCGATTTCCCTTCTGAGCCGCGTCTACGTGCTTTCGAGAGTCATTACGAATCGTCTCGCGCGCAGACTTGACGACTTCCAGCCTCCCGAACAAGCCGGTTTCCGAAAGGGCTTTAGCACCATAGACCACATACATACCCTTCGGCAAATTGTACAGAAGTCCGAAGAGTACAATTCGCCACTATGTCTGGCGTATGTGGACTATGAGAAAGCCTTTGATTCCGTCGAAATTTGGGCGGTGCTGCAGTCCCTTCAGCGGTGCCAAGTTGACTGTCGGTATATCGAAGTGTTGAAGTGCTTGTACAGTAGGGCTACGATGGCTATCCGAGTACAGAACCAGAATACGAAACCTATCCAATTGCAGAGAGGTGTAAGACAGGGTGACGTCATATCCCCGAAACTCTTCACCGCTGCATTGGAAGACGTTTTCAAGCTTCTGGACTGGAAAGGATACGGTATCAACATCAATGGCGAGTACATCACTCACCTTCGATTTGCCGACGACATAGTCCTTATGGCAGAATCGCTGGAGGACCTAAGCACTATGCTCAATGACCTCAATAGTGTTTCCCAACGGATAGGTCTTAAGATGAACATGGACAAAACAAAGATCATGTTTAATGTCCATGTCACACCTATGCCGGTAGTTGTTGGGAGCACTAAGCTCGAAGTTGTTGACGAGTATGTTTACCTGGGACAAATAGTCCGACCAGGTAAGTCCAACTTCGACCGAGAGGTCAATCGACGGATTCAACTCGGCTGGGCAGCGTTCGGGAAGCTACGATACATCTTCTCGTCAGACATACCTCAAAACCTTAAAACGAAATTGTACAACCAGTGCGTGTTGCCAGTGATGACTTACGGAACTGAGACGTGGTCCTTCACTGCTGGCCGTATGAGGAAGCTCAAGGTCGCTCAGCGAGCTATGGAGAGGGCTATGCTCGGAGTTTCTCTGCGTGATAAACTTAGGAATGAGGATATCCGCAGTAGAACCAGAGTGACCGACATAGCCCAACGGATTAGTAAGCTGAAGTGGCAGTGGGCCGGCCATATAGCTCGAAGAACCGACAACCGATGGGGAAGAAAGGTTCTCGAGTGGCAGCCTCGTACCGGTAGGCGAAGTGTAGGGCGTCCCCCCACGAGATGGAGTGACGACCTGGTAAGACATGCAGGAAGTCGATGGATGCAGGTGGCTCAGGACCGTGCTTTGTGGCATTCTTTGGGGGAGGCCTATGTTCAGCAGTGGACTTGTGAAGGGCTGTAATGATGATGATGATACAAACACATACATAGACATATATACTTAAATACACATAATATATACATATATAAATACATAAATACACATATATATATATATACGCATACACTATATATATACACAATACATATAAATATTATCTATGTCAGAACAAATATGAAATATACGTTTTTGAACTTTCAGCAGGTCAAATTTTGTATAACAGATCATCACTCCATCTAGTGGCGATTCTAGTTCTTTGTAGCGGCGGTGTAGGAAATAATAGTTAATAAACTACCCCTTATCTCCCCGTGGGTGTCGTAAGAGGCGACCGAGCGAAACTGAGGCAGAAGATGAACAGGAGCAGCATCTATCTGTTAAAGTAAAAGTTATAGCATATACAAGTCCCACTGCTGGGCACAGGCCTCCTCTCATTTCTGAGAGGGTTTTTAGGACAAGCGTCTGATAACAGCAAAATTACAATAAAAAACTGCAGTTGCCAACCCGCTCGCCAAGGGTGGCAACTATGGCGAAAGTTATAAGCATATAAAACATATTTTTGAAAATTGCGTGAGAATGAAAGCTTTAGTAAAATTTCTTCTTTGTGTATATCTATGTTAATCTGCTATGTGCCTTATCTTATTCTCATCTAGAATTCGAACTGTGTAGACTTACGTTGAACAAAAAAAAATTACCGCAAAGTCATGCTCGTATTTGGTGCTCGACTGCTTTCTAATTTATATCTCTGTACAAAGTCTGTACGTATATAAAAAAATTAAAGAAAAAACTTGATATGCTATAAGAAATGCAAAATACAGTTTTAAGCCGTTATCAAAGATGAGACGATAACTACTCGTATATGAGGGTAACTATAAATATCGGAACCGATATCAATACCAGGAACAAAGACCAAGGACCTAGTCCAAAATTACAAACACATTAAATAAAAATAATTTTACTGATTTTTTTATTACCTATTAAATCTCTTTCGTTTTGAACATAAGTAGGTCAATGACCAGAAAATCGTATGTGGTATACTTATTGTAATTAAGTGTACACGAGCTAGGCTTTTTTATTAATTTTTTTGTGACTAGACCGTCGGGCCTAGTCACGGTCGGTAAAGACACATGGCACAATTAGCAACAGATAGATAATGATTTCTCATATTTTCGCGAACACTACACATTTAAATAAAACTAATTTTACGGATTTTATCGCGTATATTAACTTATTTTATATTCCTGACGTTTCGAGCACTTTACATCACCCATGGTCACGGGGGGGACTGAGGTGTATGACGTCCCAATGTCATAGTTAACCACGGCTACCTCCGGATTAAACAGAAATTAATATTTTTTACTAATACTACTAATAATTACTACTTATAATTTATACGCGATAAAATCCGTAAAATTAGTTTTATTTAAACAGATAGATAGCTTGGTAGCAAATAAAGTGTTCTTTTCAACCGACTTCAAAAAGAGGAGGTCATAAAATATATATATAATTTCTTTTGCATGCCTTAAGCGAAAGCGCAAGGTATGTTCTACTATCGCCTAAAAATTAAGATTCCAACGTTTTATCGAATAAAATCGTATCTAGCAATCATATTATACATATAAATGATATAAAAAGCACATTGTTAGAAAGATAAATGATTGTTGAACGTATTAATATTTTTTTTAAATCGATTAATTGCTATTTTTAAATAAAAAAGGGGTTCTAGTGGCTTATGGTGTGGATCTATCATGTCCCCAAGACTTGTAAACACAGTAACTTTTGAAAATATCAATTGTTTAACTCAATCTATTTTTTAATCTCTTCGTCTATCATGTGGGAAGCCACTGAATGTAAATGGCAGTGTAATTTTGTTTTGTTTAGCTATAATTAATTTTTTTCGGCTCCAAAATGGCGAAATTTTCGTTGATTTGGTAGCCTTGTATGTAAATTATTTCTGTAAATAGGGAGCTACAGCCACAGAGTACTTCAATCATTCACTCAGTTCGGCGTCTGTCGCCGTCGTGAGTGGATATTGTTTCGGTTGTTTGTAGCGGTTTAAAAAGATCGCTGTACAAATACACAATATTCGAATAACCAAATTTCCTAAATACTTGATTATAATAATAATAAGAGATTTTTTATTACAATATTTTAAAAGCACAGAATAAATAATAGTAGGGCGTACTAAACGTAAGTAGTATATTTTTTTTGTCATGGGTAACATTTTCATGGTTTTCGAGGGTGTTGAAACCGATAGGGTTGTCGAAATGTAAATCCAAGATGGCGGCCGCAACAGGTATCAATTTGTTCATCATGGGTATCATTTTCATGGTTTTCGAGGGTTCTGAAGCCAATAGTGCTATCGAAATGTAAATCCAGGTGGCGGCTACAATAGGTATAAATTTTTCATCATAGGTGTCATTTTCATGGTTTCCGAGGGTGTTGAAGCCGATAGTGGTGTCGAAATGTATTTAATTTACTTCAAAAAATTCCATATAATCATGTTATACGTAATTTTTTAATGCGCTTAAGGCATGCCCAATTGGATTTACCAATTTATTTATGTATGTTACCTCAGAACCTTTTTGTAGAAGCACCAATTTTGACGATTATCTTTTTATTTGAAAGCTGGTGCTTCTAAATTTTATCAAAATCTCTCCAGTAGTTTTTGAGTTATCCTTAATAATGCGTATTTAATTGACTTCGAATTCGAAAACGATTGTACAAAATTTTTAATTTTACCACTTTAAATCTGCTGCCACTGATGAATATAGGCCCCCCCTTAGATTGCTGTGTAGATGGAATATTTTCCATAGTTACTACGCTTGGCAGTCGAGCTGGCCGCAGTTTTGTTTTTTTTAAATTTTTAAGTGGTATTAGGTAGATGATGCTGCACATCTCCTGCCGAATATGAAGACAGCCTTATAGGTTAGAGGACTATTAGTCATTAAAGGTGACTTAAAACGGCTAAACTATATATTTTGTTTATAAGATAAACTATATATCAATTGTTATAATGACTATTAAAAGTAGGAATATCAAATTATATAAAGTAGTTATTTATTTATATCCTCCAAACCAAATTTCTGTTACAGCAGCCAGACCCATGGAGACTATAGTACGTGAGGGTAATATGGTCACTATCTTAAAACTCAAAAACTGCAGCCTTGTTTGTATAGGTGGCTCTGTGATACGATAGCTCTTCATCAATCAATCAAATAATAAAAGGGTCTAAAGGGCGCTGCTTTATTGACGCTATTTTGACAGCTGATGATACAGTAAAAAATTTAGTCCATTTTGGTATTGTGTAGTGTAGTTTATTGTAAGTTGACTTTTCGAAGTGTTCCTAATTATTGCCAAAGCTTGTTTGCTATTTTTTTCTAAATATATTACTTATAGTATATACGACTTAGTTTTTTTGTATAAGAGGAGAATAAGAAATATTTATTCAGTTCAAGAAAATATACAGATACTGACTTAGTTACTGTTATGTTACATATTTCTATGTCTCATATTTTATCATTTTATAATTTCAAACAGTATCACTTGGCTCCACACTAGGATTCCCTGTGTCGTGGAGACCAGTCTTCTCATTTATATAAACCTAATGATTAGTTGATATTATGTAATTCTATTTTTTATATAATTAGAATTCTTTAAAAACATATATTTTAATGATAATCATGATAATTTATATTTATCCATGCAAATATATTGTCAAAAGAAACGGACAAATAAACAAAACGTGTAACCAAATAAATTACATTAAAAAAAAAAAAACTATTCCTTGAAAATGTATTTCGTGTGTACGCGCGTAATTAATTTACAGTATAGTGTATAGGCGAGTCGAACAATCGAAGACAACAACAATCACATTTTTGCTTCACTGTTTCTTGTAAAAAAATATCAAAAACTACCCTCTCCACAAAAAAAAATAACAATTATAGTTTAAGAAATATCTACTAAAGTTTATACAAAATAATGTAAACACAAAAAATGTTTAATATTCTTTCACACAATTTTAAAATGGCTATATTATATTTAGTTTAAGTAAAGGTTAATTTCAATATTATGTAAATAAAAGTATAATGTAAAATAATATATGAGAGCAAACTGTGCAGTGCCAAGACAAACACAATTGTGTTTAATAGCATGAAGAAATTATATTGTAATTAAAACTATTACATACTTTGTTGAAATAAATGAAAAATAAAAAAAAATTAAACGTACAAGTGGATTTATCACATACATAGTTTACAACACAGAAAAAAGAAGGAAAAAATAAAATAAAATTAAACCTAATAAAAACTAACACATATTTATGTGTTTGGTGCAAAATTTTTAAGTTATATTTAACATTGGTCGCATCTGAATTGCGAATATTTCTGCAATATTATACTTTTATAGTACTAATTCAGACCCTTTGAACGATTAATTTTTCTCAATATGCATTTAGATTACCCAGTTTATTTATTTATTTAAGACTAGCTGTTCCCCGCGACTTCGTCCGCGTGTAGATTATTACGATTGAATTCATGGGTTTTAATTATTTTGCGCGGAACCCTAATTCCATTTCTAAAATCAAAGCAGCCTAAGGTACTCCTTATAGCATTAGCTATTTACCAGTGAAAGTCCCGTAAAAATCGGTTCACTCGTTTTGGAGATTAGCCGGAACAAACAGACAGACAGACAGACAGAAAGACAGATAGACAAAAATTTTAAAAATTGTGTTTTTGTTATAAGTATATGTACCGTATATAATTTCATATGCAAATAGTAAAAAGCTGTTATTTTAGCATTACAAACAGACACTTCAATTTTATTTATTTGTATAGATATTATATTCCATTTAAGGCACAGTGTACACGTATAGGCTTAATAATAATACAACATCTATTGTGTCTGGTATACTGTCCGCGAATGTGTTAAGCTTTATTAGTTCAGATAAGATTTTTTAATAATGCCTCAGTTTCTTCATATTTTTATTTTGTAACCATTTATATACCAATAATCTACAACCTGATCTGGTCATATTCAAGACTTTATTATATTCGCTTTGTATATTTTCGTGTATAGATAAGGACCCATGTAATCGTTTGATCTGCGGCCAAAAGCGGTTTTGGTCTTGGGCCGGTACCATTTAAGTGTTCTGTAAGAAGTGCGTGCCAACTGCTTTGCTTGTCGGTGAAATAGTAATATTGCTGAAGCTATGTACAGTTGACGAACACTAAGTAATTGGCATTCAGTATAAAGTTTGTCAGTTTAGCATGGAGTAAATTTCGTTGAAGCCACTCACTCACACCATTTAATCCTTCCTGTGCAATGAAACGTAGCTGGTTCCAAAGTTGGCATAAAAAATAATTGCAGTGTCGTCTGCAAAAGTGAAGATTCTTGCATTTGTTAATTTAGTGGAGCATAAGTCATTTTTATAAGCCAAGAACAGCGTAGGGCCAAGGATGCTTCCCTGCGGTACGCCAAACTTGATCTCTGCATAGTCACTAAAGGAGTCTACGATGGACACTCTTTGTTTCCGATCAGAGAGAAACGAGCGAAACCAGTCCAGAGCTATCCCTCTCACTCCAAGTATCTCAAGTTTTTTTTAAGAGTATTGGTCGAGAAACCGTATCAAAAGCCTTCACAAAATCCAAGAAGACACCGATACACTTTTAATTATCATTGATCTTACCTATGGTGAAGTTAACAAGATTGCTGACAGCATCCTCTGTGGATTTACCTGAGCGAAAGCCATACTGGTTCTCGGCCAGTAATCCATTTGACTCAAAGTATTTAAGCAGCCTCACATTGACCACTTTCTCAATTATTTTTGAGAGAGTACCCAATAATTTACCGGCCTATAATTTGCCGGCTCTGTAGATTGGCTAGATTTGTAAATGAGAATCAGAAACAGAAACAGAAACTTTTTTATTCAATATAGATTATAAATAATACCACTGGTTCGAAAAAAACCTCAGTCCTCGGAAGAACCAGCAAGAAACCCAGCGGGACTTTTTTTTTTAAATAACAGCTTACACTCATGATGTTACACAAATTAACAACACAACAAATTAGAAATAGCTTGGTAGCGATCACCTCATTTCCAGGGGTTATTATCATCCATAAATTAAATCACATTTGTAACTTTAAGTTCAGGAGGAACAGTTTCGGTAGAAATGCTCAGATTACATATATGGGCGATTGAATTGGCTAAAATATATTTAGTCTCTTTTAAAATATTATTACTCAAGGAATCATGTTCGATAGCAGAGCTAGATTTAAGTGATCCTATTAACTTTACAATTTTCATCTGTTGGACAAAGAAATAAAGAAGAACAGGTTTATGAAATAGGCCTGAAATCCCTTCCGTGAGCTAGTTTAGATTCTGTTTGACCGGATCTTTCAAGCATATTATTAGCAAGATTTTCCCCTACGGAGCTGAAGTAGCTATTCACTTTATTGAGATATTCTAACTGATTCGACCCAATTTTAAGCAGTTCTTCGTTAGAGTTTTTAGCACATTTAATACTAAATATATCTTTTACCGTTTCCTATGTCTTTTTAATATTTTATTTTTATTTTCAAGTAGCATCTTCTTTTTTGGTATTTGAAAGGGACGAAGAGAGAACGAAGTGTGAAATATGGGTAAATCAGGAATGTCTAGAACAGGTAAATGAAATTGTATACTTGGGGAGTGCTTTTAGTCGGGATGGAAGATGTGATTTAGATGTGGACAGGCGTATCGCTGCCGGGAACAAAGTCAATGGTGCCCTGACTGCGTTAGTCAAAAGGCAAGGCGTAGCGAAGAGTGCACGCCTTGCAATACATAACGCAGTGTTGGTACCGACTTTGTTATATGGCAGCGAAACCTGGGTATGCCAGAAGAAGCATAAAAGTAAGTTGAATGCAGTGGAGATGCGATCTCTTCGTAAAATGTGCGGCGTTACCATGGCCGACCGAAAGCGAAACGAAGAGATTCGCAATATGACAGGTTTGAAAGATGACCTTATCACAAAAATTGATAAGGGCGTGCTTCGGTGGTTTGGGCACGTTGAGCGAATGAGTGAAGACCGAATGGTGAAGAAAATATATAGCGCGAAAGTTAATATTAAAAGGTGTCGAGGTAGACCGAGACTAACTTTCGAAGACCATGTGAGCAAATTGCTCGAAGAGGGTAGCGTCAAAAGTACTCGGATACCTAGACGTGCATGCATGAAGAAGATAATGAATCTGAAAGAAGCGAAAGAGGTTTGTAAGGATCGTGACACTTGGCGATCTGTTCTCTCTGGCTACCCCGTCAGGGATTGTGCGTGAAGATAAGTATAAGTATAAGTATAAGTATCTTCTTTTTATAAGTAATTTTAACCTTCTGTAATATGTTTCCACAGTAATTCCTATATAATATGTATTCATTTTGCGCACTTATGTCATTAGGGAACTTTCTGACTTTCGTATGAAGTGCATCACGTCGTCGAATGCATTTAAGTATTCCCGGCATCATCCACTTTTTATAGACGACATCACGACTACGTATTTTTATTTCGGTCTTGTGTTTGTCAACGACAGTATTTATGGTATTTAAGAAGTAACTTACTGCATCTTTTGTGTCCGTTATTTTGTAAAGTTCAGTCCAGTCGGCGTTTTTTAATGTTTCATGAAGATCATCATAGTTTACTTTGGTGTTTTTTGTACTAACATTTTCCTTAAGAGAATGCGGTCCTATGCTGCATAATACTGCGCTGTGAGCGGTTAAGGCCGCGTGGCATACAACTGTAGTAGTATCTAGAGATGACTTTATCATGCAGTGGTCAAGACAATTTGGACCTCTTGTTGGAAAATTGTGACCAGGTATATAACCATAATGCGCTAAGATACTCTGGTATTCATCTAAGTCCTCATTTGAGGTTTCCTTAAGAAGGTTAATGTTAATATCTCCCAGCAGTATAGAATGAGGTTTATTAAAATAACACATTGTTGGTTCTAGTGGGGAAAGAAAGTTGTTGATATTCGTGGCTGATGGGGAAAGATAGATGGCTATCACAGAATTCGTCTGCTCGACTTGCAGCACTAAACAGTTAGCATCCCGGAATGGTGGTTCCACAATATCGATGTTGGGCCTTGAATAAATCACTATACCGTCACATTGATTTATGTAAGATTTAGAGTGAAAGCATTTATAGTCATCTAAGCGTATTTCATTTGAAAATTCATTTATTCTGCATTCCGTGAGTACAATAATGTCGGGTTTAAATTGTAAGCGGTTCAAAAATATTTCTAAGATACTAAAATTTTTATTAATGCTACGGATATTTTGTGATAGTAGAGTGAGTTTTTTTTATCTCTGTCCTCGTACTAGTTTTGATTTCATAGGGCGGCAAAGCTTAAGGTGACCGACCATATTACCCTCATGTATCTTAGTCAACTGTGCAGGTCAAGACTGTATTTGCGCACACATTCGTGCACTAGGCACTCTCATAGTCCAATGGGACGGTCATCCGACACGATTGAATAGAGATCAGGTGCAGGACCAATGGTCAGCTTCCTAACTCTGGGTTGCTACCGAGAATTTCTTGACAGAAAAACCCAATAATTGATTGGGATTCGACCGTGAATCGAACCCGGCACCCCATGATCAGCAAAAACGTTTAAAACTAGTCCAATAAGTAAGATTTTATGTCCATCTTCAATTACTACACCAATATGAAACGCCTCTTTCGTGGAGAATAAAATAGAATAGAATGATTTTTTATTCAATATTGATTATTACATAATACTTATTGAAATTGAAAATATTTTTTTTAACCACCAACGCAAGAAGAGGACTTTTATAAGTTTATTGTTGTGCATGTTATTGATTATAAGTTTGGTCACTATGTGTGTCTGTCTGTATGTCTGTCTGTGTGTCAGTCTGTGCACCGTAGTTCTTAAATGGTTGAACAGATTTTGGTGTGGTTTTTTTCTTTAAAATCAGGTTTTCTAGCCGTAGTTTTTTTAATGTTTTATAAAAATCGTTTCAGCCGTTTGAAGATCATTTCGGGGGTTTTTTAAAATTTACCACTGGTTTGGAAAATACTTCTAGTATATATATATATATATATATATACAGGGTTGCTGTATGTTAGTACCGTGTATTTGTGTATCTGTGTATATGTATGTGTATCTGTGTGTCCGTCTGTGGCATCATAGCTCCTGATCGGATTAACCGATTTTGATTTAGGTTTTTCTTTGTTTTGTAAGTTGTCTTAATCTAGAATGTTCTTAGTTATATTTCAAGAACATCTGTTCAGCCGTTTGATGATCATCAGCTCTTTTTGTTTCGGGGGTTTTGATTTTTTTAAAATTTTTGTTGTTTTATTTTTATGCGTCAGTTATGAAATAAACATTTGCTTTTCAATTGAATGAAACTTCAAAGTTATAAATGACAATTGTAAATATAATGTGCAATTGCTAATGCACAGGTTCTTTGTCAGTCTAAGCAAAAACGACGTCATCTTGATTAGGACAGGAACTTACCATTCTTTTTTTTTAAACCATGATTATTATAATATGCCAGTTATTGATTTTAGATTAATATTCAGTTTATTATTATCAAGGTTTTTACTTGCACCTATTTAAAAAAAAAGAATAACTGTGGTAAAGGAGTACAAAGTCCACCTGATGGTAAGTGGATAGTGATTGCCCAGTAGATGTTGATAAGTAGCGTTTTGAATAAAGGTTTCTCATATTCTAGTGTATGTAATTACATAAAATAATGCCTCAGTGCTGTATTTTTAATTTTATGCACATTTTTAAATTGTTTAAATTCTTCTAATTTTAGAAATGTCCTTAGTTTGTTTTATTCATTTCTAATCTAATTAATACACAATATAACTAATATTTCAAAAATAAACATTAATCTTTAAACTTTTCTAACAAATTATCTTACCCCGATACAAAATATGTCAAATATTTCACCCCATTCTTAAGGAGCACCGCTCTGATGGCAGATACAATCATGCATGCCCTAATTGTCACATGTGATCTATATTGAATAAAAAAATATTCTATTCTATTCTATTTTCTACAGTCTTCAAAAAGGAGCCGGTACTCAATTCGACTGTATGTTTTTTTTATGTGTGTTACCTCATAACTTTTTACTGGGTGAACCGATTTCGATGATTTTTTTTATTTGAAAGCTGGTGCTTCTCATGTGGTCCCATATATCATTGTATAATTTGATCAAGCTCTGACTAATAGTTTTTGAGTTATTCTTAATAATTTATATTGAAGTCGGTTGTAAAAAAAAATAATTTATAAATTATGTAGCTCAGATGTACGAGACTGACAAAATTGGAATCGGTTACTAGTAGTACTTAGTAACTAAAATAAATAAAATTATGATGTACACCTATATTTGACTGTAAATTACTTATATATAAAAACTATGAACCAATTAGCTATTTATATACAGTTATGGAATTAGTTTCTATAATTACGCTCCTAAATATTTTGACAAACTTAAATTCCAGCTGATGGGAAGTGGCTGCCGCAGCCCATGGACACATGCAACTTCAATCAAGAATGGCTACAGGTGTCTTTTCACCTCTGAGGACTAAGATGGAATGCCTCTAGCCTGTTATGTTATTATACTGGCTCTTTACTTCACAGACTTTAATTATAATCGCTCTCTGTACCTTCACACCGGAATTGCACAGTTTAGGTATTGAAAATTTGCGGCAGGCAGGCCGGCCAGACAAAACCAGTTCTAGAATTACATTTATTATTGAACAGAGTTCTTTATTCGACGAGTAACTCTTGAAGTCAAACTTCTTTAGCCGTGTTGGCGATTTTTGGTAGAGGAAAACTTATGGGTTCGCGTCACCGATGACCTCGACATGCTCGTGACATATACATGAGTAAACATGTACACATGTATATGTTTCTCTACATCAGCTATGGGGAAATGCGGTTGATTTAGAAACTATTTTTTTTTGCGGAAGAGTGCCATAAGAGCTATTTACAACCTTGAACCGAGAGAGTCTCTTAGAGAAAAATTTAAAGAAATAAATATATTGTTGCGCGCCACTATTAATGTCTTGTACATAGCAACTCTAGTTACACTAGTGCCCTCTAGTGTCGAGTAGCAGAACTAGGAGAGCCGAGATCCTTCCAGAAATTTCAGGACCGATATGTACATTCTAGATGTCGCTACAGTAGAAAGTTCTAGAAACTATCTGAGGCCCTATATAAGGCCGGTATAGACCACGACCGGGGCAGTATTGAATTGGCGATACAAGAGAATACTTCGAAGCGAAATAACGGCGAACTGTGTTTTATTATTAGTGTGATTTTAGATTGTAATTAGTGTTGTGTAATTAAAGTGTCAATTTTGGTAATTCAATCGGCAGTTTTTAATTGTCTCGAACCCCAAGATTGTAACAATTGGTGTCAGAAGTGGGATCAAATATGCCGATTTTACCTAAAGACGACACGGAGGGTATCCGTACCCGAAGTCAACGCCAACAGGAGACGAATCAGAGACGATTTGGTAATGCAACGCCGCAAACGTTGGAGGGCCAGCTGCTAACCACGGGGGCCGGCCCGTCAGCAGCTCCTGCATCTGCAGCACCTGACTTAGGTGCTCTGATGATGATGCTGCAGGATCAGGCTCGCCGACAGGAGGAACAGGCCCGCCGACAGGAGGAACAGGCCCGTCGACAGGAGGAACGGGCCCGCCGACAGGAGGAATAGACCCGTCGGTTGGAAGAGCAGCTGCAGCGCGGTATGGAAGAGCAGATGCCCCTCAGGAAAGACCTTCACGCTACCTTCGGGAAAGAGATAAAGGAGGTGAAGGATAGGGTTGCTCAACATGACAACCGCCTGTCGGAAGCTGAAACCCGAATCGACCAAGTGAACAATCGGGTTGACAACGTGATGGTAGACATGAAGAAAACGCTGGATGACCTCAAAATTGGGGATGGAGTTACAGCTCCCGTGGTAGCAACTACACCGTCGCTACATGGATTCAAAGTACCGCCGTTCGACGGGACTTCTTCCTGGTCGGCCTACAAAATCCAGTTCGAGGCTGTCATGAAAGCGAACGGCTGGAATAAAAGTTAGGCCATGACTGCTCTCACTCTAGGCCTACGCGACCAGGCCTTAACTGTTCTGGAAGCTGTCGGTACGGAAGTGACTTACGAGCAGCTCCTTGAGGCATTGGAGGCGAGATACGGCGATGCTCACCTGGAACACGTCTTTCGTGCGCAGCTCAAAGATCGCGTGCAACGCAGTAACGAAAACCTGCAGCAATGGGCCCTTGAGGTGGAGAAGCTGGTTCGAAAAACGTACCAGTCTGTACTTGCGCTCATTGTAGGGAACCTGGTGCAGACATTCATCGACGGCATCCACGACCTTGAAGTCAGAGCTGCTATGAGGCTCGGGTACCACGAGACGCTTAAGGATGCCTTGACCCATGCACTGGAGGTGGAAGCCGTGAGACAGGATCATCGTACCTACCGCGTCAGGGAGGTTGCAGCAGTTACAGTTCGGAACCGCAATAACGGCTACCGCCCTAGGTGCTACGGCTGTGGGCAAAGGGGCCATCTTCGATCCAGCTGCCCTAAGCTAACGGTAGAAAGGGAAGGTGATCGATTTCGAGAAGGTAGTGCGGCTAACAGCACCGCCCAGCGCAGCGGGAAATCTCATGTCAATGCAGATGTATTGTCCAGAAGACTTTGCCCTAAAGATCGCAAGCATTGTTCTAGGCAAGAGGGTAAATAAGTGGTATCTGCGAGGATATTCAGGACAGACCAGCTCAGCAATGAATGGAAGGACAGCCTACAACATGCACAGCAGGAAGATTCAGACAATAAGCCGATTCTGGAATGGATGAAGGCCAGTGCTCCTAAGCCCAAGTGGAGCGACGTCTCAGCAATGAGTTCGACCACGAAAAGCTATTGGTCCCAATGGGACAGCTTGCTGATTCAGGATGGAGTCCTGTGCCGTAAATGGGAAAATGGTCGGGGAGACAGGTGTCATTTGCAAATGGCTGTTCCTAAGGCTAAAGTGCCGGATGTTCTACAGCTGTACCATAGCGGTTGTTCAGGAGGCCACCTGGGAGTTAAACGAACTTTCCTGAAGATCCGAGAACGGTTTTACTGAGTCCACTGTCGTGACGATGTCGAGGATTGGTGCCGCAAATGTACAAGTTGTGCGGCTGTAAAGGGAACTCAAACTCGTAGTAGAGGCGCATTGAAATTGTACAATGTTAGTGCACCATGGGAGAGGATAGCCATTGACGTTGCGGGGCCGTTTCCGGAAACTGAAAGTGGTAACAAGTATTTCATGGTTGCGATGGATTACTTCACTAAGTGGCCAGAAGTCTTCGCCATTCCAAATCAAGAAGCTTCAACAGTTGCAGATAAACTAGTTCATGAAGTCTTCTGTCGTTTTGGAGTACCTTTAGAGATTCACAGCGATCAAGGAAGGAATTTTGAGTCTCAAATATTCCAGGAAACTTGCCGAGTTATGGGTACTCAGAAAACACGAACAACTTCTTACCACCCACAATCTGATGGAATGGTAGAAAGATTTAATCAGACATTGGAGAGGTACCTAGCAAAAGTTGTGGAAAAACGGCAACGAGACTGGGACAGGCACATACAACCGTTTTTGTTGTCATATCGAAGCGCTGTTCACGAAAGTACATCAGTGACACCAGCTTTCGCAAACTTTGGGAGAGAATTGGGGCTGCCTGCAGACCTGATCACCGGAATACCACCTGATGCCCCACGCAGTATAACCGATTATGCAAATGACTTGCGGAACAAAATGAATGACATTTATGAGCACATCAGACAGACGGGCCAGCAAACGTCTGAGAAGATGAAAACACGGTATGACCGCAAAATGAACAACAAGGGGTTTGATGAAGGTCCACTAGTGTGGTTACACAATCCAGTTCGCAGCATAGGGAAATCTCCTAAGCTTCAAGCTAAATGGGACCGACCGTACCGGATTGTGACAAGGATCAATGACTTAACCTACCGGATACAGAAAGGTGCCAGAGGTACTCCTAAGATTGTCCATGTGGATCGACTGACGCGTTATTATGGGGCCAATAATGCTCGGGACGAGCATGTCTTAGGAGGGGGCAGTGTTGCGCGCCACTATTAATGTCTTGTACATGGCAACACTAGTTACACTAGCGCCCTCTAGTGTCGAGTAGCAGAACTAGGAGAGTCGAGATCCTTCCAGAAATTTCAGGACCGATATGTACTCGAACATTCTAGATGTCGCTACAGTAGAAGGTTTTAGAAACTATCTGAGGCCCTATATAAGGCCGGTATAGTCCACGACCGGGGCAGTATTGAATTGGCGGTACAAGAGAATACTTCGAAGCGAAATAACGGCGAACTGTGTTCTATTATTAGTGTGATTTTAGATTGTAATTAGTGTTGTGTAATTAAAGTGTCAATTTTGGTAATTCAATCGGCAGTTTTTAATTGTCTCGAACCCTAACCTTGTAACAATATTAACTTTGGCCACTCATTTACGAAAATTTAATTTATGTTCAAAAAACTAAGAAAGTTTTAGTAAATAAAGTGATATACACTTTGTAAACACTAGGAACAAGCACAAGTTAGTGATAGCAGTCTCTCGACTCCACAGTCAGGGCAATGTATACACTATTACAACAAAGTGCTAGAAAATATACAAGGTATCTCTATTGCCAAGTTTAAATATTTAATTAAACAAAAACTGTATAAAAAAAGGTTATTATAATATACATGAATACATGGTTGATAATAACTCCTGGGAATTAGATGGTCGCTTCCAAGCTGTTTCTAAAATAAATTTTGTAATTGTTTGTAATCATTTATATAGTAAAATTTATTTAAAAAAAAGTCCCGCTGGGTTTCTTGCTGGTTTTTCCCAGGACAGAGGATTTTTTCGAACTAGTTTTAAAGTAAAAAAATGACTTTTGAATAAGAATTACTTGTAATCATCATCATCAATATTTAATAAAAATTATTCTATTCTATTCTATTCTAGCGACGCGTAGTATAGCGGACTGTGTACACGTTTACGCATATATCATTTTTTCACATCTGTCGGCAGTCCTTATGGCTGCCTCTGTTTTATTTGTTATTAAATAGTTTATAATACTTCCCATATAAATTTGCAGAAAATATCTATTCTAAGGTTGTAAATATACGGTATGAAAATATTAATGTAAAAATTTAGAACACATTCTCATTGTTATCATGAACGTATGATGTTATTTAGACCGCTCAAACAGGTAAAATAATAAAATTGTAATAAAAGTACAATTCAACTTTAAAACTGAAAAAAAAAAACAAACATAATAGCGTCTAAAGCGTTTTTTTTTTGAAGAAAAACCTTTAAAATCATTGTGATTTGAAACTCGATAAAATGAAAAAGCGACACCAAACACACTTTTCTGTAAGCATTAATAAAGACGAAGCATACAGCTTGATTTGAATGCGAGGAATGTTGATAATAAGTGTATGGAAACCTGCTGACCGTCTGGTTGCTTGAAGGTGAAAAGGGTGGAGGACTTAAATCATGTCATACCTGCGCACACTCTACGAAATTTATTCTATAGACAACCCTGCTACTCGAGGCTGACAAGAGTTGCTTCAACCATATAAATGTAACGGGGGTTCGTAAAAGACGACTATGGAAAATTCCAAAAGGATCTTATAACCGAGAAAT
Organism: Parnassius mnemosyne; assembly: GCA_963668995.1. NCBI lineage: Eukaryota > Metazoa > Arthropoda > Insecta > Lepidoptera > Papilionidae > Parnassius > Parnassius mnemosyne. The sequence continues at coordinate 46,061,846 of CAVLGL010000046.1, read as the reverse complement.
GGCAGCACTACTGTCAATGCGTACAGAAAAGGATTTGCCGGCGTCTGTTTTTCCGTACGATAAAAAATTTCGTGTCTTAGAGACATGGTTGAACAGACTTTTGATACGCTAATATAGAGCGATTACCACCAGGTGAGATGTAAATCCATCACTGGCTTATAATAGATAAGTTCAACGGAGTGGTGGATATTGGTGATGGACAATGTTAGGCCGCCGTTATACTGCATTACTTACAGTTAAATTATATTAATTATATTAAATACTTAGAATGTAGATATTTTTGTACAATTTATTTTACGTGGAGGTTATCTTACATTAAATAGAACTATGGTGCTGTTGAAATAATAATAGGTATGACTTTGCGCCATATTGTTACGATTTAACTGTCAATTCAAACCAGTTAGGTAGGATGAGCAAAACAGATATTCTTGAAATAAATTTATGAGGACGGGTCAAAAAGTTCGCGGAATGGAGAGGTTAGACTTAGATTTTTTTTAAATGTAACTACTTGGCCCATACAACTATAAATACCAAGTTTCAGTCAGATCGGTTCATTAACCTTTGAGATATCACAGGATATCGTAAGATCAACAACTCAATCGAGAAGTGAACACTAACTGAGGAGAAAATTGAGTTTCGTCGCTATTTAAAAAAGAGCCATGACCGAAAATATTTTAATTTGAATCTAGGACTTCAATGCCGCTTATCTCTACATCACTGTCGCTGAATCATAATTGTCACCATCATCACTGCTGCTTGCACTTTATAAAAATAGAACTTGGATTTATTTATATTTTTATTGGATTTATTTATTAAAATATTGAAATGACTTTACTTTATAAGAAATAAAACATTTATTACCTGTATTTTTATTAAAACTAAAGTAATTTAGACTTATAAGCGGTATTAACACGCATATTAATTTTCTTTGCAAGACGTACTTTTCAAGTGATAGCTGCCATATTGTTAGTTACTTAAACACATAATATGACATAATGGCTAATGATCTCCGAGAACAAGATCTGTTCTACTTACACAGATTTATTAGTGAAAGCGCTCAGCTAGTTACACATGTAAATGTGTTTTGTTAATGTAAAGCACGTAACAAATAGAGTAATAAAAATGTAACGTTCACTTTAAACAAAAACTTTCAACACCCAAAATTATTTAACGTATGCAAAAGAGAGAAAGCAAAACATGACACTTTATTAGACGGCTCTGTAGTGTAGCGGGTAAGCACTTGGCTGCGACACTGCAAGGTTTTTTTTATAGGTTAAGGTGACAAACGAGCACACAGTCCACCTGATAGTAAGTGATTGCTGTGGCCCATAGACATCTACATCTATCCTCGTATGCGAATCAAAATGCAGATGCGTTGTCACCCGTGATGACTAAGATGGAATGCCTCTTTTCCAGTAAAAAGGGTCTCTGGTTCTCTACACTCAGCATACGAAACACAGCAGTGTTAAGCTGCTATTTTACGCTGGACTTTCCCCGGTCGAGCCGACCCATTCGTGCTACAACTATACTACTAATATATAGCTGCAGCATGGTTCAACCACGTAAAAAGGTCACGGGGCCTGAATTTATATATGTAAAGTGTCCCTGCATAGGGACCTTTTACGTATAGAAATTACACACGGATAAATTATTTGAAAGCCCCGGCCTTCAATTAACCGGCCCCGGCGGTTAGGGAAAACATTGTATTAGAAAATTTTCGACTGTGAGAAATTGAAAAAAACAAGGAGCTATAGCAGTGTGATGGCGTCCAAAAACGCACTTAGAAATGAGATGAGACCTCCGGTTAGGAGTGGAATTTCTACAGGCTGTTTGAATTAGTTTGTTAAAAATAAACTGCACACGGTCACAATGCGGAACAATAATTATTTGTAGTGTGATTCGAACCCGTTGCTCTAAAGTATTGAAGATTAATGCTTAGCTGCTGCAGCAACGAGCTGTCTGTCCTCTGTCTGTCTTATTATTTAAGCCGGAATAACGCAATTGTCAATTTAAGAATAATTGGTTATTAATGGAGTATGTGGCGATCTAAGGGAATCCAATACTCTATATCATCCCGTGAGTGTCGTCAGTGGCGACAGAGAGAGAATGTAACAGGATAAAAACCGGCATCTTCCAGATAACACAAGAATAATAATATTTTTGGAGTTTATTCCTTAAGAATCAATTTTCATATATAAGCCCAGGGTGTGAAAATTTATGAGGAGTAAAATCAAACGTTAAGTTATGCGTTACGTTATTTATTCATGTTTTCATGACTACATAACGTAGTCATTGACGCTTGTTTACGTTTCCATGACTATGTAATATATTTTGATGAATATAGGTAAATATGCATGCTGCTATGCTAGTCTAGAAAGACCAGTATCACTGTGATTTATAAGATCTATTGTGATCGCTGATGTGGCTATAAGTCACTGCTAAGTCCTATACTTTCTGTGACTTGAAGAAGTTGCTTAGCTGTGAACAATTTCACATCTTCTGCGCGAAGTACATAGTTTCCCAGATGAGTGTTACGTTTACGTAGTAAGGGTCCACAATCAGTTGGGGTGTGCAGAGGCGTTTCTTCTGTAAACGAATAGAACCGGCACATCCTTGAGTTGCTGAGTCCCAGGATGGACATGTGCTTTTTTTAGACAACAGTGTCCAGTTATAGCTCTTGCCAGAAACAGTTTATTCTTACTAATTCTCATGGCTCTTGAAGTGAATTTACGATGATAACCATGATGATTAAGGTTTTAGCATGTTTTAAGCCTGGAGTATCAGACCAGATCTTAAGTGATAAAGAGTTTCAAGGGTCAAATATAATAATGCTGTGGATGCCAATCCGCCTACCAAGTGTGGCATCTATGACAAATAACTCCTCTAAGCGGCAATCTATGGGGAAGGCGTTTGTTCAGCAGTGGACTTTTGATGACTGTATCGAATGAATGACAATGAATTGATAAGTGTCTGCATTCGTGAGCGCGTATAAAATAGGACCCTTGTTATGTTAATGTGTATCACGTTGCATTTGTACTCAGTTATGTAGCCTTGTCATGAAATTACATGATTACAGAGTAAGAAAGTCACAAGAGGATATTTACATACCACTTAAGTTATATAAAGTATTCCACACAATAGGTTATTTATTAGGTTATACACTAGGTTGAATGCCTCGTTGGTCTAATGGTACCGGGTTCAAATCCCGGGTCGGGCCAGAATCAGTAACTGGGTTTTCCTGTTAAGAAATTTACGTGGTAGAGCCGTGCTGCAGCTATATTAGTAGTATAGTTGTAGCACGAATGGGTCGGCTCGACGGGGAAAGACCACGCTCTCATAGAAAACCAGCGTAAAATAGCACCTTAACACTGCTGTGTTTCGTATTGTGAGTGTAGAGAACCGGAGACCCCTTTTACTGGCAAAAAGGCATTCCATCTTAGTCCTCACGGGTGACAACGCATCTGCATCTTGTGCCTTTATTGAGAATAGATGTAGATGTCTATGGGTCACAGTAACCACTTACCATCAGGTGGACTGTATGCTCGTTTGTCACCTTATCTTATAAAAAAAAATTCCCAGTAGTAACGGAGTCAGAAGCTGGTGGTGTTTCACAACCGTGTCTCAGAAAGCACGTAAAACCGATAGTCCAGTACCAGACCTCTCTCCGGTAGTGTCGGATTACCGTCTCATCGTACTATGGGAGTGAGGGAATAGAGAGAGCCACCTGTGCTTGTGCATACACTCGGGTACTATAACCCTGTCCTGTGTGGCAAGACTCCGTTGAGATAGGAGGATTATTACAATCAGGTTATTTATTTGCGACCATAGATTCGAAGTATGGTGGCAGTGTAGGAATATCAATTACTCTTTTCGTCCCGGACACAATTGTATCTTAAGAGACAATTATGTCCTACTTCCGATAGCTTCCGATATAACTATAGTCGCGCTGTAACTATAACACTTATTTGCATGAGTATCTATGATTTTCAATGTGAAAATTTTACATTTATTGCTGCTTATTAAAATATACATACAATATAAATAATCATTCGATACATTTAAATTAAATTAAATTATATTCATATATTATACACAAGAACTACTTTTACAGATACATAAATTATAGACAGTGATAATGATAATTATAATTTACAGAGCTGACACATTTTTAAACTAGAAATTCAAGACTCAAGTAAACTAGGTATAAAATTTTTTATCAATATGTAATTTTGTTTGATATCGTGTATGTTGTTACTTTTCTATTTAATAATAGTAATAATAATTTGAAAAGTTAACATTTTTATTTACTTTACGTTTTTTTTTTCTTAATATAGACTTAAAGGCGCAATTACGAAATGTGTTATTTGTCATGGTATCATTGCGCGATGCTTTTCATCTATAACATCTGATGTGAATATTTAACACCACCTACACAGAGGATTATTGTATTTTTATAAAGTGCAATTAATTTTAAAATTAATTCATTTTGCTTTTATTGGATACACGAAACCTACTGAAAATTTTACTAAAACCTAACTCACTGTATTCACAAATAAATAAATGAATTTGAATCGTTTGAATTTGAATAAGGTATTTTTTTAAATTTTTTTTTAAAAACTTTACCACATTTTTTAATCATATTCTTGCATTGTCATCCGAATTTGAGCTCTATTCGAAATTTCCATTTTGCAGTTCATCGGCAATTTAGTTTAAAATCAATTACTAAATTCCACCCAGAACGACAGACAAAGAAGAAAGTGACTTAATAAAAACGTGGTAAAATAGTAGTTTTTTTTTAATAGAATTAGGGTGACAAATGAGCACACGGTCCATCTGATTATAAGTAGATATTGCGGTCCAAAGACATGATGGAGTTCCTCGTTTCCAGTAAAAAGGATCTCCGGCTCTTTACACTCACCATACGAACCACAGCAGCATTAAGCTGCTATTTTACGTTGGTATTCTGTGAGAGCGTGTTCTTACCCCAGTCGAGCCGACCCGTTCATGCTGCAACCATAATATAGCTGCAGCGTGGCTCTACCATGTAGACCTAGTGTTTTAGTTTTTCCTAATTCTAACTAGGAATTTTGTCAAGCAATTGGATGTACATGATATTCTTATTAGAAGTGAAAGTGGGATTCGTCTTCGGTCGATATAATAATGGCCTCAAGACCGAATTTCTGTCACGGTGGCTAGTCTCTGTTGAGACTAGTCACCGTGACCGAAATTCGGTCTTCTGCGCAGATCATGATTATAGTGCACAAGTGTATGCGCGACCACAGGTGCAAAGCTCCGTGGCGCAGTGGCTTAGAAATGAGTTGCTGCGCTGGGGCCCGCGGGTTCGAATCCCGCACGGAACAAGAATTTGTATGGCCTACAAATAATTGTACGGATCTGGATGTTTGTCCTCGTGCAATGTATGTTTATAAACTGCCTCCACGATTCAGGAGAAAATCCTAGTGTGGGGGTAACGTTTTTTAAAAATTAATTGAAATTAATTAATTAATTAACTCCCTATTTCCTTACACTCATGGTCCGATGGAGCAATAATCCGACACGACCGGCGAAAGATGAAAAACGAGACGGCTCTTGGCGCTTTCCAAGGCACGGTGCGAAACACCACCAACTTCCTAACTCCGGGCAGCTACTGAGAATTTCTTGACAGAAAATCCCAATAACTGATTTTGGCCCGATCCGGGATTTGAACCCGGGACCTCATGATCAGCAACCGTATTTTCGACCACTAGACCAAAAAGGCAGTCATTATAGAGGCAGACCATGGGTCGATATCACGGAGCAAATATCTTGCGCCGTAGTTGATATAACTTGATAGCATAGCCACTTGTCGCTTGCTGAGTTGCAATCCTCCGATGACACTTCAACGTACATTGATGAGGCGACACGTGTGGATCGTCAAACTGCCTGCCAAGCGTGTGGTTTATGGTTAATCTTTACAACAACAACAGGCATTTACGTACTAGAGCCACGCTGCAGCTATACCACGCACTTGTTTGACGTTGTTGTCTATGGGCCGCAGCAACCACTTACAATCAAGTTGACCGTGTGCTTGTTTATCACCCTTATCCTATAAAAAAACTGCGGTTTGCTTGGTAACGAAAATATATGTGAAATAGGGTTGTCTTAAATAAAAAGAGTTCTACCATCAGGTAAGAATACCAACTACTCCATATCTTCCCCGGATGTCGTAAGAGGCGACCGAGGAAAACGGAGACAGGAGATAGGCAGCAGCATCATTCTGATAACAGCATATTACAGTAAAAAACTGCGGTTGTTGCTGGTTCTTAATGAGTTGCTGCTTCCGTTACTGACCAGCAATAAAATATCTACAATCTTTTTTCCTATAATTTTCATGTAAATATAGCTTGTACACAAATAATAATTAACTTAATAGTTGGTGCAGCCTATCGATTAATTTTATTTTGTTGCTGGCTCTATACGAGTTGCTGCTTCCGTAACTGACCAGCAACAAAATATCTGCTATATATTTCCCTAAAATTTTTCATAGAAATATAACTTGTAAACAAAATAATTTCTAACTAATAACGTGGTGCAATTTATCAATCTATTTTAGTTTTTGCTGGCCCTTTATGACTTGCTGCTTCCGTTACTGGCTAGCAACAATATATCTGTTATGTTTCTTAAAATTTTCATAAAAATATAACTTGTAAACAAATAATTACTAATTTAATTCTTGGTGCAGCTTATTGATCGATTTTACTTTGTTGCTGGTTCTTTGTGACATACTGCTTCCGTTACTGACCAGCAACAAAATATCTGCTATATTTTTTTTCTAAAATTTTCATTACTTGGTGCAGCTTATGGATCTATTTTATTTCGTTGCTGGCTCTTTATGCTTTCATAACTGAACAGTAACAATATATCTGTTGTTCTGTTTTTGAATCTCCCGTATAGACAGCATATATTTATTTGTAACTTATTACTTGATACAGCTTTTCGACCGATTTTATGTTGTTGGAGCTGGGAGTTATTAATCTATTTATTAATTAGCAGAAAAATTTTCATTAATTTGGAACTTCAGAATCAGTATCAAAACATAAATTGATTTTTATTAATTTTTGATGTTTTTTTTTAATTTTAGATTTTATTTTTATTTCTTTTTTATTTTTTTTTTATTTTTTTTTGCATTATATGTCAGCAACTAATTAGCAACAAATTATCCCGTTTTATCCGCTACGGCGGGGTTGATTTAAACTTTTTACTGCTATCTTAACGTAAAGATAGCAGTAATTCAATTTACCCAAAACCGGTTGGAGCAACAAAATCGCGATTTTGGTAACTAATTAGCAACAAATTAGCTACAAAGTCCTGGATACAATTTTTATGTTTCTGCTGAATTTTCACTGCTATCTTTATAGAGCTAGCATATTGAGCATAAGCAATATTTTCATACGCAGAGCGTGTTGAAATGGTAACTATTACCAGAGAGCATCTGTGACTTCCACAAGTGTAGTTTGATCTGAAACGCTTTCAAATGGCTGTACAAATCATTTAGACAGTGTCCTTGTTTTTGAAGTTTAAAATTTAAATCATTCAAATAGCCTGTAAGATCGACCAGAAATGCCAAGTCACATATCCATTTTGGGTCACTTAATTCAGATAGTGGTTTATCTTTTATTTTCATAAAGTCTGCTATCTCATTTCTAAGCTCGTAAAACCGTTTCAACATTTTTCTTTTGCTCAGCCATCTGACTTGACAATAATGTTACGTTTTTTTTTAATAGGAGAGGGGGCAACCGAGCATGCGGCTCACCTGATGGTAAGTGACTACCGCCGCCCATGAACAACCGCAACACCAGGGGAATTGCAGATGCGTTGCCGGCCTTATAAAAAGGAGTAGGCTTTTTTCTTGAAGGTCCCTAAGTCGTATCGGTCCGGAAAAATCGTTGGTGGTAATCGATTCCACAAGAAAGTTGTGCGAGGAAGAAAACATCTTCTAAATCGCACAGTGGTGGACCGCCAATCATCCAGGTGGTATAGATGGTATTGCAAGTTTTGTTGCGACGTGTGATGGTGAAATTAAGCGGCTGAAATTAGTCTGAATAATTCCTCAGAGCACTCCCCGTGATAAATGCAATAAAATACGCAAAGAGATGCAACACCTCTACGCAGTGCCAGTGTATCGAGCCTATCAGAAAAACTCGGTCGTCGACGATTCGAACCGCTCTGCGCTGGATGCGATCAAGTGGACGGAGCTGGCACTGGGGTGATCCGGCCCAGAGATGACAACAATATTCCATGTGAGGCCGGATTTGCGCTTTGTAAAGTTGCAAGCACTGTCTCGCTCTGCTGAGCACGCCAATATTTTTAGAGGCCAGTTTGGCCTTTCCTTTCATGTGACCACGAAACTAATTTATTCAAATTAATTTTTCTTTTCAGGACACACAATACAGCAAACTTCTAACATACACTCCTTAATAAATTCTCCTTCGGCAAATGGTTTTAATGACTTTGCCAATTTTGAGCTAAGTATAAAACTAGCTTTCACGACATTATCAAGTTGTGTTCTTTGTTTATGAAACATTTATTGCTGCTTTTCCACATTTCTGGTAAGCTTCTGGATTTTTTCTATTCTTAATTGTCCTGTCAGTGAGTGCAGCGTAGCATGCTTAGTAATGCCTCTTTATATTGAATTATTTCATTACTGAAATGGATTCATTACACAGCAAATAAATAGGCTTCATTTTGTCCATTTTTCTTGAAACTGGCGACTCTCTGTATTTACTTTTCGTTTCTTTCCACCAGACATCATTTTTGTTTACTTTTCGTTCAATAAACTTAATAACAAACTATAGTTAGTTACCACAAGATGCACTCAAAACCACAAAGCAAGTTGACGGCTCGAGCAGTTTGCTAGGGTATCGCTTGTCCAAGTTATCATCTCGGCAGCTCAAATAGAACTGAACTAACGTTCCGGACATCCACCAGCTTATATAGGCAAAATAAAGGAATAATCTGGAATAAACTAGTTTAGAATAATTGAGAATTTATAAGTACCTAATGTAATATTTTTTTAATTGGGTTTTTTGAAAATGTCTCGTGGGCCGGATCATATGTTACAGCGGGCCGGATTCGGCCCGCGTGCTGTTTGTTGCCCATATATATGACGTACAGTATCAGTAGTAGTCAGTAGTCAATCAAGAGTCTTATCGTAACAAAAGTCTATTCACTTTGCCTTGAAAACAGCAAGATTGTAATCCGACGGAAAGACGTTTCTCTTTAACCACTGGCCGGCAAATTACTCCACTCCTTTGCCGTACGCATTACAGAAAGAAGCGATACCGTTTGATTCGAGTGAGTGGAATATCGACAAAAAAGGAGGTGAATGCCCGCCTACCACCTGGTTGTCTGATGGTGGATTCCCAATGGTGGTCCGAAGTCTATAGGAACACACTCTCTCTCTCTCACGAGATTGCAGATTAAAGTCTGTGCTGTTTCTTAACAGTGACCTCACATACGTTACAAATTAAAGTACACAAAAAAAAACAAACAATAATTTTGTTGTTGAAAAAGTTGCATTAGATTACTTGTCATTAAAGTTGAGTTTCAATTATTAACAACAATTTTATTATCCGTCAGAACAAGTTTGACAGATTAAATATACATAACTTGAAATTGCTGTATTGAACTGAATCACTCGTTAATTCAGTTGTTACAAAAACGTTTGAAAACACCGAAAACATTTAAGTAGACAGTAGTAGTAATTAGATACTACCTACTTTTATGTCATTTATTCTTAGTGATCAAAAGTTCAAGACAATGAAATATACCCGATTGTGCATTAAGGTATTGTAAACCCTGATATGAGGCAAAAAGTGAATGTGATTTCGGTTTATTATCCCAAGTGTATTCTAATTTACCCAATAATTTTAAAATTTTATTATTTCTGGTAGATTGTTCTAGAACATTTATCATTATTGTAATAAGCGCCCTATATTATCTAGTAATGCCACTATTTATTTACCAAAAATATTATACAAAAAGCCGATTTAATCATCTACAATATTTAAAGAAATGAAACAGGAAATGATACTGTACCCATACCAATAAAGAAATCGGGTGGACCTGTGTCGGAGCACACGGCCGTTGGTTTTAACTTGAAATGTTTATTTCAGCCAGTACAACCAGTCAACAAGATAGCCTTCTTTTGAAATATTTTAACACCAGGAGTATTGCAGATGCGTTGTCAGCCTTTTAAAAAGGAATAAGCTCGTTTCTTGAAGGTCCCTAAGTCGTATCGCTCCGCAATAATCGCCGATTGTAAATGATTTCGAAAATTATTCGTGCGAGGAAGAAAATCCTAAACCTAATAAATCGCACGACACTGGACGCAAGTTTTGTCGCGACGTGTGTTGGTGAAATTTGGTGGCTGGAATCAATCCGAACATTTCTATAGAGCACTCCCCGTGGTAAATACGATAGAAAACGCAAAAGGGATGCAACATCTCTACGCAGCGCCAGTGAATCGAGCCAGTCAGAGCTATTTAGAGGTAAACGCGCAAACTTGTGAATGATTTGTGTAATGATTTATCGTGTAACGACTTTTAAGTTCAGTGCTTTCCTAATATAACATATTAGATTTAAATTGTATTTTTGTAAAAGGAGCGAATTTCAAAAACATGTTGGCGCTCTCTTATTGGGTTTGACGTTTCTCGATGTGCTTTCGACGCTGCAATTAAAGATTATAACTCATTCAGAAACTTTATAGCCTTATTAACTTTAATTAGCGATTTTTAGCAATTTTTATTCGCAGAACTTAAAGATTTTTTTTTTGTGAAATTAGTGTGAAGTTGATGCGAATGCCACATTAATGGATCCAACCAAAAGTTGATACTTTTAACATAAGTTGTATTTTTAAATGTATGGTTTGGGATTTATGATTTGTTTTACATTTTTACCCGACTGCCCATGAAGGAGAGTAATGTTTTTCGAGTGTATGTATGTGTATATTTATGCATACATACACTCTCTCAACTGGAAAAGGATCTCGCTATTACAGAATATCAGCGTAAAGCAACAGAATAATGCTGTTATTTATATAATGAGTGTTGTATGGTGAGAGTAGAGAAATGGAGACCTTTTTTACTGGTAACGAGGTTAAATCTCAGTCCTCAGGGGCGACAACGCCTCTGCATTTTGATTCTTAATCGAGGATAGACTATGACTATGGACCACAATATTCACTTACCATTAGTTGGATTGAATGCTCACATGTCACTTTTATTCTATAAAAAACCTTTACGAAGTAAAATAAAGATCTCGAAAAAGTTGCATGCGCAGATTGTCAACAGCAAAACTGGAATCAGGATGACCTCAACTTTGGAGAAAGTACATTGCACATAAAATGTGATGTCGGATAGCTTGTGCAAAAGGTATTTTAATTATTATATAACATTTAATTTAAGAATGGCAACTGTGTCAAAATCCCCCCAAATTAGGGACAATCTATAGGGGAGGCCTATGTTTAGCGGTGGACTTTTATACGCTGTAATTAATGGAATGAATGAATGATATTTAGAAGCAATTTTTAATGGAATAAGGGTGACAAACGAACACACAGTCTACCTAATGATAAGTGGATGCTGTGACATAAACATGTACATTTATCCTTCATTACAATTCAAAAGGAGGACCTAAGCACTATGCTCAATGACCTCAATAGTGTTTCCCAACGAATAGGTCTTAAGATGAACATGGACAAAACTAAGATCATGTTTAATGTCCATGTCACACCTATGCCGGTAGTTGTTGGAAACACTAAGCTCGAAGTTGTTGACGAGTATGTTTACCTGGGACAAATAGTCCGACTAGGTAAGTCCAACTTCGACCGAGAGGTCAATCGACGGATTCAACTCGGTTGGGCAGCGTTCGGGAAATTACGGCACATCTTCTCGTCAGGTATACCTCAAACCTTGAAAACGAGACTGTACACCCAGTGCGTGTTGCCAGTGATGACATACGGAACTGAGACGTGGTCCTTCACTGCTGGCCGGATGAGGAAGCTCAAGGTCGCTCAGCGAGCTATGGAGAGGGCTATGCTCGGAGTTTCTCTGTATGATAAACTTAGGAATGAGGATATCCGCAGTAGAACCAGAGTAACCGACATAGCCCAACGGATTAGTAAGCTGAAGTGGCAATGGGCCGGCCATATAGCTCGAAGAACCGACAACCGATGGGGAAGAAAGGTTCTCGAGTGGCAGCCTCGTACCGGTAGGCGAAGTGTAGGGCGTCCCCCCACGAGATGGAGTGACGACCTGGTAAGACATGCAGGAAGTCGATGGATGCAGGTGGCTCAGGACCGTGCTTTGTGGCATTCTTTGGGGGAGGCTTACGTTCAGCAGTGGACTTGTGAAGGGCTGTAATGATGATGATGAATGATGACAATTCAAAAAACTGCAGATGCATTAGTCACCCTTGAAGACTTACGAGTAGATGGTACGCGTCGTATCCAGTAAAAATGGTCTCCGGTTCTCTGCACTCACCATACGAAACATATCAGCATTGAAATGCTATTTTACGCTGGTATTCTGTGAGAGCGTGGAACAATTTCATACTAATTCAAAGATACACGTTTCTTACCGGCCGGCTTCAAGGTCAAGAGTGTCACAAATTCATTGATGACGGCGACACGCGTCATAAGTCGGAAATTTCGGAAACTCCGTATTATTTGAATATCGATATTTTTACCCGACTTCCCCTAAAAGAGGTAATGCGTTTCGGGAGTTGGGTATATATGTCTATCTCTGGCACGCTCTGTAGATCGAGAAATAGGCTACAGCCTTAACGGCTTAATGAATTTTGACCTATAGAGAGTCGTTAAATTCCTTTTAATTGTAGAAGTGATATAGGATATAAAACCTTTCTCTTTTTAATACAGTTTTTGTACGCAGTCGGGTTTTTTAAATTACTGTTTTAACATTTTAGACTTGTTAAATCACTTAATTTAGTTTCTCGTAATTAGTATATAGAATCTAATATATTATAGTATGAAGAGTAAAATTAATTACAATTACAAAGAATTTAATTACAATTACAAAATAATTTAAAATTAAAAATTTTGTACAGCCGACTTCAATATAAGTTATTTAAGAATAACTTAAAAACTATTGGTCTGACCTTGATCAAATTCATATGGGACCACACGAGAAGTACCAGCTTTCAAATAAAAAAAGAATCATCGAAATCGGTTCACCCAGAAAAAAGTTCTGAGGTAACACACATAAAAAAAAAAGAAAAAAAAACATACAGTCGAATTCAGTACCGGCTCCTTTTTGGAAGTCGGCAGACAATTACAAAGAATTCAATACAGATTACAAGCAATACTTATTGATGTAATGTAGATAAATAATATTTTATATCGATGTAACGAAGTTATAATACAATTATAATTAAAATAATAATGTAAACGTTTGAAATTATGTAAGCACAACTAGTTCACATGATCGAATTGCCGTGGCGCAAGCGAAAATCATTACAAATCAATCGGAAGTCGCTGACAAGTTAGATAAGTTCGTTCTGATAATCATATGCATACCAGGATTGAGAACAGTGCTAACATTATATTGCACAATTTCTAAATGCCGAAATAATTTCAAGGAATGTTTACACAAACAACTCACGCGCAGCGTTAACAACAACAACATACAGGAACAACTACGGGCACCACAAGTCGTCATCGAGTAGACGAACAGCAAAAAAAGACACAACGTTACGTATGACGTTGAGTACACTTTTTTCTTTCCTCTTTTAATTTTCGTAATGGAAGCGTGCTAACTATACGCAAAGACCATGGTGATGTCATCTAGCCTGTAATTATAAGGCGTTGTCATAATGGGTACTGTGTGTCTTTTACGACGATTTTTTTATAGCAGAGTAGCCCGTTATGGCAACTACCATAAAAAATTATTTTTTGTTTTTTGTAAAATGATGTGTGTAATATAGGCATCTTAAATACTGCCCTTAAAGGAAGGTGTCCGCAAAGAAACTGTGTGTAAGAGTAAGGAATTGTATTAAATTTATTATTGTACTAGCTGTTCCCCGCGACTTCGCCCGCGTGTAATTTAGAGTTTTAATTTAATTTGCACGGAACCCTAATTTTTTTCTAAAAAAGCTTTTTTAAAACTAGCCTAAGTTACTGCTTATAACATCAGCTATCTGCCAGGGAAAGTCCCACCAAAATCGGTGCAGCCATTTAGGAGATTAGCCGGAACAAACAGATAGACAGACAAGACAACAATTGTGTTTTTGTTATAAGTAACGTATATTGTTACATATGCATTTAGTAAAAACCTGTTATATTGACATTACAAACAGACACTTCAATTTTATTTATTTGTACAGATTACTGTGTTAAGATCAAGGAATTGTATTAAATAATATATTATATACTGTCAAATTATTTCGAACAAAATACAATGTAAATACATATGTACATGTACATAGTAAATTAAATATAGGATGTATAACTAAACAATTAAAAAGTATGTTAGCGGACAATATATTTTATTCAAGCAACATAATGTAATATAAACAAGTTGTAATATAGCTCACAAGTAACACTGTTGTTATCGCAGGAAGCTATCAATGCAAACACAAAACCTATACATTACAATAAGGCACTACGAATATTATAATTATATCTATCTCTTAAAATAAGTAACTAGTAATATTTTTTTTCTGGTCTTTTGTTTATATATTTTATTTCTTTTTAAACTTGGGGAGGGGGGGGGGGGGAATAGTGTAAGGACTTACGTTGCAATATTGTAATACTTAACGGTTCGACGCCGGACCGGTAGTTAGACCCTCGCCTCGGACCGAATAGGTATTGCTACCCAGTGGTCATAAATACAGTAATATTCAAATAGACTTTAGATCATTTATCACCTATAGTTGTATAGGAATTATTTAGGAATTGGTGCAGGTGATTTAAATTAAGGACTAGCTCACATTATTAATATAAAATATAACTAATACTTAAAGGAATGAATCATTCATAGGTGGCGCCACTTTTGTGGTAGAAAAAGTTGTGGATCCCCACATTGGAAATTCATAGTATCTGCCTACCCTTATAGGTGAGAGGCGTGATAGTTTGTGTTAAGTGTAAACTGAGATACACACGTTACATAAGCATACATGAAAACTTGGGGACAATCAGTCTATTTAACGTAACCGTGTCCAGTGGTAATTTAAATAGTCCAATGGTGGCATCCCACTAGATGGAGTGACGACCTGGTAAGATCTGCAGGAAGTCGATGGATGTGGGCGGCTCAGAACCGCGTTTTGTGATATGCCTATGTTCAGTAGTGGACATTTTAAGGTCTGCAATGATCATGGTGATGATGATAATGATAATGATGATGACGTGTCCAATGTTATCTATTTGATAATGCAAGAGTTAGGTTTAGTTTTGGGGACGACTAGGAAACAGATATAGGTAATAAAAATTAACATACATAATAGGATTATTTTTCAGAGTAGCTAAATTTTAAACTTAAGTTCAAATATATAAATAACGATATACCGTTTTTGCAGTTTTTGAAAATAACTAGAAATAAGGCTTCTACTTTTATTTGAAATAACCCTAAATTGAATGTGATTTATAAACAACGTTTTTCCTTACCGATCGACATTTACGAAGGTGTGCGCGCGCAGTAAAAACATTTAAAATAATGCATTACCACGCATTTCGAATTTAAAATATAAAAAAGACCGAATGTTTGAGATTTCAAGTCAGTCAGTCAAAGTAAGCTAAGTCAGTGGTAAGATATAATATAGAATCAGTTTTTTTCCGATATCAAAATGTGAAATCATTTTAATTTGTTTTGTTCTTAGAAGTTCGCTTTCTAATTAAGAGTTAATTTTCTGCACTTTACTTTATAAACTTCATCCCCTATTTTTTACCGCTAGGAGTGGAATTTTATATAAAATATATTATAAAATGAAAAAAGAATCATTAAAATCAGTGCACAATTAATGAGGATCTCGCTTAACATACATATAAAAAAGAAACATACAGTCGAACTCAGAATTTCCTCCTTTCAATGTCGGCTTCAAAGGGCATTCAAACTTGAAAATAATGAATCCGCATTGTGACAAATATACTTTGGTTTTTACCTAGTAGTAAGAAAGGAGAATAAGATAATACTCTAGGAAAATGAATACACGATAATAATATTATTATTAGAATAATTTAAAATTAAAAATTTTGTACATCCGACTTCAATATAAGTTATTAAGAATAACTCAAAAACTATTGGTCCGAACTTGGTCAAATTCATATGGAACCACAGGAGAAGTATTAGCTTTCATATAAAAAAAGAATCTTCGAAATCGGTTCACCCAGTAAAAAGTTATGCGGTAACACAAATAAAAAAAACATGCAGTCGAAATGAGTACCGTCTCGTTTTTGGAAGTCGGCAGAAAAAATATAATTTCTTTTATCATATTGTTTAATTGATACCACTGAAAATGTAAAACGAATTTTTATTTTTATAATTATTACAATGATTATAAAGTAATTCATAGATATTCATTTACAAAACTACTTCGTTGTTAAATAATTTAATTTGTTGCGAAAAAACATACCCGAATATTGAACACCGTTGACTTTGAACGTGATGCGATCCATAACCACTTCGCACAAGAACCGCGATCAAACTGTTCAGCTTTCAAGGCACAAACTAGGCGCCTTAAAAACACTTTGTAGGTCGCTGATCTTCAAAAGTTGTGTTACAAGCGAGTTATGCATCTCGATATGAAGACAATTTTTTTTAAAACGTAAGCCTCACATTATGAATTCGTCCTGTATCGTGGAAGCAGTTTACATACATAACCTACATAAGGTCAACATCCAGACGCGAAGCATTTATATGAAGGCCATAAAAATACTTGATCTGCGGCTCTCAAGCACCGAAACTCAATGCTAAGCCACTGCACCATAGAGCCGTCATTTTGCTGAATCCGTGAGTAAAGCTCTTGTAAAACATAACAATTTTGATTTTTTAATAGAATTTATTCTATAAACAAATGTTTTTTATTTATTTTGTATTGAAATTTGTAATATATGTACCACGTTTATTTAAATAGTACTTCATTGTCATTCGATTCTGAGCTATGTTAAAAATTTCAAGTCTCATCGGGAAGTGCTTCGAAATTTCAGTTGTAAGATTCTAGTCGGAACGACAGACATATAGACAGACAGACAACTGACTTCAATATAAGTTATTAAGAATAACTCAAAACTATTGGTCTGACCTTAATCAAATTCATATGGGACCACACGAGAAGTACCAGTTTTCAAATAAAAAAATAATCATCGAAATCGGTTCACCCAGTAAAATGTTGTGAGGTATCACACATAAAAAAACATACAGTCGAATTGAGTACCGTCTCCTTTTTGGAAGTCGGCAGATTAAACATTACGA
The DNA here is from genome assembly GCA_963668995.1 of Parnassius mnemosyne. Taxonomy (NCBI): domain Eukaryota; kingdom Metazoa; phylum Arthropoda; class Insecta; order Lepidoptera; family Papilionidae; genus Parnassius; species Parnassius mnemosyne. Next base: position 46,044,384 of record CAVLGL010000046.1, on the reverse strand, counting down.
TATAATTTAAAATTAAAAATTTTGTACTGCCGACTTCAATATAAGTTATTGAGAATAACTCAAAAACTATTTGTTTGACCTTGATCAAATTGCCGTCTCCTTTTTGGAAATCGGCAGAAAACATGGTAAAAAATAAGTGTAGACAAACGGCCATATATAGTTCACCTGATGATAAGTGGATAATAATAATAATAATAATTTATTGATCCCAAAAACACTTTACATAAAACAAAATCTTATAAAATTTATATAATTTAGACTTAATCCAACTCAATACTATAATTATGGTATCTTTAGCAACTGTGCTAGGTCACAGACCAGTGTTACAGCTGCTAAGCTCTCCCCTTTTAATACATTCGAAACAGAATAACAGAATCATAAAAACACATTTTATACGACGATTCATAAACGATGTAAAGTGGGTAGACGTAAAACAATTAGTTAAGTAAAAAATCCGACAAATGGTTCAATAACATTGGCTATATGTACTAAAAGATTAGTTGTGAGGTACAAGATCAAGGCAGAAGCGACATGTTATAAATATATCACACACTTATTGATATTATAGCAAACTCTTACAAGAACTTATTCTAGATTCCACATAAAAATAATTGTTACACTAGTGGGTTGTGACTCAAATAATATTACATTTCCTTAAAAAAAAAAAATAAAAAAAAAAGGATAATAAGTAAAATGTTTTATAGTATGTAATAATTTATTAATCCTAACCAATATTATAAGCTTAAACTATGTGTAAAACTAATAGGTAGATGCGAGTGTGTAGTAAATAAGTGTGTGTGTTTGTGAGTGTGTAATTACGTGTGTGTGTGTATATGTGTGTATGTGTATGTGCGTGTGAGAAAGAAAGTGTGAGTGTGTGATATTTCCTTAAGAGTTTGTGTTTTACCTATCTATATTTAATAATTTTTCAGTTTCCTCATAAGATAAAGACATTAAAAACTTAGAGCTTGCTTACATTTAAAACGCGTTAGCGTATATATCGTTATAATATTGCTAATTTTTTTATAAAGGTAAGGACCCAAAAAGTTTATTTGTCTTTGAGCATAAGACGAGTGAAATTTGTCTGGTAGTATAATTCGATCTTTTCTTCTTAACTGATGAAATAAATTTAAGTTACAATTATAATTCTTATGTGTTTTAAGAACAGATTTTAAAATAAATAGCTGTCGGACTGTAAGCACATTTACTTCCGAGAACAACTTGCTTGTGGGAAACTTAAAAGGCTTAGAAAGCATAACTTTCAGCACAGCTCTTTGTGATCTTTTAATGCGCAAGATATAAGAATAGAATAGAATAGAATAGAATAGAATAGAATGATTTTTATTCAATATGGATTATTACATAATACTTATTGAAAGTCATTATTTTATTTACCACTGGTTCGGAAAATACCTCTGTCCTGGGAAGAACCAGCAAGAAACCCAGCGGGACTTTTTTTTTTAAACATAATTTCACTTAACAATAATTTTGATTATACAATTTTAAATGAATTTTCATAGAACCAGCATGGTGGCGATCACCTTATTCCCAGGGGTTATTTTCACTCATGTATTCCTTGATATTATAATAACCCTTTTTGTACAGTTTTTCTTTAATAAAACTTTTAAACTTGTTTATTGACAAACTTTGAACATGTTCTGGGATTCTGTTGTAAAAGCGTATACATTGCCCCATAAATGAATTACTAATTCTGTGGAGTCTTGTAAGTGGCATTACAAGCTTATGTTTGTTCCTAGTGTTTAAGGTATGAACATCCTTATTCTTATTAAAGCTATTTATGTTTTTATGTACATACATTACATTTTCATAAATATATTGCGATGCCAAAGTTAATATGTTTATTTCTTTAAATTTTTCTCTAAGGGACTCTTTACAATTTAGATTATAAATCGCCCGTACGGCTCTCTTTTGCAAAACAAATATAGCTTCAATATCAGTCGCATTACCCCATAGCAAAATTCCATAAGACATTACGCTATGAAAGTAACTAAAATACACTAACCTAGCTGTCTCAACATCTGTGAGACTTCTAATCTTTCTTACAGCATATGCTGCAGAACTAAGTCTGCTTGCTAATTTAGATATATGGGGGCCCCATTGAAGTTTCGCGTCAATAGTAATACCGAGAAAAACAGTGGTATCCACAAGACTCAACTCCTCCCCATTTAAGAGCACATTGGTTTTCGAATGTTTTACATTAGGTATTGTAAATTTAATACATTTTGTCTTATTGCCGTTTAAGAGCAAATTGTTGGCGTTAAACCAATGTACTAGTTTCGATAGAGCATTATTTACATCGTCATATTTAATTGACTGCCGTTTCAGTTTGAAAATTAAAGAGGTATCGTCAGCAAATAATACTATATCGTGATTGTCCCCTACAAGATAAGGTAAGTCATTAATATAGATTAAGAACAGGAATGGGCCAAGAATCGAGCCCTGAGGAACGCCCATTGATACTACCGATCCGGAGGAACATTTACCATTAATGACGACTTTTTGAGTTCTGTTACTTAAATATGAAGTAATAAGTTTAAGCGCCAAATTTTTTACACCGTAATGTTGTAGTTTCCTGATTAATGTATCATGATGAACACAATCGAAAGCCTTGGAAAGGTCACAGAAAATACCTAAGGCATCTTGTGAATTCTCCCAGGCATTAAAAATATATTTCATAAGCTCAACACCGGCGTCAGACGTCGAGCGACCCCTTGTAAAACCAAATTGATTTTTATGAAGTAATTTATTTGTATTAAAAAAAATTAACAATTGATCCAAAATTATTTTTTCAAAAATTTTACTGAGAGTTGGTAGTACAGAAATAGGTCTATAATTAGCGGGGTCCAATGTACTACCAGATTTAAATAAAGGTATTACTTTACTATACTTCATTAAATCAGGAAACACACCAGAATCGATACAAGTATTAAAAATAATAGCAAGATGAGGTGCAATTAAATCTATTATGGACGTAATCACTGTAACGGAAATCCCCCACAAATCTGCGGTTTTCTTTACATCAATGGTTTTGAAGTATTTTACAATATTATGCGGTAATACTTTTTCAAATCTAAATTCTTTTAAACAGGTATTAACATTCTGTTTAAGTAATGATTCGGCGACAGTTGGAGAAGCATTCAATGACTCTGTTGTCAAGATAGGAACATCAGTGAAATATTTCTCAAACACCGCTGCAACTTCTTGATTTGATTTAGTCAATTCATTATTAATTTTTAATTGATAGTTTGAATTACGAGGTTTCTCATTACCGGTTTCGCTGTTAATTATACTCCACGTCATTTTAATTTTATTCTTAGCTGCCTTAATTTTGTTACTAATATGTAATGATTTGGCTGTGGAGCAAACTCTTTTAAACATTTTAGAATAATTTTTTACATATTCTTTAAAAGCATCGGAAAGATTATACGATCTTTCATGGTAAAGGTCATATAACCTTCGTCTGCTTTTATAAATTCCTACTGTCGCCCACTCATTAAATGCCTTGCGACTGTTTCTGGAGAATGTTTTAGAAGTGAATGTTTTATTAAATTCATTGTTTATAAAGGTAAATAATTCTCTATATAAATAGTCTGCATTGTTCTTATAAGAAAGGGATGGAAGGATTTTTAACATATTACTTCTAAATCTCTCCAGGCGTTTTGCATTAATAGGAACAAACACAATTTTCTCATTTACCTGTTTTTTGTGCATATAAGGTAACGAAACCAGTTGTCCACAGTGATCTGAACTAAGTTTTTGAATTATTGATTTGTTGATTGGTACAACACCTGTAAAAATATTATCAATACAAGTTGCACTACACCCTGCAATACGTGTAGCTTCAAAGAATAAATTATTAAGATTATAGGATTTGAACAAAGAACAGAATTTAATACTGATGGAAGAAGTTTCCAGGAGATTGATATTAAAGTCTCCACACACTACAAGAGATTTATTCTGTTTATTAAGCTTAACTAAAACTTCTTCCATAATTTTTTCAAAAGTATCATAACTTGAACATGGGGGTCTGTAAACACTGACAACAATAAGGTGCTCAAGCTCAACACATGCCATTTCTACAGTACGCTCAACAGAGAGGCTCACAATGTCTTTACGTTCTTTACATGATAAGGACTTATTAGCTAATATTAAGGAGCCACCACGTAATTTAGTATCTCTATTGAACGAACTGACCACCTGGTGATTACTGAAATTAAATATGGAGTTGTATTCTTTCAACCAATGTTCTGTAATACATAAAATATTTATACTGTTACTATTTAAAAATAATTCAATTTCTAATTCTTTGCCTAACATACCTTGTATATTTTGATGCACCAGGTTGATACAGTTTTTATTATTTTTATTTTGTAAAATTGCATAATTATGTATTGGTAAGTTGCATTCTAAGCTATTTAAATTATCTTTGCTAGAGATTACCTCTATTGTCTTATTATCTAATTTAAATTACTTGGAACTGGTTCCAAATCAAATGTAAAATTATTTTGTTGCTCAAAAGAAGCAGGTGTCAAGGTAGCCAAATCATTGGCTGAGTTAAAATATAAATAATAAGATAGCGTATCTGCTACCAGTCTTAAACTATACTTTGATAGGTAATACCTATCTCTTGTCAAAAACTTCTTAGTTAAATTATTAATATCAATTAAATGAAATTTATCATTATTATTCTTACAATTAAATGTCAAATTTAAGTTATTGTTACATGTCAAGTTATGCATCATTAAATTTAAATTATGTCTTAGTTTATTTTCCTGTGGCCACCCCTCTATATAAGGCAATGTAAACAAGATAACTTTAACCACATTTATGTTATTGAGATATTCAATATATTTTAATAATTGATTCTTGTTCATATTGCCTCTTCTCCCAACAAAAATTATTAATATACTATTAGGGTTAAATTTACTAGTTAAAATTTTATTCATAATATCACTGAATGATGCTCCAGGCATGCAGTAATTACTTATCTGTTGCCTTTTTAAACAGTTATTCAATGATATACCCAAGTTTTTGCCTATGTCATCACTATACACAATTATATTATTTTTTTCATTATATGAATTACTTTTTAAATTTATCTGCTTTGTTATGGTACTATCATAGAGTGTAGGTAAAGAAAATGAAGTATTACTGCTTGTCATATTATTAACACACACTGTCCCTGAAGAACCTGGCAGTGAGCGCTGATATTCAGTTTGATATTTTAATAAGGAGTCAAAACGTTCCTCGTTATATTTGCAGGACTTTACCAGATTATCCATGGCCAGTATGTGTTCTTTTATCTCATTCCCTGCAGATTGATATTTATTTGACATAATTTGTAATGAGGTTTGAAGTGATAAAATTTCTGAATTAAGACACTCTATTTCAGTCTCATAACAATTTTTCATGTTTTCCACCTCAATTGAATATAATTTAATTTTACTAATTAACTCTTGCTTTTCCTTACATACATTTATATAATTTTTAATATTAATTTTAGTTTTAACTAATTTTTGCACTTTCCTAATATATTTATTAATTTTTATATATTTTTTTAATTTCCTTCTGCTGCTTGTAATCCTTTCTGCTGTTCTTGATGTGGTAGAATCATCAGTCAAATCTATTGTTGTGGAGGGTTGCAACGTTTTATGAAATTTACATTCTACGAGCTCCTCGAACAGACTCTGAGTTTTAAGTGCATGCAAGTTATCAATGTTTTGTTTAAATTCTGAAATTTGCTCATTAGCTTCAGTTAATTGTAATTTCAATGCAGCAATTAATCTGAGGGATTCCTCATATTCTTTGCTGCATCGGTCAAACTCATCGACTGTCCTCTGGAGCTGATCCCTTTCCTTTAAAATATCTGTATAGTCTCTATGTAACTTAACCATATCACTTTTCAATTGAGTATTTTTCGAAATTATACTTATTATTTCCTTTTCGTTGTCATCCCTTTCTTTAAGTAACAGCTCACACTGCTCCCTGGACGCCCTCAGTTCTTGGAGCGCAAGATGGAGTTGGTTCTCCATCTGGCGCGTTTTGGCGTTACGAGTATTCATTTTACTATGTATTTTAAATAGTAAAAGAAAACAAAGATGGAAAATTAAGGGAACAGAGTAAGCAAATATCCAATTATAGGACTCTAATTACAGATCTCAAATTAAATTATCAAGAAAACAATTCAAAATGAAATCCGAAAACAACAACACTTAAGAGATATATCGTAAATATTAAAAGGGATAACAAGAATTACAGTAACTTTTAAACGATGTTCGTTACCTGCTGTCACTTTAAGTTGAGAGGCACTAAAAATTTATTTATTTAAATATTTACCACTTTTATTTATTACACAATAAAATTTGTTCGTAATTAACAACTATAACTTAAATTAAGTTTTGTAAGTACCTCCCCAAGCAGTAATACAGTATGACAATAGCGAATGGCAGAGAGCATTATACAGGGTATTTTTGGAACGCTCCCGAAAACTAAGACAGGCGACAGCACCAAGTATACCTTTGATCATGGGTCATAAATAAATTTGATCCTGATGAAAAAAAAAACATATTTTTACAACGTTTTATTAGCTTTATTCACGCGTCATCATGTTAGTACAGCTAAATGAAACGATAATTTCATAAAAAAAAATCATGAAAAGACTGAAACATAAAACCAGCAGTGGAAACTGAATTGATATCACCTGACTAATGGAGGTTAATGTACGCGCGAACGGTGAAAAAAGAACGCTGGCCTTGAACTTGGGCACTGAGCGATTTATCACATATTGGCCAGTATTACTGTGCCTGCATACTATTGGTTCCCGCGCTTTGTTCGCTCCAAAAATACAGTCGCATACACAGCTTACTTTGCGACTCGCGACGATGTTTTAAAAAGGAAGGAAAAAAAATTATTTATATCTATTGTTTTATGACTAAACTAGTGAACGAAAAAGTGAATGGGGAAAATTGTGCAGTAAAGTTAAAATTGTTGAGGAAGAATACCGAAAAAATTACCATGTGATCGACCTGATGACGGAAGCTCAAGCGAAGATGAAAGTGATGATGAAGTAGCATCCAGTAACACCAACACACCATCAACATCTGGCTTCCATGTGACCCAAGACGTCATAATGGACGGCGTGTCACCCTTAGCTTAAGTTTTTTTGTTACAAACTACTTTATATTTTACGATAGAAATAACAAACAATGCTCAAGTAAACATTATCTATTTTTAATTCCCACCTCTTCCAAAGTTCTAAGTAGCTAGTAAAACACCTATTATGATTCTACAATAAAACAATTAATTACTATAATATTATAAAACAATAGCCCAATACCATGTAGTACTTTAGAACGCGACTGTACCCACTCTCACTCCGCTGTCGACCTGTATCTAGCTCGGTATGAAACAATACTGCGGTCATAAGAAAAAAGGGCGCATCTAACAATTTTCGAATAAATGAGTTAAATATACCATTCGACTCATGATAAGAAGACGCATCTACTAAATTTTTTTAATATTCACTAATATCAATATTTTAGAAATTATTGTCAGAATTTTAGACGTAGCTGTTGATCACAGATGACATTTTATTAGTAGAAAAGACTTATACAAATTCAACATAAAAGAAAAGACTTATTTAACCAGTTGCTACGTCATCTTTAACAATATTTGCATCGATTACTTAAATTTAAATTATTCTTGTCTTATTATTTTATATCTTATTATTAAGAGCTTATATCTTATTATTAAGAGCTGGTGTTTCACATGTGGTCCCATATAAATTTGATCGAGGTCAGACCAATAGTTTTTGAGTTATCCTTAATTATTTATATTAAAGTCGGTTGTACAAATGTTTTAATTTTTAATTATTATCGTAGTAAGTCTTGTATGATATCCCCTTTAAAATCATTACTCAAGAGTTGCGGGTTGTTATTTTTTGTGTCTCACTACCAATGCTTTTCTAATATTTACTAAGAAAAAAGTAGTAAATTACTATTAAGGTCCTCTCAACTTCAAATGACCTTTCCAAAATATGTAAAAATGTTAAATGAATGGTAGTTTTGTTTTATTTATTAGGTTGGGAAGACCCAAATAGTTATATGCGTCTTTCCTTCGATGTTTTTGTGTTGCCAGGTGTATTTTTTAATCTAAGATGAAAAGGAAAATTCGTTTTATTTAAATAAATAAACAAATTTTAAAAAAAAATAAGTTCGTCCTTAAAATCTTCATGTCTCTACGTATATATTTCAATATAGATACCTTTTAATATACTTTAGACACGGGGTCTGAAAGAAAAATTCATCAATTTATTTTTTATTTCCATTTTACGTTTTTGTTAGTTACTTCCTTTTTTATTATGACGGCAGAATGCCTAACCCTGTCGCCTCACGCTTGTGACGCAGTAATTTTCAGCCTTGACGGGGTTCGTTGGTTTTAGTTTGTGAGACAGTTTCGTGTTGATTTTGTACACGCGAGCGACAGTTCAATCGTTTTGTTTAATAAATTTACTTGTGACTACGTGTTGATATTAAAGTTTTTGTTACGTTTTTGGATTCTTTTTTGTTTTAATAATGCCTAACGCGTACGTTTATGGTGGTTATTATACTGCCGTTGGTTATTAAGTATATCAACAACAACGTGTGCCTGGTTCCATTGAGCACATTATCTGGACGGATGAGTCGACATTTACCAGAAACGGCCTGTGGAACCGAAGAAATACACACGTGTATTCAGAGGTTAACCCGCACGCTGTTCGACAAACCGGGCACCAAACCCGATGGTCGGTTAACGTATGGACAGGTTTATTTAAGGATCGCATACTGGGACCAGTGTTTCTGCCAGAGCGACTGAACGGACAGCGATACCTAAACTTTATAAATGAACAGTTGGTTGACATTTTAAACGACCTATCGTTGGCTGAATATCGCCGCACATAGTTCCAACATGATGGTGCCCCTCCACATTTCGTGAGGTTCACCCGTGAGCGCCTCAATGAGCTATTTGATGATCGCTGGATCGGCAGACTAGGACCACACGCTTGCCCACCTCGCTCACCAGATCTGACTCCGTTAGACTTCTTTTTGTGGGGTATGTGAAAGAAAGGGTTTTTAATCGTGAATGTGATAGTGCTGAAGAAATGCGCCAAAGGATCGTGGATGCTTTCGAGAAACTACGTACGGACTGTGTCGAAGACCACACGATGATGCCCCGCCTGCACCCAAGTCTGCCTTGAAATGAATGGAGCACAATTTGAGCCGCATCTCATAAGACCACGGAGGATTTAGAGCAGTAAGCTGTTTCATAACTATTTTTTTTTAAATAACTTAGTACTAGACTAATCTGAATAGGTACATAACTGAATACACGAGAATAATAAACATACCTACACGATGAATAAAAACGCATGACTCCAACCTTGGTTACATTTCATTTAAGTATTTCTTCATTAGCGGGGAATCGAACCAGTTATTTGGGTTATTTAACCTGTAAATTCGGATTAAAGTGGCTACGTGGAGATAAGCACAGTGGCAAAATAGTAGGTTAAGTAGATAAGTTAGGTATTTAGACACGTGTTGTAAATTATTAGGTATTGTTGGAAGGCCCGCTAGTTGCGGGCCGCGCGAATTTGTGTTCGCGCGTACATTGACCTTTATCTAGCTCAGGTCAGGTGATATCAATTCAGTCATTCCACTGCTGGTTTTATGTTTCAGTATTTTCATGATATTTTTTATGAAATTATCGTTTCATTTAGCTGTACTAACATGATGGCGCGTGAATAAAGCTAATAAAACCTTGTAAAAAGATGATTTTTTTTCATCAGGATCGAATTTATTTGTGACCCATGATCAAAGGTATACTTGGTGTTGTCGCCTGTCTTAGTTTTCGGGAGCGTTCCAAAAACACCCTGTATATGGTTTTGAGTAGTTCAATTGGAATATGTCTTAAACGTTTAAACACTGGTATTAGTTTTCTAATGTTACTTTTTAATTTAATTATATGCTCTTGCCAGTTTAAGAGGTAATCAACAGTAACACCTAAGTATCTAATGGATTTCACTCTCTCTATGGTCTGACAGTTACATAAAAGTGATGAAGAGTTACCACATATATGTGCTTTAAGAGAATAAGAGTCAAGTTCATTTTGACCTACTGAAGATTTCATAAAAGTAAGATACTTCGTAATGATTTCTTATATTTACGCGAACACTACACATTTTTAAATAAAACTAATTTTACGGATTTTATCGCGTATATTAACTTATTTTTATATATTCCCGACGTTTCGGGTGCTTTCCAGCACCCGTGGTCACGGGGGACTGAGTTCGCAAGTCTGCAGTTTGTGAACATGTTCAAGATCGTCCACGCCATTACATTAGATTTGATAGACCACAAATCCTCGCAAAAGAACACCGATTCCTCCCAAGGATGATTCGCGAGGCTATTGAAATTAAAAAACATCCTAATTTCAATAGAGAAGATGGATGGGTGCTGCCATCTGCTTGGGATCCCATAATTAATAAAATCAAATCCAAACCCAAGTATACCACTGCTAGACTTCAAGATACTGTAAGCTCATTCTGCGTAAATCGAACCAAAAATTAATATTAAAAAACTGAAGGTAGCCGGGCTAACTATGACAGCAGGACCTCAAACAACTCAGTCCCCCGTGACCACGGGTGCTGGAAAGCACCCGAAACGTCGGGAATATATAAAAATAAGTTAATATACGCGATAAAATCCGTAAAATTAGTTTTATTTAAAAAAGATACTTCGTCTTATCAATGTTCAAGGTTAGCAAATTCTTTCTCAACCATGACATAACTTCTTCGAGACCTATCTGAGCTAAATCAATGCTTTCATGCCAGGAGGGTGCATGAAACAGTAGAACAGTATCATCAGCATAGGCAACAATTTTACAACCGCGCATTTTAATTTAAATTTATTTTTTTTTTCTCTGTGGCAACCCCGGTGACAAATAGTTAAAAAATTGGGCTCCCAAATAATTTCGTAAAAATAATTATTGTAATTGATCATTTCCACCTCAAATTTAAGTTATAGTTGTTAATTACGAACAAATTTTATTGTGTAATAAATAAAAGTAGTAAATATTTAAATAAATAAATTTTTAGTGTCTTAAAGTGACAGCAGGTAACGAACATCGTTTAAAAGTTACTGTAATTCTTGTTATCGCTTTTAATATTTACGATATATCTCTTAAGTGTTGTTGTTTTCGGATTTCATTTTGAATTGTTTTCTTGATAATTTAATTTGAGATCTGTAATTAGAGTCCTATAATTGGATATTTGCTTACTCTGTTCCCTTGATTTTCCATCTTTGTTTTCTTTTACTATTTAAAATACATAGTAAAATGAATACTTGTAACGCCAAAACGCGCCAGATGGAGAACCAACTCCATCTTGCGCTCCAAGAACTGAGGGCGTCCAGGGAGCAGTGTGAGCTGTTACTTAAAGAAAGAGATGACAACGAAAAGGAAATAATAAGTATAATTTCGAAAAATACTCAATTGAAAAGTGATATGGTTAAGTTACATAGAGACTATACAGATATTTTAAAGGAAAGGGATCAGCTCCATAGGACAGTCGATGAGTTTGACCGATGCAGCAAAGAATATGAGGAATCCCTCAGATTAATTGCTGCATTGAAATTACAATTAACTGAAGCTAATGAGCAAATTTCACAATTTAAACAAAACATTGATAACTTGCATGCACTTAAAACTCAGAGTCTGTTCGAGGAGCTCGTAGAATGTAAATTTCATAAAACGTTGCAACCCTCCACAACAATAGATTTGACTGATGATTCTACCACATCAAGAACAGCAGAAAGGATTACAAGCAGCAGAAGGAAATTAAAAAAATATATAAAAATTAATAAATATATTAGGAAAGTGCAAAAATTAGTTAAAACTAAAATTAATATTAAAAATTATACAAATGTATGTAAGGAAAAGCAAGAGTTAATTAGTAAAATTAAATTATATTCAATTGAGGTGGAAAACATGAAAAATTGTTATGAGACTGAAATAGAGTGTCTTAATTCAGAAATTTTATCACTTCAAACCTCATTACAAATTATGTCAAATAAATATAAATCTGCAGGGAATGAGATAAAAGAACACATACTGGCCATGGATAATCTGTTAAAGTCCTGCAAATATAACGAGAAACGTTTTGACTCCTTATTAAAATATCAAAATGAATATCAGCGCTCACTGCCAGGTTCTTTAGGGACAGTGTGTGTTAATAATATGACAAGCAGTAATACTTCATTTTCTTTACCTACACTCTATGATAGTACCATAACAAAGCAGATAAATTTAAAAAGTAATTCATATAATGAAAAAAATAATATAATTGTGTATAGTGATGACATAGGCAAAAACTTGGGTATATCATTGAATAACTGTTTAAAAAGGCAACAGATAAGTAATTACTGCATGCCTGGAGCATCATTCAGTGATATTATGAATAAAATTTTAACTAGTAAATTTAACCCTAATAGTATATTAATAATTTTTGTTGGGAGAAAAGGCAATATGAACAAGAATCAATTATTAAAATATATTGAATATCTCAATAACATAAATGTGGTTAAAGTTATCTTGTTTACATTGCCTTACATAGAGGGGTGGCCACAGGAAAATAAACTAAGACATAATTTAAATTTAATGATGCATAACTTGACATGTAACAATAACTTAAATTTGACATTTAATTGTAAGAATAATAATGATAAATTTCATTTAATTGATATTAATAATTTAACTAAGAAGTTTTTGACAAGAGATAGGTATTACCTATCAAAGTATAGTTTAAGACTGGTAGCAAATACGCTATCTTATTATTTATATTTTAACTTAGCCAATGATTTGGCTACCTTGACACCTGCTTCTTTTGAGCAACAAAATAATTTTACTTTTGATTTGGAACCAGTTCCAAGTAATTTAAATTAGATAATAAGACAATAGAGGTAATCTCTAGCAAAGATAATTTAAATAGCTTAGAATGCAACTTACCAATACATAATAATGCAATTTTACAAAATAACAATAATAAAAACTGTATCAACCTGGTGCATCAAAATATACAAGGTATGTTAGGCAAAGAATTAGAAATTGAATTATTTTTAAATAGTAACAGTATAAATATTTTATGTATTACAGAACATTGGTTGAAAGAATACAACTCCATATTTAATTTCAGTAATCACCAGGTGCCGTGTAGTGGCGGTCAAGAATACCACTACCCCATATCCTCCCGTGGGTGTCGTAAAAGGCGACAAAGGGAAACAGGCAGGAGATGGGCAGCAGCATCTTCCTGATAATAGCCAAAATTACAATAAAAAAACTGCGGTTGCCAACCCGCTCGCCAAGCGTGGCAACTATGGAAAATACCCCCCTATGAATGTAACAAAGAGACGGCCCCCAGTCCCCGGCGGCCCCGCTATTCCTGGCTACGGTGGCGACCATGGTAACGGCGGGGCAGGGGGTGCTAAGAATCTCCGGTGGAGGTTCGGTTGCCACCTTAGACGACTCGACCTGGCAACGTACAACGCACGCACCCTGAGGACTGACGAGAAGATCGTGGAGCTGGAAGAAGAGATAGACAAGTTGCGCTGGCATATTATAGTATTATCCGAAGTCCGAAGAGAGGGGGAGGACACGGTAATCCTCGAATCCGGCAACTTGCTCTATCACCGGGAGGGCGACCATCTGTCCCAAGGAGGTGTCGGATTTATCGTCCACAAGTCTCTCGTTAACAACGTTGTAAAGATCGGGAGTGTGTCGACGGGCGTTGCGTACCTTATACTCAGAATCACCAAACGGTATTCGCTGAAGGTCATACAGGTTTACGCACCAACCTCGGCACACCCCGATAGGGAGGTGGAGGAAATGTATGAGGATATCTCTAGAGCCATTCATTCCTCCAAAACCCAATATACGGTGTTAATGGGAGACTTCAATGCAAAACTAGGCACAAGAGAGAACGGTGAGCTGAAAGTAGGGAAATTTGGAATAGGGCAACGGAACCCAAGGGGCCAGCAGCTGGCCGACTTCATGGAGAAAGAGGGACTCTTTATGATGAACTCTTTCTTCCAGAAGCGGCCCCACAGGAAGTGGACCTGGTCGAGCCCCGAAGGTTCGACAAAAAATGAGATTGACTTCATTATGACGACCAGACGACAACTGTTCAGTGATGTCTCCGTGATCGCGAGGGCGAAAACTGGTAGCGATCACCGAATGGTTAGAGGCACACTGAACCTAAACGTTAAGTTGGAGAGGTTTCGTCTAATGAAGTCAACGCTCCGTCCCCCTCGTGCTCTGTTCCAAAGTCCCGAAACCTTTCAGCTCGAGTTACAAAACCGTTTTCAGTGCCTAGAAGACTGCAATGAAGTGGACGATATGAATGACAAGCTCGTGGAAACTGTCCATGCGGTCGGAGCTAAGTTCTGCAAGACCCGCCGCAGAAGAACACAAAAACTCTCCGATCACACTCTTAATCTCATGGCTGTTAGACGGGAGATGAAGCTACATTCTTCAACAGACTTGACAGCATACAGGCATCTGAACAGACAGATCTCCAAATGCATGCGGCGGGACTTACGCAACTTCAATACAGCTCGTATTGAAGAAGCGATCGAGCGGAACCAAGGCTCCAAAGTCTTTGCCAGAGATCTGTCTGCCAGAAAGAGCCACCTGTCAAAGCTAAAGACAGAATGTGGCAGCATCGTTTCCGGGACACCTGAGATTTTGAGTGAGATTGAGAGGTTCTATGGGCAGCTGTACACGTCATCGTTGGAGCCACACGCAAGTGTGAGTAACGATCCAAGAGCGAGTCTCATCCGACACTATTCCGAAGATATCCCGGACGTCAGTCTGAGCGAGATTAGAATGGCTCTCCAGCACCTTAAAAACGGTAAGGCCCCAGGCGAGGATGGAATTACAGCGGAGCTTCTGAAAGCGGGTGGAAGACCGGTACTTGAAGTCCTTCAGAAGCTCTTTAATTCCGTCCTCCATGGTGGCATTACACCGGAGGCGTGGAGCAGAAGTGCGGTGGTCTTGTTCTTCAAGAAAGGTGACAACGCTCTCTTGAAGAACTACAGACCGATTTCCCTTCTGAGCCGCGTCTACGTGCTGTTTTCGAGAGTCATTACGAATCGTCTCGCGCGCAGACTTGACGACTTCCAGCCTCCCGAACAAGCCGGTTTCCGAAAGGGCTTTAGCACCATAGACCACATACATACCCTTCGGCAAATTAAACAGAAGTCCGAAGAGTACAATTTGCCACTATGTCTGGCGTATGTGGACATTGAGAAAGCCTTTGATTCCGTCGAAATTTGGGCGGTGCTGCAGTCCCTTCAGCGGTGCCAAGTTGACTGTCGGTATATCGAAGTGTTGAAGTGCTTGTACAGTAGGGCTACGATGGCTATCCGAGTACAGAACCAGAGTACGAAACCTATCCAATTGCAGAGAGGTGTAAGACAGGGTGACGTCATATCCCCGAAACTCTTCACCGCTGCATTGGAAGACGTTTTCAAGCTTCTGGACTGGAAAGGATACGGTATCAACATCAATGGCGAGTACATCACTCACCTTCGATTTGCCGATGATATAGTCCTTATGGCAGAATCGCTGGAGGACCTAAGCACTATGCTCAATGACCTCGATAGTGTTTCCCAACGGATAGGTCTTAAGATGAACATGGACAAAACAAAGATCATGTTCAATGTCCATGTCACACCTATGCCGGTAGTTGTTGGGAGCACTAAGCTCGAAGTTGTTGACGAGTATGTTTACCTGGGACAAATAGTCCGACTAGGTAAGTCCAACTTCGACCGAGAGGTCAATCGACGGATTCAACTCGGCTGGGCAGCGTTCGAGAAGCTACGACACATCTTCTCGTCAGACATACCTCAAAACCTGAAAACGAAATTGTACAACCGGTGCGTGTTGCCAGTGATGACTTATGGAACTGAGACGTGGTCCTTCACTGCTGGCCGTATGAGGAAGCTCAAGGTCGCTCAGCGAGCTATGGAGAGGGCTATGCTCGGAGTTTCTCTGCGTGATAAACTTAGGAATGAGGATATCCGCAGTAGAACCAGAGTAACCGACATAGCCCAACGGATTAGTAAGCTGAAGTGGCAGTGGGCCGGCCATATAGCTCGAAGAACCGACAACCGATGGGGAAGAAAGGTTCTCGAGTGGCAGCCTCGTACCGGTAGGCGAATTGTAGGGCGTCCCCCCACGAGATGGAGTGACGACCTGGTAAGACATGCAGGAAGTCGATGGATGCAGGTGGCTCAGGACCGTGCTTTGTGGCATTCTTTGGGGGAGGCCTATGTTCAGCAGTGGACTTGTGAAGGGCTGTAATGATGATGATGATGAATCACCAGGTGGTCAGTTCGTTCAATAGAGATACTAAATTACGTGGTGGCTCCTTAATATTAGCTAATAAGTCCTTATCATGTAAAGAACGTAAAGACATCGTGAGCCTCTCTGTTGAGCGTACTGTAGAAATGGCATGTGTTGAGCTTGAGCACCTTATTGTTGTCAGTGTTTACAGACCCCCATGTTCAAGTTATGATACTTTTGAAAAAATTATGGAAGAAGTTTTAGTTAAGCTTAATAAACAGAATAAATCTCTTGTAGTGTGTGGAGACTTTAATATCAATCTCCTGGAAACTTCTTCCATCAGTATTAAATTCTGTTCTTTGTTCAAATCCTATAATCTTAATAATTTATTCTTTGAAGCTACACGTATTGCAGGGTGTAGTGCAACTTGTATTGATAATATTTTTACAGGTGTTGTACCAATCAACAAATTAATAATTCAAAAACTTAGTTCAGATCACTGTGGACAACTGGTTTCGTTACCTTATATGCACAAAAAACAGGTGATTGAGAAAATTGTGTTTGTTCCTATTAATGCAAAACGCCTGGAGAGATTTAGAAGTAATATGTTAAAAATCCTTCCATCCCTTTCTTATAAGAACAATGCAGACTATTTATATAGAGAATTATTTACCTTTATAAACAATGAATTTAATAAAACATTCACTTCTAAAACATTCTCCAGAAACAGTCCTAATGCATTTAATGAGTGGGCGACAGTAGGAATTCATAAAAGCAGACGAAGGTTATATGACCTTTATCTACCATGAAAGATCGTATAATCTTTCCGATGCTTTTAAAGAATATGTACAAAATTATTCTAAAATGTTTAAAAGAGTTTGCTCCACAGCCAAATCATTACATATTAGTAACAAAATTAAGACAGCTAAGAATAAAATTAAAATGACGTGGAGTATAATTAACAGCGAAACCGGTAAAGAGAAACCTCGTAACTCAAACTATCAATTAAAAATTAATAATGAATTGACTAAATCAAATCAAGAAGTTGCAGCGGTGTTTGAGAAATATTTCACTGATGTTCCTATCTTGACAACAGAGTCATTGAATGCTTCTCCAATTGTCGCCGAATCATTACTTAAACAGAATGTTAAGACCTGTTTAAAAGAATTTAGATTTGAAAAAGTATTACCGCATAATATTGTAAAATACTTCAAAACCATTGATGTAAAGAAAACCGCGGATTTGTGGGGGATTTCCGTTACAGTGATTGCGTCCATAATAGATTTAATTGCACCTCATCTTGCTATTATTTTTAATACTTGTATCGATTCTGGTGTGTTTCCTGATTTAATGAAGTATAGTAAAGTAATACCTTTATTTAAATCTGGTAGTACATTGGACCCCGCTAATTATAGACCTATTTCTATACTACCAACTCTCAGTAAAATTTTTGAAAAAATAATTTTGGATCAATTGTTAATTTTTTTTAATACAAATAAATTACTTCATAAAAATCAATTTGGTTTTACAAGGGGTCGCTCGACGTCTGACGCCGGTGTTGAGCTTATGAAATATATTTTTAATGCCTGGGAGAATTCACAAGATGCCTTAGGTATTTTCTGTGACCTCTCCAAGGCTTTCGATTGTGTTCATCATGATACATTAATCAGGAAACTACAACATTACGGTGTAAAAAATTTGGCGCTTAAACTTATTACTTCATATTTAAGTAACAGAACTCAAAAAGTCGTCATTAATGGTAAATGTTCCTCCGGATCGGTAGTATCAATGGGCGTTCCTCAGGGCTCGATTCTTGGTCCATTCCTGTTCTTAATCTATATTAATGACTTACCTTATCTTGTAGGGGACAATCACGATATAGTATTATTTGCTGCCGATACCTCTTTAATTTTCAAACTGAAACGGCAGTCAATTAAATATGACGATGTAAATAATGCTCTATCGAAACTAGTACATTGGTTTAACGCCAACAATTTGCTCTTAAACGGCAATAAAACAAAATGTATTAAATTTACAATACCTAATGTAAAACATTCGAAAACCAATGTGCTCTTAAATGGGGAGGAGTTGAGTCTTGTGGATACCACTGTTTTTCTCGGTATTACTATTGACGCGAAACTTCAATGGGGCCCCCATATATCTAAATTAGCAAGCAGACTTAGTTCTGCAGCATATGCTGTAAGAAAGATTAGAAGTCTCACAGATGTTGAGACAGCTAGGTTAGTGTATTTTAGTTACTTTCATAGCGTAATGTCTTATGGAATTTTGCTATGGGGTAATGCGACTGATATTGAAGCTATATTTGTTTTGCAAAAGAGAGCCGTACGGGCGATTTATAATCTAAATTGTAAAGAGTCCCTTAGAGAAAAATTTAAAGAAATAAATATATTAACTTTGGCATCGCAATATATTTATGAAAATGTAATGTATGTACATAAAAACATAAATAGCTTTAATAAGAATAAGGATGTTCATACCTTAAACACTAGGAACAAACATAAGCTTGTAATGCCACTTACAAGACTCCACAGAACTAGTAATTCATTTATGGGGCAATGTATACGCTTTTACAACAGAATCCCAGAACATGTTCAAAGTTTGTCAATAAACAAGTTTAAAAGTTTTATTAAAGAAAAACTGTACAAAAAGGGTTATTATAATATCAAGGAATACATGAATGAAAATAACCCCTGGGAATAAGGTGATCGCCACCATGCTGGTTCTATGAAAATTCATTTAAAATTGTATAAACAAAATTATTGTTAAGTGAAATTATGTTTAAAAAAAAAGTCCCGCTGGGTTTCTTGCTGGTTCTTCCCAGGACAGAGGTATTTTCCGAACCAGTGGTAAATAAAATAATGACTTTCAATAAGTATTATGTAATAATCCATATTGAATAAAAATCATTCTATTCTATTCTATTCTATTCTATTCTATTCTAAGCCCACATAGATCATTCACATATATTATGGATGCTGTGGCCCATAATCATCTACATCTACCGTTAATTAAGAATCAAAATGCAGATGCGTTGTCACACCTGAGGACTAAGATGTATAGTAAATAACTGGCCAAGTGCGAGTCGGACTCGCGAATGAAGGGTTTCATACCATCGTAATACACGTTTCTAGTGGGGTAGCCCCCTTTAATTTTTAATTTATTTTTATTTTTATTATTTTCTATTATAGCGGCAACAGCAATACACATTCTGTTAAAATATCAACTGTCTACCTATCGCGGATCATGAGATACAGCCCGTTGACAGACAGACGGACGGATGGAAGGTCACCGGAGGCATTAGTAATAAGTTCCCTTTGGTTACCCTTCGGGTACGGAGCCCTAAAAAGGTCTACGGTGCGTTACACGTACCATACGAAATACAGCAGCATTGAGCTGCTATTTTACGCTGGTATTCTGTGAGAGCGTGGTCCTTCCCCGGAGCCGACCCATTCACACTACAACAATACTACAAAAAGAGAGTAGCTTTTTTTAGAAAGCGCTTAACTTCTTGGAATTGTGAATTCCAGTACCAGTTTATCTGGGTTCTTTCAGCTTATTTTTATAACTTCTTTAGCTTGTAAAATATGTGCTTACTTTGTATCACATTTGGCTACCTCAAATATGTAGAAACACAAAAAGGAAGAAATATTTAAATTCATCAACTGCTATTTACGGGAAATGTCCAATAGAATGTTACTAATAGCTCATGTACATCGCTTTTGAGCGAAATATAATTCTTTTGCAGGCTGTGTGCCTTCCTATAATGTAAGCTCATTATCTGATTACACATTCCAAGTACACGAAATTCTCTAGTACGTCCGTATTTTGTTATTGATATATTTGTCGGTTTATATAACGCGTACACTAATAATATATTTAAATTATTACGAATTTACCGTTAACATCACAGACTCTTATAGTCCACAGCTTAATCTGCATAAAGGCTTCCCCCAAAGATTGCGTTATAGGGCTATATTTGCCATAGTTGCCACGCTTGGCAAGAGGGTTGGAAAGTGCCGTTCAATATTTTTGGTCGCTATTAGGAAGACGCTGCTGCACAATTCCCAATTTGTTTCCCTCTGTCACCTTTTATGACACCCATGCGATAATAATATCGGGTAGTGGATATTACGGTAAATAACGAATTTATTTATAATATATCTTCCATTTTAGAGTCAATGATAAACCTAAAAATAATGTTGTACGAGTTATTTAACACTAGCAACCTGCCCCGGCCTTGCCAGGATAGGATCCACTAATGTGGCGTTATTTAAGTTAAAATAATAAAAAACAATTTCTATTATCAAGTTTTCCGTTTCTCAAAAAAAAAACTTCAAGTTTTTTTGAATAACATATTATATCATGTCAAGTTTCATTACAATCAGTTCAGCCCTTATGCTTATGTATACTGTAAGGTTCACCCATTTCGATGATTAGCCCGGACAGACCGACAGACAATTTTTTGTAAATTGTTATTAATGTCTCACTAGCTTGCAAATAACATCCTGAGTCTAAAATAAGTCCGTTATTACAATATTACAGATAATTATATGTGTAGATTAATGCTATGATTACAGTTATTAAAATTAATTATATGCCTACATTAAGATTTTTACTTATAATAATTTTTTAAATAAATGTTTCAGTTTTGTCCGTTTTACATTTTTATATTTTTTATTAGACATAATCTTCATGTGATTTTATTTGTAATAAAGGCGTTTTGTAATTTGTGGTGTAAGATAGGTCATGTATAGCATAAAATGTAGAGGTACGAGTATACTACCTTGGGAGACTCCGAATTGGTTATTTTAAATTCAGATCTGTATACATAAGTTCTGTTTTTACAGTTCATTTGCTTTTTCTCGACCATTAATGGTGGTCTATTATTTTAATAAATTTCTAGTCAAGTTAATGCATCACCTCTTATTCTGTTAACTCCTAGTCAACAACTGATACACATACAGCGCTTCTCTTACTGCAAATCCATGTTGGTTTTGTTTTAATTATTCTAGATTTATAGAACTAAGGAACATTGTGGGCATGGCCTATCGAATATTTTTGATAGGATGGGCACCAGTGCAATTAGTCAAATGTAAGTTATATCAGTTTTATTTCCATTTTTAGGGTTCCGTAGTTACACAACAAGGAGCCCTATATGATAATAATAATAAGCCCCCTAAACAACCACACGTCCTGATTGACCATCTAATCACGTGGGGGGGCGGACACACGAATGAGAAATTGCTGGCGTGGCTAACGTGGCTCTGGAAACCCATAAAAAATGGAGACTCGTTCTAAACACAATCACTCTCTCAAATGCAACATAACGCACAATCTCAATCTTACAATCAATCACAAGCATACTCACAAAGTATACATAGATCGAACATATCCACACAAACCGAGAGCATAACCCTAATGCTAGAAAATGATATTGAGACTTTTGAAAATCTCGATCAAAATCAGTTATCAGAAACGCACATTCAAGAAATACACGACAAACTGAAAACCGCTCTAATTCAATATTCAGGTATGGATTCAGCAGCTTGCCCAAAACTCTTACCTAGTACATTTATTTAATCGTATCATACTAAACCAATATATATCCGAAGACACAACTTTTAGATGTACACACATTGATATATTGCACAGCGTTAGTCATTTCTGAAGAACTTAATTATAAAATAACAGAATACAGAGGTAGCACAAGACCAAAAGTCATAAGCAAACCAGCTTGGCAACAGAGACTCGAAAGAGATATAGAAAAATTACGAGCTGATTGCGGTAGACTAACACAATATATCAACAATAACAGATCTAACAAAGTAGTCAAAAGAGTCGAGGCAATATTTAAGAACATGGCCACCCACACGAGACATGTAAACGACAATAGAAAACCCGAAGAA
Source organism: Parnassius mnemosyne (assembly GCA_963668995.1). Lineage (NCBI taxonomy): Eukaryota > Metazoa > Arthropoda > Insecta > Lepidoptera > Papilionidae > Parnassius > Parnassius mnemosyne. The sequence continues at coordinate 46,022,062 of CAVLGL010000046.1, read as the reverse complement.
TTCTTAGATACTTTAAAACAGAAGCTCGCGCTAAAAGTCCATAGGCTGAGAAGATACAAGAAGGCACAAGAACGCAAAAATGATAACGCCATGTTTGCTACTAACGAAAATCACTTTTATAGAAATTTACAAAAACCACAAATACACGTAACAACCGACACCAACACCGAACTACCAACATCAGAACAATTGGAAACATTCTGGTCAAGCATATGGGAAGAACAAGTGCAGCATAATGATAAAGCTGGTTGGATAGCAGATGAAGAATCTAAGTGGAGCGCACTAGAAGAAATGGAATTCATCGAGATATCTGAATCTGATATGAATAGTATTACAGCAAAACTACACAACTGGAAATCACCTGGCATTGATAAAGTTCATAATTACTGGTATAAAAAACTAGACTCATTACACAAAATTATCGCTAAAAACTTAACAGACATAATTTTAGGACAACAAAATGTACCTGAATTTATTGCAACAGGAATAACTTACATGTTATCGAAGTCTCAATACTCTCCACAACCGTCCCAATGCAGACCCATTACTTGCCTACCGATATATATACAAGATCCTAACCTCAGCAATCACAGCTAAAATCAATAAACACAGAACACCACAACATAATAGCGGAAGAACAAAAAGGGTGCAGACGAGGCCACATGGGGTGCAAGGAACAATTAATTATAGATTCAATAGTCCATAAACATGCCGCCACAAAAAATAGAAACCTTCATTGTACCTACATAGATTACAAAAAAGCTTTTGATAGTATTCCACACTCTTGGTTAATTCAAGTATTACGAATATACAAAATAAACCCAAAAATAATAGACTTCTTACATCATATCATGTCCCGCTGGAAAACTACACCCCAATTGAATTACTACGACAATATCGTAAGAACTCGGCAGATATTTATTAGGAAAGGTATTTATCAAGGTGACTCCCTAAGTCCTCTATGGTTCTGCCTCGCACTGAACCCTCTATCTCACCTACTGCATCAGTGCCAAGCCGGATATAGACTCAAACACAACACCACAGAAGATATCACTATCTCACACTTCATATATATGGATGACATTAAATTATACTGAAAAACAGAAAAAGAAATGAAAACATTAATAGACACTATAACAGAATTTAGTAAAGACATGCAGTTTGGACTCCATAAATGCAAAACACTACACATAATAAGAGGCAAAATAAAAACAGGCGACTATACAATTAACACTACTGATACAATCACTGCTGGAACCGAAAGATCTATATAAATATTTAGGATACAAACAACTCAAAGGATGTAGTGTTATGTTACTTACATATCATTTTACACTATTTTAAATTCATTTTTCCATTCTGTTTTGATTTTCTGCATTCACCTCAAAACTGGATATTTTGTATCACCTTTATTTCCATAGGATCCTGTAACGTTTTTAAACCATAAGAACACAATAACAAATCATTTTCACTTCGTATCTTCACGCTATCAGCATTCGGTTCGCGAAGCACTGCTCTCCCTGGACATCCAGAAGTCGAGTGGGCCTGACGGAATCCCCCCAATTGTGCTGAGGACGTGTGCTCCGGAGTTGGCACCGGTCCTAACGCGTCTTTTCCGGTACTCCTACTCCCAAGGCGTAGTCCCGAATTCATGGAAGACAGCTTTTGTCCACCCGATCCCTAAAAAAGGCGACCGCTCAGACCCATCCAACTATAGGCCTATCGCGATCACCTCCTTGTTCTCCAAAATAATGGAATCCATTATTAACTGCCAGCTCATCCGGTACCTTGAGGATCACCAGCTGATTAGTGATCGCCAATACGGTCTTCGTCGGGGTCGATCAGCTGGTGATCTTCTGGTCTACCTGACCCATAGATGGGCGGAGGTAGTAGAGTCCAAGGGGGAGGCGTTGGCCGTTAGTCTGGACATTGCGAAGGCCTTCGATCGGGTTTGGCACAAAGCGCTTCTTTCGAAGCTCCCTTCCTATGGGCTTCCCGAGAAATTGTGCAATTGGATCACCAGCTTCCTTGTAGATCGGAGCATCAAGGTCGTTGTAGACGGTGCATGCTCTGACTACAAGCCTATTAACGCTGGTGTTCCACAAGGCTGTGTGCTATCACCAACGCTGTTTCTTCTGCATATCAATGATATGTTGCTAACTGGTAACATTCATTGCTATGCGGATGACAGCACTGGTGATGCTCTATACACCGGCCGTGCCAATATTTCTCGGGAAAACGTCGCTGAGTACCGGAACAAACTTGTGTCTGAAGTCGAGTCTTTGCTGAACAAAGTCTCGGATTGGGGGCGACTAAATCTAGTCCAATTTAATCCTCAGAAGATACAAGTTTGCGCGTTTACCGCTAAAAAGAACCCCTTTGTCGTATCTCCTCAGTTTCAAGGCACTCCCCTTCTTGCCTCAGCCAGTATCGGTATCCTCGGAGTCGACATATCGAGTGACGTGCAGTTTCGTGGTCACTTGGAAGGGAAGGCCAAATTGGCCTCTAAAAAGCTTGGCGTGCTCAGCAGAGCGGGACAGTATTTCATGCCGGCACACCGCCTGCTACTTTACAAGGCGCAAGTTCGGCCTCACATGGAATACTGTTCCCATCTCTGGGCAGGGGCTCCCCAGTGCCAGCTCCTTCCACTTGACCGCATCCAACGCAGAGCGGCTCGAATTGTCGACGACCGAGCCCTTTCCGATCGGCTCGATTCATTGGCACTGCGAAGAGATGTTGCATCCCTTTGCATTTTCTTTCGCATCTACCATGGGGAGTGCTCTGAGGAATTGTTCGGATTAATCCCAGCCGCCAAATTTCACGAACGCACATCGCGGCAGAACTCCCGATACCATCCACACCATCTGGATGATTGGCGGTCCACCACTGTGCGATTTAGAAGATGTTTTCTTCCTCGCACGACCTCCTTGTGGAATCGATTACCATCAGCGATTTTTCCGGACCGATACGACTTAGGGACCTTCAAGAAAAGAGCGTACTCCTTTTTAAAAGGCCGGCAACGCATCTGCGATTCCCCTGGTGTTGCAGTTGGTCATGGGCGGCGGTAGTCACTTACCATCAGGTGAGCCGCATGCTCGTTTGCCCTCTCTCCTATAAAAAAAAAAATTAATTTGGTGTCGATGGAGTCTACCTTTTTCGATTTTTTATTTAATTCTCCGTAACTCTGCAATTTCGGGCTTTGTGCGCGCCGGTGCGCTACCTTTTTTCCTATAGCAATAATATCTCATTTTTTACTTAAATCTTGCCGTTTCTCTATTACGAGCCTAAAACCAAAATTTGACATGTTTTGATATCGTTGTTTATCTGGTTGTCATGGCAATCTTTATTCAAATTCGCTACCGGTCTGTTGTTTCTACTTCGATAATTCCACATAAATACTCTTTCCTCTTGGCCATTTACAAAAAATTTGCTTTCAATTTAAATAATTTTCCGTTCTCTCTAAAAAGGTATAAAAGCCGAACAATCGGTCAAGAAACTCAGTCTCGCTTCAGTTCTCAAATTCGAAGCATCTCCTAAAGGCCTTATCCCGGGGCCGCACTGCCCCGGGATCCTGCAAGCCTCTGTCCTGCCTGAAATCGCCGGATCCTGCAAGCCTCTGTCCCGCCTGAAGTCGCCGGATCCTGCAGGCCTCTGTCCTGCCTGAAGTCGCTGAAGATCCTGCAAGCCCCTATCTTGCCTGAAGTCGCCGGATCTTGCAAACCTCCGCATTCACCCGAGGTCGTCGCCTAGAGGCGCCCACACCTTCACCTACGCTGTGAGTGCTCGTTCCAGGCGCTGAGAGCACTTACTGTACACCTTGGATCTTCGGGCTCAACTTCAACACTAATCCTTTTTTTTATTATCTTTTTTTTTTTAAATAATTGTAAATCACGACATCCATCCTCATCTTCATACTCCATTTTGTCATATAAAATTGTAAATATCTTTTAAATCTTAAATATATTATTTGTTTTTGTTCTATTTTTGTTGTTTTGTTGCTCTTAGGTTAGATTCTTTTGTATTTAATTGTCGCTTCACGACAAGGACTAGACCATACAGCAATTAAACACATACTGAATACGGAATATAAACGGAGAGTAACCGCATTATGCAAAACACATCTCGCTGGAAAACATCTTATTAAAGCATTAAATAGCTACGCGATCCCAATATTAACCTACTCGTTTGGAGTGATTAAATGGTCTAAAACTGACATCCAACAAATAGAAAGAACCACACGCACCACACTTACAAAACACAATAATCTACACCCTAAATACGCAATAGAAAGACTCACAATAAAACGACAAAATGGAGGCAGAGGCCTAATAAACATTCGTCACCTTTGGCAGAAACAAATTAGTAGCCTCAAAATATTCTTTCATATTAAATCTCACACTAGTGACATCCATAAAGCCGTAGCCCTAAATGATTTTAACTACACTCCACTTAACCTAAATGAACAAACAGATACATAACACAATAACACTAATGACCCACAAAAACAAAAGTTAGAGGACTGGAAAAAGAAATTCCTACACGGACGACACCCACATGACCTGGAACAACCACATGTAGATATAGTAGCATCAAATAAATGGCTTAAAATTGGCAACCTATTCCCGGAAACTGAAGGGTTTATCATCGCTATACATGACCAGATCATCAACACTAAAAACTACAGGAAATATGTCATTAAAGACCCCACAGTAACCAACGACAAATGCCGTAAGTGCTTCACCCAACCAGAGACAATACAACACATAACAGGAGCATGTACAACTCTCACACAGACAGACTACACTCACAGACACAATCAAGTAGCAAACATCATTCATCAAAAACTAGCACTCAAACATAAACTTATACAAGACACAAACACAGCCTACTACAAATATACGCCACACACTGTTTTAGAAAATCCTACACACAAACTCTACTACGACCGCGCCATACTTACCGATAGGACCATTCACTATAATAGACCAGACATAACACTACACGATAAAGTAAGTAAAATCACCTACCTAATAGTATTGCAATACCCGTCACACATAACTTACAAAAAACAATAAGCGAGAAGATAAGCAAATATGCAGAGCTTAAAGAAGAAGTGACCAGAATTTGGAGACAAAATAAAGTTTATATAGTACCCATAGTCGTCTCCACCATGGGCGTTATACCCAACCATCTCCACCGTAGCCTCAAATTAATACACCTGAAAGACTCAACATACATTATACTCCAAAAAGCCGCAATTTTAAATACCTGTCGAATTGTAAGAAAATTCATGCAATTGGAAGACAATGAAATAGTTACCCAAAAACACAACCTACATAAATACTCACTCCATGCTGCATTTACTTGGCTTCGGCCCGTATGTGCAGTAAAAACTAGCCAAAGAGCTAAGAAACAGAAATGTTTTCCCTATCATAATAATAATAAGCATTTATTCATTAACATCAATAAAGTTAAAATGAGTACATACAAAAATGACAAGAATTACATAATGTAGTAATGAATGGGCTCTAGCTCAGCATAAATGTTGCAGTTGCCTACAACGCTGTTATTCTGTCAGCGCCCAACATATGAACAGTACAGTAGGCGCGCATCCTTGCTTATATTGTCTTTAATCACAACTGTTCACATTAGGGTACATACCGTGGATCCCCGAATATTAGCTAGTTCAAATTAGTAATCGAATATATATATATTTTATTACCATTGTTTTTTTTACATTTTATTAAATAAATAATTATTACAACAATATAACTAATAATAAGTAACATAAATTATAAAATAATATTGATATTAACAAGCCTAACTTCTTTAATCTCATATAAGTTGTTTCCCCACCTACTATATAGCAATGTTTATTATTTATTTATTTTAAGTATTTACATGGCGGTCCTGCAATTAGGTAAATATATAATAATATATAGTTTCGCCAGGCCCATCCGCCCGTCCGAGGTTTTACTCGGAGACTCTAGGTGCCACAAATCTGTAATTTAGCATAGTTATAGATATTAACCATTGTTCCCAAACAAGTAAGCCATGGATGATATTTTTACCCGTCTATTCCATCGTGTGGGGTATCGTTGGATAGGTCTTTCAAAAACACTGGTGGTATGAAACAACATATTTTTCGTTGGTCTATTACCTCAATCTCAAAATTAGAACGAAGCGAAATAGTTGTTTATTAGAGTTCACCTGCCGCACACCAAATTACTTCTTTGTGTTACTGTAAAAACAGCCTTTCTTCTTCAGTGTACTATTTTATAACTTTGGATAGCCTTCTTGAAAAGTTTACTCCATTTTACACACACACTGTGCTAATGGGTGACTTTAATACCTACCTACATGAAGATGATGCCCGCACTCGTCGCCTTAAATTATATATCATCATCATCATTACAGCCTTTCATAAGTCCACTGCTGAACATAGGCCTGCCCCAAGGAATGCCACAAAGCACGGTCCTGAGCCACCTGCATCCATTGACGTCCTGCATGTCTTACCAGGTCGTCACTCCATCTCGTGGGGGGTCGCCCTACACTTCGCCTACCGGTACGAGGCTGCCACTCAAGAAACTTTCTTCCCCATCGGTTGTCGGTTCTTCGAGCTATATGGCCGGCCCACTGCCACTTCAGCTTACTAATTCGTTGGGCTATGTCGGTTACTCTGGTTCTACTGCGGATATACTCATTTCTAAGTTTATCACGCAGAGAAACCCCGAGCATAGCCCTCTCCATAGCTCGCTGAGCGACCTGGAGCTTCTTCATACGGCCAGCAGTTAAGGACCACGTCTCAGATCCGTAAGTCATCACTGGCAACACGCACTGGTTGTACAATTTCGTGACACTAAACATGATCTTTGTTTTGTCCATGTTCATCCTAAGAAATCCTAGTACAAAACTTCTTGGTTTTATATTCAGAACTGCCAAGACTTTTAAAAATCCGCGAAGCTTTCTCATTTTGTACTGTTCTCTAGTACGCAGTATTTTAGGGCACAACATAATTATTTGGTTTCCATACTACGCTGTCCACATAGATCGTATCGAACGTGTTCAAAAAAATTTCTATCAATCTTGTGCTATAGGTATGGTTTAAATAGAAGTCTGCCCTCGTATGTAGACAAACTTAAGAAGTTTAACATTATGTCACTACAAACCCGGTGTAAATATCAGGATATGACTTACCTTTTCAAAATTATTCATTCCCTTATTGATTCCCCCACCCTCCTTTCATTTGTTAAGATTAATACTAAGCCCCATCGTCGCTATACTTTCCTGAACACTTTTGTTTTGCAAGTTTACAGAAATAATACGTCCTATTATAATTCTCTAGTAAGAATGTGTCGCCTCTACAATGACTTTTTTCCACAACTTAAGTTTATAAGTAAGATTATAAGTATTTGCGCTGTAAACTCGTTACTGTAACCTAATATCATGTTGTGAGCACATGTTTTGGAATACCATCCAGATTGTTATTTTGCATTTGTTATGTTCAATTGTTTATGTTTTGATGTTATTCTGTTTTGTGTACCTAAATAAATAAATAAAATAAAATTAATAAATAAGACCTATTCGTTGGGAGACACCATTGAGGTCATAGAGCATGATGCTTAGGTCCTCCAGCGATTCTGCCATAAGGACTATATCGTCGGCAAATCGAAGGTGAGTGATGTACTCGCCGTTGATGTTAATACCGTATCCTTTCCAGTCCAGAAGCTTGAAAATGTCTTCCAATGCAGCGGTGAAGAATTTCGGGGATGTAACGTCACCCTGTCTTACACTTCTCTGCAATTGGATAAGTTTCGTACTCTGGTTCTGTACTCGGATAGCCATCGTAGCTCTACTGTACAAGCACTTCAACACTTCGATATACCGACAGTCAACTTGGCACAGCTGCAGGGACTGCAGCACCGCTCAAATTTCGACGGAAGGCTTTCTCATAGTTCACATACGCCAGACATAGTGGAAAATTGTACTCCTCGGACTTCTGTAAAATTTGCCGAAGGGTATGTATGTGATCTATGGTGCCTTTAGCCCTTTCGGAAACCGGCTTGTTCGGGAGGCTAGAAATCGTCAAGTCTGCGCACGAGACGATTCGTAATGACTCTCAAAAACAGCACGTAGACGCGGCTCAGAAGGGAAATCGGTCTGTAGTTCTTCAAGAGAGAGTTGTCACCTTTCTTGAAAAACAAGACCACCGCACTTCTGCTCCACGCCTCCGGTGTAGTGCCACCATGGAGGACGGAATTAAAGAGCTTCTGAAGGACTTCAAGTACCAGTCTTCCACCCGCTTTCAGAAGCTCCGCTGTAATTCCATCCTCGCCTGGGGCCTTGCCGTTTTGAAGGTGCTGGAGAGCCATTCTAATCTCGCTCAGACTGACATCCAGGATATCTTCGGAATAGTGTCGGATAAGACTCGCTCTTGGATCGTTACTCACACTTGCGTGTGGCTCCAACGATGACGTGTACAGCTGCCCATAGAACCTCTCAATCTCACTCAAAATCTCAGGTGCCCAGAAAACGATGCTGCCACACTCGGTCTTCAGCCTTGACAGTTGGCTCTTTCTGGTAGATAAGATCAGATCTCTGGCAAAGACTTTGGAGCCTTAGTTCCGCTCGATCGCTTCTTTAATACGAGCAGTTTAAAGTTGCGTAAGTTCCGCCGCATGCATATGGAGATCTGTCTGTTAAGTTGCCTGTATGCTGTCAAATCTGTTGAAGAATGTAGCTTCATCTCCCGTGTAACAAATTTATATACGGATTTGGTATCTGTAACAAGCGGTTGTAGTGTTAACGAGCAGATATTTAACTTGCTATTTGTTAAACTTTACGATACACATGCTCCTGTTCGTCCAGTTCGTTTACGCCATCCTCCAGCCCCGTGGTTAACCAAAGACCTTAAGAAAATGATAGCCAAAAAGAATGTTGCAAAGACCAGGCATAAGTCAGATCCTACGAATGACATGATTCGGGAGAAATACAGGGTCCTAAGGAAACAATGCAACAAGCTGTGTAGAGACCAACGACGCCGCCATACAAATCTGTACAAAACGAACATCCAAGCTATTTTTGGAAATTCCGAAGGTCTCTTGGAGTTGGGAAATTACGTTCAAGCTCGATTCAAAATAATACATATTTAAATTTGCTTAATCACCAATTTTTCACTGCTTCTTGCACTATTATTAGTGCCTTACTGCAATATTATTATTGCAGTAAGACATTACTACAACTCACTTTTCAACATAACACACTTCTGACTATCCTCCATTTACGTTTAGGCAATTTGCAGATTGTGATGTTAGAAGTTCTTCAAGAAAGGCGACAACGCTCTCTTGAAGAACTACAGGCCGATTTCCCTTCTGAGACGCGTCTACGTGCTGTTTTCGAGAGTCATTACGAATCCTCTTGCAAGTAGACTCGATGAAATCCCTTTAAGTGATAGCGAGGCATTCAATTTTAGTCCTCAGGGGTGAAAATAAAATAATGATTCTTAATCGAGATTATTACCCAGTGTTAATATACGACACAGTACACGGGATAGAAATACTGAGCACAAAAATTCGACTTTGTTATAATTTCTATTTGTTAATTCAGTTATTTCTCATTCAGCCCAGCCCAGTCTACTGCTGCACATTGGCCTCCTCAAGATTACCTTATAAGGGCGATCTTTGCTACGCTTGGTTTGTTTCCCTCTGTCGTCTCTTTCGGAATGATATGGAGTAGTCGATATTCTTACACCGTTACTGCAGAATCAATTTGTAGGCGAAGACGCACTTATAACGATTTTGCATGTGCACACGGAGCGAAAAGCGTTAGACGAAAGGAAAATATTTATTTATTTTAGTTTCCTCACTGGCGTAGTTATATTATAATTAATAGAATTTTTGTAAAAGCTTTCATGTAGTTATATTATTATAGAATAAGTGTGACAAACGAGAACACAATCCAATTAATAGTGAGTGGACGTTGTGGCCCATCCACATTTTTATCCTCGATTAAAAACGAAATGATGCCAGTGATGTGGTCCTGCTCTACTCAGCGGGCTATAGAGAAGGCTATGCTTGGGAGAGTGGTCCTTCCCCGGTCGACCCGTTCGTGCTATAATCATAATATAGCTGCAGCGTGACACTACTACGTTAAGTTTATATTGAATAAAAATCTATATTCATTAAAAAGTTTCTCTTTCTATAATGATTTCTTATGTTTACGCGAACATTATTTAAATATATTTTAATATAACTTATAATAAAACTACTTTTATGGATTCTATCTATTAATTAATATATTTTTTATTAAATTCCCGTCGTTTCAGGTGCTATATAGCACCCGTGGTTACGGGTTACTAAGGTGATTGGTTCCCGGGTTTTTCGGAACGTTGATTCGAATCTCGACAACGACGCCACCAACCGAGTCCAATTACGCATCTAATCCATTCTCTAATCAGTTTAATAACACACAAATTTCATCAATATCGTTCCAGCTGTTTAGGAGGAGTTCAGTCATATACGCACGGACAGAATAATTATATAATATATAATCATGTGTTATACATATAAATCTTCATCTTCACTTCAAATCATTTCATGTTTTGATGAAAACCGTATCCAACTCCGTTGCGTAGGTTGGAAGATCTAAGCGTACAGACGGCGGTAAGCAACTTTACATATATACAATGTAGAGATAACATACACAAAACACACACACACACACTCACACCTTTATTTTATCATATTACTTAAGTCATTTTTACATATTACTATTATTATACAATTTTTTAAATATCTAACTTTAATTTTTAATATAATAATTTATCCAAACTATTATAATAATATGATAATTTAAATAAAATGGAGTATAATATAATTAAATTAAATTAAAGGTGATAATGAATGTTAATATTGTGCATAAAGTATAGAAGGGACTAGCTCTTGACATACAGGATTCCTAGTTCAAGAGCTAGGTCTCAATCGGAACCTGTGTATAATTTTTATGTGAGTTCTATTAAAGTATTATTACATCTTCTTTTAGGATAAAATTCCTAGTTCAGGAGCTATGGCTCAATCGGAACCTGTGTATAATTTTTATTTGAGTTCTATTAAAGTATTGTTACATTTTCTTTAGGATAAAATTCCTAGTTCAGGAGCTATGGCTCAATCGGAACCTGTGTATAATTTTTATTTGAGTTTTATTAAAGTATTATTACATCTCCTTTAGGATAAAATTCCTAGTTCAGAAGGTAGGGCTCAATCGGAACCTGTGTATAATTGAATAAAACTAATGTTACGGATTTTATCGCGTTTAATTAACTTATTTTATATTCCCGACGTTTCGGTTGCTTTCCAGCAACCGTGGTCACGGGGGACTGAGGTGATTGACGTCCCGATATCGAAGTTAACGCGGAGTACCTTCAGCTTTTTAATTATTAATTTTGGTCCGATCTACGCAGAATGAACTAACTGTGTCTTGAAGTCTTGCAGTGGTATGCTTGGGTTTAGTTTTAATTTTATGAATTACAGGATCCCAAGCAGGTGGTAGTACCCAGCCTCCCTCTCTATTGAAATTAGGATGTTTTTTTAATTTCAATAGCCTCACGTATCATCCTTGGCAGGAAACGATGTTCTTTCGCGAGGATTTGTGGTTTATCAAATCTAATGTAATGGCGGGAGCCGTCTAGGATATGATCACAAACTGCAGACTTCCCGGAACTTTGGCGCTTCACGTCAGCTATGTGTTCTTTTACGCGGGTTTTTATTGATCGTTTTGTTTGCCCTATATATGAGAGACCACACTCACAATCAAGCTTGTATACTCCTGCATCTTGTAGAGGAATATTGCACTTGACGGATGGTAAGAACTGACTAATCTTCTTCGGCGGCTTGAAGAATGTTCTAATAGAAGCTCGCTTCAAGATGTAGCCAATCTTGTCTGTGACATCTCTGACATATGGTAGTACAGCAGGCACACGCTCGACTGTGGCCGGCTTCACTCGGTCACTGTGACGTAGGCACGGAACCCGAAGCTTGTTGTCGTGCAGAACCTGCTTGACGTGCTGAAGCTCGGCGGCCAGGTGTTTGCTGTCACAGATCCCTCGTGCTCTCTGCAACAAAGATTTGCCCACGGTAGCTAACTGTGAAGGGTGATGGTGGGATTCACCGTTTAAGTATCGGTTTGTATGGGTCTTTTTTCTATACACAGTGTGACCTACGGTGTTATTAGGATTTCGAATGACTAACACATCTAGGAAAGCTAAAGAATTATTTGCCTCTAACTCCATAGTAAATTGAATTTTAGAGTTTATGGAATTAAGATGTTCTAAAAATGCAGTTACTTTGTCTGATGGTAAAATTGTGAAAGTATCGTCTACGTACCGCTTGTAGAAACTTGGAGTTACTGGTGCAGTAAGCAGGGCTTTCTCCTCAAAGTCCTCCATGAAAATATCGGCGACAATGGGAGATACCGGTGAGCCCATCGCAACACCATCTACTTGCTTGTAAAACTGTTCGTTCCACAATAGGTAGCCAGATGTAAGGCAATGTCTGAGTAATACTGCATATTCTGCTGGCATGTTGTTTTCCTCTAGCTTTCTAGTTATAATTGAGATGCAGTCTTCAACAAGTAGGCATGTAAATAGAGACTGAACATCAAAACTGACCATAGTTGTATTGTCAGTAAGACATAGGTCTTTTATCTCACTGACAAAATGGTATGAATCCTTAGTGTGTGCTCTTGTATGTCCTCTGAGTGGTGATAGTACTTTTGCTAAGTGTTGAGCCAATCTGTAAGTTGGTTCGAGACACAGTTAGTTCATTCTGCATAGATCGGACCAAAATTAATAATTAAAAAGCTGAAGGTACTCCGGGTTAACTTTGACATCGGGACGTCAATTACCTCAGTCCCCCGTGACCACGGTTGCTGGAAAGCAACCTAAACGTCGGGAATATAAAATAAGTTAATTAAAAGCGATAAAATCCGTAAAAATAGTTTTATTCGATGTGTAGTGTTCCCGTAAATATAAGAAATCACTGTGTATAATTTTTATTTGAGTTCTATTAAAGTATTGTTACATCTTCTTTAGGATAAAATTCCTAGTTCAGGAGCTATGGCTCAATCGGAATCTGTGTATAATTTTTATTTGAGTTCTATTAAAGTATTATTACACATCTTCTTTAGGATAAAATTCCTAGTTCAGAAGGTAGGGCTCAATCGGAACCTGTGTATAATTTTTATTTGAGTTTTATTAAAGTATTATTACATCTTCTTTAGGATAAAATTCCTAGTTCAGAAGGTAGGGCTCAATCGAAACCTGTGTATAATTTTTATTTGAGTTCTATTAAAGTATTATTACATCTTCTTTAGGATAAAATTCCTAGTTCAGAAGCTAGGGCTCAATCGGAACCTGTGTACAATTTTTATTTGAGTTCTATTAAAGTATTATTATATCTTCTTTAGGATAAATACAACGGTTACAATAAATCAAATAAACAAGAATCAATTAATCAATAACCATTTAGCAACTGAAAGAAAACGCTGTGAACCAGTATGTTGAGTTGGAAACCTATTTGATATCACATTATCATCATCATCATTTCATCATTACAGCCCTTCACAAGTCCACTGCTGAACATAGGCCTCCCCCAAAGAATGCCACAAAGCACGGTCCTGAGCCACCTGCATCCATCGACTTCCTGCATATCTTACCAGGTCGTCACTCCATCTAGTGGGGGGACGCCCTACACTTCGCCTGCCGGTACGAGGCTGCCACTCGAGAACCTTTCTTCCCCATCGGTTGTCGGTTCTTCGAGCTATATGGCCGGCCCATTGCCACTTCAGCTTACTAATCCGTTGGGCTATGTCGATCACTCTAGTTCTACTGCGGATATCCTCATTTCTGAGTTTATCACGCAGAGAAACTCCGAGCATAGCCCTCTCCATAGCTCGCTGAGCGACCTTGAGCTTCCTCATCCGGCCAGCAGTGAAGGACCACGTCTCAGTTCCGTATGTCATCACTGGCAACACGCACTGGGTGTACAGTCTCGTTTTCAAGTTTTGAGGTATACCTGACGAGAAGATGTGCCGTAATTTCCCGAACGCTGCCCAACCGAGTTGAATCCGTCGATTGACCTCTCGGTCGAAGTTGGACTTACCTAGTCGGACTATTTGTCCCAGGTAAACATACTCGTCAACAACTTCGAGCTTAGTGTTCCCAACTACTACCGGCATAGGTGTGACATGGACATTAAACATGATCTTTGTTTTGTCCATGTTCATCTTAAGACCTATCCGTTGGAAACACTATTGAGGTCATTGAGCATAGTGCTTAGGTCCTCCAGCGATTCTGCCATAAAGACTATATCGTCGGCAAATCGAAGGTGAGTGATGTACTCGCCATTGATGTTGATACCGTATCCTTTCCAGTCCAGAAACTTGAAAACATCTTCCAATGCAGCGGTAAAGAGTTTATGACGTCACCCTGTCTTACACCTCTCTGCAATTGGATAGGTTTCGTACTCTGGTTCTGTACTCGGATAGCCATCGTAGCCCTACTGTACAAGCACTTCAACACTTCGATATACCAACAGTCAACTTGGCATCGCTGAAGGGACTGCAGCACCGCCCAAATTTCGACGGAATCAAAGGCTTTCTCATAGTCCACATACGCCAGACATAGTGGCAAATTGTACTCCTCAGACTTCTGTACAATTTGCCGAAGGGTATGTATGTGGTCTATGGTGCTAAAGCCTTTTCGGAAACCGGCTTGTTCGGGAGGCTGGAAGTCGTCAAGTCTGCGCGCGAGACGATTCGTAATGACTCTCGAAAACAGCACGTAGACGCGGCTCAGAAGGGAAATCGGTCTGTAGTTCTTCAAGAGAGCGTTGTCGCCTTTCTTGAAGAACAAGACCACTGCACTTCTGCTCCACGCCTCCGGTGTAATGCCACCATGGAGGACGGAATTAAAGAGCTTCTGAAGGACTTCAAGTACCGGTTTTCCACCCGCTTTCAGAAGCTCCGCTGTAATTCCATCTTCGCCTGGGGCCTTGCCGTTTTTAAGGTGCTGGAGAGCCATTCTAATCTCGCTCAGACTGACGTCCGGGATATCATCGGAATAATGTCGGATAAGACTCGCTCTTGGATCGTTATTCACACTTGCGTGCGGCTCCAACGATGACGTGTACAGCTGCCCATAGAACCTCTCAATCTCACTCAAAATCTCAGGTGTCCCGGAAACGATGCTGCCACATTCTGTCTTCAGCTTTGACAGTTGGCGCTTTCTGGCAGACAGATCTCTGGCAAAGACTTTGGAGCCTTGGTTCCGCTCGATCGCTTCTTCAATACGAGCTGTATTGAAGTTGCGTAAGTCCCGCCGTATGCATTTGGAGATCTGTCTGTTCAGTTGCCTGTATGCTGTCAAATCTGTTAAAGAATGTAGCTTCATCTCCCGTCTAACAGCCATGAGATTGAGAGTGTGATCGGAGAGCTTTTGTGTTCTTCTGCGGCGGGTCATATATCACATTATAATTTTGTTTATTTTATTATTAATTAATTACGCAGGTTTTTTCTCGTACTGGCGTTAGCAGTGTAAGACTGATGTGTGCATATTTTTTAGCCCTTGCATTACACGTTTTAATTAAGGCACTTTCTTGTTAGTCTATCATTCCTGGTAGAATTTAGTAATTAATATTAAACTAACGTTCCGATGAGCTGGAATCTTGAAGTTTTTAATATAGCTCAAATTCGGATGGCAATGCAAGAATATGATAAAAATCGTGGTAAATTAAGATAATTTGAATATATCACTTGTTTCTTTGTTTTAAATGTGTTTATTAAATAAATAGTTCTTTCTTTCCATGTTCCTTTTATTTCACTGACAACAAAGTTGATCATAATTTTGTTTAATTCACATTTAGCAGATTGATGAACGCGATCCGCTTTAGCGAGTGGCTTATGGCGGAAAATCTATCTCAAATTCTAAATCCAAACTTCTAAAAACAACAGACTGGTGACGAAAGAAAGATAGTGTCAACCCAGCCACCCAACGTGGTGAGTATAGGCAAAGCTTTCAAAGATCAGGATTCTTGCAAAGTTTATATCCAGCAATGAATTTAAAGAAGCTGTTGAAGAATAAAAAGAATCCAATTTAACCACCGCACATTGCGACAAAACTCACGTTACCATCCACGTCATCTGGATACTTGGCGGTCCACTACCGTGTGATTTACATTTCATTATTTACAAAGAGTTTTCTTTATCGCACGACTTTTCGGAACGATACGACTTAGGGACGTTCAAGAAACGATCTTACTTCCTTTTAAAAGGCCGGCAACGCATCCGATATTGCCTTGGTTTTGCAGTTGTTTATGGGCGGTGGTCGGCACTTACCCTCAGGTGAGCCGTATGATAGTTTGTGCCCGCTTCTATCAAAAAAAAAACCACCACACATTCACCCGTTCCCTTTTAAAGCATGTAGTCTTCCTGGCTTTTCCTATACACACCCCTTATGATACTTACGAGACGACATCGCGTGATGCATTCTCGTATGTCACTAATAAGGCTTTTAATTGTGATTCATTGATTCAGTACCACCAGAATTCATTGTCAGAACATTAGCCTCACAATATGATTCATACTATAGAAGATTTTAACAGTATTACACGTACTTTCTTAAAATAACTACTTCGAATGGAGAGGGGTGAGGGGTAGTTTAGGGGCGGTCCCGAGCGGCAACCTTACAAGCTACGTCACTGGTTATAAGTATGTTAATGTAAATATATTTTCGAAGCGCCTGCATAAAATGTAATTCTAAATTTATAGTTATAGATATTTACTGCTACTTCTTCACCAGGCTTTTTATCCTCGTCTAGGTATGACGACTCCGTGGCGCAGTCATTTAGCAATGAATTGCAGCGCTGAGGGCAGCGGCCTTGAATCAACAACGTAACGAGTATTTGTAGGGCCTACAAATAATTGTTCCGGGTCTGGATGTGTCCTTGTGAAAATTATTTATGTAAACTGCCCCACGATACAGGACAAACTCTTAGTGTGGAGGTAACGTTTAAAAAAAAGAAAAAGAGAGAAATAGAAGAAGTCTAATAATAGATAATAATTGGACAAGCTTTTGTTTCATCGCCCTTAATCCCATTTAGGTAAATTTTTAGTCCTTCCTCGCTCTTCTTTGTTAGCTCGAAACAATTTTCTCGTGGACATGAATCTTGAACATTATAAAAAGAAATTCACAGTAATCCTTATGCTTGTCAGTCAGGCGGATCGGCGCGTCGCTCGTGGTAATTGGATGACTTTTGACATTGCACTATATCGCCGATTGGGGGTATTTTAAATATGACATGTATATTAAATACTAAATGTATACATGTCATATTTAAAATATGACACGTGTACATTTAATTATAATATATTGAAGTGACAAACGAGTTTACGGTTCACCTGATGGTAAGTGGATACTGCAGCATATAGACCCTGCAATTAACTTAAAGTAAAGAAGAAAAAAAAGAAGGCTAGAAATGCGCTGTCACCTTTAAGGACTTAAATGCAATTCCTCACTATTAAAATCAATTAAGACTAAAAATGTAACTTTTCATGTAAATTAAAAGTCGACTTCAATAACCTAAGAATAATAATATAATTTTCACACACTAGCTTCTGAAGCCAGTACTTTTTTAATTCGTCTGTTTACTATGTCTTAGTAACAATTTGTTTATTTGATGCTTTTTTAATTCGTCTCTTAACTATGTCTGAGTAACACTATTTCTTTGAAATCGGATTTTTTACCTTGAATCTGTGATATTTCTTAGCTCACTCAAAGAAACCAAAAAATAAAATTTTCAATAACACTTTAAATTTTTTTCATAGGATAAGGGTAACAAACGAGCACATAGTCCAACTGATGGTAAGTGGTTGCTGCGGCCCATAGACATCTACATCTATCCTCAATAAAGAATCAAAATGCAGATGTGTTGTCACCCCTGAAGACTACGATGGAATGCCTCGTTTCAAGTAAAAAGAGTCTCGGGATCTCTACACTCACCACATAAAACACAGCAGCATTAAGCCGAACGTCAACCGCAAAAGAAACTAATTTAGTTTATCTTAGCTCGCATAGCTGAGCCAGTTTTTCTGTCCACCGCAAACTATGCCAGCTAAGCTAGGTAAAACTAACTTAGTTGTGTAGGCCGATCCCAAACTACGCGAACTAAGCTAAGTACCTCTCACCCCCTCACCTTACCCCTCTGGCGCCATTCGTTCAGTGTTGTTTGTTTTAGCTTAGTTTCGGTGGACGTGCAACTATATTCCAGGTTAGCTTAGGTTAGTTAACTGAGCCTACTTTTCACATATTTTAGTTCGCAGTGGACGTTCAGCTTTAAGCTGCTATTTTACGTCAACATCATTACATCTTGCCCCTTTCGGAAATCTTGAACGAATACGAATGACATAGAAATGTATAGTAAACGAACAAACAAACAAATATTCATTTTTATTTATTAAATTTCTCAAAGGAAATACCTTCATATTATTAGTGTAGAGCTTGTCACTTGACTTGATCCATTCGTTTATTGCGCATTTAAATATTAAATGAATAAACGAGCTCGTGTAACATTGTCTCGTTGGGTGCGATTATTGCCTGACGAAAATAACACATCCATCATCTGCCACTCATGGTAACAATTCATCCCTTTCTACATTTTAGGGGTCCGTTTGCAATATGAAATACTTATGAGTCAATTTTTTTTGTAAGATAAAGCAAACAAGCATGCGACTCACTTGATGGTAAGTAGCGACATCGCCAATTGACAACTGCAAAACTAGAGCAATTCTAGGTGAGTTACCAGCCTTTTAAAATAAGCAGGTGGTGGCAGCCGATTCCAGAAATAAGTTGTCATCATCATCATTATTATCAGTAGTCCACTGCAGGACATAGGCCCATCCCAAGGCGCGCCAATAAGCCCTATCTTCGGCTAAACGCATCCAGTTACTGCCAGCCGATTTGCGTAGATCGTCGCTGCATCTAATCAGAGAGAGTCCCACACTACTTTTACCTAAACTTGGTCTCCACTTTGTGGCACGCTTACTCCAGCTGTCATTGCTTCTGTGATAGAAAGACGTTGTGCAATGTAGAAAACTTCTAGTAAATTACACAGTCGTGGATCATATCAATCATTCAGATGCTACAGATGGTATTGATATCTGGATTATTCTTCTGAGCACACCTCGTGGAAGATGCGATAGAATACGCAAAGGGATGCAACATCTTTTCGCAGCGCCAGTGAGTCAAGCTGAACAGAAAGGAGATGAACTTCGTTCCATACAAGCTTGGGCCCGGCGTAAACAATGTTCAAATATATCTTATTTTGAAGATTTAAACATTTGTTACTTATGGCAAAAAATCATATATTTGTAGGGTTGGGGTTTTGTTTTTATTTTGTTTTATTATTTGTAGGTTATGTAGTAAAATCACTTGTTCTTGGTATAAGTTGTTTCAATAAATTGAAAAGAACACAAAAGGATGCCGTTTTTTAGTTATTATTAAATAAAATACAACTCAAACTTTTCTAATTGTTTAATTATTTTATGCAATTATTAATAAAATGTCATCTAGAAAAGTAGTCTGTCTGTACATAGTTTGTTCTATCCCACTCAAAACCTAAGTAACACATTATTGTCATTATGTGGGCGCTACAACCTACTGACCTGTAAATCGAGAGAAAAGCCTAGGGTCAAGTTAAATTAATTCACGAAAATAAAAACACTAAATATATCCACAAATACTACCACAATGGCAAATCGCATGACAAGTTTAAACTCAAAGTTACCAAGTCTCCTTCGAAACAGGCAATGATCAACGACCATAGAGCCTATTCAATCGTGTCCGATATTATTCAAATATTTTGTTTAGTTAAATAACGTAGCCTATTCAATTGATTTTCTAAATAGATTTCTTTTATTTAGTATTAATCTCTACAGATTCGCCTCAATGTTTCAATATTATGAGTTCTTTTTGATACTGAAGGCTATTTATTACAAAAAATAGCCTTCATTATCTAATTCCATAGACAGAATACATAAAATAATTAAAAATGTTTTGTTTTTGCTATGGTAAAAGCATTAGCTTTCGTTTTTCAGTTTAAAAAAATTTTTTTATGATTGTCCCATACACAAAAAGCTTTTACAAAAATTTACTTCGCAAATATCCGCGTTATAAAATAAAATGATGTGTCTTACCTAGTATGAAGAAGCACCTCCCGCCCTCCCTCAATTGCGTGCACTAACCCCGTCACCACTAATCCCAGCACCGCTACTTCCAACACCACTACACTAGGCAAGACACACCACTGACGATAATACGACACGTGTTTCGCCTCTACACGAGGCATCCTCAGGTGATATAGACTCTACGGTGGCTAACCGCTAAGATCTAGCGGTTAGCCACCGTAGTGGGTTAGTGCACGCAATTGAGGGAGGGCGGGAGGTGCTTCTTCATACTAGGTAAGACACATCATTTTATTTTATAACGCGGATATTTGCGAAGTAAATTTTTGTAAAAGCTTTTATATAATGGATTTCCGCAAAGTAACGCCTGATTCTATTAATTATATTGTCCCATACACTACAAAAATAAAAACCATTTAATTATGCTTATAATTTATCGTTATATTACCTACATATTTTTATATAACTGTTACGAACGATGTCAACAACCCAATTTCATACATCTCCTTTTTGTGATTGAAAGTATGAGATTGTGTTATTGGTCAGAAGGGTAGCAGGTGAATAGGCTCGTATGTCGCTTCAATTTTATAAAAAAAAAACAGGGGTTTTTGAAACGACAATGGGAAAAGCCAGCAAGACATCATGATTTCTGATAGATTACGAAAAGCAGAAAAACCTGATAGAAAGGTTTCTGATAGATAGGTATCTACAACCTGGGTGGTATTTAATACCATCGAGAATGTGAATGAATAACGTTGAAGAGTTTTGTATGGTGAGTGAAGAATAACCTTAATACTGTTAACGAGCCATCCTATCTTAATCGATAGATGTGTCAACGGTTTTAGGAGGATTGAGGATAGATGTAAATGTCTATGGGCCGCAGTGTTTACCATCAGGTAGAGAGTGTGCTCGTTTGTCACCCTTGTTTGTATAAAAAATCCAGACCGGCGACTAGAAACAGCGTCGCCGCACCGGTTTGAATTTATAATTACTAATCCGCCTGCTAAATGTAGAAAAATTATTAATGGAGGAAAATATGCAGGCACCTTAACGAATTTTGCATAAGAAAACATACGGAATTAGATTAATATGAATCATACACTCTTGGTATTTTTAATCAACGCGGAATTTTATCCTCATTGTTGTATTGTATGTTACGCTTTCGAAGGAAAAAGTAATTTAACTTTTTATTTCTTACATTCTGTCAAAATTCTGTCAGAGAAATTAAAAGTAAAATATAAATAGCGACTTGCTGCCGCTTCAAAAGGCTTCTATTCATTAGTGTGGTGTTATTTTTTCTTTATCTTGGATTGTGGCATAATGTGAGTTGCTGCTACCCAAAGCCTAAACAAAACTGCTCCCCTCCTTCCCTAGTTTTTGAATAGAATATAATTTAATATAATAATAACACATTTTAGTCAATATTGATTAAAATAATACTTATTGAAAGTAATTTTTTACTTTTACCACTGGTTTGGAAACAAGTTTTCCAAACAAGCCTAGATCCCTGCTGAGCATATGCTTCCTCCATAGTTTACGTTACAGTCATGTATTTACTATAGTTGCCACGCCTGGTAAGGGACAACCGCAGTTTGTTATTGTTCAGAGTTATTATCAGAAGGATGCTGCTGCCCATATCCAGTTTTGTTTTCCTTTCTCACCCTCACGACACCCACGGTACGATAGAGGGTAGTGGATATTATTACACCACCACTACATGGTAACAGACAGGGCAGACCTCTGTCTAGTTTAAATGTTTATTTATGTCTTAATAGCGTGCAAATAACCCTCTGTTAGCCTGTTATTCTAATGTTACAGACAGACTCTACAATTTTATTTTTGGGTACAGATTTAATAATGTATACAATAATATTATGTATTTTATTACTTACTCCTAGCCATTTGTTGTACATGAGTGTGCGGGTGGGCATGTGGATTTGCGTGTGCTTGTGAATATGTGTTCGTATGCGTACCAAATCGGGAGAGTAAAAAAACTTACGCGTCCAATGTAGCTCCTCCTAGTAATAAATATTATAAAGAAAAACTTAAAAAAGACGTATTGGTCATGAGCTATGATGATCCTAGTGAGAATTTTATCATAGAGTCATAAAATTATTTTAATAACATACGTCTGCAAATTTTTCTGATTATTCAGATTTCGGAAAGTAAGTTAAAAACTGAACTTTTCAATTATAAACCCATACAAGCATACACACAAAAAGATCAAGATAATTAAAGCATGTTACTAAAAATAATAAAATTTTATATGCCTCTTTGCCTCATTCACTGCTACCTCATCTAACTTTGATCTTATCTCAAAGTGTTATATCTAACAGGAAAAGACGGGAATCCCAGTGTTACATCGAACACGAATAGACGGGATATCCTGATCGAAAACGGTCAGGGGGACATTTTTCTTTCATAAAATTAGACTTTTATTGCAGCTTTAGACTAAAATATTGCTTCGTTGGCGTCATTTCTAAAACCAGCAATATTTACATTTATTAACATAACTCTGACAATGTAAAATAGTACTAAACTTTTAAGAAACGCTTGTACAAGTGTCAGTGAAAAGCAAAAAAATATCATTAATACCTATACAGATTTTGCATACGAGTCCGTCAAGGTACCGCCCTCTTACAAATTTTTTTTAAAAAACGTTACCTCCACACTAGGATTTTGTCCTGTATCGTGGAGGCAGTTTACAAACACAAATTGCATAAGGACAAACATCCAGACCCGGAACCATTATTTGTAGGCCATACAAATAGTTGTTCCGTGAGGGATTCGTACCCGCGGCCCCCAGCGCAGCAACTCATTGCTAAGCCACTGCGCCACGGAGCCGTCGTTACTCGTACCTAATTCTGCCACCAAGTAGCAATGTGTACACTGTGGTGTTCCTCTCTGAAGGGTATAGAGAGCCAGTACAATAACAAACTATAAGGTATTCCATCTTATTTCTCATGAAATGATCATAAGAGATGAAAAGTATTCTTTGTTAAAAGTTAGTTTCAGGAGTCCACTGGCTGCAGTAGTCACGTATCATCATCATTTATACTCGCGATTGTTATCACTTAGCTACTAGCTAGCTTAACACCAGCTTCATTTTTGTGATTCAGATTAACACCTGTACATCTTTCACAATATTTATTTTAAATTATCAATTTTCTAACTATAAAAACCGTCCGGTTTCGACTCATGGAATCATCAGGGTTTTTATAGTTAGTCCTACTAATAATATAAACGTGAAAATTTGTGAGGATGTATGGACGGTTGTAACTCTTCCACGCAAAAACTACTGAATGTATTTTCATGAAACTTTACAATACTTTAGCTCATATATCAGAACGACACATTGGCTATAAAATTAATACTTTAATCGCTTCTGATGTTCAAAGTAGATGAACTTTGCCTTTTAAACTGCCTTATTTTTAAGACAAGTCAGATTATAATTCTAAAATATAAGAACTTTTGTCGGATGCAAGCACTTATAAAAAGGTTAAAAACGACCCAATAACACACTTAAAATTACTAGTGACCTCATAAAGAAACACTCTGAAAAATTAAATCTCGTCGTAAAATCGATAATATCTACGTGTGTCAAACCACCGAAATTGTATGGGTTACCAAAAATACAAAAGCCCAATTCTCCACTACGTCCCATAGTGAGCCAAATCGATTCACCAACTTACAGATTGGCTCACCACTTAGCAAAAACACACTCACCGCTCAGGAGACATACAACAGCTTACGTAATATCAAATATTTTAAAAGTAATGACGATATAAAATTGTGCGGTCCGGCGCGCGCAGGGCGATCGGACATACTGCAGGCGAGGTGAGGGAAGACATTGCTCATCGCCATGTGAGAAAATATACCTCTTCACGCATAAACCGCTCAACCGATTTAGATGAAATTTGGTATCGAGATAGTTTAAGTCCCGGGAAAGGAAATAGGATAGTTTTGACTACGGAAATCATCACTAAAGACGGTGATGGAATTTGTTTTGAAAGTGCGATTATTAATAGATCACCTATGGTTTAAAGTATAATATCTACGCGTAAGAAGTCGTGAATAATTCGATAGTGTTTTAACGTTTTAGGTCGATGTATATCAGGTGTTATGATAATTGTTTTTAGTAGTCTTTGAAGAACTTGCTAATGTTTCCTCTGAAGGGTTTCAGTCGTAATCTTCCACGGGGACCAGCCGGTTTGGAAGATGTGGTTTAGTGTTCGTTTTTATTTACAGTGTGTTTTCCGTGAGAGAGGACGGTAGTTGATATTGTTCATATAAAAGCTTTTACAAAAATTTACTTCGCAAATATCCGCGTTATAAAATAAAAGTCACTTAGCGGTTAGCCACCGTAGAGTCTATATCACCTGAGGATGCCTCGTGTAGAGGCGAAACACGTGTCGTATTATCGTCAGTGGTGTGTCTTGCCTAGTGTAGTGGTGTTGGAAGTAGCGGTGCTGGGATTAGTGGTGACGGGGATAGTGCACGCAATTGAGGGAGGGCGGGAGGTGCTTCTTCATACTAGGTAAGACACATCATTTTATTTTATAACGCGGATATTTGCGAAGTAAATTTTTGTAAAAGCTTTTATATAATGGATTTCCGCAAAGTAACGCCTGATTCTATTAATGATATTGTTCATTATTTGTTTGGTCGTATGGTAGGTTGTTTTGATTGTTAGTGGTTTGGTTTTCGGTTTTTAGGAAACTGAGTATTCCTGGTTTAATAATTACCTCTGATAAACTCGAGTTCTGTTTGAGCTTTGTTGCACATCGTTCATTTGTTTGTAGACCACTGTTAACAATCTAATGCGGAAAATGTTATTAATAGTTCAGGTTTGAGGTCTTTTTCAATTCACTGTTTTGCACGTATAATAAATTGTTACTAACTGTTTTTGGACAGTCACTTGCTTATTATTCCACTTTACTTGTTTTCAATGTTAAATATCACTTGTATATATTTTTATTTTACACTAAATATGGAAACGATGTTTATCGTCGCTCAGTAGCACCCTCTCCTTTTTTATAGATGTGTCTATGGGCCATTAAATGAAAAATATAAGTGTCATGAGCCAGAGTGCTGTTTGTAACCCATAATTGTATTAAAATTATTGCCATTATCGATAGCCAGAGATGATAGCCAGAAAATAGGAAACATTCATAATATCTGCAAACCGTACTTAAACCCTTTTAAGTCTATGTATTTATATAGAAATAGGAATGTTGGAATAAAAATTGATTAAACATATTTTGCGATAGCTAATCTGTATCTAAATTCTTATTGTAATTAAAAAGTAAAAAATAGTTATTACAAAAGAATTTTGGAGTGAAATAATTTATTGTTTATGTATGCATTAGTTACTATTTAAAAATAGAAGTAGGGTGTAATTCAAAAAAAAATAATTTGTAATTTGCCTAATACATATTATAATAACTCTTAAATAATGATCATCTAAAAATTAAAACTATCATAATTTGATACTTGCAGTGGAAGACTTAATCTTTTGAAACGCATACGAATTTATTTCCACGCTGTCAATTTTTCTCTCAACTTCTTCGAGTTCTTTCATCTGTCTTTCTTTGTCTTCATTCGACTGCTGCCTTTTGTAACGAACTTCTGGAGATATAGTAAGATTTTCTTTGTTTCCAGAACTGTTTTTGTTGTTAGAAATCCCACCTGCTTCTTTGGTGTTTTGATAAAATTGTCTACTATTGTGAATAATGTTGCTCGAGACACGCCTGATTCTGGGAAGTGATTTAAGACTATCGATGTATTTTCTTTTACACTTCGGACATAATCTTTCGATATAAGATCTTTTGTTTATTTTGAAGTTGTATGGACTATCTGCGTTGACAAGCATTTCTCTATCAACATTTAAAATCTGGCCATTCACTGTTATAAGTTCTTTTGGTTTTTCAATTTTAGAACTATTTGATAAAGCTGTTTTCCGCTTTTTATTTTTTGTAGATTTTAATGTGTCAGGCTTTTTATGGGAAAAAAACGGGAACCTAAAATTTTGTAGAGCCCTGTAATAAGTAAAATACATTAAAAAATTTGTTATTTCTTTACGGAATAATAAAAATAAAGTTTACCCTTTTTTCTGTTGATAATGTATTAGGCTTTTTTCATCTTGATACATATTTTTGTAAATATTTTCCTGATTGTGCTGTGAATTTACTTTTCCGATTTCGTCTGCATCTTTATGATTCTGTAATTCTTTTAAAGGCATATACTTTTCATTAGCTTCTGCCGAATTTTCTTGCGCTGAATCCATGTATTCATCCCACTTATCATGTAGCTTGTCATCTGTGTTTAAATTCTTTATACTTTCATATTCACTGTAATCTTTTGAAGGCAACCTTCTGAAACTACAAAAGATTAAATTCACTAAAAATTGTCAAATCTTTAAATCCATTCGCATCGCATTTTTGTATTTTCCCGTAGCACTATTCTAAGCTGTCACTTATTTTTAGGTCCACTGCAGTAGATTAGAGGCTAGCAAAGTGTTTTAATTTTAAAACCCCTAACAATTAGAGTTCTGTTTTCGTTAGCACCATTTACCTTCACGGTTATCGCATATTTTAATGTTTATTTACCACAAGCTTAGGAAAAAATCACCTGCAATTCCTCTAACGTTGCAAATCTCAATTTTTTCCACTTTGTTGTCCATATTTTATATATTCGAACCAAATAGTTTGCTTTGTCTTTTGTAATGTGCACAGCAAAGGAGTGAAATAGTCCCATTAAAATCTGGGCGTCTTCATCTCCACTTACCACAGGTGGGATTGTGATCAAGCACTAGCTTATCATAAGTAAAAACAAACCATAAGATGGTCAGTATTTAGTAGCTCGTTTGCTTCATCTTCTACAAAATATTAACAAAAGTACACTTAGCCCTTAATAATTTAGTATTTACAATGTTACTTTATATTCGATAGCTTTAGATTATCTGTAAGTTGAAACCGTGGTCGAAAATCGTTTAGATAAGATGTAATACTCGTATTTGTGTAAAACAAAAGTTATTGGATTTCGCATTTAGACCCGTTCTAGTAGTCCTATCATGTCTACTCTCTACATTGCGTTCAAACCTTCTTGAATTTGTAAATGCTACATTTAGTAGTTTAAATTAGTCTACAGTTTGCGACAGCGACTCAAATCGTTAACGAACGAGTCCTCTCTTGTCGGCTCGATTCACTAGCGCTAAGAGATGTTGCATCTCTTTGCATTTTCTTTCGCATCTACCACAGTTTTAAGGAATTGTTCCGATTTATCCCAGCCGCCAAATTTCACGAACGCACGTCGCGGTAAAACTCCCGATAATCTCCATACCATCTGGATACTTGGCGCTCCACCACTGTACGTTTTACTAAGAGTTTTCTTCTCGTACGATCTCTCTTTGGAATAGTTTACGACCGGCGATTTTCCGGACCGACACGACTTAGGGACCTTCAAGAAAAGAGCTTACTCCTTCTAAAAGGCCGGCAGCGCACCTGCAATTTCCCTGGTGTTGCGGTTGTTCATGGGCGGTAGTAGTCACTTAACATCAGGTGAAAAGTATGCTCTTTTGCCCCCTCTCCTTAAAAAAGTTAGAACTAGCATTTGGCGATTTTCGATGATATTTTGAACTTACCGTAATTGAAATCAGCGAGGAAAAATAAGTTGAATTAAAAATGTTTTTTTTTTATAGAATAGGGTGTCAAACGAGCACACAGTCCACCTGATGGTAAGTGGTTGCTGTGACCCATAGATATCCACATTTATTCTCAATAAAGAATCAAAATGCAGACGCGTTGTCAAACGTGAGGACTAAGATGGAATGCCTCTTTTCCAGTAAAAAGGGTCGCCGGTTTTCTACACTCATCATACGAAATACAGCAGTGTTAAGCTGCTATTTTACGCTGGTATTCTGTCAGAACGTGGTCCTTCCCCGGTCGAGCCGATCCTTTCGTGCTACAACTATACTATTAATATAGCTGCAGCATGGCTCTACCACGTAAAAAATAAAATATTCCGTATCGTATATTAATTAAAATATTGATGTATCTATTATATATATATATATATATATATATATATATATATATATATATATATATATATATATATATATATATATATATATATATATATATATCATATATACATAAATTTCATTTTAGTGTACTTTAAGTTTTATTTGGTGTAAATACATAATACATAAAAAATAAAAAATCCTTATAAATTCAAAGGTTACCTTTTACGAGCTGAGTCTCCATATAGCCCATTACGTTCTGCGATATTATCAGGACCTTGTATAAAACTAGCTAAATCAAACTGTGCAATAGGTTCAGTATCTAAAAACTTATACTCTTGACGTTTTCTATGCATCTTCTTTTTATGTAGTTTAGGATGCTTATTAGTATTTCTATTTTCATATCCATTAACGGACCTATACTGGTGATCTAAAGCATCATTATTTAAATAATCATAGCAAAATATCAATTGAAAATACAATAGGAAACTTAGTAAATAAAAATATCGTAACATCTTTAATACGTGACATGACCTCACATGTCATTTATAAATGTTTCATCATTTAGCTTCTTAGCTATGGGTTATTGAGCCTCTTTGCTTTAAAATGGCTAATAATACTTAATAAAAATAGTAAAATTTATTTTAGATATTTCGTTTTGATCTATATTTGGGTAGATAAAAACTATGTAAGTTTAAAACTTATCAATTATGTGTGTGCACGAAACGTGAATAATATTCCAGTGTATCGTGATTAGATTGAATGTATAGTTTATCTACAAATTCTTTATTTTTAAAATCATTAATAAATTTTTTTATAATTTTTATAATCTTTTTTTTTCGGTAACTAAAGAGTTTACAATCCATCTGATGGTAAGGGAATGCGGTGGCCCATGGACACTTAGATACCATAGATACCACAGATGCGTTGTCCCACCTGAGGACTAAGGAATTCCTCGTTAATATATTAGTAAATTCATGTGTATATGTCTGCGCCGCAGACATTTATAAACTTTAATTCATACAAATATATTTATATTGTCTGCTTTATAAATAATATATATAATCTAGAATTGTAAAAAAGAAAGATTCGCAATATGGCACGTTTGAAAGATGACCTTATCACAAAAATTGATAAGGGCGTGTTTCGGTGGTTTGGGCACGTTGAGCGAATGAGTGAAGACCGAATGGTGAAGAAAATATATAGCGCGAAAGTTAATATTAAAAGGTGTCGAGGTAGACCGAGACTAACTTTCGAAGACCATGTGAGCAAATTGCTCGAAGAGGGTAGGGTCAAGAGTACTCGGATACCTAGACGTGCATGCATGAAGAAGATAATGAATCTGAAAGAAGCGAAAGAGGTTTGTAAGGATCGTGACACTTGGCGATCTGTTCTCTCTGGCTACCCCGTCAGTGATTGTGCGTCAAGATAAGTAAGTAAGTATTTTTTTTTTTTTGGAGTTTATGGCCTGGCATCTAAACCTTTAGGCCAAGTCTTGAGTATTTTTATTCGGTTTATTATAATTTCCCCACTGTATTTTTGATGAATTTATATAGAGGCACGTAATAGGATCTATTTTTTAACATATCACTCAGGCGGCGGGAGGGATCTTGCACTGTCACTTGATTTTGCACTATGTCACTAATTTCACTGACAAGAATCAATCTGTCAAATGAAAAGCACTCACATGTAAATATGAAATGTTCGATATCACCAACAGAATTATTGCAGAAGGTGCAGTAACTGCTCTCCACTATGCCCAATCGAGCCAGGTGGGCCGGGACGGTGGAGTGACCAAAGCGCAGTCTATTTATAGTGGTAACAAAGTCCCGACTGGCCATTTTCAGTTTGTTATACCATGGTGCTACAGGTAGTTTTTCTTGAACAGTTCCATACCATTTACCCTTCTGTTCTTGATCTTGTTTCCAAAATTCGACCCATAAGCTATTGACCTGGTTGTCAATAGATTGATAACAGTCGGTCAAAGGTACTTTTACTATGGAGCTAACATCCAACATGTTGGTTCCATCACGTGCAATTTTATCTACTATCTCATTTCCTGTTATGTGATGGAATCCACATGAAAGAGACCTGTATACCCTTTTTTGCATAACTAAATAACAATTTTTTAATATTATACAAAATATAGTTTTTTTTAAAGTCAAATCTGAGATTAGTTAAACTTTGGACCATACTTAAACTGTCTGTTAAAATTAAAAAATTATTAAAACTATTTATATGTGCAATCCTCTTCAGGGCCTCGAGGGCCGCATATACCTCTGCAGTGAAAACACTGCATTTAGGGTCCAGAAGAAAACTTTGACCAAACTTGCATTGTGGATCATAAACGGCACTGCGCACAAAGAGCTCACTTTTGCTACCATCTGTATACAAAGTATAGTAGTTATTGTCGGAAATAAAACTTAATAATTCACAATTATTAAAAAAATTTTTGGTAACAATATTGGTCTCAAATATAATACAGGAATATGGGTATGTGTAGCATGTCCACTTTGATTGTTTAATTACATTTTTAAAATCTTCATTCATCTGCTGTACAATGAGAGGCAAAACTGGAAAATAACCTTGTAAAAGCTCACCTCCCGAAGTCTGCTGGACCGAGCATTGTAAAGGAAAAGGTACTATTTTTTTGAGAACATTATCATTACCAGATACCAGCTTTAGTAAATATCTCTCTATTAGCAGAAGTCTTCTAAGACACAGTGGCATTATTTTGGTTTCAACTTCCATAGCTCGTATGGGAGTTGAACACATAGCCCCAGAAATAATTCGCAGAGCTTTGTTTTGAATTATGTCTAGTTTCTTTACACAACTACTATTTGAGTAGGCTAAACAACTGTAGTCGAAATGGCTTCTGACTATAGATTTATATAGCATACTTAAAACTTTGGGGTCTGCACCCCAAGTCACACCAGCTAAACATCTTATAATATTTAAGCCCTTAAGAGAGTTAGTTATAATGTGATTGATGTGTAAATTAAAACAAAGTTTGTTATCAATGACAACACCCAGGAATTTATGGTTAGATACAACTGAAATTGGATGATTATTGTAGAGTATGCCATTAGAGGGAAAATCTTTACTAAAAATCATGGCCTTGCTTTTGTTAGGGTTAATCTGTAGAGCCAACTTGTCATTATAATATATGTACAATTGCTCTAAAGCATTATTTATACTATTTACAGCTCTATCTACATTATGGTCTGTACAATATATTACAAGATCATCCGCAAATTGTAAAATATTTACACCTTCTATATTTACAAAATTAAGAATTTGACTAGTGTATATGTTGTACAACAATGGAGATAATGTAGCCCCCTGCATTGTACCTTTGGAGACCCTTCTGGGACCATGGAGAATATTATTATGCCTTATATACAAAGTTCTATCTATTAAAAAATTAAATAACCATTGGCAAAGTATGCCTGGTATACCAATGTCAGAAAGAACTTGAACCAAAATGCCAGGATCTACATTATCAAACGCACCTTCAATATCCAGAAAAACACAAACACTGGACTTATTATTATTATTGGCATATTTCAGATCTGACAAGAGAGAGATGAAGCTGTCAGCACAACTTCTGCCTCTCCGGAAGCCATATTGAACATGTGGAATGATGTTGTTCGCCTCTACATAACACTCAAGACGCATCTTTAACATGTTTTCATTAAGCTTTCCAACACAAAATGACAAAGATATAGGACGATATGAATTAGGATCTTCAGGTGGCTTGTCAGGTTTAAGTAGAGGGATTACACACTGTGTTTTCCAAGATTCAGGAATTTTTTTTAAGTGCCAAAGAGCATTAAGATTAGCTAATAGTTTCTTTTGTACGGACTGATTTAGGTTTTTGATCAAAATGTATGGACATTATCTAAACCAGGGGTTGTGTTTCGTCTGGATTGTAAACTTGTACAAAACTCACTCCAAGTAAAGGGTTCTATGAGGAAACTGGACTTCTGAAGACTATTATTAATTTGAAAATAACTTTCTAGATTATCAATAACCCTACATCCATTTCGAGATAATTTGTCTTAAAGAGGGACTACAAATTCGTCTTTATATGTTCTATTATTGCATTTTATTCGTTTAAATAACTTGATGTATTTCCAAATAATACTAACAGGTGTAGTTCTGTTAAAAGTATTACAAATGTTAGCCCAACCATTGCGTTTATGTTCTGAAATAGTCTTTTTCTTAACAGCATTAAGTCTTTTGTAATTAATGTAATTATCAATGGTTGGATCTCTTCTGTACAGTTTTAAAGCTTCATAAGTTTTAATAACACTCTGTTCACATGTGTCACTCCACCAAGGTGCTGGAGGTTTGCAACGATAGTTGTTTGCTTTGACAAACTTTGGCACAGTATCTCTCCTAAGTGTATCAAGCCTTTCAATAAATTCATCATATGACTGTAATGGATTCTCATTATTAACTTCAAAATTAGAAAAAGCAGTTATAGACAGCTCATTGTATTTTGTCCAGTCTGTCTTGTTGTATAGGAATTTTTCAATGGGAGGATTAATTTGGTATCTATCAACTGACAATGAAACACGAGTAAGCGTAGGAAAATGATAGCTCCCCATACAATCATCATGCACCCACCATTCGCATAGTGGAGTGATTGAAGCACTACAAAAGCTGACATCAATAGCCGATGGATTTCGGTTAGGATAATTAATAGTAGTGAAGCTACCATTGTTGAGGACACATAGATCAAATTCATCAATTAAATCGTATAACTGATGACCCCGACTTTTCGTGGTCATACACCCAAATGCCACATGGTGAGCGTTGAAATCTCCAGCCACATATATTGGCTTAGGCAAATCTCTAATTATATCACGCAGTTTACTTATTCTGAAGTTACCATTCGATGGAGGGCAGTATACACATAAAATCGTTAATCGTTTACCACTTACATATAACAATAATGCCACAGTCTGAATGTCTTGGTAAAATCTGGTTTGAATAATATTATATTTAAAATACGGTTTGATCAAAATTGCTACCCCACCATGCTCATTTTGGGCATTATGATAGTGGAAATTATATCCCGAAATGTTAAAATGCTGAGTATCTTTCAGCCAAGTTTCATTGAGTAGACAGATATCAACATTTTGCTCATCTAAAAATTTAGACAATAAGGATTTTTTCCTATGTATACTTTGAATATTGTACTGAGCTATACATAACTGATGTATGTTCTGTACTGTACTGTCCATTATTGTGACAGATTTTTTAAAAGTAAGTCTTTAATGAACAGTGTAGTCACAGGTTCATTATCTGTTTTATTACCTAATTCGACTAAAGTTTGGACCATTGCCATCAAAATATTCTTATTGTTTGCAATTTGAGCCTTAAGTTGAGTTTGGTTCAAGTTGGGTTCAGGCACTGTTTTATTTACATTATTTACAATTTTTACATTTTTATTTAATTTATGTACATCTTGGTTTATTGATGGTAGGGTCTTAACAATGCTGCTCGACTGTGCAGGTAAAGACGGAAAATCAGATGACTTAATTGTATTAGCTACAGAGGCATAAGTAATTTTACCCTTTTTTTCAAGTATTTT
The DNA here is from genome assembly GCA_963668995.1 of Parnassius mnemosyne. Lineage (NCBI taxonomy): Eukaryota > Metazoa > Arthropoda > Insecta > Lepidoptera > Papilionidae > Parnassius > Parnassius mnemosyne. The sequence continues at coordinate 45,988,205 of CAVLGL010000046.1, read as the reverse complement.
TTTCATTTTTATTGGGCAAGATTTGGAAATGGCCAGGTGGGGACCACTGCAATTGACACAACACAGGTTTTCTTTTTTATCACAGTCTCTGAAATTATGTTCCCCAGCACATATCGAGCAACGTTGTTTACCATTACAAATTTTCGCAGGGTGGTTGAACTTGAAGCACCGGAAGCATTGTTGTAACGGTGGGTCATATTCAAACACCCTGAACGAAAATAGGTCATATTGGATGTTGTCGGGCAGAACATTTGATAGGAAAGTTATACTGACCGTCTCGAGACCTACAGTACTTTGACCGACTTTTTTCGTGAATCTTCTCACTGAAATAATTTCATAAATCGAAGACAGTTTCGTATATAATTCCTTGTTCGAAATGTTGGTAGGCACATATCGGATGATTCCAGTTTTTTCTATCTGCGCTGCAGGAATATGCGCCTTCAAGTTGTGCTTTGTTAAAAAGTCTGTATTTGTGATGAAATTATTTGCAGTGTTGTATTGTTTAAAAACAACCGCAATTTTGTTGGCATTGACTCTATGTAAAGCTACCACACCTTTCACCTCCGAAGTAAAAATATGATTTAAGTAAACTGGGCTTTTATTTCCAAGTTTAACCTGTTTGTCCTGGCTTTCAACAAAAACTTTGAAGTCCGTATTTGTACAATGTTCAGGATAAAGTCTCAGATAACCTGGCTTAAAAAACGGAATAAAGTCATCCTCACCGCCGCCTACTTCAGGTCCACTTTCCTTCGTACCTCTTTTACGAACAATTTTGGATCGTTTCGGGGTTCCACCTGGATCCTCCGGTTCATTCATTTTAACAATTTACAAAATGTACAATTATTTACACCGAACAGGATATTTTAACGATAAATATAAAAATTAAATCGACCGCCTCGTTTGAAGTTCCCGCCAAAAAAAACAAGTAAGTAAGTAGAATTGTAAAATGCATAGATACCTATTTGGTTTATAATAATTGTATAGTCTGTACTTTCGGTGTAATTTTTAATATAAGTACTGTACGTTCGTTACGAATAAGTACAAATAGTTACATATCTCAACGGGCACGTAACCTTTTGTACCAACCAAAATTATTGTATTATAAATATAGCTACTTGTAATAGTTCTAACGAGCTTTATCTTCAGTGTTCTATTCTGAACAATATATATTATATCTATCAACATTATCATTATAACCCTTCACAAGTCGTATAGGCCTCCCCCAAAGAATGCCACAAAGCACGGTCCCGAGCCACCTGCATCCTTCGACTTCCTGCATGTCTTACACTTCAAGTTGGGCTATGTCAGTTCATATATGTATATATATATATATATATATATATATATATATATATGATGAAATATTATCAAAAAAATTTATTGTACTGCAAAAGCAAATCGTTTAATGTCTTTTGACTTAAGTCTAAGTCAAAACTTTTTATTCAGATTGGCTTGCTTAAAATTCCTACGAACGTCAGAACCTACACTGGTTTGCAATAACTAGATCTTTTTAGAGAAAAACCGGCAGTATTCTCTGGGGTATTTCTTTTTATAGTTGTTATAATTTTATTAACAATTAGCTTTTATTTGCGACCTAGTAGAATTTAAAAAAAATTGGTAAATCCAAATGAGCATGCCCTAAGCACTCATATTATACGTAATTTTTTCTGCCGACTTCCAAAAAGGAGACGGTACTCAATTCGACTGTATGTTTTTTTTATTTGTGTTACCTCATAATTTTGTACTGGGTGAACCGATTTCGATGATTCTTTTTTTATATGAAAGCTGCTAGTTCTTGTGTGGTTCCATAAGAATTTGATCAAGTCAAACAATCATGTGACTCTGCAACGGATAAAGGGACACAGTTGATCCAGAGGCAACGATGCAGCAGACGAACTGGCCAGAAGAGGATCGGCTCAGGCCACTATAGGGCCGGAACCAATCATACCAATCCCCTTTGGTAACGTTCGTTCACTGGTACGTAGACACTTCACTAATCAACACGCTCAGCTTTGGAAAAATCTAGTAGATTGTAGACAAGCTAGGGAGGCCCTGCCTGAAATAAACAGTCGTATAACCAAAGTTCTAATGAGACTGAACAAGCCGCAGGTCAGGATAGTAACAAGTGCTATTACAGGACACGGCACCTTTAACAAACATTTATTTACTATAGGTGTTACAGATAGTCCCCTGTGCAGGGCATGTATGTGGGAGGAAGAAACGGCGGCCCACGTGCTACTGAAATGTCCGGAGGTCGCTAGGTACAGGGCTAAACATCTCGGCACGCCGGGATCACTCCCCGAAGTTGCATGCAACATCAAGGGACTGTTGAGCTTCTTCGGGGAGATCTCATGGCTCGAATAATTACATTATTCCTGCTCACACGCAAAAGACGCGCATAGACGTGAAGTTGCGGAAAACAGTCCGTCGTGAACTAAACTAAACTAAACTTGATCAAGGTCATACCAATAGTTTTTGAGTTATATTGAAGACGGCTGTACAAAATTTTAAATTTTAAATAATTAAGGGAGTCTAGATACACACGAGTGTTCACTAATAATCAATTACTTTCAATTTTCAATAAAAAAAGTTAGGAAAATCCAAAAGTGCACGACTCATGCTCTAATGATCGTGAAAAAATATTAAAAACAATTGTAAATTGTAGTTCTATTGTTCAAAAATATCCAGTAACAGTAACCGAAGTCCACCTTCAACTCACTCCATCAAGTCCGTAGGTAAGGTCTTATCGTAACTACCAAACCAAGCCCAAACTCGACCAACCTAGTTTTACTGGACGAGGAGTTCCAGCAGCATTAATTGAAGTACAACTTCGGTCACTTCTCAAGTCCGGAGGATAGATGTCAAGATAAATACCAAAACGAGCCCAAGCTCAGCACACCGATTTTTTAAGGAGTTCCAGTAGCAGTCACCGAAGTACACTTTCAGGTCATTCCATCAAGTCCGGAGGTAAGATCTCATCATAACTAACAAAACCAGCCCAACCTCGGCATACCTAGTTCTACTAGTTGAGGAGGTCCAATAGCATTCACCGAAGTACACCTTCGTACATTTCTTAAGTCCAGAGGAAATGTGTCAAGATAACTATCAAAATGAGCAAAAACGAACAAAGTAAATTAAATTATTACAAGGCTGCTCAAAATACCGAAATTTTCGAGATTTCTCAGCCGAAAATCATTAATTATAACTAAATAAAACAAGATTAAACTGCCATTTAAATTCCATGGTTTCCCATATGATAGACAAAGAGATTAAAAAATAGATTGAGTTTGAAAATTGATATTTTCAAAAGTTATCGTGTTTACCACACTCCATGCGGACTTGATGAATCCACCAAAAAAAGTTCAATAATCATTTATCTTTCTGACAATGTATTTTTATATCTATTCTATTGTTAGATACGATTTCATGCGACAAAACGTTGGAATCTTAATTTTTAGGCGCTAGTAGAACATATTACGTACACGCATTGCGCTTAAGGCATGCAACACCTGCAGAGTTACAATAGAGGTCTTTGGGCAAGTAGTTCAACTATGGAAAAACCGTTATAAATTCAGTTAATTTAATGCTGTTATCTTGAAAACTATGAGCGATATGGGAAAATATTTAAAATAAAAATTGAAGATCTATTCATTTTACTGAAATTGCTCTTATCACTTTAACTTTATCATTTTATCCTTCTCTAAAATGTTGGAAATCGATCAAGCATCCATACTTTAAAGTAAATTCCCTTTTAGTGTGAAATTTTGACCAAAAAGGTTTGTTGGAATTTTTTTTATGTTTCCAATAGTTTATGAGAATTAACAAAAACTATTTGTTTTATCAGTTTTTCGATTTTACAGCATAATATAACATCAAAGCCTAGATCACTCCTAGCATTGAAAGCTATCGTTTGTATTTTATGTTCGAGTTTCATCACAATCGGTTCACATATTCCGAAGATTAACCAGAACCAAAGACAGACAGACAGAAAAATGTTTTATATTAGATTGCCTGCCAACATACACCAAGGGAACGCAATTAAGGCAAAAAAAATATATGGGGAGGCCTACAAACTATTGTTTTCAAGACTATATAATTATCCCAAATATATATGTTCCCGTAACAAATAGGCTAAAAGTCAACGATTAAGTAAAATTTAATGACAAAAGAAGTATGCAGGTACTCGTATTTTGTTTTTTTTTATAGGATCGGGTGACAAACGAGCACACAGCCCACCTGATGGTAAGTGGTTACTGTGATCCATAGACATCTACATCTATCCTCAATAAAGACTCAAGATGCAGATGCGTTGTCACCCGTGAGGACTAAGATGGAATGCCTCTTTGCAAGTAAAATGGGTCTTCGGTTCTCTACACTCATCATACGAAACACAGCAGCGTTAAGCTGCTATTTTACGCTGGTGGTCTGTGAGAGCGTGGTCCTTCCCCGGTCGAGCCGACCCATTCGTGCTACAACCATAATATAGCTGCAGCATGGCTCTACCACGTATAAGGTCTTTAGTAAATTAAAAATGACCCTGTATTTATATATCTATCTATCTTTATATATATATATGTACAGGGTATTTTTGGAACGCTCCCGAAAACTAAGACAGGCGACAGCCCCAAGTATACCTTTGATCATGGGTCACAAATAAATTCGATCCTGATGAAAAAAAAATCATCTTTTAACAACGTTTTATTAGCTTTATTCACGCGCCATCATGTTAGTACAGCTAAATGAAACGATAATTTCATAAAAAAATATCATGAAAATACTGAAACATAAAACCAGCAGTGGAATGACTGAATTGTATCACCTGACTAAAGGTCAATGTACTCGCGAACGCAAATTCGCGCGGCCCGCAACTAGCGGGCCATACCACTACATACGCTAATGAAAAAATACTTAAATGAAATGTAACCAAGGTTGGAGTCCTGCGTTTTTATTCATCGTGTAGGTATGTTTATTATTCTCATGTATTCAGTTATGTACCTATTCAGATTAGTTCAGTACTAAGTTATATAAAAAAAATAGTTATGAAACAGCTTACCGCTCTAAATCCTCCGTGGTCTTATGAGATGCAGCTCAAATTGTGCTCCATTCATTTCAAGGTAGATTTGGGTGCAGGCGGGGCATCATCGTGTGGTCTTCGACACAGTCCGTACATAGTTTCTCGAAAGCATCCACGATCCTTTGGCGCATTTTGTCAGCACTATCACACTCACGATTAAAAACCCTTTCTTTCACATACCAAAAAGAAGTCTAACGGGGTCAGATCTGGTGAGCGAGGTGGCCAAGCGTGTGGTCCTAGTCTGCCGAGCCAGCGATCATCAAATAGCTCATTGAGGCGCTCACGGACGAACCTCACGACATGGTATCGCTGTCTGTTCAGTCGCTGTGGCAGAAACACTGGTCCCAGTATGCGATCCTTAAATAAACCTGCCCATACGTTAACCGACCATCGGGTTTGGTGCCCGGTTTGTCGAACAGCGTGCGGGTTAACCTCTGAAGACACGTGTGTATTTCTCCGGTTCCACAGGCCGTTTCTGGTAAATGTCGACTCATCCGTCCAGATAATGTGCTCAATGGAACCAGGCACACGTTGTCGCTGGTATAATAACCAACGGCAGAAAACTCGTCGGCGGTCGTGATCGCCGGGAACTAAAGCTTGCACTTTGTGCAATTTGTATGGGCGCATTCGGTTACGCTTCAACACTTTGTGCACTGCACAGTATGACACACTTGTTCCATCCCGACGTCTTAACAATTTATTTGGCGATACTTCGTGTACCTGGGTTCGGATAACATGTTGCTGTATTCACAATCACCATAAAAGTACGCGTTAAGCATTATTAAAACAAAAAACGTGACAACAAGAATAATACCAACACGTAATCACAAGTAATAACAATACGATTGAGCTGTCGCTCGCGCACGCGTGTACAAAATCAACACGGAACTGTTTCAAAAACTACAATTAATAACGAACCCCAACAAAACTGAAACCTACTGCTAGGACAGTTATTATACTCTTTGTCTACTGCGTAACAGCGTGAGGCGACACGAGCCGGCCGGGTTACATTCTGCCGTCGTCGGGTTACATAAAGAAGGACGCAACTAACAAAAACGTAAAATGGAAATAAAAAATAAATTGATGAATTTTTCTTTCAGACCCTGTGTCTAAAGTATATTAAAAGGTATCTATATGAAAATTGAAATATATACGTAGAGACATGAAGATTTTAAGGACGAACAAATTTTTTGATAATTTGTTTATTTATTTAAATAAAACGAATTTTCCTTTTCATCTTAGGTTAAAAAATACACCTGGCAACACAAAAACTTCGAAGGAAAGACGCATATAACTATTTGCGTCTTTCCAACCTAATAAATTAAAAAAAAAAACTGCCATTCATTTAACAATTTTACATATTTTGGAAAGGTCATTTGAAGTTGAAAGGACGCTAATAGTAATTTATACTTTTTTTAAAATAAATATTAGAAAAGCATTGGTAGTGAGACACAAAAAATAACAACCCGCAACTCTTGAGTAATGATTTTAAAGGGGATATCATACAAGACTTACTACGATAATAATTAAAAATTAAAAATTTTGTACAACCGACTTTAATATAAATAATTAAGGATAACTCAAAAACTATTGGTCTGACCTCGATCAAATTTATATGGGACCACATGTGAAACACCAGCTCTTAACAATAAGATATAAGCTCTTAATAATAAGATATAGAATAATAAAAAAAGACCAAGAATAATTGAAATTTAAGTAATCGAGTCAAATATGGTTAAAGATGACGTAGCAACTGGTTAAATAAGTCTTTTCTTTTATGTTGAATTTGTATAAGTCTTTTCTACTAAAAAAAGTAATCTGTCATCAACAGTTACGTCTAAAATTCTTACGATAATTTCTAAAATATTGATATTTGTGAATATTAAAAAAATTTAGTGGGTGCGCCTTCTTATCATGAATCGAATGGTACATTTAACTCATTTATTCATAAATTGTTAGATGCGCCCTTTTTTCTTACGACCGCAGCATTGTTTCGTACCGAGCTAGATACAGATCGATAGCGGAGGGGGTGTGGGTACAGTCGCGTTCTAAAGTACTACATGGTACATTGGGCTATTGTTTTATAATATTATAGTAATTAATTGTTTTAATGTAGAATCATAATAGGTGTTTTACTAGCTACTTAGAACTTTGGAAGAGGTGGGAATTAAAAATGGATAATGTTTACATGCCGTGTAGTGGCGGTTAAGAATATCCACTACCCCATATCTTCCCGTGGGTGTCGTAAAAGGCGACAAAGGGAAACAGGCAGGAGATGGGTAGCAGCATCTTCCTGATAATAGCCAAAATAACAATAAAAAAACTGCGGTTGCCAACCCGCTCGCCAAGCGTGGCAACTATGGCAATATACCGCCCATGAGCAATGACAATAATAAACGGCCCCCAGTCCCCGGCGGCCCCGCTATTCCTGGCTACGGTGGCGACCATGGTAACGGCGGGGCAGGGGGTGCTAAGAATCTCCGGTGGAGGTTCGGTTGCCACCTACGACGACTCGACCTGGCAACATACAACGCACGCACCCTGAGGACTGACGAGAAGATTGTGGAGCTGGAAGAAGAGATAGACAAGTTACGCTGGCATATTATAGGATTATCCGAAGTCCGAAGAGAGGGGGAGGACACGGTAATCCTCGATTCCGGCAACTTGCTCTATTACCGGGAGGGCGACCATCTGTCCCAAGGAGGTGTCGGATTTATCGTCCACAAGTCTCTCGTTGACAACGTTGTAAAGATTGAGAGTGTGTCGACGAGGGTTGCGTACCTTATACTCAGAATCACCAAACGGTATTCGCTGAAGGTCATACAGGTTTACGCACCAACCTCGGCACACCCCGATGAGGAGGTGGAGGAAATGTATGAGGATATCTCTAGAGCCATGCATTCCTCCAAAACCCAATATACGGTGTTAATGGGAGACTTCAATGCAAAACTAGGCACAAGAGAGAACGGTGAGCTGAAAGTAGGGAAATTTGGAATAGGGCAACGGAACCCAAGGGGCCAGCAGCTGGCCGACTTCATGGAGAAAGAAGCGGCCCCACAGGAAGTGGACCTGGTCGAGCCCCGACGGTTCGACAAAAAATGAGATTGACTTCATTATGACGACCAGACGACAACTGTTCAGTGATGTCTCAGTGATCGCGAGGGTGAAAACCGGCAGCGATCACCGAATGGTTAGAGGCACACTGAACCTAAACGTTAAGTTGGAGAGGTCTCGTCTAATGAAGTCAACGCTCCGTCCCCCTCGTGCTCTAATCCAAAGTCCCGAAACCTTTCAGCTCGAGTTACAAAACCGTTTTCAGTGCCTAGAAGACTGCAATGAAGTGGACGATTTGAATGACAAGCTCGTGGAAACTGTCCATGCGGTCGGAGCTAAGTTCTGCAAGACCCGCCGCAGAAGAACACAAAAACTCTCCGATCACACTCTTAATCTCATGGCTGTTAGACGGGAGATGAAGCTACATTCTTCAACAGATTTAACAGCATACAGGCAACTGAACAGACAGATCTCCAAATGCATGCGGCGGGACTTACGCAAATTCAATACAGCTCGTATTGAAGAAGCGATCGAGCGGAACCGAGGCTCCAAAGTCTTTGCCAGAGATCTGTCTGCCAGAAAGCGCCAACTGTCAAAGCTGAAGACAGAATGTGGCAGCATCGTTTCCGGGGCACCTGAGATTTTGAGTGAGATTGAGAGGTTCTATGGGCAGCTGTACACGTCATCGTTGGAGCCGCACGCAAGTGTGAGTAACGATCCAAGAGCGAGTCTTATCCGACATTATTCCGATGATATCCCGGACGTCAGTCTGAGCGAGATTAGAATGGCTCTCCAGCACCTTAAAAACGGCAAGGCCCCAGGCGAGGATGGAATTACAGCGGAGCTTCTGAAAGCGGGTGGAAAACCGGTACTTGAAGTCCTTCAGAAGCTCTTTAATTCCGTCCTCCATGGTGGCATTACACCGGAGGCGTGGAGCAGAAGTGCGGTGGTCTTGTTCTTCAAGAAAGGCGACAACGCTCTCTTGAAGAACTACAGACCGATTTCCCTTCTGAGCCGCGTCTACGTGCTGTTTTCGAGAGTCATTACGAATCGTCTCGCGCGCAGACTTGACGACTTCCAGCCTCCCGAACAAGCCGGTTTCCGAAAAGGCTTTAGCACCATAGACCACATACATGCCCTTCGGCAAATTGTACAGAAGTCCGAGGAGTACAATTTGCCACTATGTCTGGCGTATGTGGACTATGAGAAAGCCTTTGATTCCGTCGAAATTTGGGCGGTGCTGCAGTCCCTTCAGCGATGCCAAGTTGACTGTCGGTATATCGAAGTGTTGAAGTGCTTGTACAGTAGGGCTACGATGGCTATCCGAGTACAGAACCAGAGTACGAAACCTATCCAATTGCAGAGAGGTGTAAGACAGGGTGACGTCATATCCCCGAAACTCTTTACCGCTGCATTGGAAGATGTTTTCAAGCTTCTGGACTGGAAAGGATACGGTATCAACATCAATGGCGAGTACATCACTCACCTTCGATTTGCCGACGATATAGTCCTTATGGCAGAATCGCTGGAGGACCTAAGCACTATGCTCAATGACCTCAATAGTGTTTCCCAACGGATAGGTCTTAAGATGAACATGGACAAAACAAAGATCATGTTTAATGTCCATGTCACACCTATGCCGGTAGTTGTTGGGAACACTAAGCTCGAAGTTGTTGACGAGTATGTTTACCTGGGACAAATAGTCCGACTAGGTAAGTCCAACTTCGACCGAGAGGTCAATCGACGGATTCAACTCGGCTGGGCAGCGTTCGGGAAATTACGGCACATCTTCTCGTCAGGTATACCTCAAAACTTGAAAACGAGACTGTACACCCAGTGCGTGTTGCCAGTGATGACATACGGAACTGAGACGTGGTCCTTCACTGCTGGCCGGATGAGGAAGCTCAAGGTCGCTCAGCGAGCTATGGAGAGGGCTATGCTCGGAGTTTCTCTGCGTGATAAACTCAGAAATGAGGATATCCGCAGTAGAACTAGAGTGACCGACATAGCCCAACGGATTAGTAAGCTGAAGTGGCAATGGGCCGGCCATATAGCTCGAAGAACCGACAACCGATGGGGAAGAAAGGTTCTCGAGTGGCAGCCTCGTACCGGCAGGCGAAGTGTAGGGCGTCCCCCCACCAGATGGGGTGACGACCTGGTAAGATATGCAGGAAGTCGATGGATGCAGGTGGCTCAGGACCGTGCTTTGTGGCATTCTTTGGGGGAGGCCTATGTTCAGCAGTGGACTTGTGAAGGGCTGTAATGATGATGATGATGATGAATGTTTACATGAGCATTATTTGTTATTTTTATCGTAAAATATAAAGTAGTTTGTAACAAGAAAACTTTAGCTAAGGGTAACACGCCTGTCTTGGATCACATGGAAGCCAGATGTTAATGGTGTGTTGGTGTTACTGGATGCTACTTCATCATCACTTTCATCGTCGCTTGAGCTTCCGTCATCAGGTCGATCACATGGTAATTTTTTCGGTATTCTTCCTCCACACTTTTAACTTTACTGCACAATTTTCCCCATTCACCTTCTCCTATCATATTTACCTTTTCGATCACTAGTTTAGTCATAAAACAATAGATATAAATAATTTTTCTTTCCTTCCTTTTTAAAACATCGTCGCAAGTCGCAAAGTATGCTGTGTATGCGACTGTATTTTTGGAGCGAACAAAGCGCGGGGACCAATAGCATGCAGGCACACTAATACTGAGTGTGATAGTGCTGACAAAATGCGCCAAAGGATCGTGGATGCTTTCGAGAAACTATGTACAGACTGTGTCGAAGACCACACGATGATGCCCCGCCTGCACCCAAATCTACCTTGAAATGAATGGAGCACAATTTGAGCTGCATCTCATAAGACCACGGAGGATTTAGAGCGGTAAGCTGTTTCATAACTATTTTTTTTATATAACTTAGTACTGAACTAATCTGAATAGGTACATAACTGAATACATGAGAATAATAAACATACCTACACGATGAATAAAAACGCATGACTCCAACCTTGGTTACATTTCATTTAAGTATTTTTTCATTAGCGTATGTAGTGGTATGGCCCGCTAGTTGCGGGCCGCGCGAATTTGCGTTCGCGAGTACATTGACCTTTAGTCAGGTGATACAATTCAGTCATTCCACTGCTGGTTTTATGTTTCAGTATTTTCATGATATTTTTTATGAAATTATCGTTTCATTTAGCTGTACTAACATGATGGCGCGTGAATAAAGCTAATAAAACGTTGTTAAAAGATGATTTTTTTTTCATCAGGATCGAATTTATTTGTGACCCATGATCAAAGGTATACATGATGCTGTCGCCTGTCTTAGTTTTCGGGAGCGTTCCAAAAATACCCTGTATATATATAATGTAATATTATCATAAAATTTTATTGTACTGCAAAAGCAGATCCTTTAATGTCTTTTGACTTATACTTAATTCAACATTAATATATTTGATAATTCATTATAATTGACATAATATCGGTATTGTTATAATCGGAGAAAATTTAAAGAAATAAATATATTAACTTTGGCCTCTCAATATGTTTTAAAATTTTATGAATATTCACGAGAACAAAAATACTTTTATAAGATATGATATAAACTCCGTAAACGCTACGAACAACCACAGGCTATTGATCTCCAGTTTCTCGGCTCCACAGAGCCGACAGCAAAGTCCCAGAAAATATACATGGTCTCTCTTTTACCAAGTTTAAATATTTTACTAAACAAGAGCTGTATCAAAAGGGTTATCTTTATATAAAAAAATTACATGTAACGTTGTTTGTCCGCGATGAACTCCTAACTACTGAACTGATTTCAATAAGATTTTGCACACTGTGTGCAGTTTAGTCTAACTAGAGAGACAGAATAGTTTTTATCGCGATAAGTGACCCTCAATTTTTTTATTGCTAATCTCAGGAGTTTTTTTTAGGAAAGCAAATGGTCGTCGGAAAGGGCAGAACAACGTCTGCCTGTTCAGCTAGTTATAATATAATGATTACATGAGGTAGTCATAGTATGTATGGTAAGGTAGGCAGTACATAAGGTAGTCTTTTCCGAACTGTTTTTTAAATACGTTTTGTACAATCTTTATTAATTTTTAATTTACTTTACAAAAAGGATCATTGGGTTCCTTGCTGGTTCTTCCCAGGACAGAAGGTTTTTTTCCGAACCAGTAGTTAAAGTGAAAAATTACATCCAATAAGAATTAAATGTAATCTAAATTGAATAAAAATTATAAAATTCTATTCAATTCTATTTAGTATTGAATCACACTAACCCTTTGAATATTCTGAAAGGTGAATTCTTGCGAGTTAATATTATGTGAACGATTTTGGTTACAAAGGGTCGCAAGATCGTTTCAAAACCGCAAGGTACACTCTATCAGACCCAATCGTTTCCTTATTCCCTTGTCACGTAGAATATCAGATTTGCTTAATGGTGTGGTCACATTAAACCAATTAATTTAATATACCAAGTAACGGTTTGTTGACATTACTGGAATAGGTGAGGCAAGGGGTTTACAAATGTGTTTTTTTTTTAATTAAGTGCGGCTTCCTTAACGTTTTTAAATATTAAATATTGTATTTAAGATTTGGTAAAAATATTTAAAAAGTCGCTGGAAAAATAATTTATACAGGGGGTACTTATTCAATATAATAACCACATTCACTTTGTAATTATCGTTCGGCCCTGATCCCGATGGTTAGAGCTAATAATACTGGTATTCAAAATATGCCCTGTACTTCAATACAATGTTAGTAACCCAGGCGGTCCGCCTTCTTTACGTAAACGCTAAGTTATGCGAGAAGGGATTTGACGAACCTTGTAGTTCGAGAAAGGATTACGTCTTACACTGGCTAATTGTATGGTAAAAGGGGCGACCCTTACAAACTAGTTATTAGGTCCGTCGCCGAAAATGGCGCTTTCTCATACTAGCTAGTTTAGTGTTGATAAGTTGCACGTGGATTGGAATTTTCTAAATTCAAACTCATCTTAAATTAAAGCAATGACATTTAAAAAAAAAGGAATTTGTACATTTGTTTTACTTTGATATCGCAATCTACTCCATAAATTCTTCACGTGATAAGAGATATCTGGCAGTTATATAAAGTTTGAAGCACGAATGGGTTAGTTCGACCACGCAAAGACCATTCACCCACAAGACTACTAACGTAAAATGCTGCTGTATTTCGTTTGGACCACCTTAGTAGTCAGGAGTAACTATGCATTTTGTGTTTTGATACATAATCGAGGATAGATGTAGATGTCTATGGGTCAGAGTATCCACCTACCATCAAGAAGAATATGTGCTCGTTTGTTACTCTGATTACATCAGTCAAAATATTTCATTCAGTTTGCCTTACATAAGTATTCAAAGATCTTATTAATGTCAAAATCAATCACATGTTAACCAGATTGATTGAATGTTTTTGAACATGTGATTGAATTTGCATAAATCAAGCATAAATACCAGCAAGAAACTCTGAACAATAGTCGCAAGATAGTTCTATAACCGAAATGTACACTACACCAGACCCAATCGATTCCTTATTCACTTGTCACGTGAAAGATCAGATTTGCTTAATGGTGTGGTTACCTTAAATTCAATATAACAAGTAACCGCTTGTTGACTTTACTGGATAGGCTTGAGGAAAAATGTTTAGAAATATGTAACGAGATAGAACCACGCTCCAGCATTATTATGGTTGCAGCATGAAAGTGTCGGCTTGACTGGGTTAGGACTACGCTCTCATAGAATACCAGCTTAAAATAGAACTTTTATGCTGCTGTTTTGTATGGTGAGTCCAGAGAGCCGGAGGTCATTTTTAATGGCAACGAGGCATTCCATCTCAGTCCTCAGGGGTGACGACGCATCTGCATTTTGATTCTTAATTGAGGATAAAAGTAGATGTCTATGGGCTACAGCATCCACTTACCATCAGATGGATTGTATGCTCGTTTGTCACCATATTCAATAAAAATGTGTGTTTTTTTAATTTAGTGTGGCTTGTTCAATGTTTTTAAATACTATTGTATTTAAGGTATCATAATAGCATTGTGAAACTACATTTCTCTCGTTATTTATTATTATTATTGTAATTTATATATTATTTCTTTCTAATTTACTATAATATTAAATTTTATTCGAGTTATAATTTAGTTTATTATGAATTAATGTGATAGTATTGCCGCAGCTATATTATGGTTGTTGCACAAATGGGTTGACTCGACCAGGGAATATCACGCTCTCATAGATTACTACCCCGAAACAGCAGCGTAATGCTTAATGTTTCGTATGGTAATTATGGAAAACGGAGACCCTTTTTACCAGAAACGAGACATTACATCTTAGTTATCAGGGGTGACAAATGCATCTAAATTTTGATTCTTAACCCTCGGAGAGGTGTAGATGTCTATATCACTTACCATCAAGTATTTTCAAAGTTAAAAATATTTTATTCAGTTCGCCAACAAGTTGGTAAAATAAGACTTCTACAGATCCTGCAAGAAACTATGAACGATGTTACATTAGTATCGAATAGTGCCATTAAGTAGCGGGGTAAGAATATAAGGGTAGTGCCCTTTATCATCCCGTGGGTGTCGTAAGACACGAGACGGAGGGGAACTGAAACAGGAGGCGGGCAGCAGGATGTTCCTTTAATATAAGGGGATTTAAATTTAATTGAATGGCTTCTTTGAATAAAAATTACGCGTGAATGATCTAGGACTCTTGATTATAACTTTTTTATGCAAATCTATAATTAAAAATCAAAATATGTGTCATGATAGTTCTTGACTTTCAATTATTTTATAATAATTTCATTATTTGAATTAAAAATTTTCGACGACACTCACCATACAAAACCCCTATTTATTATGCCTAATCCGCTGGTATTCTGTGAGAGGTCCTTACCCGGTCGAGCCACCCATTTGTGTTACAACAATAATATAGCTGCTGCGTGGCTCTAACATAGGTATCATATTATCAATAACAATGTTCAAGAGGAACCACAAATTTATTGACGTACATACAAGCAAAGTATAATACGTATAATAGTCTAATTTCTCACGGTTGAAAAACAAAAGAAGATTAGCATGTAAGCTACACTCCGATAGCACTCCCCGAAAAAGGGTAATTTTATGCAAAGTCTTTTCCCAGTCCTCGGTGTTTTCAGGAATGTTTTCCTTATAGGCAATTTACGTAAAACGGTAACCCATTGCTCTGGATTATTAGGCGTTCGCAAGTACGGAACTGTATGCTGTGGTTACTTCGCAACTTCTAAAGAAGAGAGTATTATCGTTTGTGTATATTATGGTTCTTTAGTTTTGGTGTTAGCTGTGAAAATATATGTTCTATTTTACGTGTAAGAGTCACGCTGCAGCTATATTATAGATGTAGCACGAATGGGTCAGCTCGACCAAAGAAGGACCACGCTCTCACACATACCGGCGTGAAATAGCAGGTTAATGCTACTGTGTTTCGTAGATGAGTGTAGTGAATCCGAGAGGAGAGAATCTGAAAACCTTTTTTACTAGTAATGAGGTATTCTTATATCTTAGTACTCAGGTGTGACAACGTATCTGCATTTTAATTTTTAATCTAGAATAGATGTAGATGTCAATAGATAACAGCGTCCATTTACCATCATTCTATACCATCCACCTGATGGTAAATGACAAACAATATTTTTACGTGATAGAGGCATGTTGTAGCTATGTTGTGGTTGCAGCACGAATGGGTCGGCACGATCGGGGTAGGACCACGCTCTCACAGAATACCAGCGTAAAATAGCTGCTCAATGTTGCTGTGTTTCGTATGGTGATTGTAGAGAACCGGAGACCCTTTTTACTGGAAACGAGGCATCCCATCTTAGTCCTCACTGATGACGACGCATCTGTATTTTGATTTGTTATCGAGGATAAATGTAGATGTCTATTGGTCACAGCATCCACTTACCATCAGGTGGACTGTGTGCTTATTGGTCACTTTTATTCTATAAAAACAATGTAGTCTATAGCCTGTATTGATTATACTTGCTGTCTGTATCATACAGACCAAAAAACAGCTGTTTAGGCCAAATCTTAACATTTTAAAAACTTGCATTCAAGATGCGCATCTCGGCGTGTTCGTCCGATGGAATTTAAGGTCACCGCTGGCCCCCTCTCCCGCGCGCATTTCTCCGCTGACCGCTAGGTCGCGAGACGTGTAGGCAATCAATTGTTCGCGGCCGCCGTGTCGGTTAGAGGTCTAGAAGTTACTATCGAATATTTAGGTCGCGTTAAGACCTCCCTGGATTGCGTTGTCTTATTTCGTGCGTTTTACGTGACAACGAGGCTTTCCTTGAGTTTTGAGTGATTAACTTAATTTCGATTGCCGTCGTCGAGTTGCTTGTGTGGCATTTTAATATCGTACGAAGGAATTTTTGCTTTGTCGGGTGGAACGCTAAAACTTTGTGACCCGAGAGGAGATCGCGTTAGTGCTCGATTATAATTTTGTGCTAAGTGAACATGTGTCATTGAACATTGAGAGACAGTCTTAAGTTGTGCAGTGTGTCACTTATTTAAATTTCAATTAACGTTGATTTAGTTAAATTTGAAGTTAATTAAATGTATAATAAAATTGATAAACTAATATAGTGAAATAAAAGCAGAAAGTCTCAATTGGTGAACGCCCATTGGAGTGATCATTACTTGATGGTAGGTGGTTGCTGCGCCCACTCACCATACGAAACACAGCAGCGTTAAGCTGCTACTTTACGCTGGTTTTCTGTGAGAGCGTGGTCCTTCCCCGGTCGAGCCGACCCATTCGTGCTACAACTATACTACTAATATAGCTGCAGCATGGCTCTACCACGTAAAAACGTATAACGTTTTCTATCACAAAATCTCATAATCAGCAGTTGCGTTTACAACCACTAGACTAACGAGGCAGTCAATAATATAGTTATATTCAATGATAGTTTAAAAAGCTTAAATGAGAGATCAAAGTCTGGTTGCTATCTTTATTGTATGAAATTTGATGTGAGCGCCCGAGCCTTGAACTAACACGATGTTTTTGATTACTTTGAGCTCAGATGATAGAAGTCTGCATGTATGAGTATTTAAAAAAATGAGGATATATTAAATATTCAAATTCTTTCAAAGGATCGTGGAAGAATCTCTAATGTTTCATAAATACACACCTCCCTCATAAAAAGAGGGTTGGCTATGCTATATGCTGAAGCAGTGAATGAACAGTCGCTCAATTTTACCATCGCACATCGCGTCAAAACTCGCGATACCATCCATACTATCTAGATGATTGGCGGTCCACCACTGTGCGCGATGTACATGAAGTATTCTTCCTCGTACAACTTCCTTGTGGAATCGACTACCACCAGCGATTTATCCCGACCGATAATGCTCAGAGAATTTTAAGAAAAAGCCTATTCCTTTTTAGTAAGCTGGTAAAGCATCTGCAATTCACTTACTATAATGTGAGCTGCATGCGCGTTTGCCCCCTCTTTTATGTAAAAAAAAAACTTACTTTCATTTCTCTACAAAAACGACAGCTCCGGTTGAATTATAGATTTCGGAACTGAATTGTTTTTATGTTTTTACTGGCGATCCACCACGCCTGTCTTTTTTGGACCTATTAACGTAGCGTTATTTAGATTTAAGATAATCAAAGACCATTTATATATTTTTCTTTTTTTTTACAAAAATAGCCATGCTGCAGCTATATTAGAAGTATAGTTGTAGCACGAATGGGTCGGCTCGACCGGGGAAGTAACACGCTCTCGCAGAATACCAGCGTTAAATAGCAGCTTAACACTGCTGTGTTTCGTAAGGTGAGTGTAGAGAACCGGATACCCTTTTTACTGGAAAAGAGGCATTCTATCTCAGTCCTCACGAGTGACAACGCATCTGCAGTTTGATTATTTATTGAGGATAGATGTTGATGTTTATGGGTCACAGCCACTTACCATCAGGTGGGCTGTGTGCTCGTTTGTCACCCTTTCCTATAAAAAAAAAATAGAAAAAATCATCGAAATCGGTTCACCCAGAAAAAAGTCGAATTGAGTTTCTCCTCCTTTTTGAATTCGATAGAAAATGGTTGCTTATGCCTAATTAACATCTAAATAACTCTCTGAGCTTAATAGAAGCCATTTATTTCTATATTACAAACATACACTTCAATTTCATTTATATGCATAGATGTATAGGCAAGTTGACGTAGTTTATTTTTATTTTTAATTTAAAATAATTTAAAAACAGAACCGTGTTAGCTCAGAGGCTGAGCGCTCGTCGTAAATTTAACGGTCCGAGCAACCCCTGTCGACAGCAATGAAATAGTGCACCATTTAATTGCGATTTTAAGTGCTGATTTACCACGTGCCTAGGTTTTATTTAGCAGGTGCCGGCAAAGGAAAGAATCGTGAGAAACCTGTAAATGTATGAGAAATAAAATATTTTAAAATATGTGTTTTGAAATTTGAAAACACGCTAATGATCTACTATGACTAATGAGTGTTAATTATCTTTCACTCACCATATTTCGCTAGTTGTGACTGAGGTAAAGTTTCTTGTTACACAATGTCAGTTAGTTTAAAATAAATAAAAACTTAAAAATTTTGTACTGCCGACTTCAATATAAGTTATTAAGAATAACTCAAAAACTATTAGTCTGACCTTGATCAAATTCACATGGGACCACAATAGAAATACCAGCTTTCAAATAAAAAAGAATCATCAAAATCGGTTCACCCAGTAAAAAGTTATGAGGTAACACACACACAAAAAAAACATACAGTCGAATTGAGTACCGTCTTCTTTTTGGAAGTCGGCAGAAAATAGTTCATCAGTTTCTAGAGTATTATATGAATGCACAAAATAACGCCTCAGTGGTTTGGTCTTTAATTTTTGATATTTTTACTTTTTGTTATTTTTATAGTTTGGTTAATTCATTTCTAATCATCTTCCCCTCTATGAAATCTGTCAAATATTTCACCTTGTGGCCGTGGAAGGAAAAGGAAGATCTCCCACGACGCAAGGTGATGGGCCCTGGGAGCGACCAACGCTCTGAGTGGTAGTTCTATATATACTGCTTTTACTTAGGAACTTTAATAGCGCGATCTAGGCTTAGATATATTTCGCTTCTGGCGCGACGACAGCGCCGCCACATCACCTCCTGCTCATACCGGAAGTCGATAGTGCAGTCCAATTGCCGATGGCATGATGTGTGCGTAAGAGTAAGAGACGCCGGGTTGAACGATATGCCGGTGTGTAATGCATGCCGTACTACGCACTTGAAAGTGATGCTGGTGAGAAAAATGTGCCAGAGCAAGTGCCAGAAGTCTGCCTTATAAATCTGAGGCGAGTCGAGATGAAGACAAGTTGGACTAGGTTTGCAGGAGCTGAAGACTGCAGAAGACGATTCTTGGGGGTGAATGGTAGGGGTTCTTGAGGATTACGACGAAGGCTTGAAGTTGTGGATTTCCGAAGGTTGTTGGTTGAGTGTTCACATCACGTCGGGGTCACCAGTTTGGCTGAGAAAAGGGAAGATCTTCCGCAAGGCAAGGTATTCAACCTGGGAGTGGCTAACATTTCGTGTGTTATTTTGGAGCTGGTCTATATATAGCGCACTGACTACAGAACTTTCTTAGCGCGATTTAGGCTTCGATGTATTTAGACCTATGTTTAAGCTATTGTGGTAATTTATTGGCGTTACATTAAGTAAAATGTAACCCATGGAATTATTTCGGTGTCTATCTGCCCTTTACAAAACGTTTCTTCAGAAATTATATCATTTAGATTATATTTTTATACTAAAATTCAAATGTAGAAAGATAATTTTTGGGAAAATGGGAAATTGTAAATATTGAATAAAACTATTTTTACGGATTTTATCGCGCATAATTTTCTTATTTTTAATTATCGACGTTTCGGGTTACACGAATACGGAATATTACATTGAATAAAACACAGTTTTATTCAATGTGTAGTTTTCGTGTAAATATAAGAAATCATTAAGTTGTAAATATTTTTCGGGATCAACGTAAGTAATATTTTTAATTAAAAGCTCTTTATGACACCATTTTAAAAATTAGTAATACATTATTTCTCTTAAATAATTAAAACATTATTAAAAGAAATTAAATAGGAAGCATACGAGCGACGTAAGATATAAAAATTTCGTTTATAAAACGTAAACATGTTTTTAATTTACTACCGCTCCAAAATGAGGTTCCTCTGTACGTAGGAAAAACGGCGAAGTAGTCTACGTAGGTATCTTCTTTTTGTCATTTAAAAGGTGAAGCATGTTCTATTATAAAATTACACAACAATAAAAATACAAAATGAATACAAATAAATGTGTTGCAAACCCGAGCACACCAATCCCTACAAGCAGCCATCACCATTGGAGCAGCCATCACATTCCTGTTCATCTATGGACTTGTGATGGGCTGTAATGATGTTGATATTGATGAAGATGATAAAAACCATTTAGATAATGTTTCAGATGTAAAAATATGTTATCTATACAGGGTCATTTTTAATTTACTGAAGACCTTTTGGGAATATATTGGTTACATCATTACAAACAATTTTAATGAGATCACTCTTCACAAAATATAATACATTTACGAAAAAACTACTCTTAAGGTTTTGTTGTCATGTCTGACTCCTTTTAAGTCTGTATTTTGTAGTACCTAAACAATTTCAGAATAAATCGTCAAAGAAAATGCCTAAATAAGGCATTTTTACACTTGATACAGTATCAAACATTGTGTTGAAATCATTAAACATAATTAAATGAGCATATTAAAATTTATAATAAGTAAGAATGACCGCCGGGCCGGTCGACGCCCGCGCCCAGCTGATTGCGTTGTGAGTAGGGTTACCAGATGAAAAAATTAAAAGTCCGGAGAAGAGGCCTGATTTCCATTTAAAAGTCCTGAGATTGTTTTACAGTTTGAGAAGAAAACCTTACTTAAAAAGGTATCTTCACATATTAAGTATGATAAAACTGTTCAAGTACCTACTTGGATAAATAAGTTTTGATTTTAATTGTGGAATTATTACCAAAGGAAAATTATTTTTAGTTTGTTTAACTTTTTATTAAGAGATCTTTTAAAATGTAAGCTTTATTAAATTGAAAGTTCTAAAAATCCTGAGATTTCATGAGATTTGCAAAATCCAGCCGCAATCCTGAGTCTAAAAATCCTGAACTCTCAGGACAAATCCTAAGATATGGTAGCCCTAGTTGCGAGAGGCTACTGAACCATTCATCACTGTGCCTATTACACCAGGGCGCCACTTTAAATGACTTTACATTAACTTTTCATATACTTCTTTATTTTGCATAAAACCATTTGATGAACTATTTGATTCTTTTATTAATTTCTTTAAGAATTAATAGACATTCTTTAATAGACATTTAGGTAGTCTTTTTTACGAATACTGTCTGCTAGCAACTCTGCCTGCATCTAAGAGGCAACGCCTCAACGTCGCACATGCGGCGGTCCAAGGCCAAGCCAACGATATATTATAACGTCGACACATGTGTCACCGTCATCAAAGGCGCCGCCTGCCCTTTTCGGTTTGCAGGCATCGATTTGGTGATCGATGTTTGCAGCACGTGCAAATTAAATGAGTATTATTAACTATTTTTTTATTTAATTTAAGTTGTATTTAAAAAATGGATGCAAGTTAAAATAATTACAAATATTACAGTAAAATATTTATAATGATTAAATACAAATTAACAGTAATTGAATAAAGATATTAAGGTATAATGGTTCAATAAAAATATTAAAATACGAATTTAAAAATTAGACTTACCTAGGTACTTGTCCGCGGATGGCGGTGAGTATCGCGCACATAGCGTTCAAAATAATCACCTCCACATTCCATGCATAGGTGACACCTAAAACTTAACTGTTCACCGACACGAGATAATACTTGATGATTCATTTTGATTTGATCGAATGCCCAAATTATTTTTTCTTTCAACATGTCGCGGGTTTCGAATGCTCGACCAGTATACACTAATATCTTTACATGCCCCCACAAATAAAAATTCATTGGTGTGATATCTGGCGATCTGGGAGGCCATGCACAAGGCCCGTCTCGACCAACCCAGCGACCAGGGTATTCTCTGTTTAAATAATCCTTGACTTGGCGAGCATAGTGTGCCGGCGCCCCGTCAAGTTGGTAATACATATTGCGTAGAGATGCAAGTGGTATGTCCTCTAACAACTCTGGCAGCGTGACGGTGCCAGAGTTGCAGATAGCGGCTTAGCTTTTCATTGACGTCAGTGGAGTTTGGTGTTGATACGTATTTTTACAGAAAGATTACACTATTATAAGCACACACACAAAGTCTCATTATACGGAAACGCGTAATTTTTGAGAAAAGAATAATTGAAAATCAATTATTCTTGCAATGTTTATGTCTAATCTGCTAATAAACTGGCGCCATTTTGTAATGTCATTGTCGACGTCAATAGGGATGTCGATTCTTTCCGAAAAAGGTCGATTTTTAAATCGATTCAAATCGTAAGCTTATGTATCGGTTCACAAAAAATCGATTTCTAAAATATCTATATTTTTTTAATGTTTCTATTTAAAATGTAAATATAAACCCATTTTATGAAAAACAAGAAAGATACCATGATAAATGATCTCTTATTGAAATTTGTTTTATTTAACAGTACCTATTAGGGCAGGTAACAAATAAAATAGGTTAGGTTCAACTTATGTCAAAGAACCGAATTGATTGACCCCGACTCCACCTGGTACGAGTCTGTCCTACCCCTAGAGTGGTTTTATAGAGCCGGAGGCGCGTAGGGGGAGCAGCCTCCGCCTGCTGTAACAAATCGTAGGCATCGGACGAGCCGGAGCGGCTGAGGCGAGGAGGGATGCCTGCGATTTGTTACGCTAAGGCGTAGAGGTTGCTCTTCCCGCAGCGCCGGAGACGTAGCAGTCTCAAAATAGATACAGAAATCCTTATGAATCAGTCCCCTTATTTTTTTATGATGAAGGGGATTTTTTTCTCATAATATCGATTTATATTTACATTATAAATGCAAACATGAAAAAAATATCGATATTTTAGAAATCGATATTTTGGGAATCGATACATCCACTTACGATTTGAATCGATTTAAAAATCGACCTTTTTCGGAAAGAATCGACATCCCTATTGACGTCGACAGTGACATTACAAAATGGCGCCAGTTTATTAGCAGATTAGACATAAACATTGCAAGAATAATTGATTTTCAATTATTCTTTTCTCAAAAATTACGCGTTTCCGTATAATGAGACTTTGTGTGTGTGCTTATAATAGTGTAATTTTTCTGTAAAAATACGTATCAACACCAAACTCCACTGACGTCAATGGAAAGTCGTACCGCAGATAGCTTTCACCGTTTTCATCTTTCTATGAAGACCGGGCCCAGTAACGTTGTATTAATGACGCCTGCCCACACATTGACACTAAACCGGTGTTGAAAGCTATGCGGTCTTGGTTTATGTGGATTTTCATAGCACCACAAGTGTTCATTGTGCGAATTAAATAGTCCTATTCTGCCAAATGTTGCTTCATCAGTCCATAAAATGTTGGCTCGTTCAGCAGATAGTAACCAGTTACAAAATGTAACTCGCGCTGGTTTGTCAGCTTCGCTGAGTTCATGAACACGATGCAAGTGGAAAGGGTACTTCCCTTCATTGTGTATGACACTCCATGCGTAGTACTGTGACACATTGAACTGTCGGGCTGCCTCATAAGTGCTCGCTGCTGGATTTTGTTCAAAAAACTGCAGTATGTCTTCCTGCTGACGTACTGTGCGCCGCGGTGGACGACCACGATCGATTGATACAGGCTGGAATTGCCCGTAATCTCGCAATCGCTGTGTAGTACCTAGCATCGTAGCGTAGCTCGGTGCACGTGACTTGGGAAATCGCCTTGAATATTCACGGCAGGCTTCACTAACGTTATCATTGCAAATTGCTAAAATTCGCACCATTTCGGTATACTCAATATTTGAGTATCGGTATGCCATTGTAACAACGCGTAACGTTCGCGATATTAATCTCACAACGGAAGGAGAAAAGTCGCGGGCGCACAAAAGGCGACTGACCGACTGACGACACAGATAATTAGGTCAAGTTCAAATGAGCAAGCGCCGCCTCCTACACACCTCCACCCCTACCCCGCCACGCGCTTTATTTTGCTATTTAGGACTATTGCCGTTTAGAAGGTCCAATTAAAATATTTTTATTTTTGTATGAAAATAAAAATTGAAGAAATATAATTTCTTTTCTTACAGATGTTGTTGTTATGATGTAAATAATATATATTCCCAAAAGGTCTTCAGTAAATTAAAAATTACCCTGTATATACAGTCTGGAGTCCTCCAAATAAATATATTATATGGAGAACTCAAGACCGAATTTCGGTCACGGCTAGCCAACCACGCAGGACAGAATTAAGTGCCCAAGTCTATGAACAAGCACTGGTGCATTCTCTATTCCCTCACTCTTATAGACCGATGGGACGGCAATTCTGCACGACTGGAGAGAAAGAGAGAAAAAATAGTGGAAGAATATTTTCATGATTGAAAAATTCTGCTTGCACAATGCTATTGGGACTATCGGAATGTTTTATTGGTCTTTTGCAAATAATATTCGTCGTTATTAGTTACTCTACATGTAATTTATATTTTTGTCAAATATATACTGCCCTTTATTTTCCTAATACCTTCTATCGATCTACTAGCATTTACATATTTTTCCGTTAGAATATTTTGTCTTTTGCCGCCAAAAATTTTTAAACCGTCTGTGAATAGAATACTATAGAAAAGAGTTATTTTTATTCAATATTGATTATTACATAATACTTATTGAAAGTCACTTTTTTATTTACCTCTGTCCTGGGAAAAACCAGCAAGAAACCCAACGGGACTTTTCTTTAAACATATTTCACTTTACAATAATTTTGTTGTTTTGTTTGTACAAATTTTAAATAAGTTTTAATAAAACAAGTATGGTGGCGACCATCTCGTTCCCAGGGGTTTTTTTTCACTTAAGTATTATTGATATTATAATAATTTTTAAATTGATATTATAATAACCCTTTTCGTACAATTTTCCTTTAATTTATACCTAGGTAACTCTTAAGTGAAAGGGGCCTATGTCCAGCAGTGGAACGTATATAGACTGTAACTTTACTTTTACGAAGATACGAGAATATAAACTGGTAATTGATATGGAAGATAGGTTTTCGAAGGGTATCTCGAAATTTTCACGTAGATGTATTGCGGCCCATCACTAGATGGAGTGACGACCTGGTAAAATTTTCACGAACATTTATGTGTCATTCCTTGGGCGAGGCCTATGTTTATCATCATTGAGATTAATTAAAATGCACTTTTTAGCATATTAGTTTATAGTTTAAATTAGAATAACATAGTAGCTTTCGATAAAAACGCATTAAGCCACCAACTAAATCTACTCGTAAAATACTCATCGAATGGACTTTATATATATTATTCACTTTATTATTATGTAACTACATTAGTAATATTCATCATTCATTTATATTTATATCAAAATTCTATAAGTACAAAATTTACTAAGTAAAATAAAAGCCAACAAATGTTTTACGCCTGGGAACTGGTCTCCTCATATTTCAGAGAATGTTCGGCAAGTATATTTTGTGGAGTCTAATAAGTGGTATTATAAACTTTTGTTTTTTCGTAGTGCTTAAAGTGTGATCATCTTTATTCTTATCAAAGCTATTTATGTTTTTAGGTACCTACACATACATAACATTTTCATAAATATATTGCAATGGCCATAGTAAATATGTTTATTTCTTTAAATTTTTCTCTAAGGGACTCGTTAAAATTTAAGTTATAAATCGCCCGTACGGCTCTCTTTTCCAAAACAAATATAGCTTCGATGTCAGTCGCATTACCCCATACCGAAATTTCATAAGATATAACGCAATGAAAGTAACTAAATTAAACTAATATAGTTGTCGCAACAATGTTGAGACTTCTAATCTTTCGTACAGCATATGCTGCAGAACTAAGTCCGCTTGCTAATTTAGATATATGGGAGGCCCATTGAAGCTTCGCGTCAATAGTAATACCAAGTAAACAGTGGTATACACAAGACTGAACTCCTCCACATTTAAGAGCACATTGGTATTCGATTGTATAACATTAGGTATTGTAAATTTAATAGGTTTTGTCTTATTGCCGTTTAAGAGAAAATTGTTGGCGTTCAACCTAATTAATTTCGATAGAGCATTATTTACATTGTCAAAATTAATTGACTGTCGTTTCAGTCTGAAAATTAAAGAGTGATACCTCTCAGCAAATAATTCTATATCGTAATTGTCCCCTACAAGATAAGGTAAGTCATTAATATAGACTAAGAACAGGAATGGGCCAAGAATCGAGCCCTGAGGAACGCCCATTTATACTACTGATTCGGAAGAACTTCTTGAGTTCTGTTATTTAAATATGAAATAATAAGTCAAAGCGCTATATTTTTGACACCGTAATGTAATAGTTTCCTGATTAATATCTCATGATGAAAACAATCGAAAGCCACGAAAAGATTACAAAATATACCTATGGCATCTTGTGAACCCTTCCAGGCATGAAAAATATATTTCATAAGCTCGACAATTACGTCAGTCGTCGAGTGACCCCTTGTGAAACCAAAATGATTTTTGTGGAGTAATTTATTTATTTAAAAAAATTCAACAATTGATCTAAAATTATCTAAGAATAAATTATCAAGGTTGTATGATTTGAATAATGAGCAAAATTTAATACTAATGGAAGAAGTTTCCAGGAGATTGATATTAAAGTCTCCGCATACTATTTATTCTGTTTATTAAGCTTAACTAAAATTTCTTCCATAATTTTTTCAAAGGTATCATACCTTGAAAATGGGGGTTTGTAAACACTGACAACAATGAACTAATTTGATTTTACTATGTACGTTGCAAATATTCATTTTACTATGTATTTTAAATAGTAAAAGAAAACAAAGAGGGAAAATCAAAGGAGCAGAGTAAGCAAATATCTAATTGTAAGACTCTAATTACAGATCTCAAATTAAATTATCAAGAAAACAATTCAAAATTAAATACGAAAACAACAACACTTAAGAGATATATCGTAAATATTAAAAGGGATAACAAGAGTTACAGTACCTTTTAAACGATTTACATTATCTAGTGTCACTAAGTTGAGACACAAAAACATTATTCATTTAGATATTTATCACTTTTATTTATTACACAATACAATTCGTTCGTAATTAACAACTATAACTTCAATTTGAGGTGGTAATTATCAATTACAATATTTACTTTTACGAAATTATTTGGGAGCAAATAATTTAACTACTAGTCACCGGGTTTCCCACAGAGAAAAAAACCCCACTTCTCCATCGAAATCATTTGTGTTTTCTTTTGAATTTGGGAATAGTAAGGGCAGTTCATTCATAACATTTTGATTGCGCATTTTTTTTAATTCCAAAAACAACCTTTTCACAACATCTGAAATTTCTCCATTAACTTGGAGGAGTTTCAAATCCATAACCATAAGTTGCATATGGGCTAACTTCCAGCGTCAGAATAATTATTTATTACACTACGCCACCTATTAAAATAGCTGTGCGGTGCTGGATACAAGCTCGCGGTACTGCAACACTGAGTATTAAAACCATAAACCCACGATTAAACAACTGCGTACCGTAACCACTAGCCATGTGGTTAAAACGCCATCTAAATATGTATAAGTAGATAATAACTTTGCTTGTTTTACTTTCCTACATAATCGCATTAGGGGTGTTTATGTCCAATTCATGAAAACTATAACCCGCGTTACGACACCCTTGTGACGATACCTTCGTATCATTATGAAAAAGCTCACCTCCCATGCCTTCAATAAAAGTTTTAAGCTTCAATGTTTATATTTCATCCGTACGTTAAGGTATGGATTAGTATATTTATTCTGCTAGAAATAAACAAAGATGCCTATTATTAACGGGAGGGTTCTCATAAAAATTCTTAAATTCATTTGTTGTTATAGTGATTATTTTGAATGCAGATGGAATTATTGTTGTTTAGAGAATAATATTTAATAATAAGTATTAGTAATTAAGGTATAATTAAACATTCATTATTTGGTGGATCAATATTATCCATATTAATTAATATTAACAAAGTTAAAACTTAAGCACTATACAGTTACAACCACTCAAACAAGCCCTTTACTTTTGAGTTTACGATCCGCACCCTACTATTAGCCTACTGTTGCTTATAAATTTTTAATTCTAATGATTTACTCTTAAAACATTACAAAGAATTTTAAAATACACAACATATTTTTCACGTTTATTTTTGGAAGGTCGTTAACGTAAATGTAGACTCATAAATTTAAGCAGAGAAGGATTATGCTAAAAGCATAGTAGACTGCCTATGAGTTTCGCGCCGCATGTAGACCATGCCGTCTGAAAAAAAAAAAACTAATGTGATGTAAAAGGTTGGAAAAAGGTAGAGGGATCCGATATTCGTATTATTCCCGAATACTACATGGTTTAATCCTGAATTTAACGAAAAAGTTTATAATTATGTAACGATATATTGCAATCGGATATGGGTCGTGATAGAAAAAAATTGCCAGATTCGTTACAATTAAGAAAAGTCCATTATTGTATAAAATATAAACGTACAACTAATGGCAGATTGTTTAAAAGTACCCTCTACATTTTTAATCTACACTTCCATCCACGCTAGAGAGACTGATTCGAGATCCGAATTCACGCTCTCATACCATTAACAAATGAGCAGACAGAAAATAATATGAATACGTAGTAGTAGAACTAATTTTACGGATTTTATCGCGTATATTAACTTATTTTACATTCCCGACGTAAATTTTTATGGATCTTTAGCTAAAAGAAGGGTTTTTATGGATCTTTAGCAAAAAGAAGGGTTTTTATGGATCTCTTAGCTAAAAGATCCATAAAAACTTGGGATACAATTAATAATATTAAATCCCAACCCAAGCATACAACTGCAAGACTTCATGATACTGTAAGTTTATACTGCGTAGATCGGAACAAAAATTAATAATTTTTAATCTGGAGGTAGCCGTGGTTAACTATGACATTGGGACGTCATACACCTCAGTCCCCCCCGTGACCATGAGTGCTGTAAAGTGCTTGAAACGTCGGGAATGTAAAATAAGTTAATA
This sequence comes from Parnassius mnemosyne, assembly GCA_963668995.1. Lineage (NCBI taxonomy): Eukaryota > Metazoa > Arthropoda > Insecta > Lepidoptera > Papilionidae > Parnassius > Parnassius mnemosyne. The sequence goes on along the minus strand of CAVLGL010000046.1, from coordinate 45,958,789 downwards.
TACGCGATAAAATCCGTAAAATTAGTTTTATTTAAATGTTTAGTGTTCGCGTAAATATAAGAAATCATTATACGTAGTAGTATTTAATACTACTTTAGAGATTAGCCATGGCAGAATTTATTTTTCTTGATAACGTCTCATTTAGAGGCAAAACACGTACCACATTATCGACACTGATGTATTTTCCTTGTCTAGTGGTGTTTGGGTGGGGATAACTGCTATAAGGCAGTGATAGTGCGAGTAACTGTGGTAGTTCCTTTTCAAACTTGGTAAGACACACAATTATATTCTTCACGCGGATCACACACAAACACAAATACTCACGCCTGTCACACAGATGGGTAGGCAGAGACTACGGACTTCTATTTGGCGCGATCCTGAAACACCTCTCTCGCCTCCTTTACATCCATATATCTATCGCATATACGCTCGTCGGTTAAGGGTACTCCTAATCTGGCCCATTTTAAATATACCAATTTGGTCGATAAACCTTCATCTAGGGCGTCCCTTATCGACTCTGCCGTTCACTTCTGCAACATAAATTTACTTTGTCACTCTTTTGTCGTTCTTTCTTTCTACATGACCAAACTAATTTAATTCTGATCACAACGTCATCTTGCAAAGCACACTTCCCTTATCACATTATTTCTCACCCTGTCATTCAGAATTAGCCCTAGCATACTCCTTAATGACCGCATTTCTACAGCATTTATTCTACTCTCATGCTTATTCTGCCAGACCTAACTTTCCCTGCCATACATTAAAGTAGGGACTAACACAGCATTATGAATTGCCATATGTGCCTTTTTTGACACATTCTGACTTTTCATAATAGCGTGTAGAGCCCCATTCACTCTATTTCCTGCGTTCTATACCCTTATCATATCTACCATCTCCGCTATTTAAACATCCCCAATACACAAATTCATCCACTTGCTAAGTCAACTGACCTTCTATTTATATTTCACATAACGTGTTACTTTCTTCTCTGCGGCCCATAGACATCTACATCTATCTTCTATTACAAATCAAAATGTAGATGCGTTATCACCCGTGAGGACTAAGATGGAATGCCTCATTTCCAGTAAAAAGGGCCTCCGGCCACCTGCACTCACCAAGCGAAACGCAGAGGTAAACCTCTACTTCACGCTGGTTTTCTGTGAGGTCGTGGTACCACCCCGGTTCAAGCCGGCCCTTCCGTGCGACACTGCCCTGCACTGCCGCGTGGCTCTACCACTGTTAAATGAATTCTCTTTCAATAACCATCACATTCATCTTACTAAATTTCACTTTCATAGGCCTTTCTTTTAATGACCAGTTCATTAAAGTAACCATCATTTGCAACTCAGCTGCCGACGTTGCAAATATGATTTGATCATCGTTGTACAAAAGGCATTTGACGGTTAACTCACCCATTCTCAGCCCACATTCTTCAACTTTCAAAGTTTGGAAACAACTGCCCATAAATAGGTTAAACAGCCACGGGGAAGCTACCCCTGTCTTACACCTTTTTGAATGCCAAACCAGTCCGAGTAGACGCCGTTGATCCTGACACAAGCACTAGAGTCCCTATAAAGAGACCTTAATTCACGGGGATATTAGCTATATATTTGAATTAAGTACTTCTTGCCTATAAATACCAAAATGTGTCATTTTTTTTTATAGAATTAGGGTGATAAACGAGCACACAGTCCACCTGATGGTGAGCGGTTGCTGTGACCCATAGACATCTACATATATCCTCAATAAAGAATCAAAATGAAGGGCACAGGAAAAGAAGGAGCTCATTAACATTCTCATTGTTTCGAGTAATTAAAGAATTAAACATAAAATTTCAATTTCTACACTTACAACTTACTTACTTACTTACTTATCTTCACGCACAATCCCTGACGGGGTAGCCAGAGAGAACAGATCGCCAAGTGTCACGATCCTTACATATCTCTTTCGCTTCTTTCACATTCATTATCTTCTTCATACATGCACGTCTAGGTATCCGAGTACTCTTGACCCTACCCTCTTCGAGCAATTTGCTCACATGGTCTTCGAAAGTTAGTCTCGGTCTACCTCGACACCTTTTAATATTAACTTTCGCGCTATATATTTTCTTCACCATTCGGTCTTCACTCATTCGCTCAACGTGCCCAAACCACCGAAGCACGCCCTTATCAATTTTTGTGATAAGGTCATCTTTCAAACCTGCCATATTGCGAATCTCTTCGTTTCGCTTTCGGTCGGCCATGGTAACGCCGCACATTTTACGAAGATATCGCATCTCCACTGCATTCAACTTACTTTTATGCTTCTTCTGGCATACCCAGGTTTCGCTGCCATATAACAAAGTCGGTACCAACACTGCGTTATGTATTGCAAGGCGTGCACTCTTCGCTACGCCTTGCCTTTTGACTAACGCAGTCAGGGCACCATTGACTTTGTTCCCGGCAGCGACACGCCTGTCCACATCTAAATCACATCTTCCGTCCCGGCTAAAAGCACTCCCCAAGTATACAAATTCATTTACCTGTTCTAGACATTCCTGATTTACCCATATTTCACACTTCGTTCTCTCTTCGTCCCTTTCAAATACCAGAACCTTAGTTTTATTAGCATTCAAACGGAGACCTTTAATTTCACATTCCTCTTTCATACACGTGACTAATGCCTGCAGTTCTGCCTCTGATGGTGCAATAAGCACTGCATCATCAGCATACAGCAGACAATTTACTTTTATGTCACCCAATTTCACACCCAAACAGCTATCTTTCAGCTTTTGTAAACAGCTGTCGAGATACAGTATGAACAGCCAGGAAGACATGACACAACCCTGTTTTACGCCCGTTTGGACGCTAAACATTGGTGACAGGTCATGCCCTACCCGCACACAGGCTTTACAGTCACAGTAAAGAGACTGCACAGCCCTTAGCAATCGGCCATCCACACCATACCCCGGCAACAGTTCCCACATTTTCTTCCTTACAACCTTATCAAATGCTTTCTCAAGATCCACAAAAGCACAGAAAATCTTCTGGTTAACAGCCAGAAGCTTTTCTGTGATCATAAGGAGAGAAAACATTTGATCCGTGCATCCTCTTCCAGGTCTAAGTCCGCATTGTGCCTCCCATAGAAATCTTTCCGATTTCTCTTGCATCCTACGTGTCAAAACCTTCGAGTAAACTTTACTTGCTAAACTGGTCAAGCTGATCGCCCGATAGCACCCGCAGTCAAAATGTGAACCTTTACCTTTATATAAAGGCACAATGACTGCGGATCGCCAATCATCCGGGACATCCCCCGTCCGCCAGCACAAATTGCACAGCAGATGAAAGCTGTCCCAGACGCGAGGCCCACCATACTTGACCATTTCAGCAGTAACTCTGTCTAGTCCCGCAGCCTTACCACATTTCAAACTTCGAATCGCACGTTCAATCTCTTTCATACTGATGACCTCAGTGTCATCGAGGTCCGGGTCTGGCGTGCCAGTCACGGCGTCATCCCCGGATCCCTCACTAAGATCATCACACGCATACATTTCTCTATAAAATTCGCTCCATCGCTGCATGACGTCCGATTTTTCTGAGAGGACGTCATTAGTTCTCGAAAGCACTTTGTTCATTCTTAAGGCCGTCGCACCACTTCGGGTCCTTCCAACCTCTTTCCAGAAGAGTTTGGAATTCTCCTTAAAGTTGTGCGACAACCTTTCATCCGCTTCCATTCTACACCTTTCACGCACTTCCTCAATCAATGCTTTCGTGTAAACTTTCTGCAGCTTATATCTTTCTTTCATCTTCTCTCTCATATCCTTATCATTACTAGAGGCCAAGTAGTCTAACCATGCTTTCTTCTTCTTCTTTACAGCTTCTTTCACTTCATCATTCCACCATGCATCTCTTCTTTTACTACTGCCTCTTTTTATTGTTCCACACACTTCTTCCGCTGCACTTACCATTCCATCCCTAAGGTTCTGCCATGTTCTTTCTACACATTCGTTCCTGCCATCGATGGTGTCAAGCTTTTCGGCTACCCTCGCATGATATTTGTCCCTAGTATCCGCTTCCTGAAGCTTCCAGCTTCGGATGCGACAGACCGACTGTGGTTCTGTCACTGTCGTCCGGTAGCGCCAACCCGCGAACAGACCCCTAAATCTAGTAATCACTAGATAGTGATCCGTTCCCAGGTCAGCACCCCTGAACACTCGCGTATCCATAACCTGTTTTCGCAGTCGGTCATCCACCAGGAACAAATCGATCATACTTCTCTCATTCTTTCTTTCTCTAGTATACATATGGATTTTCTTGTGATTAAACATAGTGTTTGTCACAAGAAGACCCTTTTCCTTGCATACCGCCAGTATAAGCTTGCCAGCATCATTAACCCTTTTATCGCCAAACTTTCCAAGTACCGACTCGTACCCTGGTCGAGCGGTACCAACCCATCCATTCAAATCACCACATACAACAATCCTTTCGTTTCCCCTAGCCAAATCTAGAACTTCTCTTACATTCTCCCAAAACTCCTCCAGCTCAGCCCTGGACGACGAAGCCACCGGCGCATAAACAGCCAAAAGGAATAACTTCGTCAGTCCCAATTTAAAGCGAACCCAGAGAAGTCTTGAGTTCACAAACTTATATTCAGTCATAACATCGACCAACCGAGAAGACAGCAGCACCCCCACTCCCTGGCAGGCGTTCTCGCTCTCCAGGACTCCGGACCATAGAGCAAACGCCCCGCCAGGGAGCTCTTCAGTACCACTGCCCTTCCGTTTGGTCTCCGACATACACACGACATCTAATTCTCTTTCTTTCATTATTTCGATCAACTCATTCGTCTTATCTCTCATGCCTCCTCTAACATTCCACGTGCCAACTCTGCACTCCGTCCTCCACCTTCCGCCGTGTCGGAACTCTACTAGAATATGATTTGTACCCATATTAAAAAGGAACAGTGTATGTTTAACATAATATATTGTTATTTTAAAAGATTGGGTTGGTAAATAAACCATAGTTTGTAATTTAATTACCTAACTCCCAAATGTAATTGGCAAGAAGGTGCTCATTGTCACTATGATCTCCTTTTTACATTTTACAAATTAATTGGTGATCATAAACAATGTCTAATTACATAATTCATAATTCATTTATTGCATGTCACAAATTATATAGTTGTTACAATATATCTACAGAGCATTTGACAACCCTGTAACACACTAACCCCATAAACACACTAATGAAATAAAATACATGTTAATTAGCATGAAATTTATTTGTGGGGTATGTTCGAGTAATATATTCGGGTACAATTAATTTAAAGATGACCAAAGAACAAGAGTAAGTTTTTTTTCGACGTCAATGCTGGAAAATTGTAGTTCAGTCAACTTTGAATGGTATACCCAAAGCTTTTCAAATGTGCGGGAGAGAAGACCAAAGACCGGGCTTCAGGGAATCATGCTGCATCATGATAACGCCTCTTCACATACCTCCCTTATAACAAAAGCATTTATTGAGGAATCTGGTGTTGAAACTCTAAGTCACCCACTCTACAGCCCTGACTTAGCTCCTTGTGATTTCTTTTTGTTCCCAAGAGTCAAAGAAAAAATAAAAGGCAAGTTTTTTTCAAGCGGGGAAGAAGCCGTGGCTGTCTACTAAGAAGCGATTTCCAAATTGTCAGATCAAGACTGGCAAAAGTGTTTTCAAAGTTGGCTTAGGCGAACGGAACTATGTATAGAGCATGATGGAGAATATTTAGAAAGGATGTAAAATAAATATTAATAGTATCTAGAATACTTTTCGTATATCATAAATGTATTATTGTCCATTTTGAGATAAATAAGCAAAAACTTTTAAAAACCTAACGTGTACGAGTCGAGAGTATATTTTTTGCTTAAAAGTGTCGTAAAATTTATACAAGGAAGCTTATCTGACAGCTGTCACTTGCATGACATAATAATAAAGATGGCCGACTTTGAGCGCGTTTTCTGTTACAATCACTGCCTTTTCTGGTACAATCAGCCCGTTCTAGCGTGGTTTCATAGACAATGGGCACCTTTTTACTCGGTATGGAATGCAATGAGCGCGTTTTATCCTAAAGTAGAATTTTTTTCAATTAACTTTATACAAAATCAGCGCCTTTTATCTTGTTTAAAATAACGTGCTCTGATTGGTTATAGAAAACAAAGTAAAATGGTATAGTTCATTCTCAAAACGTAAAACTGTCAATAAGCTCCTTTTTTCCCTGTGCCCTTCAAATGTAGATGCGTTACCATCCGTGAGGACTAAGATGGGATGCCTCTTTTCCAGTAAAAGGGGTCTTCGTTTCTCTACACTCACCATACGAAACACAGCAGTGTTAAGTTGCTATTTTACGCTGGTATTCTGTGAGAGCGTGGTCCTTCACCGGTCGAGCCGACCCATTCATGCTACAACTGTACCAGTAATATAGCTGCAGCATGGCTCTACCACGTATAGACATTGTTTTAAGCTTACCTTACCTCAAGCGTACACTTTGAAGTGGCAGCTTTCTGATGGTCTGCTGGTCAGCTCTCTGACAGCTTGAGATGGTCAGTATGAACTTCCTGATAGCAATTCAAAATTATAATAATACAGCAATTGCTAAGCCGCCTGGCATTCGTGGCAACTGTGGCAATTCCCTCCTATAAGACAGCCTATGGAAGAAGTCTTTGTTCTGCAGTGGAGTGAGATAATTAATGAATTTAATGAATTATTAATGAATTGTCTTCTAGTAAATAATACTTGAATTTGAATGCAGTGAACAAGTCTATGAAGTCGTTGATATTAATTAACAAAACATTTCTTAGTAGACAATCTCAGTAGTTCTTAAGCGATAAGCGCTGAGCTAAGCTTTGAGGAAGCTGCAGAAATGTACGCCGCGACCCAGACTGAAGCTAATGCGGCTTTAACTGAGAACTGGGAACTTCATCCGGTATGTTGAGGATTCGTGGTTAAAAAACGTAAGATAATACTTTTCAACATTTTATTTTACCATCGTGATGAATAAATATTTAATTACTAGCGGTCGCTATAAATCCGCTTATATATTATTCACATATTTACATTTATACTTAATTGATTTTACGGAGTTACAATATTCTATGTTTATATGAGCAGCTAAAGTCCAAGATAAAACTGGGTTCTAAGGTACAACCCATCGGTTGTCTAGGGTTACACCATTTATGTCAACCGTGAAACCACCGTCCATGGGACCTCTTCGCCTGTATTTAGGGTAACCGTATTCACCTGTGCAAGTTTATTTCAGAAGAGTTCGAGGGAACTTTTTACTACGAATACCACTTTTCATGCATGTAGTCTTGTTGTTAAAATTTCCGTAAGGTACATGGATCATATTGGCTTTGATAATTTCATAAGGTCGGGATCTTCTTCATTTTTTTTACAGGAGAGGGGGCACACGAGCATGCGGCTCACCTGATGGTAAGTGACTACCACCACCCATGAACAACTGCAACACCAGGGAAACCAGGGGAATTGCAGATGCGTTGCCGGCCTTTTAAAAAGGAGAAGCCTCTTTTCTTGAAGGTCGCTAAGTCGTATCGGTCCGGGAAAATCGCTGATGGTAATCGATTCCACAAGGAAGTTGTGCGAGGAAGAAAACATCTTCTAAATCGCACAGTGGTGGACCGCCAACCATCCAGATGGTGTGGATGGTATCGGGAGTTCTGACGCGATGTGCGTTCGTGAAATTTGGCGGCTGGGAATAATCCGAACAATTCCTCATTTCAATTCCACGTGGTAAATGCGAAAGAAAGTGCAAAGGGATGCAACATCTTTTCGTAGTGCCAATGAATCGAACCGATCGGAAGGGGCTCGCTCGTCGACGATTCGAGCCGCTCTGCGCTGGATGCGGTCAAGTAAAAGGAGCTGGCACTGGGGAGCCCCTGCCCAGAGATGGGAACAGTATTCCATGTGTGGCCGAACCTGCGCCTTGTAAAGTTGCAGGCGGTGTGCCGGCATAAAATAGTGTCCCGCTCTGCTGAGCACGCCAAGCTTTTTAGAGGCCAATTTGGCCTTCTCTTCCAAATGACCACGAAACTGCACGTCACTCGATATGTCGACGCCCAGGATTCCGATACAGGCTGAGGCAATAAGGGGAGTGCCTTGAAACTGAGGATATACGACAAAGGGATACTTTTTAGCGGTAAACGCGCAAACTTGTGTCATCTGAGGATTAAACTGGACTAGATTTAGTTGCCCCAATCCGAGACTTTGTTCAGTAAAGACTCGACTTCAGACACAAGTTTGTTCCGCTACTCGGCGACGTTTTCCCGAGAAATATTGGCACGGCCGGAGTATAGAGCATCACAGGTGCTATCATCCGCATAGCAATTAATATTACCAGTTTGCAACATATCATTGATATGCAGAAGAAACAGCGTTGGTGATAGCACAGAGCCTTGTGGAACACCAGCGTTAATAGGCTTGTAGTCGGAGCATTCACCGTCTACTACGACCTTGATGCTCCGATCTGCAAGGAAGCTAGTGATCCAATTGCACAATTTCTCGGGAAGCCCATAAGAAGAGAGCTTCCAAAGAAGCGCTTTGTGCCAAATCCGACCGAAGGCCTTCGCAATGTCCAAACTAACGGCCAACGCCTCCCCCTTGGACTCTTCTGCCTACGCCCATCTATGAGGCATGCACATCAGAAGATCACCAGCTGATCGACCCCGACAAAAACCGTATTGGCGGTCACTAATCAGCTGCTGATCCTCAAGTTACCGCACGAGCTATCAGTTAATAATGGATTCCATTATTTTGGAGAACAAGTCGGCGATAGGATGGCGATAGGCCTGTAGTTGGACGGGTCTGAGCGGTCCCTTTGTTAGGGATCGGGTGGACAAAAGCTGTCTTCCATGATTTCGGGACTACGCCTAGGGAGTAGGAGTACCGGAAAAGACGCGTTGAAACTGGTGCCAATTCCGGAGCACACGTCCTCAGCACAATTGGGGGGATTCCGTCAGGCCCACTCGACTTTTGGATGTCCAGGGAGAGAAGTGCTTTGCGAACCAAGCACTGTGAGAACCGCACATCCAGCATGGAGCACTCACACCGCGGGATGGTCGGCAGTGTGTTGCCCCCGTCATCAAGAGTCGAGTTGGACGCAAAAAGGGAGCCTAAAAGGTCGGCTTTCTCTTTTGCGGCGAGGGTCAGTGAGTCGTCCTCCCTGTGCAGAGATGGTAGTGATGGCTTACAGAAATTCCCTTGGGCAGCCTTGGCGAGAGACCAGAATGCACGGGTTCCCGAAGGAAGGCGCACTAGTTTCTCGCAAATTCTGCCTTGGCAATAACGCTTTTGAAGGACCTGGAGGTGAAGTTATACTTCTTTTTTAGAGTGCTGGTGTTTACATCCCGAGTCGCCGAAGACGCAGCCCAGGCTTGATAACACTCCTGCTTACTGCGTAATACAGTCTTACAGGAGCGACCAATTCAAGGCTGAAAACTGTCTCCGATGGGTACCACAGATGATGGAATAAATAGTTCATTCCATGTAGCACCACATCTGTAACAGAGTCAGCATCAGCACTGGGATCATCCGGCGAGAAGCAAACCCGTCCCCATGGGAAGGTTGCAAAGAAAGACCGCATTCCGTCCCAATCCGCCGACCTGTAATTCCAAACACGGCGGCAACCTGCAGAACGCGACCGCGAGGGTAGCGTGAGTGGCACCACATTTCGGATTAGACAATGGTCCGAAGAGCCGAGAGGTGCATCGACAGAAACCTGATATACGTCCGGATGAGAGGTCAGCAGAAGGTCCAACAGGGAAGGTGTATGATCCTCAACATCTGGAATCCGCGTAGGCGAAGTAACCAATTGTGTCACAGTTAACACAGATCTCCCCGCATTATCGGTTAAATGTGAACCGAGCCATACGGCGTGGTGGGCGTTAAAATCGCCAAGGATCACGATCTCTGCGGATGGGACCTGTTATAGCAAGTAATCTGTAGCCATTTGGAAGTGGTCGATGAGTCGGTCTGTTTCGGCATTACCGCTATGGGACCTATAGAGGCACCCGTAGATGCGCGGATGGTCGTCGCTGTCTACGCGTAGCCAAAGGATGGAGAGGTTCGTACATTCAAGACTGCCGAGGCGTCGAGAACAGATGTCCTCTCTGACCTATACGCAAACTCCAGCCCGAGGCACAAAGGAGTGCTCCAATTTGTACTCCGGGCAGGAAAGATACGAAGTAACAGCCCGAGAGGATACCTGCGAGGCAGCCTGAGCACTCACACTCAGGAGTGGAATAACATGGTCGTGGATGGTCAGCGTGGGATTCTCCAGGAGTGCTGGTACCCTCCTGGAGTAGTCTTTGATGTCATTTCGCTACCATGTTGATGGGAGGTGGGGGAGGGGCGGGGGAATTGGGCTTCCGGACACCTGCACTCATCAGACGAAACGCAGAAGCAGAGCTTTTACCTCACACTGGTATTCTGTGAGGTTTTCTTCAGGCTCCGATGGGGTTATTTATTAGTAGGAAAAATACGCTGCTCTAGCCACAGAAAAATATGGATATGAGGTAGACCTCGCTTCTGAAATTCGACATAATGCATATAGTAACGAACGTTTCCAAACAAATTTACCTTTTTTAGTAGAGCCAATAATACTTTAACTTTTAAATGAAATACCCGTGCCCGTCTGTCCGTCCGTCCGTCCGTCTATCCGTCTGTCCGTCTTTCCGTCTGTCCGTTTGTCCGTCTGTCTGTCTGTCCGTCTGTCCATCTGTCCGTCTGTCCGTCCGCCAGTCTATCCATCTGTCCGTCTTTCCGTCAGTTCGTTTGTCCGTCTTTGCGTCTGTCCGTTTGTCCGTCTTTTCATCCATTCGTCCATTAATCCGTAAATATAAGAAATCATTATAAAAATGACACTACAGAAAACATCGATTCATAGTTGTTGTTATTGTAGTTTATATGCTTTAAGTATATCATAAACAAGTTGTTTTTATATCATAAACAAACGAACACTTATTTTAAGAAAAACATTAATTGGTCATATTGCGGAACCCTAACAAAACAGGGCCCGATTCGCACGTAGCCAGTTTTCGTATGGTAGACTGTGCTGAAGTCGTGACACATACGTTTATCTTAATAAACTCAGATGCGATATCATTTCTGGAATTTTAAGTGCGGTTACATTTTGTGCTTGGTGGTAAAAGAAACATCTTGGGAAAACTTGGAGGAGCGTGTCGGACTAACCGCTCGATAATCCCTACTTAAATTAAAAGAAGCCTTTGCATGCCAGTGGGTAGTATGAAGTCGTGGAAATACTGAAATCGCTAAAGCGTTATTATTACTAACTAGATTAATCGCTTTTTTCGATAATGGTTACCAACCTATTGGTTCATCGAATTATGGAAATAAATTCTAAACAAGTAGGATGTTTTAGATTAAAAACCAATAAACCAAATGTCAATGTTGTGTTACCCAAACAGAAAATAGACGTAAAGCTTTTGGTAGGACATGGATACGTCCTACCAAAAGCTTTACGTCTAAATATTAGCCCGAAATTATGTGTCACCTGCAATTTAATGTGATGTGACGGGTACATTCCTACGCACAGAATACACTTACTCTCTGTCAAGATTTCGTGAAAGTGAAGTGACAAGAAGCAAACAAAGGACATGCAAACGATTACTTATTTTAGTTAGATTCATAAATTTCCATTACGATAGTAAAAATGGTACTTAGTATTTAAGTATTTTTATTCAATCCCGCTTTAATCAAATAAATCCAGCTTTTCTAATTACAGTTTGTAAGATCCAGCTTTATCTGAAAAAATTAAAAAAAAACGCTAACAACTCGTTTCAGATAGAAATTTATAACATCTTTTACTATTTCTATATAACACTGAAATATATACATTATAGAGATAGCTATACTTTGCCTTTGAGTGAGAAAAGAACCAGCCCTCTTATCATAAAAGACGACCAGTCACTGATAAAGTTCCTTTTAGGTAATTCACTGCACGACGACCCCACGTACCAATAGTCTTTACAGCAAATCGCACAAATATTAGTCTTTCAGAGATTTATATTAAAAAAAAAACACTAAATTTCGGATTAAAATATTTCAAATAGAATAACCCAACTTATTTATCGTATAAACTCTATGAGACAGGTTAAACAGACGCCTGTTTCAGCGTGTTTAATCCCATGAGTGTCGTTCTAAAGTATATGTTCATTTCAAACGAAGGCGTTTAGTTTAAAATCGTTCTATGCGCGTGCAAGCAAGTGAAAGTAAAGGAGCTTAACATTGACACGCTTTTATCAAAGTAGCAAAGATACTGAACTCTAAATTTGTAGAATTAAAAATACGTTTATTTAAAGGACGCAATCGTGGAACGGAAGTTGTTTTGTTTATTAGAATTAGGTTAACAAACACATTTGAACCTGATGGTAAAAGGATGATGTGGTCCATAGACATCTTCATATAGCCCCAAAGAATGAAAATGCGTTTTCACCACTGAGGAATATGATGAAGATATAAAACACTGGAATTTCTTACCTGATGACGTAATAGGAGCGCAAAGCCCAAAAGCAGGCCTTGTTTAAAACAGTATATATAGTATTTTTTATACAACTAAAGTGACAAACAAACTTACAATCCATTTTATGGTAATTGGCTACTGTAATCCCTGGACACCTGCAGCTAACTTCATACAAAGAAGACTACAGATGCGTTGCCTCCCTGAGGTTTAAGATGGAATGGTTCACAATGGGATGCCTGTGATTGTACTGACTCTCTATACCTTGCACACCGGAACATAGCAATGCAAGCACTGCTGTTTGGCGGCAGTAAAAAGTAAGAGAGTACTTACCACAGACGGACTCCTAGGCAGAAAAGGGGTCGTACCACCAAATATTAGTTTATTTATTTAACAATTTTTATACTGAAGGTAGTAACGGCGGACTTAGTGCCATTTGGTATTTTTTACCATTCGACTGGATAGTGAAACCGTGCAGTGGCGATGTAAGAAAATCTACTTCCATTTATCATCTCGTGGGTGTCGTAAGAGGCGTCAAAGAAAACTGAAACAGGAGATGGACAGCAGCATCTTCCTGATAACAATTCAAAATTATAAAAAAAATTGCTGCTTGCAACTATGGCAAAATCCTGCCTATGAATCTATAAGGGAGACCTAAGTACAGCAGTGGGCCAAGTGTGCACTGCAGTGGGCTGGGGTGAAAAAAAATAGTAGCTTAGTGCGTACCATTGAAATATGCATGATTACATCATACACGCAGAATTAAATTAACCTGTTATTTAACTAACATTCGAATTACATAATGCTCACCATAAGCTACTCGTATTCAAACCTCCCAATGTATTTAAAGTAACAAAAGGGCAACGCCTATATCAACAAACGACGGGACCACTGGAATTCCAATTCGCCGATGTCTATAAAATTTAACAACCTTGTTAAAATTTGTAATTGGGTCTCAAATAACGTTTGCCTTTACATTCAAATTTACTTGATTTAAGATTTCCGAATCCGCATTATTATTGGTCAATTTATGTTATCTGTATTATCTTTAGTGTAAATATGTTTTACCAAGTGGTCGTTTATTTCCTCTTCAATAAAAGAAATATTAACATTTACGTCGAATGATGTGGTTAGTTCAATTTAATTATCTCTCTCTCTTGCTCTTTCTGGAGAAATTCTGGAGCAAAATCTTAATGATGTTGACATTGATTACTTGATTAGTTAGGAAATTTGTTGGGAAATTATAACGAAATTTCTTCGTAGAGTATCATTGAAAATACGATCTCTTAAATTTGCGGTCTGTTTTAATTAATTTAACTGCGGCAGTGGCTACTCAAGGTTCCTCTCTTTGATGGAACACCAATGGTTTTGTTTGTATTAATATTTTCTATGAAAGGAAGTCACAAAATGTTAATTTTCTTTTGCGCACAGAAGCAATTGGAAAAAGGGCTACCCATTACGTAGGGAGGCGGAAAATGCATTTATGCATACCACGATAGCCGGTCTGTCGTGGTTATGCGGGACTCACTGTTACTACCTACGTGGGACCAAAGTGATACCCGCTAAAAACCGCCTGTGGGACGGGCAACTAGCTGTTTAAGCTTTTTATGCCGGATCGGAAGCGATCCTCTTTTGGGAAAAGAGGGCGCAGGCGGCTACGAGCCGCTGAGGGAGAGCCTACTGAGGCAAATTAATTATGAGAATTTATTATGAGTTGACCTGAGCCGCCAGGAGGCAGTTCAGGTCGTTTGAAAGTTTATTAGGCGGGTCTGAGAGGGAGTTCGTCGGCCTGCGGACTCGATAACGAAAGGGGGGTGGGGCTTAAATGGCACTAAAACGAAATGTATGAAATTCATGACTCCAAATGTCAAACAATTAAATACTAATGTAATTTTAAATGGGGAGAAACTGAGTCTTGTAGATACCACCATTTTTCTTGGAATCACACTAGACGCGAAGCTTCAATGGAGCCCCCATATATCAAAACTAGCAAGCAGACTTAGTTCTGCAGCATATGCTGTAAAAAGGTTCGAAGTCTTACCAGTGTTGAAACAGCTAGACTAGTTTACTTCAGCTATTTCCATAGCATAATGTCGTATGGTATTTTGCTATGGGGACACGCAGCTGACACTGAAATTATATTTGTTTTACAAAAGGCCATAAGAGCAATTTATGATTTAAAGCCTAAAGTGTCGCTGCGACAAAAATTTAAGGAAATTAATATATTTTGAGCCTCTCAGTACATTTATGAAGATGTAATGTACGTACACAAAAATAAAAGTAGTTTTACAAAAATAAGTGTAATTTTAACTGTAAATACTAGGAAAAGACACAAGCTAGCAGTACCAGTTATTCGACTCCATCGAGTCAGTAATTCATTCTTGGGGCGATGTATACGCTTTTACAACAAAATTCCAGAAAGTATACAAAATTTGACCTTTTTTTTTATAGGAGAGGGGGCAAACGAGCATGCGGCTCACCTGATGGTAAGTGACTACCGCCGCCCATGAACAACTGCAACACCAGGGGAATCGCAGATGCGTTGCCGGCCTTTTAAAAAGGAGTAAGCTCTTTTCTTGAAGGTCCCTAAGTCGTATCGGTCCGGAAAAATCGCTGATGGTAATCGATTCCACAAGGAGGTCGTGCGAGGAAGAAAACATCTTCTAAATCGCACAGTGGTGGACCGCCAATCATCCAGATGGTGTGGATGGTATCGGGAGTTCTGCCGCGATGTGCGTTCGTGAAATTTGGCGGCTGGGATTAATCCGAACAATTCCTCAGAGCACTCCCCATGGTAGATGCGAAAGAAAATGCAAAGGGATGCAACATCTCTTCGCAGTGCCAATGAATCGAGCCGATCGGAAAGGGCTCGGTCATCGACAATTCGAGCCGCTCTGCGTTGGATGCGGTCAAGTGGAAGGAGCTGGCACTGGGGAGCCCCTGCCCAGAGATGGGAACAGTATTCCATGTGAGGCCGAACTTGCGCCTTGTAAAGTTGCAGGCGGTGTGCCGGCATGAAATACTGTCCCGCTCTGCTGAGCACGCCAAGCTTTTTAGAGGCCAATTTGGCCTTCCCTTCCAAGTGACCACGAAACTGCACGTCACTCGATATGTCGACTCCGAGGATACCGATACTGGCTGAGGCAAGAAGGGGAGTGCCTTGAAACTGAGGAGATACGACAAAGGGGTTCTTTTTAGCGGTAAACGCGCAAACTTGTGTCTTCTGAGGATTAGATTGGACTAGATTTAGTCGCCCCCAATCCGAGACTTTGTTCAGCAAAGACTCGACTTCAGACACAAGTTTGTTCCGGTTCTCAGCGACGTTTTCCCGAGAAATATTGGCACGGCCGGTGTATAGAGCATCACCAGTGCTGTCATCCGCATAGCAATGAATGTTACCAGTTAGCAACATATCATTAATATGCAGAAGAAACAGCGTTGGTGATAGCACACAGCCTTGTGGAACACCAGCGTTAATAGGCTTGTAGTCAGAGCATGCACCGTCTACAACGACCTTGATGCTCCGATCTACAAGGAAGCTGGTGATCCAATTGCACAATTTCTCGGGAAGCCTATAGGAAGGGAGTTTCGAAAGAAGCGCTTTGTGCCAAACCCGATCGAAGGCCTTCGCAATGTCCAGACTAACGGCCAACGCCTCCCCCTTGGACTCTACTGCCTCCGCCCATCTATGGGTCAGGTAGACCAGAAGATCACCAGCTGATCGACCCCGACGAAAACCGTATTGGCGGTCACTAATCAGCTGGTGATCCTCAAGGTACCGGATGAGCTGGCAGTTAATAATGGATTCCATTATTTTGGAGAACAAGGAGGTGATCGCGATAGACCTATAGTTGGATGGGTCTGAGCGGTCGCCTTTTTTAGGGATCGGGTGGACAAAAGCTGTCTTCCATGAATTCGGGACTACGCCTTAGGAGTAGGAGTACCGGAAAAGACGCGTTAGGACCGGTGCCAACTCCGGAGCACACGTCCTCAGCACAATTGGGGGGATTCCGTCAGGCCCACAGGACTTCTGGATGTCCAGGGAGAGCAGTGCTTTGCGAACCGAGCGCTGTGAGAACAGCACATCCGGCATGGAGCACTCACACCGCGGGATGGTCGGCGGTGTTTTCCCCCCGTCATCAAGAGTCGAGTTGGACGCAAAAAGGGAGCCTAAAAGGTCGGCTTTGTCTTTTGCGTCATGGGCCAGTGAGTCATCCTCCCTGTGCAGAGATGGTAGTGATGGCTTACAGAAATTCCCTTGGACAGCCTTGGCGAGAGACCAGAATGCACGGGTTCCCGAAGGAAGGCGAACTAGTTTCTCGCCAATTCTGCCTATGTGCTCTGACTTTGCCTTGGCAATAACTCTTTTGAAGGACCTGGAGGCGAAGTTATACTTCTTTTTAAGTGTGCTGGTATTTACATCCCGAGTCGCCGAAGCCGCAGCCCAGGCTTGATAACACTCCTGCTTACTGCGTAATGCAGTCTTACAGGAGCGACCAAACCAAGGCTGAGATCTGCCTCCGATGGGTACCACAGATGATGGAATAAATAGTTCCATTCCCTGTAGCACCACATCAGTGACAGAGTCAGCAACAGCGCTGGGATCATCCGGCGAGAAGCAAACCCGCCCCCATGGGTAGGATGCAAAGAAGGACCGCATTCCGTCCCAATCCGCCGACCTGTAATGCCAAACACGGCGGCAACCTGCAGAACGCAAACGCGAAGGGAGCGTGAGTGGCATCACACTCCGGATCAGACAATGGTCCGAAGAGCCGAGAGGGGCATCGACGGAAACCAGATATCCGTCCGGATGAGAGGTCAGCAGAAGGTCCAACAGTGAAGGTGTATGATCCTCCACATCTGGAATCCGCGTAGGCGAAGTAACCAGTTGTGTCAGACCATATGCCAAGGCAAAGTCATAAACAGATCTCCCCGCATGATCGGTTAGACGTGAACCGAGCCATTCGGCATGGTGGGCGTTAAAATCGCCAAGGATCACGATCTCTGCGGATGGGACCTGTTGTAGCAAGAAATCTGTAGCCATTTGGACGTGGTCGATGAGTCGGTCTGTTTCAGCATTACCGCTATGGGACCTATAGAGGCACCCGTAGACGGGCGGATGGTCATCGCTGTCTACGCGTAGCCAAAGGATGGAGAGGTCCGAACCTTCAAGACTGCCGAGGCGTCGAGAACAGATGTCCTCTCTGACATACACGCAAACTCCAGCCCGAGGCACAAAGGAATGCTCCAATTTGTACCCCGGGTAGGAGAGATACGAAATATCAGCCGGAGAGGAAACCTGCGTCTCGGTCAGAAAGAGCAAGGCCGGCTTTGCCGTCTCGAAATGGTAGTGGACGGCGTTTAGGTTAGAGTGAAGTCCCCTGATGTTGCAGAAATTCACGGATAGCGTGGCAGGGGTCGCCTTGGTGTTCTTGCACAGTTTGCCCCTAGCAGTAATGCTTTTGAGCGGAATTTTGCCCCCCCCCCCCCCCCCAGAATACGCGGGGCAGCCTGAGCACCCACGCTCAGGATCGGAATAACATGGTCGTGGATGCTCAGCGAGGGATTCTCCAGGGGTGCTGGTACCCTCCTTGGGTAGTTCTTCGTGTAATTCCGCTACCATGTTGATGGGGGGGGGGGGGGGGGGGGGGAATTGGGCCTCCGGCCACCTGCACTCACCAGACGAAACGCAGAAGCAAAGCTTCTTCACGCCGGTATTCTGTGAGGTCGTGGTACCAACCCGGCTTGAGCCGGCCCATACATGCAACAGCAAAAACTGCTGCGTGGCTCTACCACCGTTAAACCGTGACCGTGACCTGCTCAAAGTTCAAAAACTTTATTAAACTAAGTTTATATAAAAAGGGTTATTATACTCGTAATATTGTTGCGCGCCACTATTAATGTCTTATACATGGCAACACTAGTTACACTAGTGCCATCTAGTGTCGAGTAAATGAAAGTATTGCGATATGTACTCGAACATTCTAGATGTCGCTACAGTAGAAGATTCTGGAAACTATCTGAGGCCCTATATAAGGCCGGTATAGACCACGACCGAGGCAGTATTGAATTGGCGATACAAGAGAATACTTTGAAGCGAAATAACGGCGAACTGTGTTTTATTATTAGTGTGAATTTAGATTGTAATTAGTGTTGTGTAATTAAAGTGTCAATTTTGGTAATTCAATCGGCAGTTTTTAATTGTCTCGAACCCCAAGCTCGTAACAATATTAAGGAATTTATGGATGATAATAACCCCTCGAAATGAGGTGATCGCTACCAAGCTATTTCTAATTTGTTGTGTTGTTAATTTGTGTAGCATCATGATTGCAAGTTGTTGTTTAAAAAAGAATCCCGCAGGGTTTCTTGCTGGTTCTTCCCAGGACAGAGGTTTTTCCGAACCAGTGGTAATTAAAGAAAAAAGTGACTTTCAATAAGTATTATTTATAATCTATATTGAATAAAAAGTTTCTGTTTCTGTTTCTGCTGCATAATTAGCTGCCTCACGAATAAGTTTTTTTATAGGAGAGGGGCAAACGAGCATGCGGCTCACTTGATGGTAAGTGACTACCACCGCCCATCAACGACTGCAACATCAGGGAGGGAATTGCAGATGCGTTGCCGGCCTTTTCAAAAGGAGTACGCTCTTTTCTTGAAGGTCCCTAAATCGTATCGGTCCGGAAAAATCGCTGATGGTAATCGATTCCACAAGTAGGTCGTGCGAGGAAGAAAACATCTTCTAAATCGCTCAGTGGTGGACCGCCAATCATCCAGATGGTATGGATGGTATCGGCAGTTCTGCCGCGATGTGCGTTCGTGAAATTTGGCGGCTGGGATTAATCCGAACAATTCCTCAGAGCACTCCCCATGGTAGATGCGAAAGAAAATGCAAAGGAATGCAACATCTCTTCGCAGTGCCAATGAATCGAGCCGATCGGAAAGGGCTCGGTCGTCGACGATTCGAGCCGCTCTGTGCTGGATGCGGTCAAGTGGAACGAGCTGGCACTGGGAAGCCCCTGCCCAGAGATGGGAACAGTACTTATTCCACGTGAAGCCGAACCTGCGCCTTATAAAGTTGCAGGCGGAGTGCCGGCATGAAATACTGTCCCGCTCTGCTGAGCACGCCAAGCTTTTTAGAGGCCAATTTGACCTTCTCTTCCAAATGACCACGAAACTGCACGTCACTCGATATTTCGACGACCAGGATTCCGATACAGGCTCAAGCAACAAGGGAAGTGCCTTGAAACTGAGGAGATACGACAAAGGTGTTCTTTTTAGCGGTAACCGCGCAATCTTGTGTCTTCTGAGGATTTAACTGGACTAGATTTAGTTGCCCCCAATCCAAGACTTTGTTAAGCAAAGACTCGACTTCAGACACAAGTTTGTTCCGGTACTCAGCGACGTTTTCCCGAGAATTTTCGGTACGGCCGGTGTATAGAGCATCACCAGTGCTGTCATCCGCATAGCTATGAATGTTACCAGTTAGTAATATATCGTTGATATGCAGAAGAAACAGCGTTGGTGATAGCACGCAGCCTTGTGGAACACCAGCGTTAATAGGCTTGTAGTCGGAGCATGCACCGTCTACAATGACCTTGATGCTCCGATCTCCAAGGAAGCTGGTGATCCAATTGCACAATTTCTCGGGGAGCCTATAGGAAGGGAGCTTCGAAAGAAGCGCTTTGTGCCAAACCCGATCGAAGGCCTTCGCAATGTCCAGACTAACGGCCTACGCCTCCCCCTTTGACTCTACTGCCTCCGCCCATCTATGAGTCAGGTAGACCAGAAGATCACCAGCTGATCGACCCCGACGAAAACCGTATTGGCGGTCACTAATCAGCTGGTGATCCTCAAGGTACCGGATGAGCTGGCAGTTAATAATGGATTCCATTATTTTGGAGAACAAGGAGGTGATCGCGATAGGCCTATAGTTGGACGGGTCTGAGTGGTCGCCTTTTTAGGGATCGGGTGGACAAAAGCTGTCTTCCATGAATTCGGGACTACGCCTTGGGAATATGAGTAACGGAATAGACGCGTTAGGACCGGTGCCAAGTCCGGAGCACACGTCCTCAGCACAATTGGGGGGATTCCGTCAGGCCCACTCGACTTCTGGATGTCCAGGGAGAGAAGTGCTTTGCGAATCGAGCGCTGTGAGAACAGTACATCCGGCATGGAGCACTCACACCGCAGGATGGTCGGCGCTGTTTTCCCCCCGTCATCAAGAGTCGAGTTGGACGCAAAAATGGAGCTTCAGCTTTGTCTTTTTCGTCTTGGGCCAGTGAGTCGTCCTCTGTGCAGAGATGGTAGTGATGGCTTACAGAAATTCCCTTGTACAGCCTTGGCGAGAGACCAGAATGCACGGGTTCCCGAAGGAAGGCGAACTAGTTTCTCGCCAATTCTGCCTATTTGCTCTGACTTTGCCTTGGCAATAACTCTTTTGAAGGACCTGGAGGCGAAGTTATACTTCTTTTTTAGTGTGCTGGTTTTTAAGTTTATTGGAATGCGACTCTGAGGCTTTGAAGAAGTTATCAGAGAGTTTTTTAAGGAATTGTTGTATTGTAGGGATTTTTAAGTCCCGATGGACGTCGGCATTACGGACGTACCAAGGTGCGTTCGTAGCTCGACGATAGAAGAATTTTTGAACTATTTGAAGTTCATTAATAATTTTGGGGTTAGCGTGCACAAATATAGGGGCCGTGTAAGACATGACGGGTCGTATACAGACCTTATAAAGGGTTCGCTTATTTCGGAAGGACATTTTACTATGTCGGCCCAACATACTGTTGAGCCTACCTAGATAAAAACGTGCTAGACGGGTTACTCTTTTGACATGGGGCTCGAAACTGAGCCTCGTGTCAAGGGTGACACCAAAATATTTAGCAGACATATGCCAGGGGACAGGGTAGGGACCCCTGTCATATATACATACGTATTGGTGGAGTATTATTGATACGGCGTCGTTTATAATCGAAGTGAACTGCGGAGCTCTTCTCCGGGTTCACATCGATGGGCCATTTTTGGAACCAAGCTCCTAGGTCATCGACTGACTTTTGGATCTTGTTCCTTGTGAAAGGTAGTGTGGTACCTTTACAGTAGAGAGCAGTGTCATCTGCGAAGAGGGAGAGCTGGACACCTTTCGACGGGATTGGAATGTCGTTGGTGTACAAGATGTAGAGGAGGGGAGCAAGTACTGATCCCTGAGGAACACCAACTTTGATGGGGCGCTGAGAGGAGAGCATGCCTTCGTGTCTAAAACGAAAGGTACGACGTTGTAAGTAAGAGGCCACGAGACGTACTAGACGATCGGAGAGACCTACTCTATATAGTTTGAAGATAAGGCCTTCATGCCAGACTCGATCGAAGGCTTTGGCAATGTCGAAAAAGACCGCGATGGTCATTTGACGACGGGGATAAAAACCGCCGAGGATATATTCCACAATGCAGTGAACTTGTTGGAGGCAGGAGTGTTACGCTCGGAAACCAAATTGGTGGGGGATGACAAGAGGGTCACCGTCTGTGGGAAACAGCTTGTGCCTCATGCGAGTGATGATGACTCTTTTGAGGAGTTTGCCCATGGCCTTGAGGAGGCTAATGGGATGATGACTGTAGGGGAGATTAAGAGGCTTGCCTGGCTTGGGAATACCAATGACAGTTGCCTCTTTCCACGTAGTGGGAAAGTAACTAAGATTGAAGCAGGCGTTGAAGATAATAGATAAAAGGGTTAACACCTGCTCTGGAAAGTATTTAAGGGCTTGGTTGGAGATGCCATCCACGCCTGGAGCCTTTTTGGGCTTAAGTCCAAAAAGGCTCCAGCTCCTTTGGGTGATGAGGGATCAGATCTCAACATTGGACACAATGATAGGGTCAGAGGCTGTAGGGGGTGAGTTCCAGCGGCGGACCTCATCCTCCTTTGCCTGAATGTGTGAGGAGTCGACAGGTTGAGAGCTAGGAGAGCATTGTGCGGTAATGCTGTCTGCAAAGCACTCAGCCTTTTCATCGTCCTCGAAGGCAACCGTACCGTCAGGGCGGGAGAGAGGGGGAGTGTGAGTGGTAGCGTCTATACGGAGGGCTCTAGCCATCTGATAGTACGCTGTATGTGAGGGAGTTATATTCTCCATGAGCTCACTCCTTTGGAGGTCTCGAAGTTCGGAGAGGCGGAAACGGAGTTCTCGTTGAAGACGATTGGCCGTACGCCTATATTAGGGGGTGGGATATTTTGCTGCTCTCCGGAAAGCAGCTTTCTTGGCTTTTAATAGGTTGCTAATATGAAGGGGAAGCCCACTATTATTAGCAACCGGGACGACCATATAATTCTGCTTAAGGGAGGATTTAATAAGGGTTGAGAGTGAATCGACCGCGGTGTCTATTTTTTCGGGACAAAAGGGAGATGGGGGACTGTAGACACTAATGTCAAGAGACTACTTGCCACTTTGGGAGGTAGAACGGCATGTCCATTCAGTATGCTTGGAGTTAAAATCTCCAAACATAATGACTGAATAGCCTATAGATAAGATGGCCTCAAAATCTCTTTTGAGGGGGAGTTTTCCACTAGGGATGTAACAGGAGGCTTGACTAAAGACTGATGTCCCGTCATAGCTAACATGCATACCGTGGCTTCCATATTGGTAAGATGCGGAGTATTAATGTGCGAGCAATACAGTGTCTTCTTGTAATAAATGGCCGTACCGCCGCCCTGGCGGACGGGCCTGTCATTATGAAGAAGAGAATAATTTTTAATGGAAAGGCATTTAATGTCCTTAGATTTAAGATTGGTTTCCTGTAAGAGGAGGAAATCGGTTTCGCGATCTCGAAAGAAGAGCTTAAGCTCTGGAAGGTTAATTCGCAAACCGCGAATATTAAATGAAACAAGCGATAACCCTTTAGGCTTGATACGACCGTGACCTTTAGGCAGAGCAGATTGCTCTGTCATTGTTAAGTTAAGTTAATTAAGTTAGTAACAGCACTGGACTGGACCTCAGTCCAGTGCTTTTATCCATCCATCCATATTTTGAGCTTACGGCTTGAGAGCCGACGTGACGAAATTTGCAGTGTATCTAAAGGCTGTATTGATGATGATGATGATGGTGAATGTGAATTCACAAACCTCGTAATGTTAGATATTATACAACGAAGGTGAAGGTGAATGTGATATTTTGATGCGAAGATCACATTAAGATATAAATAAAGTCAAGGCAAATTTTAACCGTGAAGTGGTGGTGTAAGAACAACCACTATCTCATAACGTCTCGTTGGTGTCCTAAAAGGTGACAGAGGAAAACTGAACCAGAATGGGCAGCAGTACCTGTCTGACAGAGTCTGAATAATAATGACAAACTGCGGTTGATAAAAAATCAAATTAAAAAATACAGCGGTTGCTACAATATACTAATCCACCATTATTTGCATTATATGTTGCATATTTTTCCCCAGGCAAGCTATGGGGGAGGCCTATCTAGTGGACTTTTGTTACACTGTAATAGTAATGGTAAATATTATTAGTCTCTAGTCTCTTCAGACTTGAGGCACGGCCGTTGATAAAAGTTGTCTCCACGACATACTGTAATGCATTGTGTGCTCTGACAATAGTTGAGTCATTGGGCATTGTTTTCTATAGCAGTCTGATAATCTTTTACAAATTATTTCTTTTAATTCAAATATCGGTGAAATATATTTTTTACCGAATTTAATCAGGAGGGGGTACTCAATTCGACTGTATGTTTTTTTATGTTTGCTACCTCATAACTTTTTTCTGAGTGAACTGATTTTGATGATTCTTATTTTATTTGAAAGCTGGTGCTTTACATGTGGCTCCATATAAATTTGATCAAGATTTGATTAATAGTTTTTGATTTATTCATAATAATTTATATTGAAGTCGGTTGTACAAAAATTTTACGTATAAATTATTTTACTTTATGTTAAAACATAGATACACTAACGATCCGACGTGGCTTCGCCTAGATATTTTTATTTCGTTATTTTACCAATTTTTAAATCTTCGAGCGTTTCGTATAAAAGATAGCCTATATCTCTTCAGGCACTGTCCTTATCTTTTCGTAAAATTTTATCACAATTGATTTTGCCAATAGAAGGTCAGTCCAGGCAAGCAGACAGACAAAATCTTTAAAATTGTTGTTTATTTCTTAATAGCGTGCAAATACCCGCCTGGCGCCTGGCTCGTATTAAGGAGTCAGATATTTTAATATTAAAGATTAGACCCTTCAATTTTATTTATATGTATATACTAGCGACCCGTCGCAGCTTCGCTTGGATTGGGTATTTTATGTATTTTTCGTTTTGTCACAAAAGTTTTCAAGTTTTTCTGATAAAATATAACTTAAATCCTTCGTGGCATTGTCCTCTATTCGTTTATAAAATTTCATCACAATCCTTTCAGCCATTCCGAAAATTAGCCCAGACACACAAAGCGACCGACAGATAGACAAAAATTAAAAAATGGTTGTATTTGTCTTAACATACAAATAACTCCCTGAGCTTAATAGGAGCTAGTTATTTCAATATTACAGACATACATTTCAATTTTATTTATATGTATTGATTTTTAGATATAAAATACTTTATTGCATAAGGGTGTTATCACACTTAATAAAATCAATTCGCATTTAGCTGTATGGCTCCGGTTACACTTGGAACGTCAGCCAATTTAATATTTATTATCTGGCTGAAGAAGAGAGCTGGATACCCTTTTCACTGGAAACGAGGCATTCCATATTATTCCTCAGGGGTGACCATGCATTGTTTTATTGAGAGTTACGTTATGTAATGAATTAAGAATTCAAAAACGCTGAATGATGTATAATTCTAAAAATATAGTTTCAGTTTTAGTAACAGATAGGTTGCCGCGTAGTGGGGGAGGGGGCGGGGGGTTGAAGGTTATCATAGTAGCCAAGCTTGACAGGCGGGTCTTTGTGTAATCGAAAAACTAATAAAGTAAATGGTCATTGACGATTATTATAAAAAATCTAAATAACGCTGACATTAATAGATATTAATCAGGCGAAACGGCAGCGAATCGCTAGTATTGAAAAAAAAATTGTATTCTCATCTATTTTATTACATACTACCAACTAATCTATCTTAATCAAACACAATAATAATACAAACGTAACATATTGCGCCTAACTAACCGATCTCCGTATAAACAATATACGAGTACCTGCGGACAACACCTTTTTGGCGAATAGAATCGTTTGGGCCAAATGAAACATTGACCTACTTACAAATAGGGATAAAACTATTTAGCTCCATAATGACATGATGCGGATACATGAAATTTGGTGGCTAATGAAGTGTTAATTTCAGCAGGCGTAATATTGTTAATTTGGAATGAAAATTGGTGATTTTGAAAGGACGAAAGGAAGCTGAGACTACAAGTAACACATAAACAAATATGGGGAAGAATGACAACGACACATAAAGTTTTAAAACAAAAAAAAACAATAATATATATGAAACTTATTAGAAATTAATTAGAATACATTAAATTTTTTATAGGAATAGGGCGACAAACGAAAACACAGTCCACCTGATGGTAAGTGGTTGCTGTGACCCATAGACATCTACATCTATCCTCGTTTGCGAACCAAAATGCAGATGGGTTGTCAGCCGTGAGGACTAAGTTGGAATGCCTCTTTTCCAGTAAAAAGGGTCTCCGGTTCTCTACACTCACCATACGAAACACAGCAGTGTGAAACTGCTGTTTTACGCTGTCCGTGCGTGGTTTGTGGTACGTGGTCCTACCCCGGTCCAGCCGACCCACTCGCGCTACAACTATACTACTAATATAGCTGCAGCATGGCATATACGTTCCAAAGCGATGCTGCAGCTATATATATATATATATATATATATATATATATATATATATATATATCACACAGAATACCAACGTAAAGCATCAGCTCACTGTGGTCGGGGTTTTTGATGTGAGCTGATCGCTCTGATTTAAAAAATGATTTTCTCGTGGGGTTATTTTTTTTATAGGATAAGGGTGACAAACGAGCACACAGTCCACCTGATGGTAAGTGGTTGCTGCGGCCCATAGACATCTACATCTATCCTCTGTTACAAATCAAAATGTAGATGCGTTGTCACCCGTGAGGAATAAGATGGAATGCCCCATTTCCAGTAAAAAGGGCCTCCGGTCACCTGCACTCACCATGCGAAACGCAGAGGTAAACCTCTACTTCACGCTGGTTTTCTGTGAGGTCGTGGTACTACCCCGGTTCGAGCCGGCCCATCCGTGCGACAGCAAAAGCTGCCGCGTTGCTCTACCACTGTTAAAATGTTTAGCAATTGACTGTTTATGGGTTAATCTCTATGATCTAAGCTTTTCTAAAGTGGTTTTATAGCAAATGAGTATACAGTTCACCTAATGGTAATAATGATAGTGATAATATATTTATATTAATTTATAAGTATTTACGTATCCCAAGGAGATGAGAAAACAATGGAAATACCCCATTATACCCCATTCTACAAAAATTTAAAACCTATGTTAGTGTATATATAAATTTCTATGTAATTTTATCTTAAAGACAAGTGCCTTAATAAAAATACAGAGGCAGTAATATTGCTAAAGAAGAAATGAGTCATATCTTTCAGCAATTATTCTCATGATAGAGTTGGAATGAATCTGCTAAGCATCAAGGCTGTTTGCTTTCTCATAATGGCGTAGTAGTCATCTGTATGCGCCTTTGCAAGCATGCTTGGTGCACTGCGAAATCGAGGTAGCCCCAACAAGATCCTCAATCCATTTTTGTACTGAACAAGTAAGACGTCGACAGTCCACTTTGAGTAATTAGACCACAAGCTGCACGTGTAGAAAACTTGACAATATGCTTTTAAATAATTTTATCTTTACTTGTTCACTAAAATGGTCACTGTCAATTATGAGTAACTGTAACATATTATAATATTCTATGTTAAGTAAAAAACAAGAAAGAGGAATTAAAATACTGTAAGATATTGAAAAATTACCGAAACAAACATGACAGATATTCTAAAAGCTTATTAAGTGATAAAGCCGAAATTGTTGAAAAAAGTTGTTATTTTTTTTTACAGAATAGGATGACAAACGAGCACACAGCCCACCTGATGGTTAGTGGTTACTGTGGCCCATAAACATCTACATCTATTCTCGTTTGCGAATTAAAATGCAGATGCGTGGTCAGCCGTGAGGACTAGAATGCCTCTTTTCCACATTTTTTCCGGTTCTCTACATTTACCATTCGAAACACAGCAGCGTTATGCTGCTATTTTAAAATGGTATTCTGTGAGAGGATGGTCCTCTCCCGATTGAGCCGACCCATTCGTGCTACAACTATACTATTAATATAGCTGCAGCATGATTTCTACCACGTAAAAATTTCAATTGTAAATAGGCCTAGCAAGAACGAGATCGAATAATCTCTACAACGGGAGAGACTCATGTTCAGCAGGGGACTTTCAGGGACTGATGATGATTATTTAAAACAATAAAAAACTTTTTAAATTTAATATAGCGCCCAACTTATTGCGGTATGCTAAATAACTTTCCTCGCTTAATTATTATACAGATATAAAACTTTGTGTTATATACCGTTTATAACTTGTCTTAAATT
This sequence comes from Parnassius mnemosyne, assembly GCA_963668995.1. Classification (NCBI taxonomy): domain Eukaryota; kingdom Metazoa; phylum Arthropoda; class Insecta; order Lepidoptera; family Papilionidae; genus Parnassius; species Parnassius mnemosyne. The sequence continues at coordinate 45,930,662 of CAVLGL010000046.1, read as the reverse complement.
TATACAAACGATAATGATAATATCTCGAATTTAATGTATGCCGTCGATTAACCGCGTTATTAAAATTAAGATCCCTATACATTATTTAAGACGAATTTACTGTTTCTTGGCTTGTGTAATTTGTCTTGAGGATAAGTTATTACTAAATTATTAATATTTGTGGTAATAAATACATATTGCATATATAAGTAAGTTATATGAATAATTGTAATTACGGTTCTTGTAAGCAAACTCATAGCTAATTGACTATAAAATAAAATACTGTAATTTGGATAGATATTCAAGTAGTTTCTATTTAAAAAAAAAAAAACAAGAGAAGATCGGTGTATAATTTATAGGCACCTTACAGATATTTGATCTCCCAGACAGCATTTGTTTTTAAAATTCCAAAGAGTTTGGTACCACATTCTCACTTTACTTATGTGCTGTTAGCTAGTTGGCTTGTTTTGCTTATTGAAATTTCTGACCGTGAGCTAAAGTCCGAAGCCGGAGCCACTTGCATCCATTGACTTTTTCCTGTCCAGTTTGTGGGAGCGGGCTGTTCAACTGTACGGTTTCCGGTAAAATGTTACCACGAGGAAACCTTTTGCCTCCATCGGTTGTCAGTTCTTCAAGCAGTTAAGTAAAAATTCAAACAAAAAAAGCCCATTTATATAACGCTATGAGTTATAAAAAAGAGTGAATAAGATTCATTCCTTCAATATAGCTCGACATCTGGACGAATAGTTTCCGGAAAGTTTCAAATCCTATTTTTCCTTTTCATCAACCAAATTCAACTTTTAGAGTTTTGCCAAAAGTTTTGCGTCTGCAAAACTTTTAACAAGTTTTTAGGTGATATGCTTTGGATGTCCGAAAAGTACAACGTGTAACAAAGTTTTCACGTGAGCCCAATTACAGAAAAATGTCTGCGTTAAACAGATTTGTAATTTTAACTTACTCTTCAGTTTTATGTAATACTCGAAGGATGTCTAGGGTAGTTATTTTTTTAAGTAATACATTTTTAATATTAAATGAATTTATTCAATATCGCAAATTTTACGCGTTTAGTAGAAGATGAAAGGAAATGAGTTACGCGGCGGGGCAACATAACAAATTCACTTTTTGTTAACATACGGTTTCCCTCCCCATATGTTTTGTGTACTGCGAACTATTTAGGAAAATATATCCTTCAGAAGTGTACCCTAAAATAAACAAAAAGCCGTAACGAATTCCTAAACACCTAAAGCCTTCGAATTATTGCGTACTAACATTAGTTCGGAGCGTTTATCATTGAAAATATGTGTGCTGTCATTCGATATGAGACTAGCGGAGCTTAACCGAGACATAAGCAGCTTAAGCAAGCGTGCTTTGAGTGTTTTATTGTTGTGAACTCAATTGTTATCTTTGCTTGCTTACTGAAATTTACTTTGTTATATAAAAATAATTAACCGTTTAATGTAGATGTAAGAATACATACAATCCCATATTTTCCCGTGGATGTAGTTAAAGGTGACAGAGGGAAGCTAAAACAAGAAATAGGCAGCAGCATCTTCCTGATAACAGCTGCCGCCTTATCATGCTGCTAGCATTGTCGCAGCGATCTAGTAACTTTATAAAGTTTAAAATACTATAGTATTTAATTTTATAGTCTACTAGCTGTTTCCCGCGACTTCGCCCACCGTCTTTTAATTTTTTTGCGTGGAACCCTAATTCTTTTTATAAAAGTAACCTAAGTTACTCCTTATAATATTAGCTATCTGTCAATGAAAGTCTCGTCAAAATTGATTCAGCGGTTTCAGAGATTAGACGGAACAAACAGACAGACAGGCAGACAAAATTTTAAAAATTGTGTTTTTGTTATAAGTACCGTATGTACTTTCATATGCATTTAGTAAAAAGCTGTTATTTTGCATTGAGATATAATGTACTACGTACTAGAGAAGCTATTCCGAAAAAAAACTGTGCACTACTCTATGTCTTCGCGCATGCGCGGTAAATAGTACAGTCGCGCATGCGCGGGTTTTGTCATCATAGATTATATACGTAGGTAGAATGATCAGTATGTAATAAGTAAATGTTTATTCAAATTGTATTGTAAATTGTATCGAGTACAATTTTTTAAATTGTTATTTATATTGCATAATGTGTTAATATAATGTAACATAATATTATGTCAGAATTACATTTTAATTATATTTTATTTAATACTTTAAAAGGTAAATATGTAGAATATAAAAATATGCATTTATTTTCAAAGATCATTATTATTACATTTCTAGCATTCTCTAACGTATTTATACGCAACTGGTGAATAATAGTGTAAAATCAAAGCTAATTTACGTAAAGGTGCATGCAGTGTATAATTAATAATGCGTGCTCTGTTTATTCTTTTTCGTTAAAGATTTATGTTACTCCATAACTTCTGCTTTACCTATTAAATCAATCTCAGCATTTAAGTTGAGACCGAATTTATGTTTCAAATTTTCTAAAATTGATTTGTAAGAAGCACATTTTTTCTTTAGATAAATATTTTGTCTTAAATTTCTCAGTAAGTTTCTTTCTAGCTGCAGATTCCTTGCTATTAAATACAAACACAATATTACAACGTGCTTATATTTTATTATTTTTATAATAACCTAGAATTATTGATTCCGTTATTAAAGTAGAACTATATTTAAAAGCTTAGGCTTCGTATACATCACTCAAACTTAACTTAGGAGACATCACTTGCGTAATTTATTTTTAAGTACAATTTTGCTCGGACTATCTAAAATTGAATTCGTACTGCTTATTGATTCTGACAACGGTTCTGACACTTCCTGTTCACCACATTTTGTTGGCTGAAAAAAAGATACTAGTTATTTGGGAAGCCTGCAAAAATTCTAGTGTTACAGTATTAAAAAACCGTCATATACTAGACTCGCGCGCCGAGGTTTCCATCTCTCTTAAGTCCCGTAAATATACTGAACATTACAAAACATTCGTTCGTCGTCTTATCAAAAAATAAAACAAAAATCCCAGCAATGTTATATAATTATATAATTACATTGTCGCATGGTACTGCTTATTTCTTGAAGTACACTCTTCCTGTTTTTGCGGTGTATTTGTCATTTTTTTTAACTACACGGAAAATATGCGTGAATAATCTGACGTTTCTTCGCTGCAATTCTTCTGAACAAATTTGATCCATGATTATTTTGTTTCATGACACAGCCGAGGAAAACATTAAATAAAAATAATAATAAAAAATATTAATTTTAATGCATTAACATTTCCTACAGTGATTATATATAAATATTTTACTGTCCATAATTACTTAACATTATACGTCGATAGTGTCAAGTCTGCGCATAAAAATGTTTTACTCTTTGACATTCACGTATACGTTGCAGTTGATAAAATATAATTAAATTAAGCGTGTTTTAAAGATAATAATAAGGTTAAATTACTGGTGAAAATTCACTCCTTGACTTTTCCTTATATTTCTCGAGTAGTTTGAACAGTATCTCAATGCACACGAAGGCATATTAATTTAAAAATAATTCTTCACTCTAACTTCTCACGTTGCAACAACTGCTTGACACAGACTAAGTGAGTTTGAGAGCGCGCACTCTAACTCGTGTTACAAACAATCGAGTTGAGGCGTCTTCTCTAGTACGTAGTACATTATATCTCAATGTTATTTTGACATTACAAACAGACACTTCAATTTTATTTATTTGTATAGATTAAATATGAGTTTGCTTACAAGAACAGTAATTCCAATTATTCATATAACTAACTTATAAACGCAATATGTATTTATTACCACAAATATCGATAATAACTTATCCTCAAGACAAATTACGTCTCAAGCCAAGAAACAGTAATTTCGTCTTAAATAATGTCTACAGATCTTAATTTTACACATAGTTAATTACACTTAATTTTAACAATCTCGTCAAAATATTATATTTTTTTAAGTATACCTTCTTAACTAAAAATATTTTTACTTTCTCGACGAAGTTACATTGTATGTTACTTTCAGGTAGGATCTGGGTGTGTGTGCTCTTACTCAGGAGGCTTATTACAGTGTTTAAATACATCCCCAAGTCATATTATGCTGAGACTTTTATTTTGATCTTGCTTAATAAATTATTTTTGGAGCAATTTTTTAGAAATGGCTAATTCAAGATTAAACGTGTACTATCAGAATATTCGCGGCCTTAGGACAAAAAGTCTTGAATTTAGACAAAACTTATTATGTACTGACCTGGATGTTATTACTATTATTGAAACATGGCTTCACGACGGTATCTACGATGGCGAGTTATGTGACGGCCGATACGATGTATATAGAGTGGATCGAGATCTAGCTCTAAGCGGAAAGGAGTCAGGCGGGGGGGTAATGATACTGGTGCGCCGGGAACTAGAAGCTGTGCAGATAGATCTTTTCGACTCACATTCCACAGAAATAATATTAGTAAAAATACCTGCGCGCACGCTCTCATCACGTAATGATCTTTATTTGTTGGCGGTTTATATACCTCCACATCCTATAAAAATTTCATTAGATATTCACTACACGGTCAATTTAATCGAGCACTTGCATAGTATGTACACCGATAGTCACTTTTTAGTGATTGGGGATTTTAATTTACCTTGTATCAAATGGGACCGAAATGGACCGCATCATACAAAATATGGTAGCGTAGACGTACAGAATGCTGGTATTTTTCTTACGGAAAGTTTAAGTTTTTTGAACCTGAATTAGTATAAAATTTTAAAAAATCACGCTGGCAACACTCTTGATCTTGCATTTTCTAATTTGTCCTTGGAGATAAGTGCGTGTACACAACCGCTTTCTAAATTGGACATCGCTCATCCTCCATTTTATATTGATATTTTTGACATCTCCATGCGACCGTTTAAAGAAATCGCTCCACCTCGATATCGCTTTAGAAAGGGCGACTATGAGAATATAATTGATTCTCTTAGCGAATGCAACTGGCGGGCACTTTTTCATTCACAAACAACAGAGAACGCCACTACCATTTTTTATACAGCTATAAATAATATAATTCACAAACATATTCCACTAAGTAGTAAATATTCTAAAAATCACAAATATCATGTATGGTACAGTCCGGCCCTGATTAAAATCATCAAAGAAAAGCTTAAAGCACACAAACGCTGGAAAAAATTTCACAATATGCTAGATTATGACGAATTTTGTTTATTACGTAACAGGCAAAAACGCGTGCAACGTTCGTGCTACGATATATATGTTGCTAATACTGAAAGTGTGCTAAAAAAGAGTCTCAATATTTTCTGGTCATATTTGAAATCCTTGCGACGCGTGTCCAATTACCCTAGTAGATTAATATATAAAAATATAAGTTATACAGATGAAACTTCTATTTGTAACGCCTTTAACGATTTTTTCCGAAGCGTATTCGGCACCCCATCTACTCCAGATGATCACAGTTCAGCAGAAAATGCATCTTTAAACTCAATATCTCAAATCACGATATCTCATAGTTTAGTGGAAAATTATCTAAAATCTTTGGACATTAATAAAGGTGCTGGTTGCGATGGAATCCCACCTATATTCTGGGTCAAATGTTCAAAAGTTCTCGCTGTGCCTATTGCATATATTTTCAATTCTTCTTTAAGGGAAGGTGTCTTTCCTGATATATGGAAAAAAGCTCTCATCGTACCCATTCATAAGAAAGGGTCTAAAACCCAAGTAGAAAATTACAGAGGTATCTCGATACTTAAAACATTAAGTAAGGTTTTTGAAAAAAATATTTATAGGAATATTTACCCCATAATAGCACAACAAATACCCGAGAATCAACACGGTTTCCTTAAAAAGCGATCGACTGTCACTAACCTGGCTTGTTTCTCAGAACACGTGATTAGTAATATGGAAAATGGTGGGCAGGTGGATGTGATCTACACGGACTTTGAGAAGGCGTTTGACCGGGTAGATCACTCCATACTCTTAAACAAACTAGGGAAACTTGGCATACACGGGAATCTTCTAAGATGGATAGAATCTTACCTTAGTAAACGTTCCCAGGCGGTTGTGGTGGGTGGATACAGATCAGATTACACAGAAATACCCTCCGGTGTCCCCCAAGGTTCGCATTTGGGACTTCTCTTCTACAACGCGTACATTTACGACTTGCTTAATTGTCTCATGCACTCTAAACATCTGATGTACGCAGACGATAAAAAGATCTTTTTGAGAATAAATGGCATCAATGATTGTTACAAGATACAGGCGGAATTGGACGTATTGTATAGTTATTACACGACTAATAAGATATCAGTGAATGCCAAAAAATGCATGTGCATATCTTTCACTCGCAAAGCGAACCCCATCTTATACACATATAATTTTAATGGTGTTCACATTGAAAGAGTCAATTTGGTTCGTGACCTAGGAGTTTACCTCGATAGCAAAATGTCATTTACTGATCATATCGACTTCGTCACAAAAAATTCTCATAAAAATTTGGGATTCGTCTTGCGAGCCTGCAAGACATTTAAGAATATAGGCTCACTGAAGGTCGTATACTATGCATATGTACCTAGTCTGCTAGAATACGCTAGTCCGATTTGGTCCCCTCAATACAAGGTCTATAAAGAACGCCTCGAGCGCATACAAAAAATATTTCTAAGACACATCTCGTACCGGTGTCGTCGGTCGCACGAATCATATACTCGAGCCTGTCACGAAAATAACCTATTAACTTTGGAAGAAAGACGGGATACACTAGATGTCTGCTTCCAATTTGATATTGTTCGGGACAGAGTAGACTGTTCAGAACTGTTGCATAAAGTAGCATTCTGCGCTCCTAGGCGTCGAACACGTCACACACCGCTATTCAATGTGCCCCAACGTCGCACTAACTACGGTTCGAATACTGTCATGGTTAGGTTACCCCGAACATATAATACAAAGTTTAGCCAGGTTGACTTATTTCGCTCAAGCAAGTTAACTTTCAAAAAGAAGGTGACAGACATCATCATAAACTCTCACAAATTTTAAGTGATATAAATAAAAGTTGTACTTTAACCTTTACTTTTCTTCTTCGTCTTTGCCTTCTATCATTATCTCTGTCTACGTCTATAATGTGTGGTACTTATATATTACTTTCACAAACATGTATATTGTATTTCTTTACCTGATTTGTTTTGTGTGGTGTACAGTTTAGCTTAGTATCTACTTAACTATCTATTATATTGATAGGTTTAAGCGGATGGCATCCTTGAATTCCTTAGTATATTTATAGAGTTAATTTTAGCACTAACAAAGTTTGATTGTTACAGTGCCATTTGTTAATTTAAGGGAAACCTGTTATTGGCAATACTACATTACACATAGTTATAAGATATACAATTTGTAAGGCTGTTGGTTTTCTTAATAAAATAAATTAAATTAAAAAATAAATTTAACAACGCGATTAATCGACGGCATACACCAAAGTTGGTTATAAATTATGACTGATTTAGGAGATTCGAGACATTATTTCATTTGTACAAATTTAGGACAAGTTATGAGCGATATAACACAAAGTTTTATATTAGTATAGTAATTCAGCGAGAAAAGTTATTTAGCATACCGCAAGAAGTTTGACACTATATTGCAATTAAAAAGTTTTTTATTATTTTAAATAATTATCATCAGCCCCTGAAAGCCCCTGCTGAACATGAGTCTCTCCCGTTGTAGAGATAATTTGATCTTGTTCTTGGCAGGCCCATTGACAATTGAAGTACCTATGACGCTGTATCACGTCATAGGTCTGGGTATACACGGTGGCGTAAACGATATGGAATACTGCCATCTATCGGAAGTCGTAAGATTCTTCTTCCATTTCACATAGTCGCCATTTACGGTACACCAATAGAATTAAATAGGGGTTTGTACCACGTCACCACCATGCGCCGAATTGTTATAATTACTATAATATCTTCAGTCGTTGTTCTGTCCCGAAATTTAATTTAAAATAAAAAAAAACCTATAACTCGATCGCGGCGCCACCTACCGGGTCCAAATGTAAATATAACCTATTTGGGAACCCATTTAAACACACAAAAAATTCATCGATATCGGTCCAGCCGTTTAGTGACAACCACAACAACCGCTAGTAATAAACTATTTTAGAACTATTATAATTATTTTATTGCATTTTGATTGTTAGTAAAGGATAAACGTAGGAGTTTATAAGCTACAGCTTTCACACATCACCAGGTAAACTGTGTGTTCATTTGTCACATTATTCTATATTAAAGACAATAAAAAACGTATTTATTTTATATTTATACGTATAATATGTTTCCACATAATATAAATACCAAATTTTATTTATTTGGGTAATTTACAGCTACATTTACAATTTCGATATTATGATAATATATTGGAACCAACATACCAATAATAGCTTGTACATATCAGCAGAAAACATTTGAAACAAATCGTTACTTAGACACAGTTCTTACAAAATCTATTGTAAGAGTAGATTTAATGCTCGCAGTACTGTTACAGAATAATTCTAAGGCGCTGATTTCACAATACGTATTAAATAACCTCAAATATCTTGGTATGAAACTGCCACTTCTGTCATGACAAGTTGGAACACAGAGTTATACATTTTTGCGCAGATTTTTTTAAACTTTCAATGAGATTTACTGCAAAGCAGCTCCGGATACTTTGTTCGATTTTTATTAAAAATCAGGTGTAAGCTGTATTTCTGCGTATGTTTAGAGGCAGCAGATGAAGTCTTAAGTACTGCTCCTCGTAGTCAGTAAAAGATAGGCTGAATTTGTGGTACAAAAAAGCAGTGAATTTGTTTTAAATTGCTTCAATATTGTTTTTATAAATGGCTTGTTTGTTTTGTTTCTTAATATGAAATCTATGCTGGCATAGCAGGCGTACTGTAAATTAATGCGTCCGTAAGCATAATATAATAAATTAAAAACTTTTATAGTTAATTTATTTTTCATAACTTTTAACAAACCGATATGCTTTATAAACTTTATCAACAATGTGATCTATACGAAGAGTGAAAAATAGTATGGTATCGTGAATTACCCAAGTCATTTAATTCAATGTCCTTTGTAAGGAATAATTTTTAAATTTATAAATAAATCAGAGATTATTTAGATTTAGCGTAATACGGAAAAACAAAAAAAAATAAAGTTAAATCTAATTTTAATGGATATATTTATATTAAATAAATAAATATTTTCAGAAACTATTCCACTTCTGATGTTAAAAATTAATCTCAAGAGTATTAAATAAAAGAACACTACTCTGTAACAAACTCTGCTTACTATTCGGACCCCAATTACATGATAACACCAAAGTATGCAAACCAACAGCATCACTAACCATCGCAATGTACCACAGGGCAGCCTCTCAGCAAGACGATCTTCCTTGCCGACACTTTACATTTACAAAAACATTCTAGGAGTAGGGCAGAAAAGACTACGTGGAGTCGGTTTGATTTTAGTACAGATTCGATCAGATCAGATATCATATCTATAAAGTCAGGTTGCCTTCGCTCCATCCACAACCTTCTAACCTATTACAACTGAAATTATTTCTGGGTGTTTAAGTATTTCTGGGCAGATTTAAACAATTCATAAATAAAACAGTATATTATAATCATTTCTTTATTGTCTGTAAGCATAATATTTTATTAATTACTCAAAAGGATCTCATTTATTACTTATAATTTCTCTTCTCCATAAATATTCATATATCAAGTCGGTAAAATTTTCTCTATTATTATAGTTGTCTTTGCGAAATATCTCTTGACAGAGAGTATAGACAGTAGAATAATGTGACACTAGTCTTACGTCCTTTTCGCACTTACACAAAATACTGTATGCTATCCAGCTTTCACAGTATTTTTTCCATGTTTAACACATTTTAGGTTATAATAGTTATTATTAATGTTTTCGATAATGGTGCATTTTCCTTTTAATGTGAGAGAGAGAGACCAAATCTCTACCAAATAAAACACCTTACTTCGCCAAATTTGTGCCAAACGATTCTAAATCCAAGCCGCTTTGTTGCTTGGCAGATTCGCTCCAACTCTATCATGAGAATAATTGCTGAAAGAAATCACAAATTTCTTCTTAAGCAATATTACTACCTCTGTTTAGTTAATAAGGCACTTGTCTTTTAGAATAAGATTAAGATACTAAAATAGGTTTTAAGGAGGCCTATGTAGTGGACTTTTGTTACACTGTAATAGTAATGGTAAATATTATTAGTCTCTAGTCTCTTCAGACTTGAGGCACGGCCGTTGATAAAAGTTGTCTCCACGACATACTGTAATGCATTGTGTGCTCTGACAATAGTTGAATCATTGAGCATTGTTTTCTAAAGCAGTCTAATAATTCTTTACAAATTATTTCTATTAATTCAAATATCGGTGAAATATATTTTTTACCGAATTTAATCAGGAGGAGGTATTCAATTCGACTGTATGTTTTTTTTATGTTTGCTACCTCATAACTTTTTTCTGAGTGAACTGATTTTGATGGTTCTTATTTTATTTGAAAGCTGGTGCTTTACATGTGGCTCCATATAAATTTTATCAAGATTTGATTTATAGTTTTTGATTTATTCATAATAATTTATATTGAAGTCGGTTGTACAAAATTTTTAAGTTTCAATTATTTTACTTTATGTTAAAACATAGATACACTAACGACCCGACCTGGCTTCGCCTGGATATTTTTATTTCGTTATTTTACCGATTTTTAAATCTTCGAGCGTTTCGTATAAAAGATAGCCTATATCTCTTCAGGCACTGCCCTTATGTTTTCGTAAAAATTTATCACAATTGATTTTGCCAATCGAAGGTCAGTCCAGGCAAGCAGACAGACAAAATCTTTAAAATTGTTGTTTATTTATTAATAGCGTGCAAATACCCGCCTGGCTCCTGGCTCGTATTAAGGAGTCAGATATTTTAATATTAAAGATTAGACCCTTCAATTTTATTTATATGTATATACTAGCGACCCGCCGCTGCTTCGCTTGGATTGGATATTTTATGTATTTTTCGTTTTGTCACAAAAAGTTCTCAAGTTCTTCTTATAAAATATAACTTAAATCCTTCGTGGCATTGTCCTCTATTTGTTTATAAAATTTCATCACAATCCTTTCAGCCATTCCAAAAATTTGCCCAGACACACATAGCGACCGGCAGATAGACAAAAATTAAAAAATGGTTGTATTTGTCTTAATAGCATGCAAATAACTCCCTGAGCTTAATAGGAGCTAGTTATTTCAATATTACAGACATACATTTCAATTTTATTTATATGTATTGATTTTTAGATATAAAATACTTTATTGCATAAGGGTGTTATCACACCTAATAAAATCAATTCGCATTTAGCTGTATGGCTCCGGTTACACTTGGAACGTCAGCCAATTTAATATTTTTATCTGGCTGAAGAAGAGAGCTGGATACCCTTTTTACTGGAAACGAGGCATTCCATCTTATTCCTCAGGGGTGACCATGTATGCATTGTTTTATTGAGAGTTACGTTATGTAATGAATTAAGAATTCAAAAACGCTGAATGATGTATAATTCTAAAAATATAGTTTCAGTTTTAGTAACAGATAGGTTGTCGCGTAGTGGGGGGAGGGGGCGGGGGGTTGAAGGTTATCATAGTAGTCAAGCTTGACGGGCGGGTCTTTGTGTAATTGAAAAACTAATAAAGTAAATGGTCATTGACGATTATTATAAAAAATCTAAATGACGCTGACATTAATAGACATTAATCAGGCGAAACGGCAGCGAATCGTTAGTATCGAAAAAAAATTGTATTCTCAGCTATTTTATTACATACTACCAACTAATCTATCTTAATCAAATACAATAATAATACAAACGTAACATATTGCGCCTAACTAACCATTCTCCGTATAAACAATTTACCTGCGGACAACACCTTTTTGGCGAATAGAATCGTTTGGGCCAAATGAAACGTTGACCTACTTACAAATAGGGATAAAACTATTTAGCTCCATACTGACATGATGCGGATACATGAAATTTGGTGGTTAATAGAGTTTTTATTTCAGCAGGCGTAATATTGTTAATTTAAATGAAAATTGGTGATTTTGAAAGGACTAAAGGAAGCTAAGACTTCAAGTAACACATAAACAAATATGGCGAGGAAAGACAACGACACATAAAGTTTTTAAACAAAAAAACAATTAAATATATAAGAACTTATTAGAAATTAATTAGAATACATACATTGCAGTTTCTCTAAAGGCTGTATTGATGATGATGATGATGGTGAATGTGAATTCACAAACCTCCTAATGTTAGATATTATACAACGAAGGTGAAGGTGAATGTGATATTTTGATGCGAAGATCACATTAAGATATTAATAAAGTCAAGGCAAATTTTAACCATGAATTGGCGGTGTAAGAACAACCACTATCTCATAACGTCTCGTTGGTGTCCTAAAAGGTGACAGAGGAAAACTGAACCAGAATGGGCAGCGGTACCTCTCTGACAGCGTCTGAATAATAATGACAAACTGCGGTTGATAACAAATCAAATTAAAAAATACAGCGGTTGCTACAATATACTAATCCCCCATTATTTGCATTATATGTTGCATATTTTCCCCCATAAGGCAACCTATGGGGGAGGCCTATGTAGTGGACTTTTGTTACACTGTAATAGTAATGGTAAATATTATTAGTCTCTAGTCTCTTCAGACTTGAGGCACGGCCGTTGATAAAAGTTGTCTCCACGACATACTGTAATGCATTGTGTGCTCTGACAATAGTTGAGTCATCTCAAGCTGAGACTTCAAGTAACACATAAACAAATATGGCGAGGAAAGACAACGACACATAAAGTTTTTAAACAAAAAAACAATTAAATATATAAGAACTTATTAGAAATTAATTAGAATACATTAATTTTTTTTACAGGAATAGGGCGACATACGAAAACACAGTCCACCTGATGGTTAGTGGTTGCTGTGACCCATAGACATCTACATTTATCCTCGTTTGCGAATCAAAATGCAGATGGGTTGTCACCCGTGAGGACTAAGTTGAAATACCTCTTTTCCAGTAAAAAGGGTCTCCGGTTCTCTACACTCACTATACGAAACACAGCACTGTTAAACTGCTATTTTACGCTGTCCGTGCGTGGTTTGTGGTACGAGGTCCTACCTCGGTCCAGCCGACCCACTCGCGCTACAACTATACCACTAATATAGCTGCAGCATGGCATATAAGTTCCAAAGCGATGCTGCAGCTATATTACGCAGCACGAATGAATCAGCTTGACTGAGGAAGAACCACGCTCACACAGAATACCAACGTAAAGCATCAGCTCACTGTGGTCGGGGTTTTTGAGCTGATCGCTCTGATTTAAAAATTGATTTTCTCGTGGGGTTATTTTTTTAATAGGATAAGGGTGACAAACGAGTACACAGTCCAGCTGATGGTAAGTGGTTGCTGCGGCCCATAGACATCTACATCTATCCTCTGTTACAAATCAAAATGTAGATGCATTGTCACCCGTGAGGATTAAGATGGAATGCCTCATATCCAGTAAAAAGGGCCTCCAGCCACCTGCACTCACCAAGCGAAACGCAGAGCTAATCCTCTACTTCACGCTGGTTTTCTGTGAGGTCGTGGTACTACCTCGGTTCGAGCCGTCCCATCCGTGCGACAGCAAAAGCTGCCGCGTTGCTCTACCACTGTTAAAATGTTTAGCAATTGACTGTTTATGGGTTAATCTCTATGATCTAAACTTTTCTAAAGTGGTTTTATAGCAAACGAGTATACAGTTCACCTAATGGTGATAATGATAGTGATAATTTATTTATATTAATTTATAAGCGTTAATGTATCCCAAGTAGATGAGAAAACAATAGAAATACCCCATTATACCCCACACTACAAAAATTTAAAATCTATGTTAGCGTATATATAAACTTCTAATTTTTCTTAAAGACAAGTGCCTTAATAAATATACAGAAGCAGTAATATTGCTTAAGAAGAAATGGGTCATATCTTTCAGCAATTATTCTCATGATAGAGTTGGAATGAATCTTCCAAGCAACAAGGCTGTTTGCTTTCTCACAATGGCGTAGTAGTCATCTGTATGCGCCTTTGCAAGCATGCTTGGTGCACTGCGAAATCGGGGTAGCCCCAACAAGATCCTGAATCCATTGTTGTACTGGACAAGTAAGACGTTGACAGTAGAAAACTTGACGGTAGGCTTTTAAATAATTTTATCTTTACTTGTTCACTAAAATGGTCACTGTCAATTATGAGTAACTGCAACATATTATAATATTCTATGTTAAGTAAAAAACAACAAAGAAAAATTAAAATACTGTAAGAAATTACCGAAACAAACATGACAGATATTCTAAAAGCTTATTAAGTGATAAAGCCGAAATTTTTGAAAAAAGTTTTTATTTTAATTTATTTTACAGAATAGGATGACAAACGAGAATACAACCCACCTGATGGTAAGTGGTTACTGTGGCCCATAGACATCTACATCTATCCTCGTTTGCGAATTAAAATGCAGATGCGTTTTCAGCCGTGAGGACTAGAATGCCTCTTTTCCAGTTAAAAGGGTCTCCGGTTCTCTACACTTACCATTCGAAACACAGCAGCGTTATGCTGCTATTTTAAAATGGTATTCTGTGAGAGCGTGGTCCTCTTCCGGTTTAGCCGACCCATTCGTGCTACAACTATACTATTAATATAGCTGCAGCATGACTTCTACCACGTAAAAATTTCAATCGTCAATAGGCCTAGCAAGAACTAGATCGAATAATCTCTACAACGGGAGAGACTCATGTTCAGCAGTGGACTTTCAGGGACTGACGATGATTATTTAAAACAATAAAAAACTTTTTAAATTTAATATAGCGCCCAACTTCTTGCGGTATGCTAAATAACTTTCCTCGCTTAATTATTATACAGATATAAAACTTTGTGTTATACCGTTTATAACTTGTCCTAAATTTATACAAATGATAATAATAATATCTCGAATTTAATGTATGCCGTCGATTAATCGTTTTATTAAAATTAAGATCCCTATACATTATTTAAGACGAAATTACTGTTTCTTGGCTTGTGTAATTTGTCTTGAGGATAAGTTATTACTAAGTTATTAATATTTGTGGTAATAAATACATATTGCATATATAAGTAAGTTATATGAATAATTGTAATTACGGATCTTGTAAGCAAACTCATAGCTAATTGACTATAAAATAAAATACTATAATTTGGATAGATATTCAAGTAGTTTCTATTTAAAAAAAACAAGAGAAGATCGGTGTATAATTTATATGCATCTTACAGATATTTGATCTCCCAGACAGCATTTGTTTTTAAAATTCCAAAGAGTTTGGTACCACATTCTCACTTTACTTCTGTGCTGTTAGTTAGTTGGCTTGTTTTGCTTATTGAAATTTCTGACCGTGAGCTAAAGTCCGAGCCTGAGCCACTTGCATCCATTGACTTTTTCCTGTCCAGTTTGTGGGAGCGGGCTGTTCAACTGTACGGTTTCCGGTAAAATGTTACCACGAGAAAACCTTTTGCCTTCATTGGTTGTCGGTTCTTCAAGCAGTTAAAGTAAAAATTCAAACAAAAAAAGCCAATTTATATAACGCTATGAGTTATAAAAAAGAGTGAATAAGATTCATTCCTTCAATATAGCTCGACATCTGGACGAATAGTTTCCGGAAAGTTTCAAATCCTATTTTTCTTTTTCATCTACCAAATTCGACTTTTAGAGTTTTGCCAAAAGTTTTGCGTCTGCAAAACTTTTAACAAGTTTTTAGGTGATATGCTTTGGATGTCCGAAAAGTACAACGTGTAACAAAGTTTTCACGTGAGCCCAAATACAGAAAAATGTCTGCGTTAAACAGATTTGTAATTTTAACTAACTCTTCAGTTTTATGTAATACTCGAAGGATGTCTAGGGTAGTTATTTTTTTAAGTAATACATTTTTGAATGAATTTATTCAATATCGCCAATTTTACGCCTTTAGTAGAATATGAAAGGAAATGAGTTACGCGGCGGGGCAACATAACAAATTCACTTTTTGTTAACATACGGTTTCCCTCCCCATATGTTTTGTGTACTGCGAACTATTTAGGAAAATATATCCTTAAGAAGTATACCCTTAAACAAACAAAAAGCCGTAACGAATTCCTAAACACCTAAAGCCTTCGAATTATTGCGTACTAACATTAGTGCGGAGCGTTTACCATTGAAAATATGTGTGCTGTCATTCGATATGAGACTAGCGCGGAGCTTAACCGAGACATAAGCAGCTTAAGCAAGCGTGCTTTGAGTGTTTTATTGTTGTGAACTCAATTGTTATCACTTGCTTACTGAAATTTACTTTGTTATATAAAAATAATTAACCGTTTAATGTAGATGTAAGAATACATACAATCCCATATTATCCCGTGGATGTAGTTAAAGGTGACAGAGGGAAGCTAAAACAAGAAATAGGCAGCAGCATCTTCCTGATAACAGCTGCCGCCTTATCATGCTGCTTGCATTGTCGCAGCGATCTAGTAACTGTATAGTATTTAATTTTATAGTCTACTAGCTGTTTCCCGCGACTTCGCCCACCGTCTTTTAAGTTTTTTTTTTTGCGCGGAACCCTAATTCTTTTTCTAAAATAAAAGTAGCCCTAGTTACTCCTTATAATATCAGCTATCTGTCAATGAAAGTCTCGTCAAAATCGATTCAGCCGTTTCGGAGATTAGACGGAACAAACAGACATACAGGCAGACAAAATTTTAAAAATTTGTGTTTTTGTTATAAGTACCATATGTACTTTCATATGCATTTAGTAAAAAGCTGTTATTAACAGACACTTCAATTTTATTTATTTGTATAGATTAAATATGAATTTGCTTACAAGAACAGTAATTCCAATTATTCATATAACTTCCTTATAAACGCAATATGTATTTATTACCACAAATATTAATAATAACTTATCCTAAAGACAAATTACGTCTCAAGCCAAGAAACAGTAATTTCGTCTTAAATAATGTCTACAGATCTTAATTTTAACAACGCGATTAATTGACGGCATACGCCAAAGTTGGTTATAAATTATGACTGATTTAGGAGATTCGAAACATTATTTCATTTGTACAAATTTAGGATAAGTTATGAACGATATAACACAAAGTTTTATATCAGTATAGTAATTCAGCGAGAAAAGTTATTTAGCACACCGCAAGAAGTTTGACACTATATTGAAATTAAAAAGTTTATTTAATTTCAATATAGTGTTTATTATTATTTTATTGTTTTAAATAATTATCATCAGCCCCTGAAAGCCCCTGCTGAACATGAGTCTCTCCCGTTGTAAAGATAATTTGATCTTGTTCTTGGCAGGCCCATTGACAATTGAAGTACCTATGACGCTGTATCACGTCATAGGTCTGGGTATACACGGTGGCGTAAACGATATGGAATACTACCATCTATCGGAAGTCGTAAGATTCTTCTTCCATTTTACATAGTCGCCATTTACGGTACACCAATAGAATTAAATAGGGGTTCGTACCACGTCACCACCATACGCCGAATTGTTATAATTACTATAGTATCTTCAGTCGTTGTTCTGTCCCGAAATTTAATTTAAAATAAAAAAAAACCTATAACTCGAACGCAGGGCCACCTACCGGGTCAAAATGTAAATCTAACCTATCCGGGAACCCATTTAAACACACAAAAAATTCATCGATATCGGTCCAGCCGTTTAGGAGGACTTCAGTGACAACCACAAAAACCGCTAGTAATAAACTATTTTAGAACTATTATAATTATTTTATTGCATTTTGATTGTTAGTAAAGGATAAACGTAGGAGTCTATAAGCTACAGCTTTCACATATCACCAGGTAAACCGTGTGTTCATTTGTCACATTATTCTATATAAAAGACAATAAAAAACGTATTTATTTTATATTTTTACGTATAATGTGTTTCCACATAATATAAATACCAAATTTTATTTATTTGTGTAATTTACAGCTACATTTACAATTTAGATAATATGATAATATATTGGAACCAACATACCAACAAATCGTTACTTAGACACAGTTCTTACAAAATCTATTGTAAGAGTATATTTAATGCTCGCAGTATTGTTGCAGAATAATTCTAAGTCGCTGTTTTCACAATACTTCTTAAATAACCTCAAATAACTTGTTATGAAACTGCCACTTCTGTCATGACAAGTTGGAACACAGAGTTATACATTTTTGCGCAGATTTTTTTAAACTTTCAATGAGATTTACTGCAAAGCAGCTCCGGATACTTTGTCCGATTTTTATTAAACATCAGGTGTAAGCTGTATTTCTGCGTATGTTTAGAGGCAGCAGATGAAGTCTTAAGTACTGCTCCTCGTAGTCAGTAAAAGATAGGCTGAATTTGTGGTACAAAAAAGCAGTGAATTTGTTTTAAATTGCTTCAATATTGTTTTTATAAATGGCTTGTTTGTTTTGTTTCTTAAGTTTGAAATCTATGCTGGCATAGCAGACGTATAAAATAATAAATTAAAAACTCTTATAGATCATTTATTTTATATAACTTTTAACAAACCGATATGCTTTATAAACTGTATCAACACTGTGATCTATACGGAGAGTGAACAATAGTATGGTATCGTGAATTACCTAAGTCATTTAATTCTATGTCCTTTGTAAGGAATAATTTTTAAATTTATAAATAAATCAAAGATTATTTAGATTTAGCGTAATAAAGAAAAATAAAAAAAAATAAAGTTAAATCTAATTTTAATGGATATATTTATATTAAATAAATAAATATTTTCAGAAACTATTCCACTTCTGATGTTAGAAATTAATTTCAAGAGTATTTAAATAAAAGAAAAGGGCAGGAGTAGGGCAGACAAGGCTACGTGGAGTCGGGGCGTGCTGGTTTCATTTTAGTACAGATTCGATCAGATCAGATATCTTATCTATAAAGTCAGGTTGCCTTCGCTCCATCCACAACCTTCTAACCTATTACAACTGAAATTATTTCTGGCTGTTCAAGTATTTCTGGGCAGATTTAAACAATTTAGAAATAAAACAGTATATTATAATCATTTCTTTATTGTCTGTAAGCATAATATTTTTATTATTTACTCAAAAGGATCTCATTTATTCCTTATAATTTCTCTTCTCCATAAATATTCATATACCAAGTCGGTAAAATTTTCTCTATTATTATAGTTGTCTTTGCGAAATATCTCTTGACAGAGAGTATAGACAGTAGAATATTGTGACACTAGTCTTACGTCCTTTTCGCACTTACACAAAATTCTGTATGCTATCCAGCTTTCACAGTAATTTTTCCATGTTTAACACATTTCAGATTATAATAGTTTTTATTTAATTTTTCGATAACGGTGCATTTCCTTTTAATGTAAGTGATATAATCGGGAACCAAATTTCTACCAAATAAAACACCTTACTCCGTCAAATTCGTGCCAAACGATTCTAAATCCAAGCCGCTTTGTCGCTTGGCAGATTCGCTCCAACTCTATCATGAGAATAATTGCTGAAAGAAATCACAAATTTCTTCTTAAGAAATATTACAGCCTCTGTTTAGTTAATAAGTCACTTGTCTTTTAGAATAAGATTAAGATACTAAAATAGGTTTTAAGGAGGCCTATGTAGTGGACTTTTGTTACACTGTAATAGTAATGGTAAATATTATTAGTCTCTAGTCTCTTCAGACTTGAGGCACGGCCGTTGATAAAAGTTGTCTCCACGACATACTGTAATGCATTGTGTGCTCTGACAATAGTTGAGTCATTGGGCATTGCTTTCTAAAGCAGTCTAATAATCCTTTACAAATTATTTCTATTAATTCAAATATCGGTGAAATATATTTCTTACCGAATTTAATCAGGAGGAGGTACTCAATTCGACTGTATGTTTTTTTTATGTTTGCTACCTCATAACTTTTTTCTGAGTGAACTGATGTTGATGATTCTTATTTTAGTTGAAAGCTGGTGCTTTACATGTGGCTCCATATAAATTTGATCAAGATTTGATTAAGAGTTTTTGATTTATTCATAATAATTTATATTGAAGTCGGTTGTACAAAATTTTTAAGTTTAAATTATTTTACTTTATGTTAAAACATATATACACTAACGACCCGACCTGGCTTCGCCTGGATATTTTTATTTCGTTATTTTACCAATTTTTAAATCTTCGAGCGTTTCGTATAAAAGATAGCCCATATCTCTTCAGGCACTGCCCTTATCTTTTCGTAAAATTTTATCACAATTGATTTTGCCAATCGAAGGTCAGTCCAGGCAAGCAGACAGACAAAATCTTTAAAATTGTTGTTTATTTCTTAATAGCGTGCAAATACCCGCCTGGCTCCTGGCTCGTATTAATGAGTCAGATATTTTAATATTAAAGATTAGACCCTCCATTTTTATTCATATGTATATACTAGCGACCCGCCGCAACTTCGTTTGGATTGGATATTTTATGTATTTTTCGTTTTGTCACAAAAAGTTTTCAAGTTGTTCTGATAAAATATAACTTAAATCCTTCGTGGCATTATCCTCTATTTGTTTATAAAATTTCATCACAATCCATTCAGCCATTCCGAAAATTAGCCCAGACACACAAAGCGACCGACAGATAGACAAAAATTAAAAAAAATGGTTGTATTTGTCTTAATAACATGCAAATAACTCCCTGAGCTTAATAGGAGCTAGTTATTTCAATATTACAGACATACATTTTAATTTTATTTATATGTATTGATTTTTAGATATAAAATACTTTATTGCATAAGGGTTATCACACTTAATAAAATCAAGAAGGGACGGGGAGTTGAAGGTTATCATAGTAGCCAAGCTTGACAGGCGGATCTTTGTGTAATCGAAAAACTAATAAAGTAAATGGTCATTGACGATTATTATAAAAAATCTAAATGACGCTGACATTAATAGATATCAATCAGGCGAAACGGCAGCGAATCGCTAGTATTGAAAAAAAAATTGTATTCTCAGATATTTTATTACATACTACCAACTAATCTATCTTAATAAAATACAATAATAATACAAACGTAACATATTGCGCCTAACTAACCATTCTCCGTATAAACAATATACCTGCGGACAACACCTTTTTGGTGAATAGAATCGTTTGGGCCAAATGAAACATTGACCTACTTACAAATAGGGATAAAACTATTTAGCTCCATACTGACATGATGCGGATACATGAAATTTGGTGGCTAATGGAGTGTTAATTTCAGCAGGCGTAATATTGTTAATTTGGAATGAAAATTGGTGATTTTGAAAGGACGAAAGGAAGCTGAGACTTCAAGTAACACATAAACAAATATGGCGAGGAAAGACAACGACACATAAAGTTTTTAAACAAAAAAACAATTAAATATATAAGAACTTATTAGAAATTAATTAGAATACATACATTGCAGTTTCTGTAAAGGCTGTATTGATGATGATGATGATGGTGAATGTGAATTCACAAACCTCCTAATGTTAGATATTATACAACGAAGGTGAAGGTGAATGTGATATTTTGATGCGAAGATCACATTAAGATATTAATAAAGTCAAGGCAAATTTTAACCGTGAAGTGGCGGTGTAAGAACAACCACTATCTCATAACGTCTCGTTGGTGTCCTAACAGGTGACAGAGGAAAACTGAACCAGAATGGGCAGCAGTACCTATCTGACAGCGTCTGAATAATAATGACAAACTGCGTTGATAACAAATCAAATTAAAAAATACAGCGGTTGCTACAATATACTAATCCACCAATATTTGCATTATATGTTGCATATTTTCTCCCATAAGGCAACTTGTGGGGGAGGCCTATGTAGTGGACTTTTGTTACACTGTAATAGTAATGGTAAATATTATTAGTATCTAGTCTCTTCAGACTTGAGGCACGGCCGTTGATAAAAGTTGTCTCCACGACATACTGTAACGCATTGTGTGCTCTGACAATAGTTGAGTCATCTCAAGCTGAGACTTCAAGTAACACATAAACAAATATGGCGAGGAAAGACAACGACACATAAAGTTTTTAAACAAAAAAACAATTAAATATATAAGAACTTATTAGAAATTAATTAGAATACATTATTTTTTTTACAGGAATAGGGCGACATACGAAAACAAGATCTTCAAGATCGTGGAGCTGGAAGAAGAGATAGACAAGTTGCGCTGGCATATTATAGGATTATCCGAAGTCCGAAGAGAGGGGGAGGACACGGTAATCCTCGAATCCGGCAACTTGCTCTATCACCGGGAAGGCGACCATCTGTCCCAAGGAGGTGTCGGATTTATCGTCCACAAGTCTCTCGTTAACAACGTTGTAAAGATCGGGAGTGTGTCGACGAGGGTTGCGTACCTTATACTCAGAATCACCAAACGGTATTCGCTGAAGGTCATACAGGTTTACGCACCAACCTCGGCACACCCCGATGAGGAGGTGGAGGAAATGTATGAGGATATCTCTAGAGCCATGCATTCCTCCAAAACCCAATATACGGTGTTAATGGGAGACTTCAATGCAAAACTAGGCACAAGAGAGAACGGTGAGCTGAAAGTAGGGAAATTTGGAATAGGGCAACGGAACCCAAGGGGCCACCAGCTGGCCGACTTCATGGAGAAAGAGGGACTCTTTATGATGAACTCTTTCTTCCAGAAGCGGCCCCACAGGAAGTGGACCTGGTCGAGCGCCGATGGTTCGACAAAAAATGAGATTGACTTCATTATGACGACCAGACGACAACTGTTCAGTGATGTCTCCGTGATCGCGAGGGTGAAAACTGGTAGCGATCACCGAATGGTTAGAGGCACACTGAACCTAAACGTTAAGTTGAAGAGGTCTCGTCTAATGAAGTCAACACTCCGTCTCCCTCGTGCTCTGTTCCAAAGTCCCGAAACCTTTCAGCTCGAGTTACAAAACCGTTTTCAGTGCCTGGAAGACTGCAATGAAGTGGACGATATGAATGACAAGCTCGTGGCAACTGTCCATGCGGTCGGAGCTAAGTTCTGCAAGACCCGCCGCAGAAGAACACAAAAACTCTCCGATCACACTCTTAATCTCATGGCTGTTAGACGGGAGATGAAGCTACATTCTTCAACAGACTTGACAGCATACAGGTATCTGAACAGACAGATCTCCAAATGCATGCGGCGGGACTTACGCAACTTCAATACAGTTCCTATTGAAGAAGCGCTCGAGCAGAACCAAGGCTCCAAAGTCTTTGCCAGAGATCTGTCTGCCAGAAAGAGCCAACTGTCAAAGCTGAAGACAGAATGTGGCAGCATCGTTTCCGGGACACCTGAGATTTTGAGTGAGATTGAGAGGTTCTATGGGCAGCTGTACACATCATCGTTGGAGCCACACGCAAGTGTGAGTAACAATCCAAGAGCGAGTCTCATCCGACACTATTCCGAAGATATCCCGGATGTCAGTCTGTGCGAGATTAGGATGGCTCTCCAGCACCTTAAAAACGGTAAGGCCCCAGGCGAGGATGGAATTACAGCGGAGCTTCAGAAAGCGGGTGGAAAACCGGTACTTGAAGTCCTTCAGAAGCTCTTTAATTCTGTCCTCCATGGTGGCATTACACCGGAGGCGTGGAGCAGAAGTGCGGTGGTCTTCTTTTTCAAGAAAGGTGGCAACGCTCTCTTGAAGAACTACAGACCGATTTCCCTTCTGAGTCGCGTCTACCTGCTGTTTTCGAGAGTCATTACGAAACGTCTCGCGCGCAGACTTGACGACTTCCAGCCTCCCGAACAAGCCGGTTTCCGAAAGGGCTATAGCACCATAGACCACATACATACCCTTCGGCAAGTTGTACAGAAGTCCGAAGAGTACAATTTGCCACTATGTCTGGCGTATGTGGACTATGAGAAAGCCTTTGATTCCGTCGAAATTTGGGCGGTGCTGCAGTCCCTTCAGCGGTGCCAAGTTGACTGTCGGTATATCGAAGTGTTGAAGTGCTTGTACAGTAGGGCTACGATGGTTATCCGAGTACAGAACCAGAATACGAAACCTATCCAATTGCAGAGAGGTGTAAGACAGGGTGACGTCATATCCCCGAAACTCTTCACCGCTGCATTGGAAGACGTTTTCAAGCTTCTGGACTGGAAAGGATACGGTATCAACATCAATGGCGAGTACATGACTCACCTTCGATTTTCCGACGATATAGTCCTTATGGCAGAATCGCTGGAGGACCTAAGCACTATGCTCAATGACCTCAATAGTGTTTCCCAACGGATAGGTCTTAAGATGAACATGGACAAAACAAAGATCATGTTTAATGTCCATGTCACACCTATGCCGGTAGTTGTTGGGAGCACTAAGCTCGAAGTTGTTGACGAGTATGTTTACCTGGGACAAATAGTCCGACTAGGTAAGTCCAACTTCGACCGAGAGGTCAATCGACGGATTCAACTCGGCTGGGCAGCGTTCGCGAAGCTACGACACATCTTCTCGTCAGACATACCTCAAAACCTTAAAACGAAATTGTACAACCAGTGCGTGTTGCCAGTGATGACTTACGGAACTGAGACGTGGTCCTTCACTGCTGGCCGTATGAGGAAGCTCAAGGTCGCTCAGCGAGCTATGGAGAGGGCTATGCTCGAAGTTTCTCTGCGTGATAAACTTAGGAATGAGGATATCCGCAGTAGAACCAGAGTGACCGACATAGCCCAACGGATTAGTAAGCTGAAGTGGCAGTGGGCCGGCCATATAGCTCGAAGAACCGACAACCGATAGGGAAGAAAGGTTCTCGAGTGGCAGCCTCGTACCGGTAGGCGAAGTGTAGGGCGTCCCCCCACGAGATGGAGTGACGACCTGGTAAGACATGCAGGAAGTCGATGGATGCAGGTGGCTCAGGACCGTGCTTTGTGGCATTCTTTGGGGGAGACCTATGTTCAGCAGTGGACTTGTGAAGGGCTGTAATGATGATAATGATGACGAAAACACAGTCCACCTGATGGTTAGTGGTTGCTGTGACCCATAGACATCTACATTTATCCTCGTTTGCGAATCAAAATGCAGATGGGTTGTCACCCGTGAGGACTAAGTTGAAATACCTCTTTTCCAGTAAAAAGGGTCTCCGGTTCTCTACACTCACTATACGAAACACAGCACTGTTAAACTGCTATTTTGCGCTGTCCGTGCGTGGTTTGTGGTACGTGGTCCTACCTCGGTCCAGCCGACCCACTCGCGCTACAACTATACCACTAATATAGCTGCAGCATGGCATATAGGTTCCAAAGCGATGCTGCAGCTATATTACGCAGCACGAATGAATCAGCTTGACTGAGGAAGAACCACGCTCACACAGAATACCAACGTAAAGCATCAGCTCACTGTGGTCGGGGTTTTTGATGTGAGCTGATCGCTCTGATTTAAAAATTGATTTTCTCGTGGGGTTATTTTTTTTTATAGGATAAGGGTGACAAACGAGCACACAGTCCAGCTGATGGTAAGTGGTTGCTGCGGCCCATAGACATCTACATCTATCCACTGTTACAAATCAAAATGTAGATGCATTGTCACCCGTGAGGATTAAGATGGAATGACTCATTTCCAGTAAAAAGGGCCTCCGGCCACCTGCACTCACCAAGCGAAACACAGAGGTAAACCTCTACTTCACGCTGGTTTTCTGTGAGGTCGTGGTACTACCTCGGTTCGAGCCGTCCCATCCGTGCGACAGCAAAAGCTGCCGCGTGGCTCTACCACTGTTAAAATGTTTAGGAATTGACTGTTTATGGGTTAATCTCTATGATCTAAACTTTTCTAAAGTGGTTTTATAGCAAACGAGTATACAGTTCACCTAATGGTGATAATGATAGTGATAATTTATTTATATTAATTTATAAGCATTTATGTATCCCAAGTAGATGAGAAAACAATAGAAATACCCCATTATACCCCACACTACAAAAATTTAAAACCTATGTTAGCGTATATATAAACTTCTAATTTTTCTTAAAGACAAGTGCCTTAATAAATATACAGAAGCAGTAATATTGCTTAAGAAGAAATGGGTCATATCTTTCAGCAATTATTCTCATGATAGAGTTGGAATGAATCTTCCAAGCAACAAGGCTGTTTGCTTTCTCATAATGGCGTAGTAGTCATCTGTATGCGCTTTTGCAAGCATGCTTGGTGCACTGCGAAATCGGGGTAGCCCCAACAAGATCCTGAATCCATTGTTGTACTGGACAAGTAAGACGTTGACAGTAGAAAACTTGACAGTAGGCTTTTAAATAATTTTATCATTACTTGTTCACTAAAATGGTCACTGTCAATTATAAGTAACTGCAACATATTATAATATTCTATGTTAAGTAAAAAACAACAAAAAAAAATTAAAATACTGTAAGAAATTACCGAAACAAACATGACAGATATTCTAAAAGCTTATTAAGTGATAAAGCCGAAATTTTTGAAAAAAGTTTTTATTTTAATTTTTTTTACAGAATAGGATGACAAACGAGAATACAACCCACTTGATGGTAAGTGGTTACTGTGGCCCATAGACATCTACATCTATCCTCGTTTGCGAATTAAAATGCAGATGCGTTTTCAGCCGTGAGGACTAGAATGCCTCTTTTCCAGTTAAAAGGGTGTCCGGTTCTCTACACTTACCATTCGAAACACAGCAGCGTTATGCTGCTATTTTAAAATGGTATTCTGTGAGAGCGTCGTCCTCTCCCGGTTGAGCCGACACATTCGTGCTACAACTATACTATTAATATAGCTGCAGCATGACTTCTACCACGTAAAAATTTCAATTGTCAATAGGCCTAGCAAGAACAAGATCGAATAATCTCTACAACGGGAGAGACTCATGTTCAGCTGTGGACTTTCAGGGACTGATGATGATTATTTAAAACAATAAAAAACTTTTTAAATTTAATATAGCGGTATGCTAAATAACTTTCCTCGCTTAATTATTATACAGATATAAAACTTTGTGTTATACCGTTTATAACTTGTCCTAAATTTATACAAATGATAATAATAATATCTCTAATTTAATGTATGCCGTCGATTAATCGTGTTGTTAAAATTAAGCTCCCTTTACATTATTTAAGACGAACTTACTGTTTCTTGGCTTGTGTAATTTGTCTTGAGGATAAGTTATTACTAAGTTATTAATATTTGTGGTAATAAATACATATTGCATATATAAGTAAGTTGTATGAATAATTGGAATTACGGTTCTTGTAAGCAAGCTCATAGCTAATTGACTATAAAATAAAATACTATAATTTGGATAGATATTCAAGTAGTTTCTATTTAAAAAAGATCGGTGTATAATTTATAGGCATCTTACAGATATTTGATCTCCCAGACAGCATTTGTTTTTAAAATTCCAAAGAGTTTGGTACCACATTCTCACTTTACTTCTGTGCTGTTAGCTAGTTGGCTTGTTTTGCTTATTGAAATTTCTGACCGTGAGCTAAAATGTCCGAAGCCTGAGCCACTTGCATACATTGACTTTTTCCTGTCCAGTTTGTGGGAGCGGGCTGTTCAACTGTACGCTTTCCGGTAAAATGTAACCACGAGAAAACCTTTTGCCTCCATCGGTTGTCGGTTCTTCAAGCAGTTAAAGTAAAAATTCAAACAAAAAAAAGCCCATTTATATAACGCTATGAGTTAAAGAGTGAATATGATTCATTCCTTCAATATAGCTCGACATCTGGACGAATTGTTTCCGGAAAGTTTCAAATCCTATTTTTCCTTTTCATCAACCAAATTCATTTTTAGAGTTTTGCCAAAAGTTTTGCGTCTGCAAAACTTTTAACAAGTTTTTAGGTGATATGCTTTGGATGTCCGAAAAGTACACCGTGTAACAAAGTTTTCACGTGAGACCAATTACAGAAAAATGTCTGCGTCAAACAGATTTGTAATTTTAACTAATTCTTCAGTTTTATGTAATACTCGAAGGATGTCTAGGGTAGTTATTTTATTAAGTAATAGATTTTTAATATTAGATGAATTTATTCAATATCGCCAATTTTACGCGTTTAGTAGAAGATGAAAGGAAATGCCGTGTAGTGGCGGTCAAGAATATCCACTACCCCTTATCCTCCCGTGGGTGTCATAAAAGGCGACAAAGGGAAACAAAATTACAATAAAAAAACTGCCGTTGCCAACCCGTTCGCCAAGCGTGGCAACTATAGCAAATATCCCCCAATGATTAAAGCAACAAACAGACGGACCCCAGTCCCCGGCGGCCCCGCTATTCCTGGCTACGGTGGGGACCATGGTAACGGCGGGGCAGGGGGTGCTAAGAATCTCCGGTGGATCGGTTGCCACCTAAAACGACTCGACCTGGCAACATACAACGCACGCACCCTGAGGACTGACGAGAAGATCGTGGAGCTGGAAGAAGAGATAGACAAGTTGTGCTGGGATATTATACGATTATCTGAAGTCTGACGAGAGGGGGAGGACACGGTTATCCTCGAATCCGGCAACTTGCTCTATTACCGGGAGGGCGACCATCTGTCCCAAGGAGGAGTCGGATTTATCGTTCACAATTCTCTCGTTAACAATGTTGTAAGGATCGGGAGTGTGTCGACGAGGGTGGCGTACCTTATACTCAGAAACACCAAACGGTATTCGCTGAAGGTCATACAGGTTTACGCACCAACCTCGGCACACCCCGATGAGGAGGTGGAGGAAATGTATGAGGATATCTCTAAAGCCATGCATTCCTCCAAAACCCAATATACGGTGTTAATGGGATACTTCAATGCAAAACTAGGCACAAGAGAGAACGGTGAGCTGAAAGTAGGGAAATTTGGAATAGGGCAACGGAACCCAAGGGGCCAGCAGCTGGCCGACTTCATGGAGAAAGGGGGACTCTTTATGATGAACTCTTTCTTCCAGAAGCGGTCCCACACCCGACGGTTCGACAAAAATGAGATTGACTCCATTATGACGACCAGACGACAACTGTTCAGTGATGTCTCCGTTATCGCGAGGGTGAAAACTGGTAGCGATCACCGAATGGTTAGAGGCACACTGAACCTAAACGTTAAGTTGGAGAGGTCTCATCTAATAAAGTCAACGCTCCGTCCCCCTCGTGCTCTGTTCCAAAGTCCCGAAACCTTTCAGCTCGAGTTACAAAACCGATTTCAGTGCCTAGAAGACTGCGACGACGTGAACGATATGAATGACAAGCGCGTGGAAACTGTCCATACCGTCGGAGCAAAGTTTTGCAAGACCCGCCGCAGAAGAACACAAAAACTCTCCGATCACACTCTTAATCTCATGGCTGTTAGAAGGGAGATGAAGCTAAATTCTTCAACAGATTTGACAGCATACAGGCAACTAAACAGACATATCTCCAAATGCATGCGGCGGGACTTACGCAAATTCAATACAGCTTGTATTGAAGAAGCAATCGAGCGGAACCAAGGCTCCAAAGTCTTTGCCAGAGATCTGTGTGCCAGAAAGAGCCAACTGTCAAAGCTGAAGACCGAATGTGGCAGCATCGTTTCCGGGACACCTGAGATTTTGAGTGAGATTGAGAGGTTCTATGGGTAGCTGTACACGTCATCGTTGGAGCCACACGCAAGTGTGAGTAACGATCCAAGAGCGAGTCTTATCCGACACTATTCCGAAGATATCCCGGACGTCAGTCTGAGCAAGATTAGAATGGCTTTCCAGCACCTTAAAAACGGCAAGGCCCCAGGCGAGGATGGAATTACAGCGGAGCTTCTGAAAGCGGGTGGAAAACCGGTACTGGAAGTCCTTCAGAAGCTCTTTAATTCCATCATCCATGGTGGCATTACACCGGAGGCGTGGAGCAGAAGTGCGGTGGTCTTCTTTTTCAAGAAAGGTGGCAACGCTCTCTTGAAGAACTACAGACCGATTTCCCTTCTGAGTCGCGTCTACGTGCTGTTTTCGAGAGTCATTACGAAACGTCTCGCGCGCAGACTTGACGACTTCCAGCCTCCCGAACAAGCCGGTTTCCGAAAGGGCTATAGCACCATAGACCACATACATACCCTTCGGCAAATTGTAGAGAAGTCCAAAGAGTACAATTTGCCACTATGTCAGGCGTATGTGCACTGTGAGAAAGCCTTTGATTCCGTCGAAATTTGGGCGGTGCTGCAGTCCCTTCAGCGGTGCCAAGTTGACTGTCGGTATATCGAAGTGCTGAAGTGTTTGTACAGTAGAGCTACGATGGCTATCCGAGTACAGACAGAACCAGAGTACGAAACCTATCCAATTGCAGAGAAGTGTAAGACAGGGTGATGTTATATCCCCGAAACTCTTCACCGCTGCATTGGAAGACGTTTTCAAGCTTCTGGACTGGAAAGGATACGGTATCAACATCAATGGCGAGTACATCACTCACCTTCGATTTGCCGACGATATAGTCTTTATGGCAGAATCGCTGGAGGACCTAAGCACTATGCTCAATGACCTCAATAGTGTCTCCCAACGGATAGGTCTTAAGATGAACATGGACAAAACAAAGATTATGTTTAATGTCCATGTCACACCTATGCCGGTAGTTGTTGGGAGCACTAAGCTTGAAGTTGTTGACGAGTATGTTTACCTGGGACAAATAGTCCGACTTGGTAAGTCCAACTTCAATCGAGAGGTCAATCGACGGATTCAACTCGGCTGGGCAGCGTTCGGGAAGCTACGACACATCTTCTCGTCAGATATACCTCAAAACCTTAAAACGAAATTGTACAACCAGTGCGTGTTGCCAGTGATGACTTATGGAACTGAGACGTGGTCCTTCACTGCTGGCCGTATGAGAAGCTCAAGGTCGCTCAACGAGCTATGGAGAGGGCTATGCTCGGAGTTTCTCTGCGTGATAAACTTAGGAATGAGGATATCCGCAGTAGAACCAGAGTAACCGACATAGCCCAACGGATTAGTAAGCTGAAGTGGCAGTGGGCCGGCCTTATAGCTCGAAGAACCGACAACCGATCGGGAAGGAAGGTTCTCGAGTGGCAGCCTCGTACCGGTAGACGATGTGTAGGGCGACCTCTCACGAGATGGAGTGACGACCTGGTAAGACATGCAGGAAGTCGATGGATGCAGGTGGCTCAGGACCGTGCTTTGTGGCATTCCTTGGGGGAGGCCTATGTTCAGCAGTGGACTTATGAAAGGCTGTAATGATGATGAAATGATGAAAGGAAATGAGTTACGCGGCGGGGCAACATAACAAATTCACTTTTTGTTAACATACGGTTTCCCTCCCCATATGTTTTGTGTACTGCGAACTATTTAGGAAAATAGATCTTTAAGAAGTATACCCTAAAACAAATAAAAAGCCGTAACGAATTCCTAAACACCTAAAGCCTGCGAATTATTGCGTACTAACATTAGTGCGGAGCGTTTACCTTTGAAAATATGTGTGCTGTCATTCGATATGAGACTAGCGGAGCTTAACCGAGACATAAGCAGCTTAAGCAAGCGTGCTTTGAGTGTTTTATTGTTGTGAACTCAATTGTTATCACTTGCTTACTGAAATTTACTTTGTTATATAAAAATAATTAACCGTTTAATGTGGATGTAAGAATACATACTACTATACTAGCTTCTACTAGCTGTTCCCCTCGACTTCGCCCGCCGTGTTTTATTTTTTTTGCGCAGAACTCTAATTCTTTTTCTAAAATAAAAGTAGCCCTAGTTACTCCTTATAATATCAGCTATCTGTCAATGAAAGTCTCGTCAAAATCGATTCAGCCGTTTCGGAGATTTGCCGGGACAAGCAGACTAACAGACAGACAGAAAAACAGACAAACATTTTAAAAATTGTGTTTTTGTTATTAGTACCGTACGTACTTTTATATGCATTTAGTAAAAAGCTGTTATTTTGACATTACAAACAGACACTTCAATTTTATTTATTTGTATAAATTAAATATGAGTTTGCTTACAAGAACAGTAATTCCAATTATTCATATAACTTACTTATAAACGCAATATGTATTTATTACCACAAATATTAATAATAACTTATCCTCAAGACAAATTACGTCTCAAGCCAAGAAACAGTAATTTCGTCTTAAATAATGTCTACAGATCTTAATTTTAACAACGCGATTAATCGACGGCATACACCAAAGTTGGTTATAAATTATGACTGATTTAGGAGATTCGAAACATTATTTCATTTGTACAAATTTAGGATAAGTTATGAACGATATAACACAAAGTTTTATATCAGTATAGTAATTCAGCGAGAAAAGTTATTTAGCACACCGCAAGAAGTTTGACACTATATTGAAATTAAAAAGTTTATTTAATTTCAATATAGTGTTTATTATTATTTTATTGTTTTAAATAATTATCATCAGCCCCTGAAAGCCCCTGCTGAACATGAGTCTCTCCCGTTGTAAAGATAATTTGATCTTGTTCTTGGCAGGCCCATTGACATTTGAAGTACCTATGACGCTGTATCACGTCATAGGTCTGGGTATACACGGTGGCGTAAACGATATGGAATACTACCATCTATCGGAAGTCGTAAGATTCTTCTTCCATTTTACATAGTCGCCATTTACGGTACACCAATAGAATTAAATAGGGGTTCGTACCACGTCACCACCATACGCCGAATTGTTATAATTACTATCTATAGTATCTTCAGTCGTTGTTCTGTCCCGAAATTTAATTTAAAATAAAAAAAAACCTATAACTCGAACGCAGGGCCACCTACCGGGTCAAAATGTAAATCTAACCTATCCGGGAACCCATTTAAACACACAAAAAATTCATCGATATCGGTCCAGCCGTTTAGGAGGACTTCAGTGACAACCACAAAAACCGCTAGTAATAAACTATTTTAGAACTATTATAATTATTTTATTGCATTTTGATTGTTAGTAAAGGATAAACGTAGGAGTCTATAAGCTACAGCTTTCACATATCACCAGGTAAACCGTGTGTTCATTTGTCACATTATTCTATATAAAAGACAATAAAAAACGTATTTATTTTATATTTTTACGTATAATGTGTTTCCACATAATATAAATACCAAATTTTATTTATTTGTGTAATTTACAGCTACATTTACAATTTAGATAATATGATAATATATTGGAACCAACATACCAATAATAGCTTCTACATATCAGCAGAAAACATTTGCAACAAATCGTTACTTAGACACAGTTCTTACAAAATCTATTGTAAGAGTATATTTAATGCTCGCAGTATTGTTGCAGAATAATTCTAAGTCGCTGTTTTCACAATACTTCTTAAATAACCTCAAATAACTTGTTATGAAACTGCCACTTCTGTCATGACAAGTTGGAACACAGAGTTATACATTTTTGCGCAGATTTTTTTAAACTTTCAATGAGATTTACTGCAATGCAGCTCCGGATACTTTGTCCGATTTTTATTAAAAATCAGGTGTAAGCTGTATTTCTGCGTATGTTTAGAGGCAGCAGATGAAGTCTTAAGTACTGCTCCTCGTAGTCAGTAAAAGATAGGCTGAATTTGTGGTACAAAAAAGCAGTGAATTTGTTTTAAATTGCTTCAATATTGTTTTTATAAATGGCTTGTTTGTTTTGTTTCTTAATATGAAATCTATGCTGGCATAGCAGGCGTACTGTAAATTAATGTGTCCGTAAGCATAATAT
Source organism: Parnassius mnemosyne (assembly GCA_963668995.1). Taxonomy (NCBI): domain Eukaryota; kingdom Metazoa; phylum Arthropoda; class Insecta; order Lepidoptera; family Papilionidae; genus Parnassius; species Parnassius mnemosyne. The sequence continues at coordinate 45,896,954 of CAVLGL010000046.1, read as the reverse complement.
AATAAATTAAAAACTTTTATAGTTAATTTATTTTTCATAACTTTTAAAAAACCGTTATGCTTTATAAACTGTATTAACAATGAGATCTATACGGAGAGTGAACAAAATATGGTATCGTGAATTACCCAAGTCATTTATGTCTATGTTTGTCTATGTCCTTTGTAAGGATTAATTTTTAAATTTATAATTAAATTAAAGATTATTTCTCTTACGCTTTAGCGTAATACAAAAAAACAAAAAAAAAAGTTAAAACTAATTTTAATGGAAATATTTATATTAAATAAATAAATATTTTCAGAAACTATTCCACTTCTGATGTTAGAAATTAATCTCAAATGTATTTTAATAAAAGAACACTACTCGGTTACAAACTCTGCTTACTATTAGGACCCCAATTACATGATAACACCAAAGTATGCAAGCCAACAGCATCACTAACCATCTCAATGTAACACAGGGCAGCCTCTCAACAAGACGATCTTCCTTGCCGACACTTTACAATGACGGCTTTACAAAAACATTCTAGGAGTAGGGCAGAAAAGACTACGTGGAGTTGGGGCGTGCTGGTTTCATTTTAGTACAGATTCGATCAGATCAGATATCATATCTATAAAGTCAGGTTGCCTTCGCTCCCGTCACAACCTTCTAACCTATTACTTACAACTGAAATTATTTCTGGGTGTTCAAGAATTTCTGGGCAGATTTAAACAATTCAGAATTAAAACAGTATATTATAATCATTTCTTTATTGTCTGTGAGCATAATTTTTTTATTAATTCCTCAAAAGGATTTCATTTATTCCTTATAATTTCCCATCTCCATAAATATTCATATATCAAGTCGGTAAAATTTTCTCTATTATTATAGATTATTATTATTATTATTTGGTCTATTTGGCCCTTGGTATTGTGATTATGTCACAATAATTCTGCCAATGTCCGGTATTATTATAGATGTCTTTGCGAAATATCTCTTGACAGAGAGTATAGACAGTAGAATAATGTGACAATAGTCTTACGTCCTTTTCGCACTTACACAAAATTCTGTATGCTATCCAGCTTTCACAGTAATTTTTCCATGTTTAACACATTTTAGGTTACAATAGTTTTATTTTTATTTTTTCGATAACTGTGCATTTCCTTTTAATGTGAGTGATATAATCGGGTACCAAATCCCTACCAAATAAAACACCTTACTCCGTCAAATTCGTGCCAAACGATTCTAAATCTAAGCCGCTTTGTCGCTTGGCAGATTCGCTCCAACTCTATCATGAGAATAATTTCTGAAAGAAATCACTAATTTCTTCTTAAGCAATATTACTGCCTCTGTTTAGTTAATAAGGCACTTGTCTTTTAGAATAAGATTTAGGTACTAAAATAGGTTTTAAGTTTTTGTTGTGTAGGGTATAATGGGATATTTCTATTGTTTTATCATCTCCTTGGGATAAATAAATGCTTATAAATATATATAAATAAATTATCACTATCATTATTACTATTAGGTGAACTGTTTGCTCGTTTGCTATAAAACCACTTTAAAAAGGTTTAGATCATAGAGACAAACTTATAAACAGTCAATTGCTAAACATCTCATCATCATCATAAAAGCTCCAAGGGGGAGGCGTTGGCCGTTAGTCTGGACATTGCGAAGGCCTTCAACTGGGTTAGGCACAAAGCGCTTCTTTCGAGGCTCCCTTCCTATGGGTTTCCCGAGAAATTGTGCAATTGGATAACCTGCTTCCTTGCAGATCGGAGCATCAAAGTCATTGTAGACGTTGCATGTTCTGACTATAAGCCTATTAACACTGGTGTTCCACAAGGCTGTGTGCTATCACCACGCTGTTTCTTCTGCATATCAATGATATGTTGCTAACTGGTAACATTCATTGCTATGCGGATAACAGCACTGGTGATACTCTATACACCGGCCGTGCCAATATTTCTCGGGAAAACGTCGCTGAGTACCGGAACAAACTTGTGTCTGAAGTCGAGTCTTTGCTGAGCAAAGTCTCGGATTGGGGGCGACTAAATCTAGTCCAGTTTAATCCTCAGAAGACACAAGTTTGCGCGTTTAATCCTCAGAAGACACAAGTTTGCGCGTTTACCGCTAAAAAGAACCCCTTTGTCGTATCTCCTCAGTTTCAAGGCACTCCCCTTCTTGCCTCAGCCAGTATCGGAATCCTCGGAGTCGACATATCGAGTGACGTGCAGTTTCGTGGTCACTTGGAAGGGAAGGCCAAATTGGCCTCTAAAAAGCTTGGAGTGCTCAGCAGAGCGGGACAGTATTTCATGCCGGCACACCGCCTGCAACTTTACAAGGCGCAAGTTCGGCCTCACATGGAATACTGTTCCCATCTCTGGGCAGGGGCTCCCCAGTGCCAGCTCCTTCCACTTGACCTCATCCAACGCAGAGCTGCGCGAATCGTCGATGACCGAGCCCTTTCCGATCGGCTCGACTCATTGGCACTGCGAAGAGATGTTGCATCCCTTTGCATTTTCTTTCGCATCTACCATGGGGAGCGCTCTGAGGAATTGTTCGGATTAATCCCAGCCGCCAAATTTCACGAACGCACATCGCGGCAGAACTCCCGATACCATCCACACCATCTGGATGATTGGCGGTCCACCACTGTGCGATTTAGAAGATGTTTTCTTCCTCACACGACCTCCTTGTGGAATCGATTACCATCAGCGATTTTTCCGGACCGATACGACTTAGGGACCTTCAAGAAAAGAGCGTACTCCTTTTTAAAAGGTCGGCAACGCATCTGCGATTCCCCTGGTGTTGCAGTTGTTCATGGGCGGCGGTAGTCACTTACCATCAGGTGAGCCGCATGCTCGTTTGCCCCCTCTCCTATAAAAAAAAAATCCGTCAAGTGTCATATTTCCCTATAAGATGCAGGAGTGTACAAACTGAATTGTGAACGTGGTCTCTAGGACATAGGACAAACAAAAAGATCTATAAAAATGCGCGTTGAAGAACATATAGCTGACGTGAAGCACCGACGTATTGGGAAGTCTGCAGTTTGTGGACATGTTCAAGATCGTCCCCGCCATAACATTAGATTTGATAGACCACAAATCCTCGCAAAAGAACACCGAATTCTACCAAGGATGATTTGCGAGGCTATTGAAATTAAAAAACGGAAGATGGATGGGTTCTGCCATCTGCTTGAGATCCCATAATTAATAAAATTAAATCCAAATCCAAGTATACCAGTGCTAGACTTTAAGATACTGTAAGCTCATTCTGCGTAAATCGGACCAAAAATTAATATTAAAAAACTGAAGGTAGCCCGGCTAACTATGACATCAGGACGTCAAATGCCCTAGTTCCCCGTGACCACGGGTATTGGAAAGCACCCGAAACGTCGCGAATATAAAATAAGTTAATATACGCGATAAAATCCGTAAAAGTAGTTTTATTTAAATACATCACAATCGGTTCAGTTATTCCGAAGATTAACCCGGACAGATAGACAAAGAGAAAATAATTTTGCAAATGATTATTCATCACTTAATAGCATGCAAATAGATCCCTGAACTCGATTAATGGCAGTTATTTTGATAATACAAACATACATTTAAATTTTATTTATATGTATCTCTTTATCTTAAGAAAAACCAGCATCTTCCTGTAGATTTTTTTTATAGTACAAGGGTGACAAACGAGCACACAGTCCACCTGATGGTAAGTGGTTGCTGTGACCCATAGACATCTACATCTATCTTCGATTACGAATGAAAATGCAGATGCGTTGTCACCCGTGAGGACTAAGATGGAATGCCTCGTTTCCAGTAAAAAGCGTCTCCAGTTCTCTACACTCACCATACAAAACACAGCAGCGTTAAGCTACTATTTGACGCTGGTATTCTGTAAGAGCGTGGTCCTTCCCCGGTCGAGCCGACCCATTCGTGCTACAACCATAATATAGCTGCAGCATGGCTCTACCACGTAATAAAACAATCAATGATAACGTCAGAGGCGACAGACAGTAATGACACAGGAGCAGCCGACCCGCCTGTCAAGCTTGGCTGGTATGATTAACCCCCCACCCTCCCCCACTACAAGGCAACCTATATGTTACTAAAACTGAAACTATATTTTTAGAATTATACATCAGTCAGCATTTTAGAATTACATAACTTAACTCTCAATAAAACAATGCATGCATAATCACCCCTGAGGAATAAGATGGAATGCCTCGTTCCTAGTAAAAAGAGTGCCCGGCTCTCTACACTCGCCATATGAAACACAGCAGCATTAATCTGATATTTCACATTGGTATTCAGTGAGTGTTTCTTTGTTTATCCCGTATGCGTTCCTATACCTTTGATCCGATAACGATGAAACTTAAGTGAGCTTTAGTTTGCCCGCTAATAATTTTTTTTTTGTTAGTTTTATATGGGTTCCTATACTATTTATCCGCTTTAGAGCGTTACAATGCATCTCAGGCACAGCCAGATAATAATATTAAATTGACTCCGTTCCAAGTGTAAACGGAGCCGTTCAACTAAATGCGAATTGATGTTGGTAAATGTGATTACACCCTTATGCAATAAAGTAATTTTTATCTATAATTCAAAATTTTTATATATAAATAAAATTGAAGTATCTGTCTGTAATATTGAAATAACTAACTCCTATTAAGCTCATGGAGTTATTTTTATGCTATTAAGACAAATACAACCCCTTTTTTAAATTTTTGTCTGTCTGTCGGTCGGTTTGTCTGTTTTCGGAATGGCTGAACGGATTGTGATAAAACTTTACAAACAAATAGACGGCAATGCCACGAAGAATGTTAGTTAAATTTTATCAGAAAAACATGAAGATTTTTGGTGACAAAAGGAAAAATGGATAAGAGATCCTATCAAAGCGAAGCCGGGGCGGGTCGCTGGTATATAAATACAAATTTAATTGAAGTGTCTATCTTAAATATTAAAATAACTGGCTTCTATTAATCTCAGGGGTTATTAGCATGCTATTAAGACATAAACAACAATTTTAAAAAAATTGTCTGTATTTTTATGGGCTGAACTTCGATGGGCAAAATCGATTGTGATGGAATTTTACGAAAAGATAAGGGCAGTGCCTAAAGAGATATAGACTATCTTTTATACGAAACGCTGGAAGTTTTAAAAATTGGTAAAATAACGAAATAAATCCATCCAGGCGAAGCCAGGTTGGGTCGCTAGTATATCTATGTTTTAACATAATGTAAAGATAATTTAAACTTAAAAATTTTGTACAAACGACTTCAATATAAATTATTAAGAATAAATTAAAAACTGTTGATCAAATCTTAATCAAATAAATAAAATATAAAACTACATGTGAAGCACCAGCTTTCAAATAAAAAAAGAATCATCAAAATCGGTTCACTCAGAAAAAAGTTATGAGGTAACACACATTAAAAAAAAACATACAGTCAAATTGAGTTTCCTGAGAGTCCTGTTTGAATTCGGTAGAAAATATATTTCGCCGATATTTGAATTAATAGAAATAATTTATAAACGATTATTAGACTGCTTTAGAAAGCAATGCCCAATAACTATTGTCAGAGCACACAATGCATTACAGTATGTCGTTGAGACGACTTTTATCAACGGCCGTGCCTCAAGTCTGAAGAGACTAGAGATAAGTAATATTTACCATTCCTATTACAGTGTATCAAGAGTCCACTACGTAGGCCTCCCCCATACTTGCCTTGTAGGGGGAAAATATGTTACAGTCATCACATATGCCAGGCGGATTAGTATATTATAGCAACCACTGTATTTTTTATTCTTTTGGGTTGTCATCAACCGCAGTTTGTTATTATTGTTCAGCCGCTATCAGAAAGGTACTGCTGCCTATTCTGGTTCAGTTTTCTCTTGTCACCTTTTACTACACACACGAGACGTTACGAGGTAGTGGTTATTCTTAAACCGCCACTTCACTGTTAAAATTTGCCTTAACTTTATTTTCTATCTTAATATCATCATCGCCTCAAAATATCACATTACCTTCGTTGTATAATATCTAACATTTAAATGTTTGCAAATTCATATTCATCATTATCATTATCAATACAGCCTTTAGTAGGTATACTGTACAACAAAACCTCTCCTATAGATTGCCTCAAAGCAGATGTTTTGCATCCATTCGGCACACTGCAAATTTCGTCACGTCATCCCTCAGTCCAGTGCTGTTATCCATCCATCTATCCATTACAGCCTATATAATTCCTCAGTTGAACATAGGTCTCCTAATACATTGCCTCATAAGGAGAATTTTGCCTTAGATTCCACGTTTGGCAGGTGGGTTTGCAGCCGCAGCTTTTTAATTATTTTGAGATGTTACCAGAATGCTTCAGCAGCCTATCTTCAACTTTAATTTCCCTCATCGCCTCTTACGACACCTACCACTACGTGACTGGTGTTGCCAAACACAATGTACCATGAATAATATATCACTTTGTTAGTATATTTTAGTTTTCATGGTATAATTTTTCGGTGAGTTTGTTTAATTATTTAGACCCACCTGCCTATCACATCCGGACTTTTGAAGGATAAAAAAAAGAATATCCGTGTAAGTGTGTTTACTAAGAAGTAATTTATAAAAAATTATTTTCATCAAATCGAAATACCTAGTAGAGTCACGCTGCACCAATATAGTGGTTATAGTACGGATGGGTCGTCTTGAACGGGGAAGGACTACGCTCTCACAGAATAACAGCGTAAAATAGTAGCTTGATGCTGCTGTTTCGTAGTCTTCAGGGTGACAACGCGTGTGCAATGTGCATTTTAATTTTCAATCGATAACAGATGTAGATGTCTATGAGCCCCAGTTTCCACTCATCATCAGGTGGACTGTGTACTGGTTTATCATGCTTATTCTATAAAATATTTATCTATCAAAATAGTTTTATTTTTGATCGTGACATCGACGTTTCCAGCATCTGTCGACGTCATAAATAAATTGTCAAATAATTCATACTGATGATGGGTGCCATCTAAATGCGTAGGCTCTTTTTACGTGGTAGAGCCATGCTGCAGCTATATTAGTAGTATATTTGTAGCACGAATGGGTCGGCTCGACCGGGGAAGGACCATGCTCTCACAGAATACCAGCGTCAAATAGCAGCTCAACACTGCTGTGTTTCGTATGGTGAGTGTAGAGAACCAGAGACCCTTTTTACTGGAAACGAGGCATTCCATCTTAGTCCTCACGGGTGGCAACGCATCTGCATTTTGATTCGCAAACGAGGATAAATGTAGATGTCTATGGGCCACAACAACCATTTACCATCAGGTGGACTGTGTACTCGTTTGTCACCCTATACTATAAAAAAAAGGCTAGTTAATCAAGCGTACCGAATTCTTCCAATTCGGAACTGGCCCATATCTACTGATGGACCGTTACGAGATAGTGATAACGAGGGTATGATGGTTCAGTCCAACTTATATTTTAAAAATAAAAAAATTTTCCGCTTCATCTCATTGCTGACAGCTTCAATATGTATAGGATAACCACGCAGTTGTCTCGAATCCCAAAGTCAATTTCGCTCATATAATCCAAGAAGGAGGAATGGAGACGTTATCTTTCATTCATTGTGTGTTTTGTTGAAAAATTCTTTTTCCTATCCCATTGTACTGGAATACAAAAGACAATATGATTTTATTCTGATATATAGATTCATACTCTAGTTAATTATTATTTTGTCTTCACACTTTAAGCGAGCAATTATTTTATTTAAGTTTTTTTCATTTATTCAAAATATTAAAAACAAAAACAAAATGATTTTTTTTAGCCCTACAGCAGAAACCACACACGGTTTAGTTGCTGTGGTCTATTAACTATAAACTATTATCTTATACTAAAAACTATTATAGATAATAATGGTAGATTTATATATTTATTAACTAATCACTAAGTATATTATTACTTACTTACTTATGTTATGTTATCATTTAAGATACTATTAATATATTATACTAACTTACAATAATACAAATACACATACCATACCGACCATCTAGTTATTTAATTAGAAACTCTTTTAGTGTTCTTTTATCTATTTTTACTTTATAATATTTTACTTTATTTAAGATAGTGAGAGGAAGTTCGTTGAGTAAAGAGGGGAGCAGGTATTCCCGTGTGCGGTTGTCATAAACATTTTTGTAAGTTGGAAGCTTAAATGTCGGTAACCTATTCAACTTAGGTAGGGTTACAGTTCTACTATACTCGTATTTTTTTAATTTACTCAACTGTTCCCACTTTTCACACAGGGCTGCCAATTTAATTTCTTCATATACATTTAACGTTTTACAATATTTAAATAAGTATGAATCATCATGTCTGTATAGTTGCTTAACATAGTTAGGAACTATTGCTTTTGAGATTTTTAGTTGTATTATAGAAATTTCTGGTATATAAGTTTTAAATGTTCTACCTTAACTAATCAGTCCATAGTTTATTATTGAACTTGCTAATGCCAAATATTTTTTTTTAATCTTTATTTAAGAGCTTAATCAAAATGCGATTATGTCGCTCTATTTGACATCATTTAGAACTAAATAACATTAAATTTAACAAGCAAACAGAAATGAAAACAAGTACTATCTAATTGACAGATCTGAGGAAAACATTATGTTATATAATTTAGCCAATAATTTTGTTTCATCGGAATGAGAATTGGATAAAATAATGTTACAATCAGCAAATTCCTTTAAAATATTTTTACACTTAGCTATTCAAAAGGCAGCATTGCGGGCACACTCCATCAAGACATGCATTAAGTCCTCGGGAACACCGCATTGTTCACAGTTCGGTGACGGGACTTTATTCATAAGAAAAGCAAAATTCTTGCATGGAATGTGTCCAGAACGCAGCCTCATAAACACTATTGCGTCCTTTCTTGGTGATATGTGACTATCAATCCATGGAATTCTGAGAGGATGTGGCTGAACCGTTTTATACCAGATACCTTTTTCTTTAGAGCGTAAATCAAAATATTCCTTCCATAATTTGTAGCATTGTTGTTTGATTAACCAAATGCAATCTGTATAATAAGGAAGTACATTATAATCAATTCCATCAGTAATAGCTTGTCTAGTTAAGACGTCTACCCTTTCATTATATTCAACGCCACAGTGTGACGGAATCCACTGTAACTTTATAGATTTAGAATTAGAGTGCAGATTTAAAATACAGTCCAGGACTGAGTAGGCTACCGGAGTGCCTCGTAGGCCCGAGGTGCACCGAGCCAAGTGTTGGAGTGCGCTTTTGGAGTCTGTGAATATCACTATATTGTCTTGTGGTAACGATATTGCGTAAGACAAAGCCTCACAGATTGCTATAAGTTCCGCCTCCATAATGCATATTATGTCACTGTCTATTTTTAGTTGTAGACTAATGTCGCATTGTGGGTCATAAAATGCTGAACCAATTCTACTCCCATCCATCAGTAAAGAGTTTATAATAATTTTTATATCGCTGGTTGATAAAATCCAAGCATAATAACTTTAAATTAAAATTGCTGTAGCTTCGCTTTTTTTTAACAAGATTCGGGATATTACAATGAATTACATCATCCAAATCTATGTTGGTAACCCAGGTATTCATAGAAAACATTTCTAATTGTCGGCTGGAATGAATATAAACATTAGAAAGACAATCAAACACAGTTAATAATAGTGGCTTCTTTTTATTCCGCCAATATCTGTTGTCCTTGTATGTCAATAATTCTCGTAATATTTTAATTGTAATATTGTTTTCTCGTGACCTAGCCTTTAATATAAATTTACCTCCTAAATACGTCCTCCGCACGTGCAATGGAGGGAGACCAAGTTCGCTCTCCATTGCATGTATAGGAGTTACTTATCTTCACGCACAATCCCTGACGGGGTAGCCAGAGAGAACAGATCGCCAAGTGTCACGATCCTTACATACCTCTTTCGCTTCTTTCAGATTCATTATCTTCTTCATACATGCACGTCTAGGTATCCGAGTACTCTGGACCCTACCCTCTTCGAGCAATTTGCTCACATGGCCTTCGAAAGTTAGTCTCGGTCTACCTCGACACCTTTTAACTTTCGCGCTATATATTTTCTTCACCATTCGGTCTTCACTCATTCGCTCAACGTGCCCAAACCACTGAAGCACGCCCTTATCAATTTTTGTGATAAGGTCATCTTTCAAACCTGCCATATTGCGAATCTCTTCGATTCGCTTTCGGTCGGCCATGGTAACGCCGCACATTTTACGAAGATATCGCATCTCCACTGCATTCAACTTGCTTTTATGCTTCTTCTGGCATACCCAGGTTTCGCTTCCATATAACAAAATCGGTACCAACACTGCGTTATGTATTGCAAGACGTGCACTCTTCACTACGGCTTGCCTTTTGACTAACGCAGTCAGGGCACCATTGACTTTGTTCCCGGCAGCGACACGCCTGTCCACATCTAAATCACATCTTCCATCCCGGCTAAAAGCACTCCCCAAGTATACAATTTCATTTACCTGTTCTAGAAATTCCTGATTTACTCATATTTCACACTTCGTTCTCTCTTCGTCCCTTTCAAATACTACCTTAGTTTTATTAGCATTCAAACGGAGACCTTTAATTTCACATTAATAATTATAATGTATAGGAGTTGTTTTAATAAAACCTCCCATTACTCTCAGCGCTTGATTTTGCACTTTATCTAGCTTACTTACGTACTTTTGACAGCTGTTACCATACAAAAAACTTCCGTAATCAAGTCTACTCCTTATAATAGCAATATATAACCTTTTCAAATGTTTAGGGTGTATTCCCTACCCTGTCCCAGCAAGAACTTTAAAAATATTTAAGTATCTAGAAGTTTTATCAAGTAATTCAGTAATGTGTTTATTCCATTTTAAAGAGTGGTCGAACCACATACCCAAATACTTTACAGGACTGACTACCTCTATTACATTATTATTAATATTTAGCGATATCTGTTGTCTATTGATGCCTTTCTTGAAGACACATACCTTTGTTTTGGTTGTTGAAATGTCCAAACCCAGATCAATAAGCATGTTGCTTATTTTGTTAAGTACTATTTGCAGTTCTTCGGATGCATCGTTGACATTTTTACTAGTTAAATATAAAGCGTAATCATCAGCATATTGAGAAATCATAACATTAGAAACTTGTTTACAAATATGAAGAGTAGCAAAATTAAATAATATAAGTGAGAGATAATCTCCCTGGGCCAGGCCACGACCTGTAGATCTACAATTTTTTTTCAACTTTTATGCTTAGCTGTCTTTCCTTTAAAAATGTCCATAAGTATTTGCAGATTTTTGCACCAGCGCCTAAGCGATGTAAATTTAAAAGTAAGGATCTTATATCCACGTTGTTATAAGCATTTTCAATGTCAATGAAGCATCCTACCGTTAATTGATCTTTCGAAAATCCCAGCTGAATTCTAGAAACTAAATTGCTAAGGTTATCAAGACAAGACTTAGTTTTTCTAAACCCGGTGGTCTCTTCGTGAAAGAGGTTTCTTTTCTCAACTAACCATTCCAATCTATTTTCAACATAGAGTGTAATATTTTGGATAAACAAGACATGAGAGAGATTGGTCTTAAAGCTGCTATTGAAAATGGATCCTGACCTGATTTGGGTATTGGTATTACAAGAATTTCACGCCATTGCGAGGGGACAAAACTGAGAGTGTAAAATAAATTGTAAAGATTAAGTAATATATTGCCACAAAGCACGGTCCTGAGCCACCTGCATCCATCGACTTCCTGCATATCTTACCAGGTCGTCACTCCATCTAGTGGGGGGACGCCCTACACTTCGCCTGCCGGTACGAGGCTGCCACTCGAGAACCTTTCTTCCCCATCGGTTGTCGGTTCTTCGAGCTATATGGCCGGCCCATTGCCACTTCAGCTTACTAATCCGTTGGGCTATGTCGGTCACTCTAGTTCTACTGCGGATATCCTCATTTCTGAGTTTATCACGCAGAGAAACTCCGAGCATAGCCCTCTCCATAGCTCGCTGAGCGACCTTGAGCTTCCTCATCCGGCCAGCAGTGAAGGACCACGTCTCAGTTCCGTATGTCATCACTGGCAACACGCACTGGGTGTACAGTCTCGTTTTCAAGTTTTGAGGTATACCTGACGAGAAGATGTGCCGTAATTTCCCGAACGCTGCCCAACCGAGTTGAATCCGTCGATTGACCTCTCGGTCGAAGTTGGACTTACCTAGTCGGACTATTTGTCCCAGGTAAACATACTCGTCAACAACTTCGAGCTTAGTGTTCCCAACAACTACCGGCATAGGTGTGACATGGACATTAAACATGATCTTTGTTTTGTCCATGTTCATCTTAAGACCTATCCGTTGGGAAACACTATTGAGGTCATTGAGCATAGTGCTTAGGTGGCATTCTTTGGGGGAGGCCTATGTTCAGCAGTGGACTTGTGAAGGGCTGTAATGATGATGATGATGATGAAGTAATATATTTGTAGCGTCATCCGGTAAATATTTAATCATTGAGTATGATATATTTTCGCCTCCAGGTGAAGTATCTTTTGCTTTAACGCATCTTTCTAGTTCACGTAATGAAAATGGAGCCTCAAGTTTTATATTACAAGACGAAAAAATGGGGTACTTTGGACAGACAAAATCAAATCTGTAAAGGCTTATTAGCCGTTACTTCGTCAATAAAAGTATTAGATGGTCTATAACCCTTTAACCACTTCATCTTGCGCCACATTTCTGTTACAGAAGTAGCCTCATCAATTGAAGAACAAAAATTAGAGAATGATTTATTTTTAGCTTGTCGTAGTAATAATTGTGAAATTCTGATTTTATCTTTCAATTTGTTCAAATTACCAGGGGTGGGATTCTTTCGAAACAAAGTAAGTGCTAGCCGTCTTTCTGTAACAGCTTTTGATAGCTTAGGATTCCAATAGTGTTTGGGAGTAAAATGTTGAGAGGGGTCTTGGCTAAATCTATACAAAGGAATGTGAACATCAGCGGCTTCGTTAATTATGCTAAGGAACAAATCGTAACTTGTTTGCTTATCTTTAATATACTTACGATAACCATCCCAGTTAGCATTTTTATAGTTTCTCCTCTGAATAAAGGGCGAGTTATTGTTACTATAAGAAATAAAAATCTTAATAATTAAGTGGTCACTACCTAATGTCTCATTAGTTACCTTCCAGTTCAATTTCAAGGCTATGTCCGAAGATGCAATAGAAATATCAGGGGAAGACTCCTGCAAATTCCCGTTGACAAATTTAACGCGCGTAGCTTGACTATCATTCAATGAAACAAAATTATTTTATAACAAAGAATCCTAAATATTGCTACCTCTCAAATCAGTCTTACAAGACCAGCTGGAATGGTGGCCGTTAAAGTCACCAAGTACAAGTGTTTTACTCGTCTTAAACGAAAATATTTCATCCCAGTCACTTTGAGAAGTTCGTATAGCTGGTGGGCAGTAGATAGAAAATTTGTAATCAATATATTTACAGTTGAAAACTTTTACACAAATTACTTCAATACTAGGATTTGAAAAATGAACAGGAATTAATTGCGCCTTAACGGATTTGTGGGCTATAATAGCGACACCCCCATACGAGTCTTCTCGATCGTGACGGAAAACATTATAACCACTTATTCTAAAAGTAACCTCACTATTTAACCATGTTTCGCATATAGCAGCTATATGAATTTTTTCATTATTTAATAACTGCTCAAGTTCTACATATTTAGGCTTAACACTTTGTGAATTCCACTGCAGAAAGTTTATTTGGGAGCTTATACCCATTACCTACCGAGTATATTCTTAAAAGGAAGGTCCCAGATGTATTCCCCCACTATCGATACCAACCATTCAATGCATAGTGACACTCCTTGAATTATTCTACTATTTAAATCTTCTTGTGAGTTAGAAATTAATGCATATAATTTTGCAAGCAATTGCTTCAAATTTAAACTAGATCTGCATTTCTCTTTTCTCTCATTTCTCAACCGAATTTCATTTTCCGACTCATCGACTAAATTACTATTCATTGTTTCTGATTCCGAAGATACATCCCAGTTATACACTTCATTTTGACTTTGTTTCTTTTTCTTATTCTTTTTCTTCTTGGGTTCTAATGATTGAGAAACATTCGTTGAGCCCGGTTGCATAGGTTGTGATTGTCGAATGATACTATCACATCGCGGCGCTCGGGTTACGCTTGCATAGGAAATAACGTTTATGTCTTGCTCGGGTACGTGTTCAGGTACAGACTCGGGAAACCCACTAAGGCGTGCCGGTGAAGTTAAATTAAATTGTTCTGCGCGCAGTGTAAGAACGGGTTCTGGTGGAACATATACTTGCAACGCCTTCCTATAAGAGCAGTTAAACTCTGCCATCAATTCACGAATTCGTTTCTCTTTTTTAAACGCATGACACGATCTATCCAGGCATAAATGGTTTCCTGTACAATTCACACATTTATATGAGGTAGTCTCACAGTTAGCGTGACCCTTGCCACACTTAGGGCACACAACCTTTTTGCTTGGATAAACACGCAGGGAGTGCCCAAATCGCCAGCACCTGGAACACTGGGTAACTGGGAACACGTACGGGTCGACATTTATCTTCATGCCGTAGATGTAGACACACGTTGGTAGTGAGGGACCCTTGAACCCCAGACGTATTGACTCACTTTCTTCCCAGTCGTTACCGTCCTTATTCCTGCGTTTTAAACGTTTTACCGCTATCAGTTCACAATTGCTTGAAATAACTTCAAACATGTCTTTTTCACTCATGTCCAATTCTACACTCTTAATAACGCCGTAAGATATAACAACTTTGAGTGGTTTTTGGCATCTCCAACCTAAATCTTGCAAAGGTTTGCAATTTATCAACTCCTCAGCACTTTCTGCATTTTCTAAATGTATGAACACTTTATAGGGGTTTATATATTTTATCCGGCTAACACTACTAATGTTATTTGACCTTAATAATTTAACAAGCGCGAATTGCTTCGGTAGCTTTTCGGAATTATTAATGTACACATCAACCTTCTGTCCCACTCTCTTTCCATTTCTTCCTACCGCTATCCACTCTTCTTCCTCATCCTCCTCCCGCGGCCTCTTATTACGACTAACTCTAGAACTAGAGTCCTCAAGCATTTCTTCCTCCCGTTGTGTAGTATTATTCTCCATTAAACAAATCTCCGACTCCTCAACATTACTTAGAATATTATTAAGCTCATTATCTTCTTGAATTATATCTTCCTCCATGTTAAATAAGGTACACTATTGTATGCACCTATTCACCATTGCACGATGTACACAAGACCGCGAAATATTTCCGGAGGTAAGACTACTCAGCGAGAAAAAACAACGCGACTGACTGAATGCCAAATATAAAAGTCTCAACGTTTGGTAAGGCATTTTATGCTTAATTATTGTTAAATTACAAAGTATTGCTCTTAGTTTGTTACAAATGTGAATAACATGAGGTCTCCAGTTAAATTTACTATCTATTATTAGGCCTAAATACATATGCTGATCAACCATTTCCAGGAGGTTACAGTTGCATTTGGTGTATTGCTGATGCAGACAGCTGTGTTCATGTGCAATGATAATGGGTTGTGTATCACATTTTATGTAGCTTGAGTGTATATGCATCAGCTTAGTTTTTTGAGTATTGATTACCAGCCCAACATCATGTGCCCATTTGCACAGCTGATCATAGTTATGTTGCATCAATTCTTGTGCTTTAAATAGGTTGTTATGTGCAGTTATTAGACATGTGTCGTCTGCAAACTGGCAAATGGAACAATCTTTAAAGATATTACACATATCATTCACATATAACAAGTATTCGGATGGACCAATAATATAGGCCTGGGCTGTACCCTGAGAAGTAGATATTTTATTACTATATTCACCTGCGACCTTTACTACTGTATGACGGTTTGTGTGATAGTCTTGGAACCAATTCAGGGCCGGACCCTGAATTTCGTTTTGTTCTAATTTTGAAAAAAGTATATTATAATTTAAAACATCAAATCAATAAAGATAGCAATAACAGGTTTCCTCTCATTTTGGTGCAAGTTGACTTCGTTAGTAAATTTTGCAAGTAACTGTGAGGTACTTTAATTTTTTTCAAATCCAAATTGTTTACAGTTTATTATTTTGTTCTGAGCAAGGTATTTGCTTAAAGTTTCTCCAATTTACCTCTCAATTATTTTGTCAATGGAAGATAAAATAGTAATTGGTCGGTAATTATTTGGATTGTCGTAGCCTTACCTTTCTTATGTATAGGCCTAATAACAAATATTTTTAATAAATAATAGGTTTACATGTTTCAATTTTAAATCTTTAAATACAATAAATTATTATGGAAAAATATAAAAAATATTACTTACACTAATAAATCACGAAATACTAACATTGAACTACTCAATCTGGAATCATCGCCCGCCGAATCTGCAAACTTCATAAATAGCTATTTCTTAAATATAGGAATCCAACTTACCAATAAAATCCAGAATGTCAAAGAGACCCTTAGTAGACCCGTAGATAACAATCCGGTAACATTACACTTTTTTGTTTTACTATATACGGACATAGACGAAGTTAAAAATATAATTTTAAACTTAAAATGAAACAGCGCTCCAGGCTGGGACATATTGTCCCCAATGACTTCTTAAAATTGGCCTTGTATCGAATACAGGGATATTCCCTGCACCATTAAAGCAGTCTATTATTACGTCTGTGCACAAGGGCGGAGACAGAAATGACATTAATAATTACAGACCATTTTCCGTTCTACCAGCAATATCTAAAATTCTAGAAAAGTTACTTAATATTAGATTACTCAACTACTTAAATAAATTTGATATATTGGCACCCACACAGTTTGGCTTCAGACAAGGAAGATCGACAGAAGATGCAATTCTTGAATTAAGCACATTTGTATGTAACAACTCGACCACGGTAATAAATGTTTGTCAGTTTTCCTTGACCTGAAGAAAGCATTCGATACCATCTCTGTCCCTATGCTTATGCACAAGCTTGAAAAAGTTGGAATAAGAGGGACCCCGCTTGCTCTTTTCGAAAGCTACTTGTCAGAGAGAAAACAAAAGGTAAAGCTTCCTGGGTTCACTAGTGGGGACGCGGGAGTATCATCATATGGCGTACCACAGAGTAGCGTTCTGGGGCCAACCTTATTTTTAATTTATATCAACGACCTATGCAGTATGACCATACCAAATGCTAAAATCCTGTCGTACGCCAATGACACGGCTGTGGTTTTTGCTGGTGAATCTTGGGAGGTTGTCAAGACTAGTGCTGAAAGTGGTCTAGCTAGAGTCGCTCTGTGGTTGCAACAAAATCTTCTCACTCTAAATACAGCTAAGACAAATTTTATTTGTTTTAGCATTACTAACAACTCGCAACCACAGACTGACTTTTGCCTTAAAATTCATGCATGTAATGAAGATGCTAAAAACAAAGCTTGTGACTGCCCATCAATTGAAAAAGTCTCTCACACTAAATATCTCGGCGTCATTGTAGATCAAAGGCTATTGTGGTACCCACACCTAGAGCATGTCATCAGTAGGACTCGAAAATTGATTTGGGTATTCAAAACACTAAGACACGTAATACCAGATAATACTAAACAGTCGGACTCTCCCAGATATCTTCTAAACCAAATATACATATCCCTTGCACAATCTATCATAACTTATTGTATTCTGGTGTGGGGTAGAGCTACAAAGACCCAATTTCTTAACTTGGAAAGAGCTCAGCGAATCCTTCTTAAGGTCATGTATTCTAAAAAAAGACGTTTCTCCACTGAAAAACTGTATCAAATAAGTGGTCTACTCTCAGTTAGAAAATTATACGTTACTATGACAACGCTCAAAGCACACAAATCCGTGCCCTTTGACCCATGCATCTTGGAAAAGCGGCGAAAAGATGTTGTGGCTGAGACGTTGTGGCTGTGTCTTCTGGTTCCAAAACAGTGTTTGCTAGTAGGCAATTTAGCTCCCGTTCTACATTCCTATATAATTTTATAAATAGAGAATTAAACATATATGACAAAACGTACAAGTAGTGTAAAAACCTTATAATAAAATGGGTGCAGTCGAAAACATATGACGAAACTGAATTTCTAATGGAACGCATTTCATAATTCACCGTTCTTTACGATATATAACATAATAATACTTTCTCTACACACACACACATTCACACGCACGTGCACACACGTACATACATACACACTCACTCACACACACACACACACACACACACACACACACACACACACACACACACACACACACACACACACACACACACACACACACACACACACACACTTGCATACATGCACACATATACTTTTGTACTTTTTTAATTTTTGGTTATAAAAATAGAATAAATTAGTTTTTGTTATTTTTTGTTTGTTAAAACAGAGTAATTGGTTTGTCATTTTTGGTTTTTAGAATTAAAATGTATGTTTAGATAAGGAAGAGCGGGGTTTCCAAACACAAGCGTTACTTGCTTAAATGGAGACCCCATTCAACTTTCTAATTAATTTAAGTTTTGTGAAGATAAATAAATTATTTTATTTTCATTTTATTAATTATTAATGGACTAATTAATTAAATCAGTAATAATAGGTGTTATTTTGCGTTTAACATGTTTTATGTATTTTGCACTAATATTATCCCAGCCAGCACTTTTATTCTCATTTAATTTGTTTATTATTGTGGATAAAGTGTATTGGTTTGCTTTCCTCAATCTAAAACATACATTCGGTTCATTAATATAAGTATTGGTTTTAAGAATAGAAGTGCTGCAGGATGTACAGGTTTGTTCAATATTTTTTTGAAATTTTATTTTAATTTAGCAGGCATTTTGAACTTATTTAAAAAAAAATTCATCTATAGATTTTGTCAATTTACCACATAACTTGTTCACAATATCCCAAACATTTTTTGGGTTTTTAAAGTTAGCTATTATCTGACTTTTAATATGTTTGTTTTTTATGTAATTAATATATTTGTTAGTTTTATTTTGATACTTATTATACAAAATTCTATTTTGCAAGTTACTTTCATCCTGTTTCCATATAGATAATAGCTTATTCTTAGTATTACACATTTTTATGGCTCTTTTATTTATCCATACACATTTCCCCCTTCTACTTATATGTACTTTTGCAGTATATTGACATTTTTTATGAATATAATTGTATTTGTTAGAAATAAAGTTCATTATATCAGTAGCATTAACATATCTTAACCCCTGGTTCCAGTCTACATTGCACAATTCATGTAGTAATTTGCGATTGTTTGTTTTAGTACAATATCTAATGTTCTCTTTTTGTAATGAAGCCTGGACTATCACAAAACCGGTCATATAATGGTCAGCTATGGAGTTATTTATCACGGCTGTATGTATGGATGATGGAGTAGCACTGTGATTGTCAAGGCTTCGTATAAATATGTGATCAATACAGCTTTTGGTAATATAAGTTTCCTATAGATTCAATCCGTGTATACTGTCGAATTCCACAATCAAGGCTTACCTCACTCATGATGTTGAGATATAACTTAACATTTGACTCATTTAGTTTAATGTTTATTTTTATAGGGGGATGAGTCGCTCGCGTCCGTAGGCTTCGACCACCTAATCCTAGGCCCACCCTACACGTGTCCCCCGGGTGGTGCTAAACGAGCGACAAAGCCGAAAGAACTGACTCGCCTCCTCACCGTGTGGTAGTGGCGTAAAAAATACCACAACTTACTTTCGCACCATGAGGCATAAAATTAACAAAATGGCCCCGAGTTCCCGGAGCCCCTTTAATGGGGCAGGGGTGCGAAGAATCTCCGGGAGAAAAACCGGCGACGAGGTTCGCCACCCGTCACGTTCTGTCCCCCGGAGGGGCGAAAAGTGGATTGCGGAAGCCCGTCTGGCTACATTGAATGTATGTGGAGGAATGAATGATAAGATGGATGAAGTATGCGATATGATGTATGATAGAGGAATAGACGTGTTATGTGTAAATGAGACGAAACGGAAGGGAAAGGATGCCACTATACATGGCATGTATACCGCGTACTAGTCTGGTGTAGACGAGACCGAGCGGGCATGCCAGGGAGTCGGTATCATCCTTTCAGAAAGAATGGGTCATTGTGTGAAAGAGTATGAATGTGTAAGCCCGAGACTGCTATGGATACGAATGAAAGTGGGCTTAAAGAAGTTGTTTGTTTTAGGGGTCTACGCCCCAGACATGTCTAAGCCCACTTATATCCGAGAGCAGTTTTGGGAGTTGGTAAGGATGGTGCTAATGAAATGCAAGGTTAATGAAAATATTGTAATATTAGGCGATTTTAATGGAAGGGTTGGGGTGAGGAGGCTTGGTTATGAAAGGATATTGGGAACGTTTGGTGATGAAAGTATAAATGAGAATGGTGAAAGCCTTCTCGCCGTATGCGTGGAAAAGAATCTTGTTGTGACGAACACTTTCTTTCGCCATAAGAAGATTCACACGTATACATGGGAAAGAGGTGATGATAGAAGTATGATAGATTTCATAACTGTTGATGAAAGAATGAGGAGCGCGGTGGTAGATACAAGGGTTTACCGGGGCTCTAACGTAGGGACGGATCATTACTTGGTCTTATGCCGAATTAATGGTCTTTTCAGACGTTGGAGGCATCGGGCATCTGTGTCTACCACTGCGTTACAGCGTATAAGAACAGAGAGGTTACAAGATGAAGGTGTGAAAGAGAAGTTCAAATGTAGATTGAGAGAAAATATAAGTGGTATGGCTGAATTGTGTATGAATGATTTAGACTTGGAGACTGTGTGGTATAATGTCAAGAAAGGTTTAGTGGATGCAGCTACCGAAGTATGTGGTGTAAGTAAGAGAACGATTGAAAGGAAAAATAACACGTTATGGTGGGATGATGAGGTACGGATGGAAGTTGAAGCAAAGAAGAAAGCATGGCTAGATTTACTAGCAACCAAGGCTAGTAATTCTAGCAGTATGAATGATGATATTGAAAGGAAAAAGGCAGTTTTTAGACACCTAAATAAGAGAGTAAAAGAGTAGTTGAAAGGAAAAAGCAAGAAAGAACGAATAAGAATGATAGAAGAATATCGGATAACTTCCAGGCAAACATTAAAATGTTCTGGAAACTCGTAAGAACTACCAGGGGACATTCACAACAGCCTAGAATGAATGCTATACGAGACCAGAATGGCTGTATTCTGAATGACGAAGTTTTGAGTTTAAGGAGATGGAAGGAATACTTTGAAAGCGTGTTTATGAGTGATGAGACGTTTGAATTAAATGAAATAGAAATTCCGAAAGAAGAGGAAATAGATAGAGATATAAGTATAGATGAAATAATGAAAGCAATGAAAAGTATGAAAGCAGGTAAGGCAGCCGGTTATGATAGAGTATCTCTCGAAATGCTAAGGGCTGGAGAAGGAGTGGTGGCAGACCTGCTGTACACCTTGTTTAATTTATGTTGGGAACTTAAGCGGGTACCGGGAGACTGGTGCAAAGCCGTGACAGTCAGTCAATAAGGAAAAGAATCACAGCAGGACTGTAAAAACTACCGTGGTATCAGCCTTCTTAGCATTGTGGGAAAACTGTATGCTAAGGTACTAATTGAAAGAGTTATGAAAGAAACTGATGGAAAAATTTGGGATGTGCAAGCGGGATTTAGAAAGGGAATGGGATGTACGGATCAGGTCTTTTCCATGCGCATGATCGCAGAGAAGTTTTTGGCCAAAATCCAAAAAGATTTTTGTGCGTTCATAGACTTGGAGAAGGCTTATGACAGAGTGGACAGTTGACCGCTGGTCTGATACAGGCATTGAAGTCTCTATATAGGGACTCTAGTGCTTGTGTCAGGATCAACGGGGCCTACTCGGACTGGTTTGGCATCCATAAAGGTGTCAGACAGGGCTGTGTGGCTTCCCCGTGGTTGTTCAACCTATTTATGGACAGTTGTTTGGAAAATATAAAAGTAGAAGAATGCGGGTTAAGAATGGGTGAGTTAACCGTCAAATGCCTTTTGTACGCCGATGATCAAGTCATACTTGCATCGTCGGCAGCCTAGTTGCAAATGATGGTTACATTAATGAACAGGACATTAAAAGAAAAGGGAATGAAAGTGAACGCAAGTAAGACGAAAGTTATGGTTTTTGAAAGAGAAGAAAGTAAAACGATATGTGAAATAAGAATAGAAGGGGAGTTGGTAGAGCAAGTAGATGAGATAAGGATATAGAACGACGAGTGAATGCAGGAAATAGAGTGAATGGGTCTCTGCACTCTAATGTGAAAAGTCAAAATGTGTCCAAAAAGGCACGTATGGTAATTCACAATGCTGTGTTAGTACCTACTTTAATGTATGGTAGTGAAAGTTGGGTGTGGCAGAAGAAGCATGAGAGTAGAATAAATGCTGTAGAAATGCGGTCATTAAGGAGTATGTTAGGGATGAAGCTGAATGACAGAGTGAGAAATTGTTTAATAAGAGAAGAGTGTGGTTTGGAAGATGATGTTGTGACCAGGATTAAGAAAGGAATGCTTCGGTGGTTTGGCCATGTAGAAAGAATGAATGAGGAAAGAGTGACAAAGCAAATTTATGTTGCAGAGGTGAACGGCATAGTCGGGAAGGGTCGCCCTAGGCGAAAGTTTATCGACCAAATTGGCGATATATTAAAAATGGGCCAAATCAAGAGTACCTTTAACCGACGAGCGTGTATGAGTAGGTATATGGATGAGGAGGAAGCGAGAGAGGTGTGTCAGGATCGTACCAAATAGAAGTCCATAATCTCTGCCTACCCCTCTGGGTGACAGGCGTGAGTGTTTATGTTATGTTATGTTTATGTTTATTTTTATGTCCCCGATAATTACAAGATTACTTTTTGAAGGAAACTGCTTTATTACCTGTTTGATTTCTCTGATAAAAAATACTTGATTAGAGCTTGGAGTTCCGTATAATGCACAAATACACAATTTATAGTTTTTTTTTTTTTTTTTTTTTTTTTTTTTTTTTTTTTTTATAGGAGAGGGGGCAAACGAGCATGCGGCTCACCTGATGGTAAGTGACTACCGCCGCCCATGAACAACCGCAACACCAGGGGAATTGCAGATGCGTTGCCGGCCTTTTAAAAAGGAGTAGGCTCTTTTCTTGAAGGTCCCTAAGTCGTATCTGTCCGGAAAAATCCCTGGTGGTAAACTATTCCACAAGGAAGTTGTGCGAGGAAGAAAACATCTTCTAAATCGCACAGTGGTGGACCGCCAATCATCCAGATGGTGTGGATGGTATCGGGAGTTCTGCCGCGATGTGCGTTCGTGAAATTTGGCGGCTGGGATTAATCCGAACAATTCCTCAGAGCACTCACTAGAAAGGGCTTGTAGCTTGTTGACACTTCACCAATAATGGATTCGGAAAAGCATGTATTCACTGGAAGTCAATTAAATGAAACACTTTTATGCACATATAAGATGACTCCTCCACCTCTTTTGTTTTTGCGAAGTTGTGAATACATCTCATAATCTTCTAGTTGAAAAAGAGATGAGCACTCCGCTCTTATCTTAGTTTCTGTAATTACAATGATATTATTCTTAAGCTGTTGCTTATTCCCCCTCCCCCCCCATCAACATGGTAGTGGAATTAAATAAAAGACTACCCCAGGAGGATACCAGCATCCCTGGAGAATCCCTTGCTGAGCACCCACGACCAAACTACTTCACTTCTGAGCGTGGGTGCTCAGGCTGCCCCGCGTATTCTTGGGGCAAAATTCCGCTCGCGACTAATGCTGCTCGGAGCAAGCGGAGCAATACAACCAAGGCGACCCCTGTCACGCAATCCGTGAATTTTCGCAACATCAGGGGACTTTATTCCTTAACGCTGTCCATTACCATCTAGAGACGGCGAAGCCGGCCTTGCTCTTTTTAAACGAGACTCAGGTGTCCTCTCCGGCTGATACTTCATATCTCTCCTACCCGGGGTACAAATTGGAATAGTCCTTTGTGCCCCGGGCTGGAGTTTGCGTATACGTCAGGGAGGACATCTGTTTTCGACGCCTCGGCAGTCTTGAAGGTACGGACCTGTCCATCTTATGGCTGCGCGTAGACAGCGACGACCATCCCCGCGTCTAGGGGTGCCTCTATAGGTCCCATAGCGGTAATACCGACACAGACCGACTCATCGACCACGTCCAAATGGCTGCAGACTCCGTGCTACAACAGGTCCCATCCGCAGAGATCGTGATACTCGGTGATTTTAACGCCCACCACGCTGAATGACTTGGTTCTCGTTTAACCGATCATGTGGGTAGATCTGTCTATGACTTTGCTTTGGCATATGGTCTAACACAACTGGTTACTTCGCCTACGCGGATCCCAGATGTGGAAGACCATGTACCTTCCCTGTTGGACCTTCTGCTGACCTCTCATCCGGACGGATATCAGGTCTCCGTCGATGCCCCTCTGGGCTCTTCGGACCATTGTCTGATCCGGAGTACGGTGTCACTCACGCTCCAATCGCAGTTGCGATCTGCAGCTTGCCGCCGTGTTTGGCACTATAGGTCAGCTGATTGGGACGGGATGCGGTCTTTTTTTGCATCGTACCCTTGGGTTTGCTTCTCGTCGGAAGATCCCAGCGTTGTTGCCGATTCTGTTGCTGATGTGGTACTTCAGGGTATGGAACTTTTTATTGAATCCTCTGTGGTGCCAATCGGAGGCAGATCCCAGCCATGGTTTGGTCGCTCCTGTAAAATAGCATCACGCTATAAGCAGGAGTGCTACCGGGCCTGGGCTGACGCATCAACGTCTCGGGATGTGAACACCAGCGCACTTAAAAAGAAGTATAATTCCGCCTCCAGGTCCTTCAAAAGCGTCATTGCCAAGGCAAGGTCTGAGCATATCGGCAGAATTGGCGAGAAACTAGTTCGCCTACCTTCGAGAACCCGTGCATTCTGGTCTCTCGCCAAGGCTGTCCAAGGGAACTTCTGTCAGCCATCTCTTCCATCTCTGCACAGGGAGGACGATTCACTGGCCCATGCCGCAAAGGAGAAAGCCGATCTGTTGAGCTCTCTTTTTGCGTCCAACTCGACTCTAGATGACGGGGGGAACACACCGCCGACCATCCCGCAATGTGAGTGCTCCATGCCGGATGTGCGGTTTACACAGCGCTCGGTTCGCAAAGCACTCTTCTCCCTGGACGTGAGCAAGTCGAGTGGGCCCGATGGAGTCCCTCCTATTGTGCTGAAGACGTGTGCTCCGGAGTTGGCACCGGTTTTAACGTTTCTTTTCCGATACTCCTACTCCCAAGGCGTAGTGCCGAATTCATGGAAGACAGCTTTGGTCCACCTGATCCCTAAAAAAGGCGACCGCTCAGACCCGTCCAACTACAGGCCTATTGCCATCACCTCCTTGTTCTCCAAAATAATGGAATCCATTATAAACTGCCAGCTCATCTGACTCATAGATGGGCGGAGGCAGTAGAGTCCAAGGGGGAGGCATTGGCCGTTAGTTTGGACATCGTGAAGGCCTTCGATCGGGTCTGGCACAAAGCGCTTCTTTCGAAGCTTCCTTCCTATGGACTTCCCGAGAAATTGTGCATGTAGATCACCAGTTTCCTTGCTGATCGGAGCATCAAGGTCGTAGTAGACGGTGCATGCTCCGATTTCAAGCCTATCAACGCTGGTGTTCCACAAGGCTGCGTGCTATCACCAACGCTGTTTCTCCTGCATATCAATGATATGTTGCTAACTAGTAGCTTTCATAGCATTTCATTGCAGACGACAGCACTGGTGATGCCTTATATACCGGCCGTGCCAATATTTCTCGGGAAAACGTCGCTGAGTACCGGAACAAACTTGTGTCTGAAGTCGAGTCTTTGCTTAACAAAGTCTCGGAATGGGGCCGACTAAATCTAGTCCAGTTCAATCCCCAGAAGACACAAGTTTGCGCGTTTACCGCTAAAAAGAAGCCCTTTGTCGTATCTCCTCAGTTTCAAGGCACTCCCCTTGCTGCCTCAGCTAGTATCGGAATCCTTGGCGTCGACATATCGAATAGTGTGCAGTTTCGTGGTCACTTGGAAGGGAAGGCCAAATTGGCCTCTAAAAAGCTTGGCGTACTCAGCAGAGCGGGACAGTATTTCATGCCGGCACATCGCTTGCAACTTTACAAAGCGCAAGTTCGGCCCCACATGGAATACTGTTCTCATCTCTGGGCCGGGGCACCCCAGTGCCAGCTCCTTCCACTTGACCGCATCCAGCGCAGAGCGGTTCGAATCGTCTACGACCGAGTTCTTTATGATCGGCTCGATACACTGGCACTGCGTAGAGATGTTGCATGTCTTTGCGTATTTTATCGCATCTATCACGGGGAGTGCTCTGAGTAATTGTTCGGACTAATTCCAGCCGCTCAATTTAACCATCGCACATCGCGACAAAACTCGCGTTACCATCCATACCATCTGGATGATTGGCGGTCCACCATTGTGCGATTTAGAAAATGTTTTCTCCCTCGCACAACTTTCTTGTGGAATCAATTACCACCAGCGAATTTTCCGGACCGATACGACTTAGGAACCTTCAAGAAAAGAGCTTACACCTTTCTAAAAGGCCGGCAACGCATCTGCAATTCCCCTGGTGTTGCGGTTGTTCATGGGTGGCGGTAGTCACTTACCATCAGGTGAGCCGCATGCTCGTTTGCCCCCTTTTCTATAAAAAAAATTCATTTATGTGTGGAGTGAAATCTTCCATGCAACACTACAATAATAACTTGACAGTTGACAGTTAAATATGATTTCATTTTGTGTTAAATAATTTCACCAATCTTTCTACATCATTGCTAGATCGAATGTGGTGTATTTTATCTGTTTTATGTTTTCTTGCCAATATCACACCATTCTTACACCACACAAACTTGCAGAGATTATTTCTTTTTAGTTCCGTTTTTGATTTCCACAGCAAATAAGCAGTTGTAGGTGTCAGGTATTCCCTGAAGTAAATTTTGCTTCCTTGCGAAAGTCCTATGTCTCGGCAGCTGATATCTATATTTTTTGAAGATTCCAACCACATCTCTTTGCACCCATCTCTCAAAAATAAAATTACTACTGACTGCGAGTTATTGCTGTTGTTCGAGCGAACTGTTTTTTTTTCTGAATGCTTTAATTATATCTTGTGGGTTTTGGTTTATTTTTATAGCAATTCTTTTTGTTAAATCTAATAATAATTCTCCGCTTCCTCTTCAGCAATACCACATATCTCGATGTTATTAATAATGAGGTTTTGTTGTAACGAGTTAATTTTTTATTCAATGGCGTCATTTTTTAGTGACACGTTTTTTAAGTTGTTTTTAATGTCTTTTATTTGGTTGTCAGTTAATTTCAAGTTTATTTCGTATACTTTAATTTTCTCTTGATATTCATCCATTTTTTCGGAGAAAAATTGTAAGGTAGTTTGAAGTTCTTGTTGCATAATTTCTCGTAATTCTCCCCTTATGTCGCTGATTATTTTTCTAGTTAGGGTGTTATATTGCAGTTCTGAGCTGGAGCCTGTGTCTTCTTCCGCGTCAGGAATAATACATGAAATTCTTTTCGGTTTCGCTGTACCTGTGCACTTACGGCATTTCCAATTAACAGAGTCGGTACTATTTAAGACGTTAAGTTGCTCTTCTGAGATTGCAGCACAATCCTCATGTGTCCACTTGCTGCATTTGCCACACTGGATCCCTGGGGACTTTTTGGTAACAATTTTGTTGCATTAAGAACACTTAACCATTGTAGGTATTTGCAAATCATTTGATCGACGTTACGTAATACCCGTGACGCGACGGGCGTACGACTCATTATTAGTGTGGTTTTAAGTTGTAATTAGTGTTCTGTAATTAAAGTGTCAATTTTGGTAATTCACTCGGCAGTTTTAATTGCCTCGAACCCCAAGCTCGTAACATTCCCAAGTCACAGTGATAAAACTTTTAGCGTTAAATATTTGTTTAATTGCCAAAAGTTTTTTTTTTACAATTGATATAAGTATTTTGACGGCTCTAGGGTGCCGTGACTTAGCAATGAGTTACAGCACTAAGGGCCGCGGGTTCAAATTCCGCACATTACACTTATATGATTCACAAATAATCGTTCCGGGTCAGGATGTTTGTGCTTGTGAAATAGAAATGCCCAATTCTGGCCATGAAACGCTCAACAATTTGCATTTGTTGAAAAAAAAAACATCTTTATTTATAGTAATTAATAGCGGTATTTATGTATCCAAAAAAGATTGCAATATTTTAGCACGAAATAAAGTAGCGAAAAGATAAAAATGAAATTAGGTAAATCCGCAGTTCATTACTTTGTGGATAAAAAGTGTTGCCAAATATAAATCTCGTTAAAAAATCGATTTTTTTTTTCAAGCGATTTTCATGGTGTCATTATTATAATGCTAATATTACTTTTCGATAATTATTGTGATGTTAGATAACTAAACAAGCAAATTGCTGGTTGATTTACCATGAACTCTTTAGAACATAACAAAAACGCTAATGCACAATTTAACTGTTATTCTTATCTATTCTTAAAAATACATTTAAAATGGAATTTAAATAAATAAAACACAACATATTTTAAAAGGTGTGCCGAACTTAAAGCGAATCAAAGTTTATTATTTTTTATGAAATTATAAATCGAATAAAAAATCGATATCCATTTTTGATTTTATGTCTGTTAAGTGGTAACATCGAATCTGACAGCTAGGCCTATCTCATAATTATCAAAACTAAATAGTCACAAGTCGAATTTATTTGCATTTTTGTTATTTTGTTTGTTTTCTCGCGGTTTTGTTATCTAAGAAACGAGATAAGCTTTCTAAATGGACTGCAATAATTCTTCTCACCCTATGACCACGGCCTGAAAATGGATCCCGCTCCCACTTCTTACGATAACCTCTGCAGGAACTTGGACTCGATATCTACTGTTAACGATGACCCCAGCCTTCACACCGGCCAGGGTTCTTCCCAGCTCACAGTCACTCATTCAAGAGGACATTTACATGTCATTTGTTGTTAAAAAACTGTTCATGTAAAAATAAAAACCTTTATATCTCAAAAATTCTGATTTTTTTAAACCAATTCCTTATCCATTTCATTCTTTTAATTGCATATTATCATTTCAATGTGCTTTTATATGTGTGCACCCATGGCCGAAATGTTTATGAACGGTGGGCATTCCCCTTTATGTACGTAAACTGCTCCCAGAGTACAGGAAAATACAAGTGTGGAGGTAACGTTTTAAAAAAAAATGAGTTCCTTACCCACCTGTGTCAGTTGGAACCGCTTCAATTGCAATATCAGTCAATTTAGGTACGATAAGGTCTCAAAATATAGATTAAGTTTACTGTTTGTTTGTTTGTAATTGTGTGGGAGTATGTGGATGCTGGTGGAAAAAGTTCAGTTTCTGTTTAGTTGAGTATTGAGCTATATCTTACTTTACAGTAAGAGAAATCATAAGAACAAATAACTAAAGTTTTATTGTGCAAAGGGCAAACTGTGTGATAGTAACGTTCGACTATAATAGCCTAATTAAGTATACTATGCAGTTTTTGTCATCAAGAATTGTCTCGCACGCAGACTCGACGGTTTCAAGCGTCTCGAACAAGCCAGTTACGGAAAAGGCTTTAGTACCATAGACCAAATCCTTTTAAATTATCCTTCGGAAAATTGTACCGAAGACCGAAGACTAGAAGAAAGTCTTTGATTCCGTCGAAATTTGGGTGGTGCTGAAGTCCCTTCTGCGGTGCTAAGTTGACTGCCATTCCATCAAAGAGAGGCCCCTGGATAAGCCACAACAGCAATTAAATTAATTAAAATAAACAGAAAATTTAAGAGATCGCATTTTCAATGATACTCTACGTAGAAATGTCGTTATAATTTACCGACAGAATTCCGAAATAAAATAGGTAAAATACTTTATGGAAGAGGAAATAAACGATCACTAGGCAAAACATATTTGCACTGAAGATAGATAACATAAATTGACCAATGATAATGCGGATTCGGAAATCTTGCATCAAGTAAATTTGAATGTGAAGGCAAACGTTACTTGAGATCCAATTAGAAATTTTAACAAGGTTATTAATGTTACATTTTATAGACATCGGCGAATTGGAATTCCAGTGGTCTCGTCGTTTGTTGATATAGGCCTTGCCCTTTTGTTACGTTAAATACACTGGGAGTTTTGAATACGAGTCGCTTATTGTGAGAATTATATAATTTGTCTTTTAGTTATATAAGAGGTTAATTTCATTCTGTGTAGTCAAAGATATCATGAACATTGCAATAGTATGCACTAAGCCACTATTTGTTTTTCATTCTAGCCCACTGCAGTGCACACTTGGCCCATTGCTGCACGTAGGTCTCCTTTATAGATTCACAGGGGGGATTTTGCCATAGTTGCAAGCAGCAATTTTTTTTATAATTTTGAATTGTTATCAGGAAGATGCTGCTGCTCATCTCCTGTTTCAGTTTCCCCTTGTCACCTCTCACGAAACCCACAGATGATAAAGTATAGTGGATTCTTTTACGTCGCCACTACACGATTTCACTTTCCGGTTGGCTGGTAATAAATTCCATATGACATTAAACCAGTATAAACAATTGTTAAATATATAAACTAATATTTGGTGGTAGGACTCCTTTTCTGCCTAGGAGTCCGTCTGTGGTGGGTACTCTCTTACTTATTACTGCCGCCAAACAGCAGTGCTTGCATTGCTATGGCCCAGTGTGAAAGGTATAGAGAGTCAGTATAATTACAGGTATCCCATTGTGAAGCGTTCCATCTTAGTCCTCAGGGATGGCAACACATCTGTAGACTTCTTTGCATGAAGTTAGCTGCAGGAGTTCATGGATTGCGGTAGCCACTTAAGCCACCATAAGGTGGGCTATATGTTGGTATGTAACTTTAGTCTTATAAAAGATATTCTTAAAACAAGGCATCTTTTTGGGCTTTGCGCTCCTATTACGTCATCAGGTAAGAAATTCCAGTGTTATATCTTTCCATCTTAATCTGGCATTCCATCTTATTTCTTAAGGATGAAATCGCATTTTCATTCATTGGGGCTATATCAAGTTTTCTATGGGCCACATCATCCTTTTTACAATCAGGTGGACAGTGTGTTCTTTTGTTATCCTTATTCTATTAAACAAAACAACGATTGCGTTCTTTAAATAAAAATATTTCTAATTCCACAAATTTGAAGTTCAGTAACTTTGATACTGTGATAAAAATGTGATAATGTTAAACTCTTTTATTTACACTTGCTTGCACGCGCATAAAACGATTTCAAACTGGACGCCTTCGTTGAAATGTATATTTTAGAACGGCGATCGTGAAATTAAACACGCTCAAACAGGTGCCTCTTTAACCTGTCTCATAGAGTTTATACGATAAATAAATTGAGTTATTCTGTTTTGAATTTTTTATTCAGAAAATAAGTTCACATTTTTTTTAAATATGAGTCTCTAAAAGTTGACTACATATTTGTGCTATTTGCTGTAGACCCTATCGGTCTGTAGGGTTCACGTGCAGTGAAGTTCCTAAAGGAACTGTATCCACGACTGGTCGTCGCTGCTGATGATAAGAGGGCTAGTTCTTTTCTTACTCAAAGGCTAAGTATAGCCTTTTCTATAATATATATATCAGTATTATATGGGAATAATAAAAGATGTTACAAGTTTCTATCAGAAACTAGTTGTAAATTCATAGGTCATTGTCAGCATTGCCAGATTTTTTCAGGTAAAGCTTGATTTTACGACCTGTAAGTAAATAAGCTGGGTTTATTTAATAAAAGTGGCACGTAATAAAATATACTCAAATACCAAACACAATTTTATTATCGTGATGAAAAATTGCCATAGTTGCCACGGTCTCCATCGCCGCTTTGCTCGCTGCATTCCACACCAACGGGGACGTTGCTGGTGTGCGTCGCCTTGGGGGGATGCCCTAACCCTCGTTGGCATGGGTACGCAGCTGTGTAGAATAGCAGCCCTGAAAAGGGCTGGCAGGGGTCGCAACGAGCACGCTTCTACAATGACCCCCAGTATGTTTACCTGGGACAAATAGTCCGACTAGGTAAGTCCAACTTCGACCGAGAGGTCAATCGACGGATTCAACTCGGTTGGGCAGCGTTCGGGAAATTACGGCACATCTTCTCGTCAGGTATACCTCAAAACTTGAAAACGAGACTGTACAACCAGTGCGTGTTGCCAGTGATGGCATATGGAACTGAGACGTGGTTCTTCTGCTGGCCGGTTGAGGAAGCTCAAGGTCGCTCATCGAGCTATGGAGAGGGCTATGCTCGTAGTTTCTCTGCGTGATAAACTTAGAAATGCGGATATCTCATGAGGGCACATACCTCTTATTTATAGAGCAAAATAGGGTTTTGGAGCAGAAAAGTAAGCACCACGCTGCTCCAATGGGTGTTGGGAAACATCACGTTTTATTTTAAATAAAACTGTAGTGACAATCGAACTTAGTATAATTAATATAATCAGGCGTTACTTTGCGGAAATCCATTATATAAAAGCTTTTACAAAAATTTACTTCGCAAATATCCGCGTTATAAAATAAAATGATGTGTCTTACCTAGTATGAAGAAGCACCTCCCACCCTCCCTCAATTGCGTGCACTATCCCCGTCACCACTAATCCCAGCACCGCTATTCCCAACACCACTACACTAGGCAAGACACACCACTGACGATAATACGACACGTGTTTCACTCTACGGTGGCTAACCGCTTAGCGCTTAGCGGTTAGCCACCGTAGAGTCTATATCACCTGAGGATGCCTCGTGTAGAGGCGAAACACGTGTCGTATTATCGTCAGTGGTGTGTCTTGCCTAGTAAATTTAGTAGTAAATTTTTGTAAAAGCTTTTATAATCGAACTTAGTGTAAAACTAGTGGCTACTCTAGTGGTAAGTTGACACATGCAACCAACTTCAAGAAAGAAGGCTGTTATTACACTGGTTCTCTTCTATACCCTTCATACCGAAACACAGCTGTTCAGGCACAGCCATTTGGCGGCAGAAATAGGTACGAGTATGGTGGCAACCCAGACGCACTCCTATACGAAAAGAAGTCTTACCACTTAGTAAATTTTCACATGTCTTATTGTTTTCATTGACCGTTGCCGAATTCTTACCATACGTACTGTAGGAATAGGAATCGGACTCGATGCTCGTGTTTTGCGAAATGTTAAGCTAACGCCAACACGTAAAGGGGCGGCATGGCGGACTTTACCTAGCACCTTAAAGTGATGTCAAGAGTTTTACAAAAATTAAAGAAAAATCGTTGATACGCGGAGTTTTCTTATTCACACAGGAAGGGAATGTGGGTTGGGCTCCTTCCATCTCTATCTAGACTCCTACCTTCTCAAGCCGTTACCCTTTCAGAAATTAGAGAATACATATGCACAGCGCTGGAAAGTATTTAAACCGGTACTTCACTTTGTAGCCGACTTTAAAAAAGAAGGATTGCGAAAAGATGTTATGATTATTTTATCACCATAACCACTATAAGTTTAGTAAAATAAAGGATGAAGTTTTTAATAAAAATATTTGTGACATTGAGCGTGTTATATTTCTAAGTCTACTCGGGGGCTCATGTTTTCCGACTTAAGAAGCAATTAAGTAGAAATTACTTATTATTTATTCCTTGACGTCGGTTTTATCTATTTACTAAAAAAAATATTTTTACTAGAGTATGCGTTTATCTCTCTATCTATTTTATTGCACTAACCTTTCTTTTTAAATATATAAATCACATAAAATTCAATAACGCTTCCACTCCGTTCTCTCTACCTCTTGTAGAATATATTTAATTTAGGTTTCGCTAAATCAATCACTGGGACGAAACAAAATCTGTGCTGAGAGGTTTTCCCGAATTAAATGTAACGGTACGAGTAATTAAATGAAATTGGTAACGTATGACTGGATATAGTGCATCATAAAAACTGTACTACAAATTAAGTGTAGCCTAGATTCATTATGACAAACAAAAATTTAAAAATGCTCATTTATGTCTTGATAGCATACTCCTGAGCTTTATAGAATCCAGAAATTATAATGTTAGAGACAGACACTTTAATTTTATGAATGCAATGCAGCTTAACATTCCTAAAGAAAATATTGAGGGAAAAAAGATCCAAGAAAAGGATGTAACAAGTTCTAAATTGAAAGCGGGTTATTATATTTTAATGATTGATACTTTAGCTATTTCCATAGCATAATGTCGTATGGTATCTTGCTATGGGGACACGCAGCTGACACTGAAATTATATTTGTTTTACAGAAGAAGGCCATAAGAGCAATTTATGATTTAAAGCCTAAAGAGTCGCTACAACAAAAATTTAAGGAAATTAATATATTAACTTTGGCCTCTCAATACATTTATGAAAATGTAATGTACGTACACAAAAATAAAAGTAGTTTTACAAAAATAAGTGATATTCATTCTGTAAATACTAGGAACAGACACAAGCTAGTAGTACCAGTTACTCGAAGGAGTCGAGTAACTAACTGGTACTACTAGCTTGTGTAGTACCAGTAGTAGTAGTACCAGTTACTCGACTCCATCGAGTAACTGGTATACGCTTTTAAAACAAAATTCCAGAAAATATACAATATTTGACCTGTTTAAAGTTCAAAAACGTTATTAAACTAAGTTTGTATAAAAAGGGTTATTATAATATTATGGAATTTATGGATGCCCCTGGAAACAACGTGATCGCTAAGAAAATATTTCAAATTTTTTGTATTGGTAATTGTGTAACATACATGATTGTAAGCTGTTATTTAAAAAAAAGACCCGCTGGGTTTCTTCCTGGTTCTTCCTAGGACAAAGGTTTCAAACCAGTGGCATTAAAAAAACAAAAGAGTGACTTTCAATAAGTATTATTAATAATCTATGTTGAATAAAAAAGTTTCTGTTTCAAATTAATAATAATCTTATATCAATTATTGACTGGCTAAAAGAAAAAAAACATAAAAATTAATCTGGACGAAACCAAAATAATGACTTTTCAAATAACAAAATACCTCAATAAATCTACACATTAAATATATGGGCCAAGACGTAAAAGTAACAAAGGTTAAAAAAAATTTGGGACTACTTATAGACAATGATATGTCGTGGAAAACTCAAATTGATTGTATTTGTAACTAATTGCACCAATTTGCAGACATCCTTTATATGTTGGGAAAAACTGAAAACCAGAGAGCGGGACTGATGTTTTATGGAGTAATTTAGAAAACTTTTCTTTTAGAAAAATAATTAGGGTTCCGCGCAAAAAAAAACTCATGAAATCGTAGTAAATTTAACGCGGGTGAAGTCGCGAGGGACAGCTATATATAAATAAATAGATCAAGGCACATATAAGGATCTGTTCCGATGGTGGCAAGAAGCAATACATCACTCGAAGTGATGCAGTTATTCATGGTCGTGATTACTAAACATCAAGGTCAGCCTCATGGAGGTTTGCTTTACTTCTATAAAAAACAATAACTACTAAACCCATGCAATATATATTTTGTGAGTTCGGCACATCGATATTTTTTTTATCTAATCAAAACATGTTACGGATCGCCGTAACGTCGTTCGAAAAATGAAACGCGTTGGTCTTGCTTAAACTGGAGGCAAGCGGCGGTGAGGAGGAACTTTTTCTTTTCTTGCTGCTGTTTTCTTTTCTGTAGCGGGAGAGCGACTGCCGACCGTTCTTTTTTTTTTTTGCGCCCGAAGCAATTTGGAAAAGGGCTACCCTTTACGGGAGGCGGAAAATGCATTACGCATACCACGATGGCTATCCATCGTGGTTATGGGGGACTCACGCCTAACGGGGGAGCCTATGTGATACCCCCTAAAAACCGCCTTTGGGGACTGGCAACCAGCTGTTTAAAGCTTCCTATGCTGTATCGTAAAGCGACCCTCTTTTGGGAAAAAGAGGGCGCAGGCGGCTATAAGCCGCTGAGGGAGTGCCTACGAAGGCAATTTGATTGTAAAAATTTAATTATTTATGAAAGTTTAATTAGGAAATTGACTGAGCCACCAGGAGGTAGTTCAAATCGTTTGACAGAGAATAGGCGGGTTCGAGTGGGAGTTCCTCGGCCTGCGGATGCGATAGCGAGAGGGAGTGGGGTTGCACACTTAGCTACCTCACGAATAAGTATGTTTAATGAAACTCTGAGACTTTGAAGAAGTTTCAGAGAGTTTAATTAGTGAGTGCCTACGAAGGCAGTTTTAACCCGACGTATTGACCTTACGATGAAATGATTAAAATAATTTTATAACGTACTTAAAAGATTATGATGCTCTGTAAGAGCAAGGAGTCTGTCCTGAGGGGACTTGGCAGCGCGCAATTTGCGTGCTAAGACTGTGATCTCCCCAATGTTGATGTTCTTAATGGCGGCGTACACCGTATTTAGATCATCAGCCATTGAGGGTTGTGCTTGCTGTGCAGCGGGGGACGACCGCGGAGGGTCGGCCTTTTTGGGTCCCCAGGGAAAGACTGGAGGCTGTAATGGTTGCGAAAAGCCCGGAGGTGGGCGAAGAAGAGGGGGAGGGACCCGGGAGGGCCTTGGGTCTACCTGAGATGGGCGAAAATATCTCTTAGGTGGCAATCTTGACGGGAGGGCCGGGAATGACTTAGCATTAACCGGCGGTGGAGCGTGCCTAATGGGGCGGGGGTGAGGTGCGCAAGGGCAGCCTCTGTAGTTAGCCGGGTGCCCTGTTTGTTTGCACAGGACGCACGCGGGTGGGGATTCGGCATTTTTGGGCCGGGGACACTCTTTCGTGTTGTGGGGGTCGAGCCACTTAACGCACCTGGGTGGGGCGGAGCAGTTGGCCGCCGCATGACCATATAACTGGCAGCGGTGGCACTGCGCCGGGTAGCCGCGCCTATGTGGGAGCTCAGCCCTAACTCCCGACAGCCCACACACTGTGCGTAACTGCCGGAAGATAGTCTGTGCCTCCGGTGCGTTTGCAAGGATAACGAGAGCGAGGGGGAACCTCAAGCCCGTTCTGCTGTGCATCTTATGCACAGCCTCAACCGGGAATCCTTGGGACTTAAGGTCCTTAAGGATTTCCTCGTTGGAAATTTCAAAAGGGACGCCTCGGATGACGGCCCTGACTTTGCGCTCTTCCGGAAGAGCGTACGTGTGATAAGAGACTTGTTCGGCTGTGAAGAGCCTGGTGAGACGACGAAAGTCGTCGACAGATTGGGGGATGATTTTAATAGCCTCCCCGAGGTTGGTGGCTTGATCGTATTTAATTCCTGCGTCTTAGCAGGCTTTGGAGAGGCGGGTGAACTGAGCCTTGTCTCGTAAGAAGACAGGGGGCGGGACTTGCTTCTTAGTCGGGTTAGAAGCACAGCGGGAGGCCGGCTTGGGCAGTGGTGTCACGGAAACGGCAGCGGGAGCTGCGGGGACCGGCCCGTCTTATATACGATTTGGCCGTTGCTGGCCAGCGGACCCTTGCCTCACCCCCGCGCCTTTCTTTATTAGGTAGATTTCTTACAAACTAATGTACAGACTTAAATATATAACATTCTTACAACTACTTATTAAACTAATACTTACATAACAATTTTTCTATATACTAAAGGTTACAATGTTGTCTTTCTAGCAATTTTAAGCTGAGGACCCTGCCCCCCGCCTCAGTACTATAAATATAAAACGTCGTGGCGCGGCGCGCGTAGCCTCATTCGTTCCGCGGCCGCGTCACGGTAACATGCCCTGTTTATTATTTATCGTGCCTAAGGGCTTAATATATAAGAAATTAAATTGCACTATACAAGGGAATATAATTTACATACAATACTTATTCTACAATTTGGCATTAATTAATTTCTATATATAAAAGCTTTTACAACAATTTACTTCGCAAATATCCGCGTTATAAAATAAAATGATGTGTCTTACCTAGTATGAAGAAGCACCTCCCGCCCTCCCTCAATTGAGTGCACTATCCCCGTCACCACTAATCCCAGCACCGCTACTCCCAACACCACTACACTAGGCAAGACACACCACTGACGATAATACGACACGTGTTTCGCCTCTACACGAGGCATCCTCAGGTGATATAGACTCTACGGTGGCTAACCGCTAAGTGAGCGGCGAGCCAAAACAAGTGCCTTTTATACAAGCCGATGATGCAACCGCTCTCTACCTAAGAAGCGAGCGACTGCGTCATGCGATAAAACATGCGACCAATCACCGCTGGACTTACGCAGCCGTTTGTAAAATTAAAAACAAACCGTCGCGCAACGCCCACATTATTAGAGAGCAGGCTTGAAGATATTTAAGAGAGGTGAGTTAGTAACATTTGTTTGTTCATTCAGCAATGCAACGGTATTATTATTACTTTTTAATATCTCTAACTGTTCCAGCACACACAGCCGCAGCCCTTTATTACACGTATGTAAGACTTTAAAGGAGTGGTCGTTGGCTAGGTTGTGTCCAGTGTCCAAAAGATGTTTGAAATGAAATGAAAAGCAGTAATAAAGGGCTGCGGCTGTGTGTGCTGGAACAGTTAGAGATATTAAAAAGTAATAATAATACCGTTGCATTGCTGAATGAACAAACAAATGTTACTAACTCACCTCTCTTAAATATCTTCAAGCCTGCTCTCTAATAATGTGGGCGTTGCGCGACGGTTTGTTTTTAATTTTACAAACGGCTGCGTAAGTCCAGCGGTGATTGGTCGCATGTTTTATCGCATGACGCAGTCGCTCGCTTCTTAGGTAGAGAGCGGTTGCATCATCGGCTTGTATAAAAGGCACTTGTTTTGGCTCGCCGCTCACTTAGCGGTTAGCCACCGTAGAGTCTATATCACCTGAGGATGCCTCGTGTAGAGGCGAAACACGTGTCGTATTATCGTCAGTGGTGTGTCTTGCCTAGTGTAGTGGTGTTGGGAGTAGCGGTGCTGGGATTAGTGGTGACGGGGATAGTGCACTCAATTGAGGGAGGGCGGGAGGTGCTTCTTCATACTAGGTAAGACACATCATTTTATTTTATAACGCGGATATTTGCGAAGTAAATTGTTGTAAAAGCTTTTATATAATGGATTTCCGCAAAGTAACGCCTGATTCTATTAATTGTAATTTCTATATTCTAAATCTATGTTAACTCTCGCCAGTTGTTCGGTGCCTTTATTGCGAGAGTTATTACATAGTTACAATACTATTTATTTAAAAATAAAAGCTATA
The DNA here is from genome assembly GCA_963668995.1 of Parnassius mnemosyne. Taxonomy (NCBI): domain Eukaryota; kingdom Metazoa; phylum Arthropoda; class Insecta; order Lepidoptera; family Papilionidae; genus Parnassius; species Parnassius mnemosyne. The sequence goes on along the minus strand of CAVLGL010000046.1, from coordinate 45,857,675 downwards.
TTTCTCAATATTATTGCTACGGCTTTTCCCGCGTTGCTGTGGGCAACCACCGCTAGTTGTGGAACCGTGAGCGCGGCCTGACGATCATAACATCCTCCTGGCCCCGCCCACCGACCCTAGGTAAGTCATCCTAGTAATCCGTAAGTCATTTCGTTCGATGTATTACTATGTTTGCGTCGTGCACAATACACATATAAATAAAATTGAAGTGTAATATTGAAATATCAAGCTTCTATTAACCGATTCATTGCGTATGACACGCGATAAAATCGTTAAAACTCGCCAAAATTTTGGAAGATTTATCAGTATAAAATATTTATTACTTTGCAAGGTGTTTATGCAGTTTTTTTTTCATTTCTCCAAATATAGTTATAGTTATCAGATAAATTAATTTTATATAATTTAGATATATAATAATTAAAGGAAATTGTAACATAGATATATCGATAGTCCGATTTTTTTGTTGAATTTATTATATCTAAGGACAGATACTGTTCATTTACACTTTTATTTTTTATTTATCTCCAGACCAAATTGTGGTCACGGTGATCAGTCTAAATGGAAACTAGCCATCTGCGCAGGACAGGATTATAGTGGCCCAGTGTATGCCCAAGCACAGGTGCACTCTCTATTCCCTATCTCTCATATTCCGATGCAACAGTATTCCGACACGACCGAAGAGATAAGAGATAAGGCGTAGGACCAACGGCTTTACATGCTTTCCGAGGCAAGGGGGTGAAACGCTGCTAACTTCCAAACTCCGGGCTGCTACTGGGAATTGAATTGTAGAAAAATCCAATATCCTATTTTGGCCAGACCCGGGATTCGAACCCGGGACCAATGAGGCAGTCATGTGAGATAGCATTCAAACACTGGCTTACAATAATTATGAAAACTATCATTCCATATTACGCCGTTTCCACCTCCAAAACTAGACTGATTTTAATATTCATCGTGATTATCCAGGGAGTAAATTAGAGGAATACGTCTGTTTGGCCTAAAAGCCTCCCTAATATTCTCTTATTTTAGAAGTATATAATATTATGTATGTAACATATTTATATTATGTAATGCGTTTTAAATAATATGTTAAATAAGCAAGTTTTTCTTTCTGTTGCGGCTTCACCAACAGACCACCTCAACAATAACAACAATAACAATCTATAACAAACTTTGGTTTGAATATTCTTGTGAAATCAAAGTTTAAGTAGAATAAAGAATTTCCTGTCTATCTATCTAACTACATATTTTCCGCCTTTTACTATTATGTAGGTACGTGGACGTGGTAGAGCCACGCTATATTATTGTAGTACCGGGGTAAATAGTAACTTAACGCCACTGTTTCGTATGGTGAGTGTAGAGAACCGAGGACCCTTTTTACTTGAAACGAGGCGTTATATCTTAGTCCTCAAGGGTTACAACGCATTTTTATATTGACTTTTAAACTAGGATAAATGGCATGTCTTGGTGATATGTATGATATGTCTATGGGCCACCGAGTAAACTTACCATCAGGTAGACTGTGTGCTCATTTGTCACTCTTATTCTATATTCTAAAAGTTGAAAATGTGTAACATAGTGTCCCTTGTATTAAAAGCGAATAAATATTTAAAAATTATTTCCAATAACATAAAGAGATTTATTTATAATGGCTACTTTTCAGTGAAGCATAGCACTTGTGCTATCCTACTTTTCTTTCAACTTTGAAACGCTTTCCACAAAGACACATATTTTCTTTTGTCTTTTGCGCATCATACCGTATATAAAGAGCTAAATGTGCATCGGAATGAGCTTCTTTGTGCGACAGAATTTTATTTTTAAAACAAGTTTACCTTTTAGATGCATTGATATCCGGCATGGAATGAATTATACCAATTTATAAACCGAAAACATCTAAAAGGTTGTGTATTCGACGCATATGTTTTTTATGTGTGTTGAGTGATTTCTTGGAAACGGCTAAACCGATTCTAATAAAACTTTTCTTTTTATTAAACAAATACACACAAATACTTCTTTTTTACTTCGATTGCGAAAAAGAAATAATTTGGCAGAAAAAAAAGTGTTTGAATATTTTAAAAACGGCAATTTTAAACACTAAACAGCCCCTTTACCTAGTAAACTTTAACAACAAACTTTTATGTTTTTGATGCATATTTTCTGGAACTTTGTTGTAAATGCATATAAATTTCCTCACAAAGGAATTTCTGAGTTTGGGATCGAGTAACTGTTATTACTAACTTGTGCCCTGTTATGTTATTAATGTACATCACTATATTTATAAAACTATATTTTAAGGGTACATACATAACCGATATATATCAGATCAGTAAACCGAAGTGGAAATGAAGCTCAAAGAACCGATAACCAAAGAAAAAGAAAGGTTGTCGAGTGGAAGCATCGTACCGGTAGACGAAGTGTAGGGCGTCCTCGCGCTAGATGGAGTGATGACCTGGTGAGAGATGCAGGAAGTCGATGGATGTAAGTAGCTCAGGACCGTACTTTGTGGCATTGCTTGGGAAGGCCTATATTCAGCAGTAGACTTGTGAAAGGCCGTAATGATCAAGATGATTATGATGTACTTAAATACATGAGCCGTGGTAGCTCAAGGTTAAACACGATGTAAATTTCACAGTACCCGGCAGACGGGTTCGATCTCCGCCGGCATCAATGAAATTGTTAATTGCAGATAAAATTGCTGATTTACTACCTGGTCGTTGGTAAAGGAAAACATCGTGAACAAAGCTAAATGTCTAAGATATTCATCTATATATATATGTTTATATAAATGAAACACCACTGACTCACTCTATCTAAAACTATACGCCCGATTGACTTAAAATTTAGCTTATATAATCCTTTGTCGACGTAGACACCCACTAGGAAAGATTTTTAAAAATTAAATCCCAGAGGTGGCGAAATTAGGTGTTACAGCATGTATAACTATATAAATAGAAGACAAGTGAAGTTCGCCAACACGCATTGGGCAGCGTACCAGTGGCACACATTTCCTTGCCCTAAAACTCTCTCAGTAGTGAAAGGAATCCTGTGCCCAGAAGTGGCACGTATGGAGACTGCAACTATAATTTAATTTAGACACAAAATATATTAAACACGACTACTTATATATACATAGATGGTGTCTATAAAGCCTGTCAGTAAGGATTTTAGGTTAGCATGGTTGAGGGAAAAGGTCCATATCTTTTTCTTGTCTTTTGTGAACTTTTACACTTTGGTGAAGAAGAAAATACGGTATATCCGTCTTCTAATTAGCTAAGTAAAACTTTCTCTCTCAAAACAACGAAATCGTGGCTTGTTGTATCTTACACTAATTCCGAACTAAGATTGTTTCATTTACTGTAATCTTTATTTTAATAAGAAGTAAGGTTGTATATCGCGTTACAATTAATTACGCGACACAGTGTTTGTGTGTTTTTGTGAGCTTCTGAAAGCGGGTAGAAAACCGGTACCTGAAGTCCTTCAGAAGCCCTTTAATTCCGTCCTCCATGATGGGACTATTTCAGAGGCGTGGAGCAGAAGTGCGGTAGTCTTGTTCTTCCAGCAAGGCGCACTATTGAAGAATTACATACAGATTTCCGTTCTCATCCGCTTCTACGTGCTGTTTTCGAGAGTTATTACGAATCGTCTCGCATGCAGACTCGACGAATTCCAGCCTCCCGAACAAGCCGGTTTCCGAAAAGGCTTTATTAGCATAGACCACATGCATACATACCCTTCGGAAAATTGTACAGAAAACAGAAGAGTACAATCTGCCACTTTGCCTTGCATATGTGGACTATGAGAAAGTATTAGATTCCGTCGAAATTTGGGTTTACTCCACTTTTTACCACCAAATGCCCCACTGGCGGGATAAAGTTGACTCTTTAAAATGTGTTCGTCTACTTTTCCCCACTAGTAGTTTCTTGGTTGGACAAATTACACTGTTATAAGTGCTGAAGTCTTTGTACAGTAGGGCTACGATGGCTATTTTTTTGTTTCAAGTTTCATTTAATGTTGTCCAATAGTGATTCAAGTTGTAATTACATATTGCACGCCTCATAACGCGAAGCGTTATAGGTGTGCTACTCTCAACACGTCAAGGTCAAGCAATTTCAGGTTCTTAAAATGCCTCTATCATAATCATATTGTAATTATACAATAATATGAGTAGCCGTATATCAATATAAAATTCTAATTAATCCATCTTATATTTTGTAAAAAAATATTTTATTTTGCTACTGTAATAAGACGATTACAAAAAAAAAAAATTACGTGGACGTCTGGATGGTGATTTTGTATGTGGTCACGATAACTCCCAAAGAAATTGACGTATCAAGACCGGTTGTTTTTTATTAGCCTCAGAATGACTTCAACTGGTTCCGTATTTCATATTAATAGCCTAGTAGGCGTCGTTTGTTAATACAATTATTTTCAAACTGTATTGCTATTAAAAATTTAAAGGCGCTTTCATTTTTTGCTTTAGTCCTTGCTATAGGTAAAAGACAAATGTACCATACAGCCTATATCGATTTTATACTTTGTGTAATCGATTTATTTTGGTAAACATTATTACTTTTCCCCTTTAGGTAGCACACTTGATAAAATAATAGAGCGCTAAATTTAATACACGTAATATATTTTTAAAGTCAGTAATACAATTAATTTTTTTCATCAAAATTAAATGAAATGCTCATGAGGCGAGCACTTTTGGATTTTCCAAACTGTTTATTACTTTTGTTGCTTAAACAGATCATAATTATACCATGATAAAAAGTTAGAGGTAATTACCTAACAGCCGCGTTAAAAATACTCGTAAAATTGATGTGTCATCTTACATTGCTTGAATAGCACCTCCTCCTTTCCTCAATTGCGTGCACTACCATCAGGTAAGCCACATATTCGTTTCCCTCCTCTTATATAAAAATAATTATAATAGGTTTTAACTATGAAATTGATATTTTGCAGCATTGGTCATTTCAATTCAAAATATTATGTAAGTTTTGTTTGGCTAAGAATTGTAATTTAAAATTAATTTTATTTTAAAAATTTAGAAGTTTTTTTTTCAAAATTAGTTATTTATTTGTTGATTAGCGGTATTTTTTCATCGGATTTGAATCTTTTTTGTCATCGTGGATAAGTTAAAATTCGAGTAATTATGGAATTTGAGTACCGCCGTGGCAGCAACGAAGGACATCGGTAAACTGCCACTGCGTTGGCAAAGATGCATCGACTAATTGGGTGATTACTTTGATTATTAGAAATAAAAAATATAGAAAAAATTACGATAACTTATTTCATAAAAGTGACAATTTCATAGGTATAGACTTAATATTCTATAAATTATTATTTCGTTACATTATTCGAAGATATAGATGTTATATATATATATATATATATATATATATATATATATATATATATATATATATATGTATTTTATAGTAGAGGAGTTTAACAGGTAGAGGAAAACCAGACAAAGATCTCTTCGCTTCTCGCGCCAATGCCAAATGTAAAATGTATGTATCGTGGAAACCAGATCCCGATTCTTTTTCAGTAAATGCTTTCACCATAAGTTGGACACCATACTTCTTTTATGCTTTCCCACCATTTACATTAATTTTGAAGTGCCTTCGAAAGATCAAAACAGATAGGGCAGAAGGCATCCTAGTATTTCCTTACTGGCCCTCTCAACTGTGGTTCCCGGTTTTAAGAGCTATGTGTAGCTCCGAAATTATTTATTTAGACGCTAACCAAAGCCTCTCAAACTTTTCTTGCAGGAAAAGGAAACAGTTTCAACTTTCCCTGGGAGTCGCGAGACTATCCGGGACGCTTTCCTAAGAAAAGGAACTCCTGAAGTAGCCTTAGACATAATGTTGTCTTCATTGGCGCAAAACACCTTACAACAGTATGGTTGCACTTATAAATTGTGGTGGAAATATTGCAAGGACTTAAATTTAAATCCTTACAATACTTGTGCGGAATCAATAGTTCTATCATTTCTTACATATTTTTTTAATCAGGGTGCGACATATGGCTCACTCAATAGCCACAGGTCTGCTTTGGCTTTATTATTAAATATTGACGTTGGTAATAATAACCTATTAAAAAGATTTTTAAGGGAGTATACAAATTAAGACCATCGTTTTCGAAATATATTAGTTCATGGGATCCGCAGGTAGTACTTAATTACATAGCACAATGGAAACCTCATGTCCAGGTGTCTATTGAAAAATTAACAAAAAAAACTACTATTCTCTTGGCTTTATGTACGGCCCATAGGGCGCAAACATTATCCTTGATAAAGATTAAGAATATTAAAATAAGTCCCAGTGATATTAAAATTGCCATTTACGATTTAGTAAAAACTTCTGCTGCGGGGCGTGAACAACCATTGCTGGTGCTTCCCTATTTTAAGGAAAATGTAGACATGCCCAGCAACTGCTATCAAAGACTACATTTCCCGAACGGAACAGTTAAGAACAAGTAAGGTGGATAATTTATTACTAACGTTAAAACGTCCATACCGAGCGGCTACGAGTCAGACGATCGCGCGATGGGTTAAACAAGTCTTGGCGGAAAGCGGAGTGGATGTGGCGACGTTCAGCGCTCACAGTACGAGACACGCTGCCACATCCGCGGCTAGAAGCGCAGGAGTCTCACTCGATGTAATCCGAAGAACCGCGGGTTGGACATCAATGTCTATTATATTTGCTAGGTTTTACAATCGACAAATAGTAGACAATAATGAATTCGCAAGAGCAGTGTGTATTAAAGATTAATTTCACAATGTAAAATTATCATATAAATTTTCTATAAACTAATTTTGTTTTTTGTTATTAAATCTAAATTGGTTGATAACATTTGGTCTCATTTTACCTTTAATGTAGAATATGTTTCGGCAAAACTAATCTCTTAACATCTACCTGTTAAAGTTATATATGTATATAAAATACATATATATAACATCTATATCTTCGAACAATGTGACGAAATAATAATACATGATCAAACGAACTTCTAAGTGAAGTTCGATCAGTATTATATGAGTCACTTTATTCGAAGATATAGATAAAGTTATGGTGTCCAACTTATGGTGAAAGCATCTACTGTAAAAGAATCGGGATCTGGTTTCCACGATACATACATTTTACATTTGGCATTGGCGCGAGAAGCGAAGAGATCTATGTCTGGTTTTCCTCTACCTGTTAAACTTATATATGTATATATAATACATATATATATAACATCTATATCTTCGAATAAAGTGACTCATATAATACTGATCGAACTTCACTTAGAAGTTCGTTTGATCATGTATTATTGCCGAAAAATAAAACACTATAAGTGGAGCTGTGGTGAAGTTATTAATAAATTTTAATATTTAGAAAAAAAAGAAAGAGATATTTATTTGGCCATTTATTTACAAATTTTAGTGTTCACTGGCAACTCAATATAATCTTGTATGCAGCATAACTAATAAACTTTATTACTTAACTTATCTCTACAATAACAACAAAAAAAAAGATAGATATGTACAAAATAAATAAAAAACGAAAGCCAACCTCAAGAATTTGTTAGGTTACACTATAAGAAGTCAAGAATTAATTTAGAGTGAAATCGTCACGCTACCTATTAACAATTAAATTTTTTTTTACAACCGACATCAATACAAATTAATAAAAAAAAACTAAAAACTATTAGTCAGATCTTAATTTAATTTATATGGGACTACATGGGAAGCACCAGCTTTCAAATAAAAAAAGAAAAACGTTATGAGTTAACACATAAAAAAGAACATACAGTCGAATTGAGTACCGTCTCCTTTTTGAAGTTGGTAGAAAGGTATGAAAGGTCTCCCTGGTCACTAATATTAAATAAAATATTTTTATGTGGTATGCCTTAATATGCTTATACTCGTATTTGTTCGAAGAATTCACATTATACAAGGGATATTATACGACAAAAGTTCCAAGTATAATATGATTGATCCTAAAATATTTTCGACGTAATTTGTCTTTAGACCGTAGTTTATTATGTAGAAAAAAACGTCTAAGGAATGTCCTATATAATGACACACATTAATATCAAAAGCATTATTGCAACTGCAAATAGTTTAATTTAATAAGGTATATTGTGCTTAGTAAGATATGTTGTTTGGGCAGCAGTCCTGATAAAATCTCACACACGCACACACACACGCGCGCACACACACACACACACACACACACACACACACACACACACACACACACACACACACACACACACACACACACACACACACACACACACACACACACACACACGCACACACAGAGTTAAAGTTTTTAAAAGAGGGAATAAAGGATTTTTTATTTATTTATTTATTTATAGTATGGTAGAGAACCGGAGACTCTTTTCACTTGCAACGAATCATTCCACCGTAGTCTTAATGGGAGAAAAACTCATATGTATTTTGATTCTTAATCGAGAATAGATGTCCCTGAGCCACAACATTCACGTAAAATCAGGTGGCCTGTATTTTTTATATAGAATAGGGGTGACAAACGAGCACACAGTCCACCTGATGGTAAGTGGTTGCTGTGGCCCATAGACATCTACATCTATCTTCGTTTGCGAATTAAAGTGCAGATGCGTTGTCAGCCTTGAGGACTAAGATAGAGTGCCTCTTTTCCAGTAAAATGGGTCTCCGGTTCTATACACTCACCATACGAAACACAGCAATGTTAAGCTGCTATTTTACGTTGGTATTCTGTGAGAGCGTGGTCCTTCCCCGGTCGAGCCGACCCATTCGTGCTACAACTATACCATTAATATAGCTGCAGCATGGTTCTACCACGGTTGCTTGTTTGTCATTCTTATTGCATAAAAATTATTCCTCAACGTTTAGTGTTCCATAAAGAAATAAGGTGCACAAATATAAAGTCAGATGGAAAATGCAACGATAAACATTTCGTTACAATGTCTTGTTGAATTACTAAAACAAAGTAAGCAGACAGAGAATTTAATGATATAAAATTCATTTGCAAAGCGAAACTCATTCGTGATGTAGATTCCGTTAAACAGTTTAAGTGTGAGCGGACGAACGGTGCTGCAACGTGCCACAGTCTATTAAAGTACCATGAGAATAAAACGCATTAAATATAAATGCATGTCGTTACAGAAAGCGCTGCTCTGACGGACAGAAAGGATTATTTGAATGATACTGTGAATTTTTAATTGCTAATGTTTCTTTGTTCTTTAAAATTTTTAAATTAATGAAATATAAAATAAGCTCTATTTAACAAAAATAAAGTCTATTTTGAATTAATACCAAAATACCTTTAGAGATGAAACTGCTTCCCAATAAATTTGTAGACAGAATTTCGATAAGAATTAAGTACTTAAAGTATTGTAATGTAAATTTAAGAAGATAATTATGTTGTCTTTAAGAAATATAAGCGGAGATGTTTTTTTAATGGTTTGTATTATATATATGTTATGGACTCAATTTGTATTATATTATAATACTTAGATTAGATTAAATTGTAGTTTACACTTAAATTTTCTGTCGCTGACCTACAAGATCTCTTCAGACGTAATGCGATTATCTGGAAGTGAAATCGTAATGGCAAGCCGCAAGAATGCACTCTGTGACTCGTAACGGAGCTAGTGCGGTTTTTTTTTGTTTTTTATAGGATAGGGTGACAAATGACTCGGTTGAAGGTACTTAAGCTATATAGCTCAAGATTGATTTATTTAAGTATTTAGTAACGATATTATAAATTACGTAACAGTGTTCAAACGCAGCACTGCTGACGTAGCGTGCTGCTACCTGGAGCCACTATAACTAAAGTTGCTGTTTCCTCGTTATTTTTTTTTATAGGATAGGGTGACAAACGAGCACACAGTCCACCTGATGGTAAATGGTTACTGTAACCCATAGACGTCTACATCTATCCTCAATAAAGACTCCAGATGCAGATGCGTAGTCACCCATGAGGACTAAGATGGAATGCCTCTTTGCCAGTAAAAAGGGTCTCCGGTTCTCTACACTCACCATACGAAACACAGCAGCGTTAAGCTGTTATTTTGACGGCTCCGTGGCACAGTGGCTTAGCAATCAGTTGTTGCGCTGGGGGCCGCGGGTTCGAATCCCGCACGGAACAAATATTTGTATGGCCTACAAATAATTGTTCCGGGTCTGGATGTTTGTCCTTATGCAATTTATGTTTGTAAACTGCCTCCACGACACAGGAGAAACTCCTAGTGTGGGGGTAACGTTTTTTTTCCTTTGTGCCATTGTGTATGTATAGAGATCTTATTACTCGTGTACCATAAATGTTTGGATGACCACATAGCTGTAGTATGATTGGCAACTCTTGAAAACAAAAGGATATTCTTATTTTAATACATATGGTGACAGGAGCAATTCATCTAACATTTTCAGCAGAATACAAAAGGTTGGTATTAATAGTTTTTAATCTATCTTTAGTATTGTAATATTAAGACAAGGAACTTTTTATAAGTCTGCCCAAACGTAAAGTAATATCTCTTACGAAGTATACAAAACTTTTGAAATTAAAATAATGTATTAAACGTATACCCTTACAAAAACGACATAGTCCGAGATTGAATAAAACTACTTTTACGGATTTTATCGCGTATGATTAACTTATTTTCTATTTTTATTAATTCCCGACGTTTCGGGTGCTTTCCAGAACCCAGGGTCACCTCCGTGACCATGGGTGCTGGAAAGCACCCGAAAAGAAAAAGAATAATAAATTAATTAAACGCGATAAAATCCGTAAAAGTAGTTTTATTCAATGTGTAGTGTGTTCGCGTAAATATAAGAAATCATTATATAGTCCGAGATCTTGGTTTAACTCTAAACTATAAATTATAACCCAGTGATTGACCATAATCCCACTTGATGATTAGTGGTGATGAAGCGCTTAAATGCTATATCGCACTGTCTTAACGTAAAAAAAGCCTGTTCTCTCTTGCCTTTAATGTATTTAGACGGAAAGACAGACTTTTTTACGTGATAGAGCCATGCTGCAGCTATATTACTGGTATAGTTGTAACACGAATGGGTCGGCTCGACCGGGGAAGGACCACGCTCTCACAGAATACAAGCATAAAATAGCAGCTCAATGCTGCTGTGTTTCGTATGGTGAGTGTAGAGAACCGGAGACGCTTTTTACTGGAAAAAAGGCATTCCATCTTAGTCCTTACGGGTGACAACGCATCTGCATTTGATTCGTAATCGAGGATAGATGCAGATGTCTATGGGCCACAGCAACCACTTAACATCAGGTGGACTGTGTGCTCGTTTGTCACCCTTATCCTATAAAAAAAGTCGGCAAATTAATCAACTCCTTTGCTGTACACATTACAAAGGACGAAGCAAACTATTTCGTTCTAATGCGAAGAATATCGACAACAAAAGGGTAAAGATCCGCCGATCGCGTTGTTGTCCGATGGTGGAAAGTAGAGGGAGTAATTAAAGCATTTAATTCTTGCGCACACTCTCCGAAGTGTATCCTATAGAATACCGAAAGGCTGGTTACCCTACGCATGTGCTAGAGGCTGACAAAATTAGTTTCAACCATATAACCTTGATTTGAGTGATGACCAATGAGCCAACGCTGCTAGGTGGCATTTTGAAGCACCAGTTCATATAATCTTTTATAGAAAAATGGTGACAAACGAAGAAAACGAAACCAACAAAAAGTCGTGGCAATTGGCTGTGTGCTCTTCCACATCGGGTACCATAGTCGCTTGTTTTACCAGCTGCAAGAGCCCTAGCAACAACCCAAAATTCCACGCCTCTCTCCTAGCATGGTTGATTTTCTGGTATGGAAACAACCAGTTCTGATAATAGGGTATTAGATTCCTCCAGGAAAACCAGCAGTGGAGTACCAATTTAGAGCCAGAGCCTTCACTGATGTATTTAAATAGCCTAGTTGTGTCTTGCTGACCGATGTGCGATCGGTAGACACAACAATAAATAATTTTACCCATTCCTGTGTCTATCAATACCCAAACCGTCGAGAAGGTCGGGATTTAAGGTGATGGAGGTTTTATTTATTGTGTGATGGAGTGAATAAGCTGCGAGAATGGCAGTTGGATGAGGCGTTACACATATAACCTAGGGACGCAAACAGAGCCATAGCGTCGATGATACCTAGCATGGAGACTGCAGGGACGCCAGAATCACCCTAGAAATCGACACCAGGGCCTCTCCTCCGGTCACTAACCGGCATGGTGAAGTCATCCTAGAATTTTTAGTAAGTTGGTGGAGCAGCTTTTCATGAGTAGCCGGCTCATTAATTCGGCTCTCAACTGTCTACCACCACCACCATGGTAACTGCCATTCTAACTTTCATAACCAGGCACCTGACACTAAGAAACGGCCGCACCGCCACGAGTTCTTTTGTGCAAAGCAACTTTACAGACCAATCTTCAAAAAGAAATAGGTTTTACCTAACATCATACCTAAACTCGATTTGCGACATTTAGTTGTACGTACAGCTAAAAGTCTGTACGGTAAAAACGTTTTTACCGTACATTTAGGTCACCATATATATATAGATAACACAATCAATAAAAACTTTTAAAAGTTTGATATTATCATGAGATCCTCTCAAGACTTACTACTTTCTTAATTCTATATAAAACTTTAATTCATTTAGAAAATATACGATTTTCTAATGTGGACTTCCTTCTATAAATTTTTCCAAATATGTTTTTACGCAATGATCCATAAGTGTTACTATTCAAGAATTCCAAACATACAATTAAGAAAATAACTTAAACTACTTACTAATATTGGAGTACAGAAGCTCTAGAAAATAAGAAAAAAGAACAAAAAAAAAACAATCTTAAACATAATTATAGAAAAACTTCAAGATTCAATTCTATCTACGCAGAATGAATTTACAGTTTCTGGGTGGAAAGAAAATGCTTTGCAGCACCAAGCCTGGTACTGCAAAGCATTTTTTACAATAATTAATCGCGACAAAATTCATTAAAAAATTGGTTCCATTATTCGTGTAAATACCAGAAGCCAGTAAAGATACACCTTCGTTCGTTTAAATTAAAATATCACGTTTTCAACCATACTCGTATATCTCATGTTAGAAATGTTACATACAGCTCTCTAGTGACTAATGTGGTCCCGAATCACGTCGGTCGTGCATTATTGTGGCTGTCCCTTTTCAGACTCTACGCCACATTACTCCCTAAAATAATTTCTAGATTATTTAGCTTGGCAAAGCAAGCAGAAAATATAAATATTTAAAGCCGAAAATATTTTTAACATATCCCTTTTTAGGTCTCCCCCACGCATTTCCCTATAGATTCGTCCATGGTTGCCACGCTTGCCAGACGGGCCGGTAACCGTTTGTGGTGGCGCTATTGTCGCGCTACAAGCGAAACACATCGAAGCCTAAATATCGCTATCAAAGTTCCGAAGTAAAAGCAGTATATATAGAATATCTCCGAACTACCTCTCCATCTCCACCTTTATAAAATCCTCCCTTAAGGAGAATGAAAGGGTTGTCCCGGTTGCTAATAATTTTGTTCTTCCCCTACATATTAGCAACCTATTGAAAGCCAAGAGAAAATCACCGAGTATCACAATCTTTGCGGATGGGACCTGTTGTAGCACGGAGTCTGCAGCCATTTGGACGTGGTCGATGAGTCGGTCTGTTTCGGCATTACCGTTATGGGACCTATAGAGGCATCCGTAGACGCGGGGATGGTCGTCGCTGTCTACGCGCAGCCATAGGATGGACAGGTCCGTACCTTCAAGACTGCCGAGGCGACGAAAACAGATGTCCTTTCTGACGTATACGCAAACTCCAGCCCGGGGCACAAAGGAGTGTTCCAATTTGTACCCCGGGTAGGAGAGATATGAAGTATCAGCCGGAGAGGACACCTGAGTCTTGGATAAAAAGAGCAAGGCCAGCTTCGCCGTCTCTAGATGGTAATGGACAGCGTTAAGGTTGGAATGAAGTCCCCTGATGTTGCAAAAATTCACGGATAGCGTGACAGGGGTCGCCTTGGTTGTATTGCTCCGCTTGCCCCGAGCAGCATTAGTCGCGAGCGGAATTTTGCTCACCTGCACTCACCAAGCGCAACGCAGAGCTAAATCTCTACTTCACGCTGGTATTCTGTGAGGTCGTGGTACCACCCCGGTTCGAGCTGGCCCATCCGTGCGACAGCAAAAGCTATCGCTTAGCTCTACCACTGTAATTTTTTTTTCCCAAAAGAGGGTCGCTTCCGATTCGACAGAAAAGCCTAATAAGCCAATGCCTGTCCCACAGGTGGTGTTTAGTGGGTACATCATATTATACAGTGGGTGTGTAGGCTAGGTTAGTCACAGTGAGTCCCACATAACACGACACCTCCTCGCGTTGACGGGGTAGCCCTTTTTAATTGCTTCTGGGCGCAAAAAAAAAATCTACCACTTGAAGCGTTGGCCGCTCCCCGGGCAAATCACGGCGGGAGATCTCCCCTTTTCCTTCCTACGGCCACAGTGGTGACCCTGACGTGATAGAGCCATGCTGCAGCTATATTATTAGTATAGTTGTAGCACTAATGAGTCGGCTCGACCGGGGAAGGCCCACGGTCTCACAGAATACTGCTAAAATAAATAAATCACTACTATTATCCCGTCAAACACATTTTACAAATTGCTTTCGCAGTGGAATTTTACCTAAATATTTTAGGTAAGTTCTAGTCTTACCTCAAAGGTTCTCCTGAATATTAATTTAAGGGGTGAAATAAATTCGTAGCTATTTTACTATGTTGTACACAGATGTTGGGTTGAGCATTGCCTCGTATTTAGCATAGTCGTTTTTTACTCTCAGTAAGAATATTAAATAGGTTTAACCGTGTACACATATCTATTTATAGTCATTAATACAAATGGTAGTATAACTAAAAAGTGGTTTTAAAAATAAACTACACATACAAATACAAATAACACTCTATTGTTAGTTAAAATATCATACTTAAATTTTATATTTATAACCTATAACTTCCGATGCATCCCCTACCAGTGTCAATAAAATATATTGTCAAGTACACCTGAGCAACACCCTGAAGTAATTAATTTGTTGAGTTACGTTCAGTTTCCCAGAAAATTGCCGTTCTACAACGTAACACTGCATAAAAGTCTAGGACTGCCTTCACGAACATTGTGGACGTGCTGCAGTACCGTGGATGTTCAAAAAATATGGAAAGCATCATTATACTGTACTTTGAGGATGTTATAGAATTTTTCGGTGTAATTTATTCAATTTTGTCCAGTGTAAAATCTAATACAATAGACTTTAAACAGAGTTATTTAACATCCTCAGAATACAAAACTAAGCGCGACGCAACGTTCGCGCACAATTTCTAAGTCGACTGACGTCGTACGTGAACTTCTTCACAGTTCGAACTTGCACACCACTTGTACAACAGATACAAGCATTTCAGTCTTACATTAATTATATTTTAATCCATGCTGACGAGGAAAATTACTGTTTTTCCTGAACCGGAGACTCTTTTTACTGGAAACGATGCATTCCATCTTAGTCCTCAGGGCTGACAAAGCTTCTGCATTTTGGATCTTAATCGAGGTAAGATGTAAATGTAGTATATATGCCACAGCATCAAATTAACCTCAGGTAGACAGTGTAATCGTTTGTCTCCATTATTCTATTAAACTTCTTAGATAACACGCAGTAACGTAGACATTTTCTTGTCCATGAGACGTACAATATAGGCTGTAACTGTATAAGGCCTTAACAGTGGTTGAAATGCCTAAATCTAGGATATTTAAGTAAAAAAATCTCAATAACTGTTCATTTAATCCACAAAGAAAAAATACAGGGTAACAGAAGAGGATTTGGTAAATGTTTTTAATTTAACAAAATTGTATTTTTGTCAACCCCTTATTAGAAAAAAAATCCCCAAAGAGTACCTATCTTTGTCATATTTCGCAAAATTTCTCCAAAACGGCACAAGCTTTTTAAATAGTTCTTACACTAAAAAAAAGGTCTTAAAAATATTAATATTTTTAATTGAGAGTTTTATTTTTAATACCCGTTTTATAAGAGAATATATCAATTTTCCCTGAAATTGAATATATTTACGCGAGCGCGCATGCTCTGTCGCCATGTAAGCTCTGTCACAGTCCGTTTTCGGACATCGTCGAGGGTGGACCGCACGTCGGTGTTGGAGCGACTTCGTTCAAATATATATTAGTTTTTTATAAGTTTATACTCAATTATAATTATTTTTATGACTAGAAATACTTAATTTAGTTAATATCTGTACACTGGTAACTGTAAATATTATTTTCTAAATAAATGAATTTTTAAAGTGCCCAAAGAAGAAGAAATTTTTGCGGCGACGTTGATTAGTGAAATTGAAAAATGCATTTTTATATAATTTAGATGTGGAACGCCGAACATGCTCTCGTTACTTAGATTTCGATCGTTTTTAATACCTATGGAATTTTATTGTTGCATATTTTAATTAATTAGTTGATAATGAATTTTATAATTATGTATTACAATAAAACGCTGGTTTTATAAGTATGACTTTATAAAATATTATTGGGGAGAGAAATATAGATACAGATACTTACATTTAGGTACACTGTTATCAAATTAAATCAAACAATAAAGAATGGTGCTTACCTAAGTATAAATAACTATATAAAGACATTCTTGGGTTTATGGTTTTTTTTTTATGTTAGACAAACTATCATCTAAAAAATGTAAAAATTTTGAATTGGAGAGGGGTTTCTCTACGTGATAAAGTTAGAAATGAAGGTATTTGCATTAGAATCAGAGTAACTGACATAGCTCAACGGAATATTACAGTGAAAAATAGGAAGAAAGGTCCTCGAGTGACAACCTCGTACAGGTAAGCGAATTAGTACTCAACCTTTATTCCTCTTCACGTATTCTCATACACTTCTCTTCACACATACACACACACACACACACACACGCACACGCGCGCATGCACGCACGCGCGCACACACACACACACACACACACAAATAGGTCGCAAATAATACTTACCTAGTACTATTAGGCAAGAGTGAATAGGTTTTTGTTAAGTCAGTGCAATTCACCATCTTAGACTACATAACCACTTACCGATGGGATTGTAGTTGCTTTACTACTTGCTGGGTAAAAATAGTAAAAAAAAATTACCCTGTGAAAGTTTGCATTTAGATATAATTTTTCTAACCAACCATAAAAATATGATGAGAATATGTATATAAGTATAAAGGTTGCCTCACACGGAACAGTAATAATATAATATTATATCTTCCATTATCTCTGAAATCCGAGGTATGTTCATATTAAGAGGCTGAATAGAGCCACATTGAAATGCATGGGGATCGTTTTGTAATTTCACGTCATTATCGAAAAAAAATTGTTCGTATTTTAGGTGGCGGTTTGCAAAACACGATTCCACAAAAATTAACTCAATAGAAAATAATTGCAAAGTTGCTTCTAAAAATACTTCAATTTTCAACGTCAATTTTTTTTAACGTGGTAGAGCCATGCTACAGCTATATTTATTAGGTATAGTTGTAGCACGAATGGGTCAGCTCGACCGGGGAAGGGTCACGCTCTCACGGAATAACATGTAAAATAGCAGTTTAACCCTGCTGTGTTTCGTATGGTGAGTGTAGAGAAGCGGAGAACCTTTTTACTGGAAACGAGGCATTACATCTTAGTCCTCACGGGTGACAACGCATCTACATTTTGATACGTAATCGAGACTCGTTTGTCACCCTTATTCTATTTAAAAAAAACTTTCTGAGATTTCAGTAAAATAATGTTAAGCACTCGTACAATTATGTCTCATGTTAATAAAGCTATTGGGCTATTTTGATTTGTAATAAAGTGATTTTACTTCATAGGTTAAATAATTTATTTACCTTTCTATTTCAAGAACCGTTTTTCTGTCACTCCTATTGAATTTGACAGTGCTTGCTGAAATTTAGCATCTTTAGATGGATCACAATCGGCCGCTGATCCGGCTGTTAGATATTGCAAAAATAATCGAAAATATTTATTTTTACTTTCATTCCCAAGACTACCTTGTTTTATTTTATTACGGTCAAATAATATTTATTAGGTTATAAAGCAAGTATTTTTGTAAATGTTTTGTATGTAAATGTAAATGTTTTCATTATTTTGTTATTCTATTGTTTACAGTTATTATCACGTCTTAGCTTTACACGAAGAATTACATTAGAAATTCTTGATGGGATGCGATGTAACGCGCATACATTATTTTCATCAAGAACTATAATATATATATATATATATATATATATATATATATTTGTTTTTTTACCAGTAGAATTTCAACAAAATCTTAAAAAAGTTCAATGAATTAAAAAAATGCTAATAATTATATAATTTCAAGTCAGTGTTTTACATTTAAAGATCAGTTATAAAGAGCCATAGTTATTATTTTCATTTTGATTAATTTAATTCGAGAGAGACTAAAATATGTGAAAGGGCTTTTATCTGCAATAATAATTTTCATCAAAAATAACATAGACTTATAAAAGTCATATACACGGTCAATCATACTGAAGATTATCAATTGTACTACAAAATATTTAAAAGACTATTTCCAGTATAATGACCCGAATACCATCATTAATGTTTGACTGGCACACTTAAAAGTTTTATCACATGGCTAAATGATTGACTTTTATATTATGATAAGGTCATGCTTTTCTATAAAAAATTGCAAGAAATTTTAATTCCCGGCCCTATTGGTTTGTTTTACTTTTTACTTAATTAGTGAAAAACAAAATGGACTGATCTAAAAGTTTACTTTCTTGTGTAAAAAGTGCTATTTAGAATTTTATGCAAATGGTAATTAAAGTTTCTATGTAAATAAGCGTAACATAGCGGATATTATATTCAATGGTAGCGGCCATACGTATTGGCAAAGCCAGCATCATTTTCTGTACAGAAACCGGCAAAGTTTTGCTCAAGGCACTATATACAAAGCAGCTGATAAAATGTTACACTCATAACTGTTAACAAAAACTGTTTTCGCAAATGGTCTTATAGATAATAATAACTATTCCGCCGTGTTAGGTGCAGGAGCTATTATTAGAAGGAGAAGAGGTAAAATTTTGTTTTAGAAATGCTCAATCAATATTGTTTTGTCTGCAATTGAGCATAAAATAAAAAAATAACTTCAGCCAAAGAGCATAACTGGCATTATACTCAGGCCCATCAATTGGTATGGAAAAAAATAATTTTACCAGGTCTCAAAAAATCAATCACAATTCAAAAAACATAAATATTAAAATCCAAACATGTATATATGTATGTCTGTCTACATACATATAATGATTTACGGCCGCTTAGTAACTGACTGTGACTCACTATAACATCCTACAGTCACACCGAAACTAAGAGGAGAGAATCACTGTAGAAAAGGTAATAATTTATTACGGAAATTTTGTGATAAAATTAAAAAAATATATAAACTTGTCCAAGTTAATCTAACTTAGCCTAACTTATCCTTATGCGTACAAAAAAAACAAATAATAAAATAGTGAGATGGCGTCAGTTTTTAAGAAGATATAACAAAAATAAACAAAAAAATAAATTTCAATAAAGTTCAGTGTTTAATTGATTATATACCGCTGACACTTAATCACGCTTTTCGAAACCACGCCAGTTGTAAACAATACTTGTGTGAAAAGACAAAATTTCTTTTCAAATTTCCGCCGAGTTGTAAGTAGAAGGCCAAATAGGTCACGTGTCAATTTTAATTAAATATATTTTATACTAGCTGTGCCCGCGGCGTAGCTCGCGTATATAGGTTTTACTTGGAGAATTTGACATTCAGGTAAGAAAATATTAAACGATTTATAGACGTCAGTGTAACAGACGTCTCTGGTTAGTGCGTATATACACTAAGCGCTCCGTCTCTATTTTCGCATACATGTCCACTATAAATTGGTAAAACAACCCCCGAAATCTTTGCAGATACGCAAGAAGATATATGCCTTACATGTAACAGGTGCGAATAAAATTGCAGAGCAAATATTTTTTAATGGTCAACTAATACCACTGCCACTTCATCAGTGACAGGAACGTTGCTACCGCGGTGTTCAGTAACTTTTTTTTAGTAACAGGACGCCTGTCAGCGTTAATAACTATTTTATAATTGTTTATTAAATCTTGACGGATCGATTGCAATGCAACCCTAAAACTATGAACGTATGGATTTATTTCATGTAGCACCCTGAAGTTGAAGTTGAAGTTGGGATATGAGTTCGCTATTGAGTTGTGGGAAGTTGTGATTTCGGATATTAGTATGTTCATTATAATTTGATACAAAATAAATTGACTATTTTATTTATATATACATATATATTTATAACTCATAATATATATCATAATTTAATTTATTAAGTTGAAATTGAAATTGAAAATATATAATATCTACATTGTTTCTGCGTAATGTATGGTTATTTGTGAGACTGACTGCACGTCAGTGAGTCTCAATACGATTCGAAGTATCTTAATGCCGCAATTCAGAAAAGAATGTAATTTGTACAATGCCATCTATTACGTTCGTTGTGAGAAAACTTTTTAATTCAAGGAAAACATTTTTTATTGTTTACTGTGCTTTAAGTATAAATATATTATTATAGAACGTTTTTTTACACACAAGTCTTTTTATTACTTTTTCTGAGATTTTATGGCGCCATTGAACAAATTAGAACATTATAAACTAATAATCATAACTTTCGATAGAATTAACCAAATTTAATAAAATAAAAATTAAATGTAACTTGAAGATACGCTTTATGATTTTCTTAACGATTTCTTTTACTTTAGATGTGATGCGTTTATAAACAAACAGACAGACAGACAGACAATTCTAAAAATTATAAAAATGTGTTTACTTAATTATTTTCATTTCCCTATAATGATTTTAGTGACAAATATTCTATAAAATGTACAAAAACAGACACATGTTATCACCATTTTTATTATAAGTATATATTTAAAGAGAGATGGCGCTGCTAACAGCAATCATCAATTCTAAAAATAAAAGAGATTAATTGACGCGATTGGTACATTATTATATATATAAAAACAATGTACAAAAACAGACACAACATGTTATCACCATTTTTATTATAAGTATATATTTAAAGAGAGATGGCGCTGCTAACAGCAATCAGTTCTAAAAATAAAAGAGATTAATTGACGCGATAGGTACATTATTATCTAAAACATAAAAGAACTTATAAACCAGTGTCTGCATAGTACGCAAAACGCCTTTTTATATTACATTTTGACCATACCACCATCTATCGATGAAATTGGTTAACTAAACTATTTCACTTTAGATTTAGTTAATAAGTTTATGATATATTTTTGTATATTATTTTATTTAATAAGTTCTTTAATACTTTTGTTTACTGCATTTTAGATATAATTATATCATTATAGAACATTATTTTACCTAATTTAATTATGATTTATGATATAGTATTAGTTTAAAATGCACTTGATGACTCAACCAACGCCACCGTTGAACAAATTCGTACCTATACTTCGTATTCATACTTCAGAATATTTATCATAACTTTTGATTGATTGAACTGATTTTAATAAAATAAAGACTAAATATAACACGAAGATATTCTTTATATTTTCCTTAATGATTCTTATGATATAAATTAGTACTTTATACGTGATACGTTAACAAACAAACAGACAGACAGACAGACAGACAGACAGACAGAAAATTCTAAAAATGGTAGAAATGTATTTAGTTACTTATTTTTAGTACCTCTCAATCACTTTTATTACAAAAATATAAAATGTACAGACGTCTGCTTTTTACATTTTTATTATATGTATAGATGAAGTGATCTGGACTACGTTTCATCAATTAACCAGTGGTAAAAATTAAAACAGGAATTTTACGATTGTGTTTACAAAAAACATTATTAGTTGAACCTTGCAGCTTGTTCATTATTTTTATTATAAATACCTATAAATGTATATATTATTAATAAATAGTTCCCATAATATATTGAATTATTTTTTATTTTGCCCTATCTGCAATGTTCTACGCTCTATAGAAAATGTGGCGTATGACATGACTGACAATCTTTCGAACGTTTTATCTAGGTACAAAGATGTTTTACGTTTTCGTCGCCTCCACATGATATTTTTGTCAGCATAAGGCACCCTTCTATATCTGAAACGAATATAAATATTGCTACAAAGTAAAGTAATAGGCCATACAATTCCCTCTACTGGGCACAGGACTCTTTTTTTATTTCTGAGAGGGTTTTAGGGCAAGGAAAAACCCGCCGTGCTTCCCCAATGCGTGTTGACGAAAATTGCAATTACAAATTTCATTCGTGCTGTCGGGGATCAAACCCGGGAAAATATTTACAGCGAACGCTTTGACCCAGATCTACTAATACGATACAAATAAATACGATTTAACATATATAATAAAAATTCTTACGTACTTGAAACTTGAACACTTGATAGCTCGTGATGCCTACCGGACAAAGCTACAGCACCACACCGTGCAATGTAATTGAAGATGCGTAACCGCGACATAATTCTCAGTGATGCGCAAGCATAACAGGCAGTATGTCACTTATATAATTGTCATCTCTGCAGTCTATTAATCTTTGCACTTTTATAAGTAATACAGAACGTAGTTGCTAGACGGTGTTGACATCGGCTAAAATCTCTGCGATCGCCGTTTAGTCAAGGTCATTCAGGCTAGTTAAAGCCATAATGCTTTAGTTTTAACTATATAAACATTTTTTGATATGGATAATATTATGGATAATATAAATGACCACAATCCACATTCAATATATATGTATAACAATAAATGAATTAAACAATTTTAATGAGAACATTCCTATTAATAATAGGTACCAATTTTAATGCACATTTTTGCGTATTTTTAGTATAACAAATAAATTACATATCATGCCTTAACGTTCGGATGAAACATAAACATTGAACCCTCAAACTTTTATTGAAGGCATGGGAGGTGAACCTCTTCATAATGATATGAAGGTATCGTCACAAGGGTGTCGTAATTCAGGTAATACTTTTCACGAATTGGCTATAAACACCCCTAATGCGAGTATGTAGGAGAGTAAATTAACCGGAGTTATTACATACTTGTGCATATTGAGATGTACGGTACGGCTTGGTAGTGCAGTATCGCCAGTTCGTATCACGCACGGCACAGCTATATTAATTGCTAGCGTAGATGCTGGATATGCTACTTATGAATATGATTGACCTTTGCGATTAACGGAGAAATTTCAAAAGTGGGAATAAGGTTTTTCTAAGATTTAAAAAGATAGTTTGTGCAACTAAATTATTACGAACTAGTTTCCCCACATTACCGTTTTCCTTACAGCCTATCAAAGTCCACCGCTGAACATAGCCCCCATACTAAGTCCCATTTATTTCAATATAATGTTATTACATATTTGAGACGTGTTATTTATAATTATTATTGCAATATAATCGACTTGTACTTATATTATTTAATACTAATAATATTTGAAATAGAATTTTAATAAATTTAGAGATTTTTAAAGACAATTTTATGCGTTTACTATACTATAACATTCAATATTCCAAATGAATATATTTGAACTTTATGCTTATTATTGCATTTTAATTGTTTAAATCATAATTTCTAAGAAATTTTAAAATGTCTTTATATTAAATTTAATTATTATTTATTAATAATAATTATGAGGCATCACAAATTCTTTTGTACGTTCGTTTGTCACTGAACTCCTCATAATCTTCAGAAATGAGATCGAAGATTTTTTGTGTGTTTGATGGCTTAGATTCTCAATTGGACCCGGTAGATGGCGCTGTTTAGATCAGGAAATTACTCGTGTGAAGCCGGCGCGTATCGCTAGTACGATATAATAATATTATATTTTAACTATCTCTCACCGGTCGTGTCGAATTGCCGTCCCTTCGGTCTATGAGAGTGAGGGAATAGAGAGTGCACCTGTGCGTGCACATAGACTGTGGATGGCTAATCTCCGTTGAGACTGGCCGCCGTGACCAAAATTCGGCCTGGAGTCCTCCATATTTATATAGAGGAATCCAGACCATATTATACAGAGTTATTTTGCAATACCCGGCCAAATGTACAGAGAAGGTTCAGAATAAGTAATATAGGCAAATAGTAAAGAAAAAGTTATAAAAAAATCTTAAGCACTCTGTCCTTTTTATCTTTTAAATTCAAAGTGTAATGCATTATTTTAACTGATTTTACTGCGCCCGCACACATTCGTTAGAGTCGATCGGTAGGCAAAAACGTTTTTGTCCATAAATCACATTCAATTTTGAATAATTTCAAATAAATGTAGAAGCGTTATTTACTCATATTTTCAAAAACTGTACAAATGGTACATTATTATTTATATATTTAAACTTAAGTTTAAAATTTGGCTACTCTTTGAAAAATAACACTATAATTTTACATCTGAAACCTTGCCTCAATTGCTGTTATCATCATCATCAATATCACCATCATTACCATCCATCATAACTAAACAGAAGGGTGATGGCTACCACATGCGTCATACAGCTGCTTATGAAGACTGGTCTGCTCGTGTTTGTAACAAATTTATTAGAATTCTTTTTAATTTTGTAATTTTTTTTTGTTTCGTTGCGTAATTTTGTAGTAGAACATGCTTTGATCATAACATCGTTGACAAAAAGAGAATACCTACGGAGACTCTTTCGTCGTTTAGTCTCCGTACAGAGGAACCTCATTTTGGACCGGTAGTAAATTAAAAACATGTTTACGTTTTACATACGAAATTTTAATATCTTACGTCGAAAAATAAGGATCATAATAGCTCCTTGTCATATTATCAACAAATGTTCGCTTACTTCCTCCTTACATTTTTTAATAATGTTTTGATTGTTAAAAATAAATAATGTATTACAAACTTTTTTTTAATATTCTACTAAGCCAGCGCTTATCTACTATCCCACCTGATGGTAAGTGGTGATGTAGCCTAAGATGGTGAAGCGCACTGACTTAACAAAAGCCTATTCACTCTTGCCTTGAAGACACTCACATTGTAATCGGATGGAATGACAGATGCTGGCAAATTACGAGTATTCCACTCCTTTGCTGTACGCATGATGAACGACGTGGCGAACCATTTCGTTCGAATGCGTGGTAACTCAACAACGAAAGGGTGGAGACTGGCCGAACGTCTGGTTGTCCGATGGTGGAAGGGAGAGGGAGGAATTAAATTATGCAATTCCTGCGCCCACTATCCTAATTAATTTCCTATAATAAAAGTACCCTAAGTTACTCCTTGTGACATCCGCTATCTGCCATTGAAAATCCCGTTAAAATCGGACTAGCCGTTTCGGGGATTAGCCGGAACAAACAGACAGACAGACAGACAGACAGACAAAAACTTTAAAAATTGTATTTTTGTTATTAGTACCGTATATACTTTCATATGCATTTAGTAAAAAGCTGTAATTTTGACATTACAAACAGACACTTTAATTTTATTTATTTGTATAGATGTATAGATAAGCAGCTGTCCCGGCGTGAAGTATCGCCGCACCTTTGCAAGGTCTCCCAGCTTCCTTGCAGCTGCTTTAGCCTTGGACTCAATGACCCTCCCGAAGTTCAAATTTGAGGATATCTCAAGCACTAACAACTGAAGGCGGTCGGTATATTTCAGTGATACATTTCGGAAAGAAGGAGCCAAGGTGAGCTGGCTCCTTTTTGTTGTGAAAAGACACGCTTGTGTTTTGGAGGCGTTGAACTTCACAAGATTGGCATCGCCCCATTCGGAGACTGCCTTTTAAAAAGACTAACTTTTTAAAAGATGGCTTAAAAAGCTTTTTATTAATAACGCTTCTTACGATGACCCCCAAAAATATCCCATATTCACAAAACTTACCTTTTTTAATTTTAACATAAAAAAATTATTTATTGTATTGTAATGTAAATGGTATTGGTTCTGAGGCAAAATTCTAAACAGGCAAAAAGACACCGTGATAATTCCAATTCACTCATGGAATTATCTATTTTTATTTTTATTACTATTATTTTTGCTTAATTTGACGCCATACCATAACCACCTGAACATAATTCGCCTCCATAAATTGACCTTATACGGGGAAAATTTGCCATAGGTGACTCTTGACAATCGGGTTGACAACTGCCGTTTTTTGTATTAGTTGTTGCCGGGTTGGTAGGGAGTACCGGTTTCGGTGTAGCTTCCGTCAAAAGTATTGTGAAACAATCTTACAAATAAAACAAATCTAGTGAAAAATTCTAACTAATCTTTGTAACAGTGCTGATTCTAAACTCATTCGTGCGCTAGTTCATTGATACATACATCGAATATCATCACAAGGTATGAGCAAGAATGAATAACCTTGTTGTAAATATTTCGATTTTAAACTTAAGCTTTTGAGGTAAGCTTAGTTGTCAAACAGTATAACGGCTGAAGTGCTAACACAAACCAGTGCTACCAACTGAGGCTAACAACCACTAAAAACTTAAGAAGTTTAAGGCTACGTCCAGTAACTTAAACACATACATTCCGTTCCACAGTAAAATGACTACCCAGCTGTCACCAGAGATGTACAGAATTTACATATGTAAAAGTAGCGACTTTTAACAAAAATTACGGAACAATTAACAACAAACACATTAACTGAATATTTTACTGCATCTGTTTTGCGGAAAGTAGATGAATAAATTCAACAAATATTGAAAAAAAATGAAAAATAAAAGTAAAAATAAAAACATACATAATTTCGAAGCAATAAATAAGAGAAATAGCATCATAGTCTATAAAAGGCTAAATCTAACTAAGGCTCCTAAAAGCGAAGGAAGAAACTCATGACTCATGAAGACCTGCCTTGGTAATGTCAATATTAAGTGAGATACGTGAAACTCGAAAATGGTGAAATGGACGGAGATCAGAGATTGAGATAAAGAGGAGATGAAGAAAGATAAACCAGAACAATTGTACTAGACATCACCATCATGTAGAAGAAAAAACTATTGGTAAATCCAATTGAGCATGCCCGAATTGCATTAAAAAAATACGTATGAGATGATTATACGGAATTTTTTAAAGTAGTTTAAATACACACAAGTTTTCACTAATAACCTTATTATACTTCCAATTTTCAGATTATTTTATATCAAACTTCAATTTGAAAAAAGTTTGGAAAATCCAAAAGTGCACGACACATAATGCTCATATGATCATCATATCATCATTCATGTCACTCCATAAAGTCCAAGGCGTATTTAAGTATAAATATTACATCCTACTTACTTTTAGTACGTACTACTATGATTTATTCTGTGGTTTTAAAATATTGTAATAAAAATCTCTGATTATTATAATAATCAAGTATGTATGAAATTTGTTTTTCGAATATTTTGTATTTATTTGTACAGCAATCTTTTTAAACCGCTGCAACCAACCGATATAATATCCATTCACAACGGCGGTTGACGCCGAACTAACCGAGTTAAACAGTCTCTATTTACTAAAATGAATTCACACAAGGCTGCTAAAACACCGAAAATTTCGACATTTAGCAGCCGAAAAGTATTAATTATAACTAAATAAAACAAAAATAAACTGCCATTTACATTCAATGGCTTCCCACATGATAGATAAAGAGTTTTAAAAATAGATTGTGTTGAACATATTTTGTAAAGTTATCGTGTTTATGAAGCCATACGGACTTGATAAATCCACAGCATAAGTTCAATAATCGTTTATCTTTCTGACAATGTGCTTTTTATATAATTTATATGTATAATTTGATTGCTATATACGATTTCATGCGACAAAACGTTGGAATCTTGATTTTTAAGTGCTAGTAGAACGTACCTACGCGCATTGCGATTATGGAATGCAATACCAGATCTTAAAAACAAAAAAAAAATGGAACCAAACACCTACGTTACTCACGACTTACCAAAAGCAATAATACAGTCAAATAAAGAAAAAGGGATGAAATACAAAAAGGATGAAGTACAAAAAGGACAATGAAAAAAGAAAAAAATTCTGAAACTTCGAGTTCAAGCAGACACAATAACTAAATGCTTCAAAAATGCAAAAGCAAGATGCACTTCCCTTTAAAAAAATACGTTACCCCACTAGGATTGTCTCCTTTATCATGGAGGCAGTTTACAAACAAAATTTCACAAGGACAAACATCCAGACCCGGAAACATTGTTTGTAGGCCATACAAATACTTGTTCCGTGCGGGATTCGAACCCGCGGCCCCGAGCGCACCAACTCATTGCTAAGCCACTGCGCTACGAAGCCGTCGAGCCTAATTAATGCGTTAGAGATCATATTCACTATCAAGAAAGAACACCTATAAGAACTAACACCCAATCTTCAAGAAGCAGACAGTCACAAACACTTTATATTCCACAACAATCAAAATGTCTCCTAGTACGGCCGGTGCCCGCGGGAGAACTAGACCAAAACTCTCCGACTAAAAGATGTGAATCAATCAATATTGCTACACACAACACAAGAACCCTCAGAATGCAAAAGTTACTAGAAAACATACACTTCGTCACTACGATCTAGGTATAAGTGAGATGAGAAGCTTAGGTGAGACAGAAGAATATAAAAAATACATTTTTTTTCAAAAAGGAGAAATGGCAGGTCATAGAGGAGTAGAATTCTTGATAAAACTTCCTTGAAGCATAATATGCAGGAGCTGATACGAATCTCTGACCGACTAGCGTCTGTACCTAACGTCAAATTACCAACAGAATTAGCAACCAAGGATGAAATCCATGACTTCTATTACAATCTATCAGATAAAGTAGAGAAATACCATAACAACTACCTTATAGTTATGGTCATGAGGGTGGATCACTAATGTAAGGAATCTTTTTCAAAATAATTTTATTGTCTTTTAATAGCGTTATATTGTCTTAGATGTTAAAAAATTTAAAAAGTCATATCTTTAGCCAGCGCATGTGATTCGAAATTTTATTAATTTTCAAAAAAACAGAACAGTGTTTGTTTAAACCTACATATTATGTAAAAATAACATTAATTAATTTATTTATTACATATCCACTTATTACTATAATTACAGGATTGCCCTAATACGATAGATAAGTCATACTTTAGTTATGTTACATATAATAACATCAAATTTTAAGTGCTGATTTAACACGTGCTCGGCGGTGAAGGAAAACATCGTGAGGAAACCTGCATGTCTGAGAAATAAGAAAAAAAAAGAATATTTCGAAGACATGTGAAGTTCGCCAACACGCATTGGGGTAGCGCGGCGGAGCAAGGAAATCTTGCCCTAAAACCCTTTCAGAAATGAAAGGAGGCCTGTGCCTAGCAGTGGGACGTAAAAAGGCTGCAACTTTACTATTTCTTCCTCTGTGATATTTCGTAGAATTAGCGGATCGTAAAGGTTGTGTTTCCAATCTATGAGATCAATATAGTTATTGGCTTCGCGATCAACATGGTGGCTTAAACACTTGAGAATGCTTTACGTAAGGAGGTGAACTTGCTACGTTTGCTATTCTTTGCGTTCTTTCTTTCTTTTTCTGCGGATTTCAATTTATATGCGACTACAATATCCGAAGATATATCGTGCAATACCAAAGAAGCAATCGCAGCAGCTGACCTTTTGGAAATCCGTAACGGTCGCAGGTTTTTGTCAGCATAGGCATAGGAAAACGTTTGACGGATTTTGTTATTTTCTACTTGGTTTGTGATGTGGAAGGAAAGCTTAGCTTATGAGGTGAAGAAATATTATTACTTTTAAAGTCACTTGAAGGCGACACAAAGTCCTGTTGTTCGGTATCACAATTGTCTTGATTGAATCACCAACTTTTTTATAATTTAAATACGACCCCGACATAAACGGAAACCGCTTAAAGCATTTGAGATTTTCTGACGATCTAATCTTGCTGGAAGAAGATCCCAAGAAATTACAAGTTATGGTACAAACCCTAGCTAATAAAACGCTACCCTAGCTACGAAATGAATACAAGCAAAACAAAAAACATGATTGATGATGAATTCTACAGAAGTTGTTATAGAGATGGATGGAAACAGATTCAAATGTGTTAAGAAGTATGTTTATTTAGGACAAATTATTGCTCCCAGTGATCAGATGTCCAAAGAAGTAAATAAAGAAATAGCGTGTGGTTGTAATATTGCCGTAATATTGGTTGCTTAAAGAGATCATGAAGAGTGAAGAAATAATAATCCATGTTAAAAAGAAGAAATTTAAGACTTGCATCCTTCCCTGCATAATATATGGTTGCAAGACATGGTCCCTCACTGAAAATCATCGAAAGAAACTTGAAGGTGTCAACGAGCCATTGAAAAAAGTATGTTAGGAGTAAAACTTAGAGATAAAATAAAGAGCATTGAAATAAGAAATAAAACCAAAGTGGCCAACATACTTGCTTGTATTCACCATCAGAAATGTACCTGAACGTGACACGTACTACGTTGCAAAATAAATAAATGGAGCAAGCAAGTCACTCTATGGTACCTAAGGAACGGCACTAGAAGACACGGACGTCCAAAAAGAAGTTGCGAAGACGAAATTCGTCTGACCTTAGGAACATATTGGACAAGGGTCGCATTGGATAGAGTCCAATGGAGACTGTTGGAGGAGGCCCATGTCAAAAGGTGCGTCGAATTGAGAGACATTTTATAAGCTGTTTCATTAAATTTAAGCATACTGCTATGTGAAAATTCGAAAATAAAAGGGTTTTATATTATTGTTATTTGTCGGGAAGATGCCTACCTATCTCTTCTCTCTCAATCGCTTCTTACGATACCCACGGGACAAAATGTGGTAGTGGATATAATTACACCACCACTACACGGTCTATTTTGACACGGAAGACTAAATAGCATTATGTGCAGAAAAGCCTAGCGTTTTGCAATTTTTTGAATACGGGCGCTCGCATACTTCTTAAGCGCGCTTGGTGGGAGGCCACCTAGCCTGCCCCTTTTCAGAAAACTTTTTGGTTGGACATACAAATACTGCGCACCACGTCCGTATACGAGAAACGTTATATCTGTGAATACACCTGCAATTTCACACCGAATTATTAAGTGTTCGTGAATTGCGGTTAACTGCTTGCCTGGCTCCTGTGCCGATTGGTCACGATCTACCTTTTTGCCTACTATTGTCTTGTAGTATTTCCTAAATAGAAGATTATCCTAGACTTTCATATCTATAACAAATAATCTTGGCATTTTCAATATCTTATACAAAGTATCTGCCACTTTTAACTTATTTCGTCTTATGAAAAGAAACAGAAACTTTTTATTCAATGTAAATTATATATAATACTTGCCGAAAGTCACTCTTTTGTTTAAATTGCCACTGGTTCAGAAGAAAAAACATCTGTCCTGGGAAAACCAGCAAGAAACCCAGCGGGACTTTAAAAGAAAACAGCTTACAATCATGTATGTTACACAATTAAGGCTTTAACTAGCCTGAATGACCTTGACGAAACGGCGATCGCAGAGATTTTAGCCGATGTCAACACCGTCTAGCAACTACGTTCTGTATTACTTATAAAAGTGCAAAGATTAAAAGACTGCAGAGATGACAATTATATAAGTGACATACTGCCTGTTATGCTTGCGCATCACTGAGAATTATGTCGCGGTTACGCATCTTCAATTACATTGCACGGTGTGGTGCTGTAGCTTTGTCCGGTAGGCATCACGAGCTATCAAGTGTTCAAGTTTCAAGTACGTGAGAATTTTTATTATATATATTAAATCGTATTTATTTGTGTCGTATTAAAAATATGTCGTCAAAGCGTTCGCTGTAAATTTTCCCGGGTTTGATCCCCGACAGCACGAATGAAATTTGTAATTGCAATTTTCGTCAACACGCATTGGGGAAGCACGGCGGGCATTTCCTTGCCCTAAAACTCTGTCAGAAATAAAAAAAAGAGTCCTGTGCCCAGTAGAGGGACTTGTATAGCCTATTCTTTACTTTGTAGCAATATTTATATTCGTTTCAGATATAGAAGGGTACCTTATGCTGACAAAAATATCATGTGAAGGCGACGAAAACGTAAAACATCTTTGTACCTAGATAAAACGTTCGAAAGATTGTCAGTCATGTCATACGCCACATTTTCTATAGAGCGTAGAACATTGCAGATAGGGCAAAATAAAAAATAATCCAATATATTATGGGAACTATTTATTAATAATATATACATTTATAGGTATTTATAATAAAAATAATGAACAAGCTGCAAGGTTCAACTAATAATGTTTTTTGTAAACACAATCGTAAAATTCCTGTTTTAATTTTTACCAATGGTTAATTGATGAAACGTAGTCAAGATCACTTCATATAAAATATATTTAATTAAAATTGACACGTGACCTATTTGGCCTTCTACTTACAACTTGGCGGAAATTTGAAAAGAAAATTTTCCTTTTCACACAAGTATTGTTTACAACTGGCGTGGTTTCGAAAAGCGTGATTAAGTGTCAGCGGTATATAATCAATTAAATACTGAACTTTATTGAAATTTATTTTTTTATTTATTTTTGTTATATCTTCTTAAAAACTGACGCCATCTCACTATTTTATTATTTGTTTTTTTTTTGTACGCATAAGGATAAATTAGACTAAGTTAGATTAACTTGGATAAGTTTATATTTTTTTAAATTTTATCACAAAATTTCCGCAATAAATTATTACCTTTTCTACAGTGATCCTCTCCTCTTAGTTTCAGCGTGACTGTAGGATGTTATAGTGAGTCACCGTCGGTTACTAAGCGGCCATAAATCATTATATGTATGTATAGACATACATATATACATTTTTGGATTTTAATATTTATGTTTTTTGAATTTTCATTGATATTTTGAAACCTGGTAAAATTACTTTTTTCCATAGCAATTGATGGGCCTGAGTATAATGCCAGTTATGCTCTTTGGCTGAAGTTATTTTTTATTTTATGCTCAATTGCAGACAAAACAATATTGATTGCGCATTTCTAAAACAAAATTTTACCTCTTCTCCTTCTAATAATAGCTCCTGCACCTAACACGGCGGAATAGTTATTATTATCTATAAGACCATTTGGGAAAACAGTTTTTGTTAACAGTTATGAGTGTAACATTTTATCAGCTGCTTTGTTTATAGTGCCTTGAGCAACACTTTGCCGGTTTCTGTACAGAAAATGATGCTGGCTTTGCAAATACGGATGGCCGCTACCATTGAATATAATTCCCGCTATTTTACACTTATTTACATAGAAACTTTAATTATCATTTGCATAAAATTCTAAATAGCACTTTTTACACAAGAAAGTAAACTTTTAGATCAGTCCATTTTGTTTTTCACTAATTAAGTAAAAAGTAAAACAAAAAAAAACCAATAGGGCCGGGAATTAAAATTTCTTGCAACTTTTTATAGAAAAGCATGAACTCATCATAATATAAAAGTCAATCATTTAGCCATGTGATAAAACTTTTAAGTGTGCCAGTCAAACATTAATGATGATATTCGGGTCATTATACTGGAAATAGTCTTTTAAATATTTTGTAGTATAATTGATAATCTTCAGTATGATTGACCGTGTATATGACTTTTATAAGTCTATGTTATTTTTGATGAAAATTATTATTGCAGATAAAAGCCCTTTCACATTTATTTTAGTCTCGAATTAAATTAATCAAAATGAAAATAATAACATTGGCTTTTTATAACTGATCTTTAAATGTAAAACACTGACTTGAAATTATATAATTATTGACATTTTTTAATTCATTGAACTTTTTTAAGATTTTGTTAAAACTCTACTGGTAAAAAAAACAAATATATATATATATATATAATAGTTCTTGATGAAAATAATGTATGCGCGTTACATCGCATCCCATCAAGAATTTGTAATGTAATTCTTGGTATAAAGCTAAGACGTGATAATAACTGTAAACAATAGAATAACAAAATAATGAAAACATTAATTTGTAAATACTTGCTTTATAACCTTATAAATATTATTTGACCGTAATAAAATAAACCAAGGTAGTCTTGGGCATGAAAGTATAAATAAATATTTTCGATTATTTTTGCAATATCTAACAGCCGGATCAGCGGGCGATTCTGATCCATCTAAAGATGCTAAATTTCAGCAAGCACTGTCAAATTCAATAGGAGTGACAGAAAAACAGTTCTTGATATAGAAAGGTAAATAAATTATTTAACCTATAAAGTAAAATCACTTTATTACAAATCAAAATAGCCCAATAGCTTTATTAACATGAGACATAATTGTACGAGTGCTTACAATACTTAACATTATTTTATTGAAATCTCAGAAAGTTTTTTTTAAATAGAATAAGGGTGACGAACTAGCACACAGTCCACCTGATCGTAAGTGGTTGCTACGGCCCATACACATCTACATCTATCCTCGATTACGTATCAAAATGTAGATGCGTTGTCACCCGTGAGGACTAAGATGTAATGCCTCGTTTCCAGTAAAAAGGTCCTCCGGTTATCTACACTCACCATACGAAACACAGCAGGGTTAAACTGCTATTTTACATGTTATTCCGTGAGAGCGTGGCCCTTCCCCGGTTAAGCCGACCCATTCGTGCTACAACTATACCTAATAAATACAGCTGTAGCATGGCTCTACCACGTAAAAAAAAATTGACGTTGAAAATGTATGTATTTTTAGAAGCAACTTTGCAATTATTTTCTTTTGAGTTAATTTTTGTGGAATCGTGTTTTGCAAACCGCCACCTGAAATACGTACAATTTTTGTTCGATAATGACGTGAAATTACAAAACCATCCCCATGGATTTCAATGTGGCTCTATTCAGCCTCTTAATATGAACGTACCTCGGATTTCAGAGATGATGGAATATATAATATTATATTATTACTGTTCCGTGTGAGGCAACCTTTATACTTATATACATATTCTCATCATATTTTTATGGTTGGTTAGAAAAATTATATCTAAATGCAAACTTTCACAGGGTAATTTTTTTTTTACTATTTTTACCCAGCAAGTAGTAAAGCAACTACAATCCCATCGGTAAGTGGTTATGTAGTCTAAGATGGTGAATTGCACTGACTTAACAAAAACCTATTCACTCTTGCCTAATAGTACTAGGTAAGTATTATTTGCGACCTATTTGTGTGTGTGTGTGTGTGCGCGTGCGTGCTTGCGCGCGTGTGCGTGTGTGTGTGTGTGTGTGTATGTGTGAAGAAAAGCGTATGAGAATACGTGAAGAGGAATAAAGGTTGAGTACTAATTCGCTTACCTGTACGAGGTTGCCACTCGAGGACCTTTCTTCCTATTTTTTATATGTTTTCCAAGTTATATAGCTAGCCCATTGCCATTTCACTGTAATATTCCGTTGAGCTATGTCAGTTACTCTGGTTCTAATGCAAATTCCTTCATTTCTAACTTTATCACGTAGAGTTTAAAATTTTTACCCCTCTCCAATTTAAAATTTTTACATTTTTTAGATGATAGTTTGTCTAACAAAAAAAAACCATAAACCCAAGAATGTCTTTATATAGTTATTTATACTTAGGTAAGCACCATTCTTTTATTTATTTAAATTGTTTGATTTAATTTGATAACAGTGTACCTAAATGTAAGTATCTGTAACTTTATTTCTCTCTCCAATAATATTTTATAAAGTCATACTTATAAAAACAGCGTTTTATTGTAATACATAATTATAAAATTCATTATCAACTAATTAATAAAAATATGCAACAATAAAATTACATAGGTATTAAAAACTATCGCAATCTAAGTAACGAGAGCATGTTCGTCGTTCCACATCTAAATTATATAAAAATGCATTTTTCAATTTCACTAATCAACGTCGCCGCAAAAATTTCTTCTTCTTTGGGCACTTTAAAAATTCATTTATTTAGAAAATAATATTTACAGTTACCAGTGAACAGATATTAACTAAATTAAGTATTTCTAGTCATAAAAATATTTATAATTGAGTATAAACTTTTAAAAAACTAATATATATTTGAACGAAGTCGCTCCAACACCGACGTGCAGTCCACCCTCGACGATGTCCGAAAACGGACTGTGACAGAGCTTACATGGCGACGGAGCATGCGCGCTCGCGTAAATATATTCAATTTCAGGGAAAAATGATATATTCTCTTATAAAACGGAGAATAAAAATAAAACTCTCAATTAAAAATATTAATATTTTTAAGACCTTTTTTTTAGTGTAAGAACTATTTAAAAAGCTTGTGCCGTTTTGGAGAAATTTTGCAAAATATGACAAAGATAGGTACTCTTTGGGGATTTTTTTTCTAATAAGGGGTTGACAAAAATACAATTTTGTTAAATTAAAAACATTTACCAAATCTTCTCCTGTTACCCTGTATTTTTTCTTTGTGGATTAAATGAACAGTTATTGAGATTTTTTTACTTAAATATCCTAGATTTAGGCATTTCAACCACTGTTAAGGCCTTAACAATACAAAATAAACTAGAAATAGCTTGGGTATTATTATCCATGAATTCCTTAACATGGACTGTATTATTTACACTCTACGTTAGATAGAGTGGATACGGTAGAAAGAATAACAAAATAAAGATTGTTCATCTTGTTCGTAAAGACTTTAACAAGTGGTATGCGGGAAGACTGTGTAAGAACCTCCGAAGGAAGCGGATTTATAGCCGAAATAAGAATTTTAATTTTTTCGGTTTTTGACCATTTTGACCTTCTAAGAGTGTAATGAGAATGTTTTGACCCCATTCAACCATGACCCCCTTGACACCTCTACATGATAGGCTATTCATGCTGACTATGTTTTAAGTTCGATCCACCCCCGAATTTTTTGGTTTTGGCCGTTTTGTCCCCCTAGGAGTGTAATGAGAACTTTTTGCCCCTATTCAGCCATGACTCCCCATAATATCCTCTACATGATAGGCTATTCAAACTGACTATGCCTAAAGTTCGAGCCACCCCCCAATTTTTCGGTTTTTGGCCATTTTGACTCCTTAGGAGTGTAATGACAACTTTTTTCCCTTTTTCAACCATGACCCCCATGACATCCACTACATGATAGGCTATTCCAACTGACTAGGCCTAAAGTTCGACCCACCCCCCAACTCATTTCTTTGTCTTTACTTTCAATAATGTTATAATGTAGAACAAACATAAACAAATTAAATTTAATTATCGCCATAACATGATTAAACAAACAAATTATTGTTTAATACGAAGTTTAATTACCAATGATCACAGATTTTATTAATTGATAATTTTAATAAACTCGTAATGATCGGTTATTACTTTTCAATATAATTAATTGGATGTTACTATTTAATAGTGTTGTAAAAAGAGTAAAGTTACTGCTTATATAAACGTCCTACTGCTGGGCTTCTCTTATTTGTAAGAGACTTAATAACGTTTAATATTTTACTTAATAATTATCATCATCTATCTCAAAAGTACATAAACCTCCGCCATAGATAGCCACAAAGCACGGTCCTGAGCCGTTTGCCGATTCATTGCATGTTTCATGAGGTCGTCAATTTATCCAGTAGAAATCCGGCCGCCGAGATTGCCAGTAAGATTGTTTTTTTATAGAATTTAAGTGACAAATAAGCACACAGTCCACCTGATGGTAAGTAGATGATGTGGCTCAATGTGGACATCTACATCTATCATCAGTTAAGAATCAATGCAGATGCATTGTCAGTTGTCACCCCCAAAGGACCAAGATGGAATGCCACGTTTCTAGCAAAAAGGGTCTCCGTACACTCACTATACGAAACATGGCAACATTAAGCTGCTATTTAACGCTGGTGTTCTGTGAGAGCGTGGTACTTCCCAAGTTAAGCGAACCCATTTGTGCTACAACCATAATATAGCTGCAGCATGGCCTTACCGCGTAACAAATTGAAAGATGAATGCTATTGCCAAGAGATCATTGTAACAAAACTCTATGTTCTTTGTTAAATAAAAATTAATAATCTGTATCGATGGATATTATAGGTTCCATTTAACACTGGCCGCACCTAATGTTCCGTTTAATGACATTCTGTACGATTATCGTTAAATTAATTCTCAATCAATTAGAGAGCTAATGCTCTCTAATCAGTGGAGATATCGTATTAGCTAGTGAGTTGTGTTAGTAGTTCAGTTCAGGCAGCTTGGCGAGTTTAATGTTTTATTTTTAAAGCGTACGGTATGTACGTACGGTATGTACGTACGGCTGTCATGTCATTATTCGAAAGGGAATCGCATCCCTAATGCGCAGAGTCTACGGGAGATTCATTGGTAATATGAGGATGTGCATGCACATGTATATGCCTATTGTCATGGGATGTGGAAAATAGTATATAACATAGTTTAAGCCAATGATTACCATAATTTGGACTGTGTGTGGGTCTGAAATAAATTGCAATTACAATTAATTAATTTTCATAGTACAGTGAATGTTTCATGAGGTTTTAAGAGAAATTTTTATATGTATAAAACCAACGTACGATCAAAAATGACTAAAGATCTTTATTAATTTACTGTCATAAAAATTTGGCAAAAGAATTTTTGATCGTAATACTAATTTTAAAGACGCTTTGAACATTGAAACTAGGGATTGGCACACACTCGGTCTCTATAATCCTGTCCTGCGTAGATTGCTAGTCTTTATTGAGACAGGCCGCCGATACCGAAACCCGTCTGGAGGACATTATTATGCGATGGTTATTAATCAAAGCTTCCCTGAATTTAAACTTTTACTTACACGGCAGGCAGCAAGAAAGTTGTCACGAAAAAATCTAGATGAAAGTGCACAATATTATTTTTAGGGCGAGAATCCTTATGGAATCCAATAAATTGCGCTAACATCAGTTGACATAATCTTCTGGTCAACTGTAACCCCCAAAGTAGTGTTAGAAATACAGAAAAAGCCTAGTTACAGAAATACAGAAAAAGGCTTTATAATATTGAAATTTCAAAAAATTTGAAGTAACAATATTATTGCTTCTAGCTTCTTGTTCCATTCCTGAAAACTTATTTTCTAGACTATCATTTCGCTCCGAAACCTGTTTGATTTTTTCGTCACGCCCCTTAATGAGAGCATCAAATGCATTTTGACATTATTCAGAGAAACATAGTGCATAACGCACAATATCTATAAGCATATTTTCAACTTCCAGTAACAAAGTTTTCAAAACAGATTTATCCGAAATTATTCCGGACACGGCCACCCGTAAGTTAGTTAAGGCATTCGTTATTCCGGTAAAACAGAATGAACTGAGTAAGACCCTCATTTTTTGGTTTAAGATATTGTTGGAAAGTATCGTGTCACTTCAGCCTACTAATCCTTTGGCTTATGCGCGAATATTAACACATCACATAGATACACACGTCAAACATACAACACCCCTCTGTTTGTGTCGGGAGTTAAAAAGGGTCTCCGGATCTCACACGTGTACATTCACTACACGAAACACAGCAGCTTTGAGCTGCTATTTCATACTAGTATTCTATGAAAACCTGATGCTTCCTCGGTGGAACCAACCAATTCGTGTTTCAACATTTATACAGGGTTATTTTTCCATGAGTAGTCAACTTTCAAACTTATTTTTAATATATAAATAATGATATACCATTATTGCAGGAAATACGTAAAT
Source organism: Parnassius mnemosyne (assembly GCA_963668995.1). Taxonomy (NCBI): domain Eukaryota; kingdom Metazoa; phylum Arthropoda; class Insecta; order Lepidoptera; family Papilionidae; genus Parnassius; species Parnassius mnemosyne. Next base: position 45,817,903 of record CAVLGL010000046.1, on the reverse strand, counting down.
AAGGCTTCTACTTTTATATGAAATTATATATAATTATAAGTTTAGTGTGATTTATGGGCAAGAACATTTTTGCCTACCGATCGAATCTTACAAACGTGTACCTGCGCAGTAAAATCAGTTAAAATTATCACGCATTTCGAATTTAAAAGATATAAAGGACAGAATGTTTAAGATTTTTTTTAATTAAATTTTCTTTACCGTATTCCTATATTACTTATTCTGAACCTTCTCTGCAACTTTGGCCGGTTATTGCATAGCTATACATAGATGCAACGTGGCTCTTATTGAGATACGGACCTAATAACTAGTTTTTAAGGGTCGTCCCTTTTACCTGCCCACTCCATATTACAATTAAGCAGCGTAAGACGTAATCCTTTCCCAAACTACGATGTTCGTTAGCGTTTACATAAAGAAAGCGGATCGCCAGAGTGAATAAAATTGTATCTAAATACAGGACATATTTGAATATGTAGCTCTAACATTCGAGATCAAGGCCGAAATTAGGCAAAACGTTTTTTTTGCATCAACATAAAACAGAAGGAAAGAAGGATATATTTATTTGACTATTTCTTAACAAATTGGCAATGGAAGCACAAAATAGCATTATGTATAGGTAAGTTTATAATTACTCTTAATTATATACACTCACAGTGAAAAATAAATCTTTTTGACAAAAAAAGTGCAAATAGGTATAAAATAAATAAAACAGAAAGCGAATAGTTTACTTTAAAAACTTATTTTATTTTAATGGAAAAGTCCAAATAAGACTGCCACTCAGGAAATGCTAAGGTGTGTATATGGCTTACGTAATGAATCACCTAGATCACTACTGATATTGCTCTCTATGTATTCGTGAAATTTCATCACAATTGGTTAAGCCATTTTGAAAATTAACCCAGGCAGACAGACAGAAAACAATTTTTCAAATGGATATTCATGTCTTACTGGCATGCAAATATCTCCCTCAGCTCTATAAAAGGCAGTTATTTTAATATTGTTACGCGCCACTATTAATGTCTTGTACATGGCAACACTAGTTACACTAGCGCCCCCTAGTGTCGAGTAAATGAAAGTATTGCGCGCCACTATTAATGTCTTGTACATGGCAACACTAGTCACACTAGCGCCCTCTAGTGTCGAGTAGCAGAACTAGGAGAGTCGAGATCCTTCCAGAAATTTCGGGACCGATATGTACTCGAACATTCTAGATGTCGCTACAGTAGAAGGTTCTGGAAACTATCTGAGGCCTTATATAAGACCGGTATAGACCAAGACCGGGGCAGTATTGAATTGGCGATACAAGAGAATACTTCGAAGCGAAATAACGGCGAACTGTGTTTTATTATTAGTGTGATTTTAGATTATAATTAGTGTTGTGTAATTAAAGTGTCAATTTTGGTAATTCAATCGGCAGTTTTTAATTGTCTCGAACCTCAAGCTCGTAACAATTGGTGTCAGAAGTGGGATCAAATATGCCGATTTTACCTAAAGACGACACGGAGGGTATCCGTACCCGAAGTCAACGCCAACAGGAGACGGACCAGAGACGATTTGGTAATGCAACGCCGCAAACGTCGGAGGGCCAGTTGCTAACCACGGAGGCTGGCCCGTCAACAGCTCCTGCATCTGCAGCACCTGACTTAGGTGCTCTGATAATGATGCTGCAGGATCAGGCTCGCCGACAGGAGGAACAGGCCCGCCGACAGGAGGAACAGGCCCGCCGACAGGAGGAACAGACCCGTCGGCTGGAAGAGCAGCTGCAGCGCGGTATGGAAGAACAGATGCTCCTCAGGAAGGACCTTCACGCTACCTTCGGGAAAGAGATAAAGGAGGTGAAGGATAGGGTTGCTCAACATGACAACCGCCTGTCGGAAGCTGAAACCCGAATCAACCAAGTGAACAATCGGGTTGACAACGTGATGGCTGATGTGAAGAAAACGCTGGACGACCTCAAACTTGGGGATGGAATCACAGCTCCCGTGGTAGCTACAACACCTTCGCTACGTGGATTCAAAGTGCCGCCGTTCGACGGGAGTTCTTCCTGGTCGGCCTACAAAATCCAATTCGAGGCTGTCATGAAAGCGAACGGCTGGAATAAAAGTCAGGCCATGACTGCTCTCACCCTAGGCCTACGCGACCAGGCCTTAACTGTTTTGGAAGCGCTCGGTAAGGAAGTGACTTACGAGCAGCTCCTTGAGGCATTGGAGGCGAGATATGGCGATGCTCACCTGGAACACGTCTTTCGTGCGCAGCTAAAAGATCGCGTGCAACGCAGTAACGAAAACCTGCAGCAGTGGGCCCTTGAGGTGGAGAAGCTGGTTCGAAAAGCGTACCAGTCTGTACCTGCGCTTATTGTAGGGAACCTGGTGCAGACATTCATCGACGGCATCCGCGACCTTGAAGTCAGAGCTGCTGTGAGGCTCGGGCACCACGAGACGCTTAAGGACGCCTTGACCCATGCACTGGAGGTGGAAGCCGTGCGGCAGGATCATCGTTCCCACCGCGTCAGGGAGGTTGCAGCAGCTAAAGTTCAGGACCGCAATAAAAGCTACAGCCCTAGGTGCTACGGCTGTGGAGAAAGGGGCCATCTTCGATCCAGCTGCCCTAAGCGAACTGTAAAAAGGGAAGGTGATCGATCTCGAGAGGGTAGTGCGGATAATAGCAGCGCCCAGCAGCAGCAGGGAAACTGGCGGGTGCTGGCTGATGTTAAAAGAGCTCCAAGGATTCCGATCTCACAAACTCATGATGGGAACAGCCTAATCATCAAGGGTGAAGTCAACGGAACGCCATGTAAACTGACCATAGACACTGGAGCCTCTCGCACGGTTGTCAGTTCCCAACTTATAAGTCGGTTCCTTGGTGACTCCGCATACAACCGAGAACGCATTAATTTGGTGACAGTCACTGGTCAGCGCATACCCGTCCGTGGAGAGAAGGAGATGGAGTTGAAGCTAGGCAACATGATCTACCTGCATAATGTCATCGTGGCTGATATAATGGACGACTGCATCCTGGGCCTAGACTTTATGAGGAAGAATTGTTGTGAGATCGACGTTAAGCAAGGTGTTTTGAAATGTGGACAAGAAGAACTTTTCGTGGAAGGGGCGTTACCAGGGAATGTGTACAGCCTTAAGAAGATTGTTCTTCCGCCGAGATCGGAAACGATTGTGCCGGTTAGTCTTCCTCGGAGTCCTGGGCAAGCCCATCGTTGTGTACTCGTGGAAAGGGTAGACAATGACCTTCCATGGAAAGTGGCTCGAACCTTGGTCAGAACCACCGACATCTCAGGAGTACGTGTGCTGAACCTTTGTGATCAGGAACAGATTATAGAAAAAGGCACATTGGTTGGTACTAGTGAGGAAGTGGATTGGTTGCGTCGATGCGAATATCTATCGACCGGGATCCCCAGCAAGGATGGACAAACGATAGTGACCACACTTTTGGAAGACTGTCGCAGCGTTCTTTCCCCGAATGAAATGGTCAAGGCGAAGAAGTTGTTACTCAAGTACGCCAATGTTTTCTCGTCAAACGAAGCTGACATAGGAAAGACTGGCTTAGTTCAACACAAAATAAACACAGGACAAGAATTGCCTATTCGTCAGCGGCCAAGAAGATTGCCTGTAGCACGTGAAAAGGAAGTGGAAACCATGATTGAGGGAATGGTGAAGGATGGTGTTATTGAACCTTCATCTAGTCCATGGTGTTCACCTGTGGTGCTGGTAAAGAAGAAGGACGGCAGCATGCGGTTTTGTGTTGACTATCGCCGCCTGAACGACATTACAAAGAAGGACAGCTATCCCTTGCCAAGAATTGATGACACGCTGGATATGCTTACAGGCGTAAAGTGGTTTAGTACGCTAGATCTGAAAAGTGGCTACTGGCAGGTTGAAATTGACCCTAAGGACAAGGAGAAAACTGCATTCTCCACAGGAAAGGGTCTGTGGCAATTCAAAGTCATGCCGTTTGGATTGTGCAATGCTCCAGCAACGTTTGAAAGGTTGATGGAGCTTGTACTTACCGGGCTAATTGGAGATGCTTGTCTAGTCTATTTGGATGACATCATCATCGTAGGCCATACGTTTGAGGAACACCTTCAAAACCTGGAACGCGTGCTCATGAAGATCCAGAGTGCCAACCTCAAGTTGAGTCCAAAGAAGTGCTCACTATTCAAACGGCAAGTTAGTTTTTTGGGGTATGTAGTGTCGGAAGAAGGTATCCGCACGGATCCAGAGAAAATTGCTGCTGTCAAGGAGTGGCCGGTCCCAAAAGACAAGACACAGGTTAGAGCATTTTTGGGTTTGTGCTCTTATTATCGGCGATTTGTGAAGAACTTTGCAGATATAGCCAAACCTCTGCACAAGCTAACCGAGGAGAAGCGACAATTCTGCTGGGATGAAAGTTGCGATATTGCATTCCAGGAGCTCAAGAACCGCCTGTGCAAAACACCTATTTTGGGGTACCCTGATGCGGGCAAGGAATTCATAGTTGACACAGACGCAAGTGATATAGGACTTGGCGGTGTGTTGTCTCAACGGAATGGTGATCAAGAGATTGTGATAGCGTACTTCAGCAAGTCGTTGTCAAAGCCGGAAAGGAACTATTGTGTCACAAGACGGGAATTGCTTGCTGTGGTAAAGTGCTTGCAGCATTTTAGCAAATATCTTCTAGGGTGGAAATTCCACTTACGAACTGACCATGCTGCACTGAAATGGCTATTGCAGTTCAAAAATCCGGAAGGACAAGTTGCGAGATGGATAGAACTACTGCAGGAATACGACTTTGTGATCGAACATCGCAGCGGGAAATCTCATGGCAATGCAGATGCATTGTCAAGAAGACCTTGCCCTGAAGATTGCAAGCATTGTACTAGGCAAGAGGGTAAGGAAGTGGTATCTGTGAGAATGCTCAGGACAGACCAGCTCAGCAATGAGTGGAAGGACAGCCTACAACATGCACAGCAGGAAGATTCGGACATTAAGCCGATTCTGGAATGGATGAAGGCCAGTGCTCCTAAGCCCAAGTGGAGCGACGTCTCAGCAATGAGTTCGACCACGAAAAGCTATTGGGCCCAATGGGACAGCTTGCTGATTCAGGATGGAGTCCTGTGCCGTAAATGGGAAAATGGTCGGGGAGACAGGTGTCATTTGCAAATGGTTGTCCCTAAGGCTAAAGTGCCGGATATTCTACAGCTGTTCCATAGTGGTTGTTCAGGAGGCCACCTGGGAGTTAAACGAACTCTCCTGAAGATCCGAGAACGGTTTTACTGGGTCCACTGTCGTGACGATGTCGAGGACTGGTGCCGCAAATGTACAAGTTGTGCGGCTGTAAAGGGACCTCAAATTCGTAGTAGAGGCGCATTGAAATTGTACAATGTTGGTGCACCATGGGAGAGGATAGCCATTGACGTTGCGGGGCCGTTTCCAGAAACTGAAAGTGGTAACAAGTATTTCATGGTAGTGATGGATTACTTCACTAAGTGGCCAGAAGTCTTCGCCATTCCAAATCAAGAAGCTTCAACAGTTGCAGATAAACTAGTTCATGAAGTCTTCTGTCGTTTTGGAGTACCTTTAGAGATTCACAGCGATCAAGGAAGGAATTTTGAGTCTCAAATATTCCAGGAAACTTGCCGAGTTATGGGTACTCAGAAAACACGAACAACTTCTTACCACCCACAATCTGATGGAATGGTAGAAAGATTTAATCAGACATTGGAGAGGTACCTAGCAAAAGTTGTGGAAAAACGGCAACGAGACTGGGACAGGCACATACAACCGTTTTTGTTGTCATATCGAAGCGCTGTTCACGAAAGTACATCAGTGACACCAGCTTTCGCAAACTTTGGGAGAGAATTGCGGCTGCCTGCAGACCTGATCACCGGAATACCACCTGATGCCCCACGCAGTATAACCGATTATGCAAATGACTTGCGGAACAAAATGAATGACATTTATGAGCACGTCAGACAGACGGGCCAGCAAACGTCTGAGAAGATGAAAACACGGTATGACCGCAAAATGAACAACAAGGGCTTTGATGAAGGTTCACTAGTGTGGTTACACAATCCAGTTCGCAGCAAAGGGAAATCTCCTAAGCTTCAAGCTAAATGGGACGGACCGTACCGGATTGTGACAAGGATCAATGATGTAACCTACCGGATACAGAAAGGTGCCAGAGGTACTCCTAAGATTGTCCATGTGGATCGACTGGCGCGTTATTATGGGGCCAATAATGCTCGGGACGAGCATGTCTTAGGAGGGGGCAGTGTTACGCGCCACTATTAATGTCTTGTACATGGCAACACTAGTTACACTAGCGCCCCCTAGTGTCGAGTAAATGAAAGTATTGCGCGCCACTATTAATGTCTTGTACATGGCAACACTAGTCACACTAGCGCCCTCTAGTGTCGAGTAGCAGAACTAGGAGAGTCGAGATCCTTCCAGAAATTTCGGGACCGATATGTACTCGAACATTCTAGATGTCGCTACAGTAGAAGGTTCTGGAAACTATCTGAGGCCTTATATAAGACCGGTATAGACCAAGACCGGGGCAGTATTGAATTGGCGATACAAGAGAATACTTCGAAGCGAAATAACGGCGAACTGTGTTTTATTATTAGTGTGATTTTAGATTATAATTAGTGTTGTGTAATTAAAGTGTCAATTTTGGTAATTCAATCGGCAGTTTTTAATTGTCTCGAACCTCAAGCTCGTAACAATATTAAGAAGAATGCGAAGAACTCAACTGTACAAAATCTAAAATCGATTTAAAGGTTTAAACGTTTGTGAGGAATTTATCTTATTTTTGTCTTAAAGGTCTAATCCTAAAATATTATATTGCGGAAGCGAAAATTAAGCATTTTCGTTTTTAACAGCAGATACTAGAAGTGTCAAGCAACCGGCTAAAGAAAACGACACAATAAAAACATACCTGTGATGTTATACACAAAAGTGTTGATGAAACACTTAATAAAATACAATGCATAACGATGTAGTTGTGCATTGCTAAGTATGCCTTTTTCGGAAGTCCACCTTGTTCCTATTTGTTACTGAATTATTAACTACACTACCTCAACTACTAAATCAACTGTGACAAATTATATTTATTGCCATCTCCTTAGCACCGGACTTAAAGTTGACAGAGCAGCAATGGCCGACGGCTGACTTGCCTTAGTTGTAGTGGAAGTTGCTTACCGTGAACTTTCTAGCAGCTTACCGTAATTGACGGACCAGTTATACTGCCCGACCACTTACATGCCTCTTCACACGCCATAGCAATGAACGATGCTTACCGACATCTTTTTAGCTCTGGATCCGAAGTTACTCGAACTACATATCACTAGCCAACCACTTGCTTGCCTCTACACACGCTGTAGTGGATGATGCTCACCGCCGATTTTCCAGTACCGACTCCAATGTTGACAGCATATCAACACACTACCACTAAACTGTCCCTGCACTATTCAGCAATTCCAAAGATTAGGCCAGACAATTAGAGAAACAGTAAAATTTTTAAACGGGTTATCATGTATTAATGGTATGCTAGTAACATTCATTTCAGTTTCATAAAATATAGTTCTTTCGATCACTTCAATTTTATTTATACGTAGTATAGAAATATTGAGTACTTAAATAGTTTTAATCAGGCCTTAAATACAATAATATTTAAAAACTTTAAAGCCGCACTTAATTTAACAAAAAAAAAAAACAACATATTACTAAACAGTTCGCCTCATACCTATTCAGTAATGCCAACAAGCGGCAATTTGGTATATGAAATTAATTGGTTTAAGCTGATCACGTCATTAAGTAAATCTGATCTACGTGACAAGTGAATAAGGAAATGATTGGGTCTGATAGAGTGTACCTTGCGGTTATGGAACGATCTTGTGACCCTTCGTGACGCAGCAAATTCACATAATAGTAACTGACGGGAATTTATTTTTCAAACAATTTAGGAAAGCATACAGAGTTATGTGCCGTGTAGTGGCGGTTAAGAATATCCACTACCCCATATCTTCCCGTGGGTGTCGTAAAAGGCGACAAAGGGAAACAGGCAGGAGATGGGCAGCAGCATCTTCCTGATAATAGCCAAAATAACAATAAAAAAACTGCGGTTGCCAACCCGCTCGCCAAGCGTGGCAACTATGGCAATATACCCCCCATGAGCAATGACAATAATAAACGGCCCCCAGTCCCCGGCGGCCCCGCTATTCCTGGTTACGGTGACGACCATGGTAACGGCGGGGCAGGGGGTGCTAAGAATCTCCGGTGGAGGTTCGGTTGCCACCTACGACGACTCGACCTGGCAACATACAACGCACGCACCCTGAGGACTGACGAGAAGATTGTGGAGCTGGAAGAAGAGATAGACAAGTTACGCTGGCATATTATAGGATTATCCGAAGTCCGAAGAGAGGGGGAGGACACGGTAATCCTCGAATCCGGCAACTTGCTCTATTACCGGGAGGGCGACCATCTGTCCCAAGGAGGTGTCGGATTTATCGTCCACAAGTCTCTCGTTAACAACGTTGTAAAGATTGAGAATGTGTCGACGAGGGTTGCGTACCTTATACTCAGAATCACCAAACGGTATTCGCTGAAGGTCATACAGGTTTACGCACCAACCTCGGCACACCCCGATCAGGAGGTGGAGGAAATGTATGAGGATATCTCTAGAGCCATGCATTCCTCCAAAACCCAATATACGGTGTTAATGGGAGACTTCAATGCAAAACTAGGCGCAAGAGAGAACGGTGAGCTGAAAGTAGGGAAATTTGGAATAGGGCAACGGAACCCAAGGGGCCAGCAGTTGGCTGACTTCATGGAGAAAGAGGGACTCTTTATGATGAACTCTTTCTTCCAGAAGCGGCCCCACAGGAAGTGGACCTGGTCGAGCCCCGACGGTTCGACAAAAAATGAGATTGACTTCATTATGACGACCAGACGACAACTGTTCAGTGATGTCTCAGTGATCGCGAGGGTGAAAACCGGCAGCGATCACCGAATGGTTAGAGGCACACTGAACCTAAACGTTAAGTTGGAGAGGTCTCGTCTAATGAAGTCAACGCTCCTTCCCCCTCGTGCTCTAATCCAAAGTCCCGAAACCTTTCAGCTCGAGTTACAAAACCGTTTTCAGTGCCTAGAAGACTGCAATGAAGTGGACGATTTGAATGACAAGCTCGTGGAAACTGTCCATGCGGTCGGAGCTAAGTTCTGCAAGACCCGCCGCAGAAGAACACAAAAACTCTCCGATCACACTCTTAATCTCATGGCTGTTAGACGGGAGATGAAGCTACATTCTTCAACAGATTTAACAGCATACAGGCAACTGAACAGACAGATCTCCAAATGCATGCGGCGGGACTTACGCAGATTCAATACAGCTCGTATTGAAGAAGCGATCGAGCGGAACCAAGGCTCCAAAGTCTTTGCCAGAGATCTGTCTGCCAGAAAGCGCCAACTGTCAAAGCTGAAGACAGAATGTGGCAGCATCGTTTCCGGGGCACCTGAGATTTTGAGTGAGATTGAGAGGTTCTATGGGCAGCTGTACACGTCATCGTTGGAGCCGCACGCAAGTGTGAGTAACGATCCAAGAGCGAGTCTTATCCGACATTATTCCGATGATATCCCGGACGTCAGTCTGAGCGAGATTAGAATGGCTCTCCAGCACCTTAAAAACGGCAAGGCCCCAGGCGAGGATGGAATTACAGCGGAGCTTCTGAAAGCGGGTGGAAAACCGGTACTTGAAGTCCTTCAGAAGCTCTTTAATTCCGTCCTCCATGGTGGCATTACACCGGAGGCGTGGAGCAGAAGTGTGGTGGTCTTGTTCTTCAAGAAAGGCGACAACGCTCTCTTGAAGAACTACAGACTGATTTCCCTTCTGAGCCGCGTCTACGTGCTGTTTTCGAGAGTCATTACGAATCGTCTCGCGCGCAGACTTGACGACTTCCAGCCTCCCGAACAAGCCGGTTTCCGAAAAGGCTTTAGCACCATAGACCACATACATACCCTTCGCCAAATTGTACAGAAGTCCGAGGAGTACAATTTGCCACTATGTCTGGCGTATGTGGACTATGAGAAAGCCTTTGATTCCGTCGAAATTTGGGCGGTGCTGCAGTCCCTTCAGCGATGCCAAGTTGACTGTCGGTATATCGAAGTGTTGAAGTGCTTGTACAGTAGGGCTACGATGGCTATCCGAGTACAGAACCAGAGTACGAAACCTATCCAATTGCAGAGAGGTGTAAGACAGGGTGACGTCATATCCCCGAAACTCTTTAGCGCTGCATTGGAAGATGTTTTCAAGCTTCTGGACTGGAAAGGATACGGTATCAACATCAATGGCGAGTACATCACTCACCTTCGATTTGCCGATGATATAGTCCTTATGGCAGAATCGCTGGAGGACCTAAGCACTATGCTCAATGACCTCAATAGTGTTTCCCAACGGATAGGTCTTAAGATGAACATGGACAAAACAAAGATCATGTTTAATGTCCATGTCACACCTATGCCGGTAGTTGTTGGGAACACTAAGCTCGAAGTTGTTGACGAGTATGTTTACCTGGGACAAATAGTCCGACTAGGTAAGTCCAACTTCGACCGAGAGGTCAATCGACGGATTCAACTCGGTTGGGCAGCGTTCGGGAAATTACGGCACATCTTCTCGTCAGGTATACCTCAAAACTTGAAAACGAGACTGTACACCCAGTGCGTGTTGCCAGTGATGACATACGGAACTGAGACGTGGTCCTTCACTGCTGGCCGGATGAGGAAGCTCAAGGTCGCTCAGCGAGCTATGGAGAGGGCTATGCTCGGAGTTTCTCTGCGTGATAAACTCAGAAATGAGGATATCCGCAGTAGAACTAGAGTGACCGACATAGCCCAACGGATTAGTAAGCTGAAGTGGCAATGGGCCGGCCATATAGCTCGAAGAACCGACAACCGATGGGGAAGAAAGGTTCTCGAGTGGCAGCCTCGTACCGGCAGGCGAAGTGTAGGGCGTCCCCCCACTAGATGGAGTGACGACCTGGTAAGATATGCAGGAAGTCGATGGATGCAGGTGGCTCAGGACCGTGCTTTGTGGCATTCTTTGGGGGAGGCCTATGTTCAGCAGTGGACTTGTGAAGGGCTGTAATGATGATGATGATGATGATACAGAGTTAGTGTGTTTCAATAATTAAACAACGATATCTTTTCTTAAACAATATACTCTTTTACTACTTTTCTTATCAAGGACCGATTTTTTTAATTGCCAGATAAAAGATACAACAGTAACCAAATTAAAATTACACCGGTATGAATAAAACAGTTTAACTGTTTAATTTTATATATTTTTTTAAAACGTTACCCCCACACTAGGATTTTCTCCTGTATCGTGGAGGCATTTTACAAACACAAATTGCACAAGGACAAATTATTTGTAGGCCATACAAATACTTGTTCCGTGCGGGATTCGAACCCGCGGCCGCCAACGCAGCAACTCATTACTAAACCACTGCGCCACGGAGGCATCGAAGATATTCTGCCAGGTTATAATTTATTTTATATAAAACTTTTACTTGACTAAATCATAGTTCCTGTTATTTGCCTATTTACAGGAATACATTTATTTAGGATGATCATATTGTCTTAAAAACAAGAGTTCGCAACCAGTGCGTATTACCAGTGATGACATATGGACCTGAGATATAGTCTTTCAATCCTGGATGTATGAGGAGAAAGCTTAAGTTCGCCCAGTGGGATATAGAGAGGGCTGTGCTCGGGGTTTGTGTGACATACTTCATAATGAGGATATCTTTTTTCTGCCATTGCTCTTTAATAGTTTGATTATTTCTCATTTCTTCTTTTTATTTTTTGGAAGTTTAGTTTTTTATTATATTATGTAAACAATATATTATTCAACATTTGTGATGAATATTAATCGTTAAGTAGGTAGAATAATGATTGTGATGACATTTATTAGTTAATTTAATTTTTTTATTTTATTTTATTGTTTGATTATCTAATTAATTTATTTTGTTTAACTAAGTTAAGTTTTGGAAATATAAATTGGACATTCCTGTAATATTCGTACACAATTTATTGTTAATGAATAAAGACATTGATTGATTGATTGATTGATTGATTGATATCTACAGTAGAACTATAATAACTGACATAGCCCAATACAGCGTTAGTTCATCGACAATCCCTCGTGATAGTTGACAGTAGAGAGCGAGCGTAGCGTAACCAAGATGATCATATTTAAGACCCTCCAAATTCAGTTCATTTGCCGTGTAGTGGCGGTTAAGAATATCCACTAATCCATATCTTCCCGTGGGTGTCGTAAAAGGCGACAAACGGAAACAGACAGAAGATGGGCAGCAGCATTTTCCGGATAGCAACAAATTTAAAATAAAAAAACTGCGGTTGCCAACCCACTCGCCAAGCGTGGCAACTATGGCAAATACTCCCCTATGTTGAGAGTAACAAAGAAACGGCCCCCAGTCCCCGGCGACCCCGCTATTCCTGGCTACGGTCGCGACCATGGTAACGGTGGGGCAGGGCGTGCTAAGAATCTCCGGTGGAGGTCCAGTTGCCACCTAAGACGACTCGACCTGGCAACATACAACGCACGCACCCTGAGGACTGACGAGAAGATTGTGGAGCTGGAAGAAGAGATAGACAAGTTACGCTGGTATATTATAGGATTATCCGAAGTCCGAAGAGAGGGGTAGGACACGGTAATCCTCGAATCCGGCAACTTGCTCTATCACCGGGACGGCGACCATCTGTCCCAAGGAGGTGTCGGATTTATCGTCCACAAGTCTCTCGTTAACAACGTTGTAAAGATTGAGAGTGTGCCGAAGAGGGTTGCGTACTTTATACTCAGAATCACCAAACGGTATTCGCTGAAGGTCATACAGGTTTACGCACCAACCTCGGTACATCCCGATGAGTAGGTGGAGGAAATGTACGAGGATATCTCTAGAGCCATGCAGCCCTCCAAACCCCACTATACGGTGTTAATGGGAGACTTCAATGCAAAACTAGGCACAACGGAAGCCAAGAGCCCAGCAGCTGGCCGACTTTATGAAAAAGGAGGGACTCTTTATGATGAACTCTTTCTTCCAGAAGCGGTCCCACAGGATGTTGACCTGGTCGAGCCCCGACGGTTCGACAAAAAATGAGATTGACTTCATTATGACGACCAGACGACAACTGTTCAGTGATGTCTCCGTAATCGTGAGGGTGAAAACTGGTAGCGATCACCGAATGTTTAGAGGCACACTGAACCTAAACGTTAAGTTGGAGAGGTCTCGTCTAATGAAGTCAACGCTCCGTCCCCCTCGTGCTCTAATCCAAAGTCCCGAAACCTTTGAGCTCGAGTTACAAAACCGTTTTCAGTGCCTATAAGACTGCATTGAAGTGGACGATATGAATGACAAGCTCTTGGAATCTGTCTATACGGTCGGAGCTAAGTTCTGCAAGAACCGCCGCAGAAGAACACAAAAACTCTCCGATCACACTCTTAATCTCATGACTGTTAGACGGGAAATAAAGCTACATTCTTTGCCAGTATACAGGCAACTGAACAGACAGATCTCCAAATGCATGCGGCGGGACATACGCAACTTCAATACAGCTTGTATTGAAGAAGCGATCGAGCGAAACCAAGGCTCCAAAGTCTTTGCCAGAGATCTGTCTGCCAGAATGAGCCAACTGTCAAAGCTGAAGACCAAGTGTGGCAGCATCGTTTTCGGGACACCTGAGATTTTGAATAAAATTGAGAGGTTCTATGGGCAGCTGTACACATCATCGTTGGAGCCTTACGCAAGTGTGAGTAACGATCGAAGAGCGAGTCTTATCCGACACTATTCAGAAGATATCCCGGACGTCAGCCTGAGCGAGATTATAATGGCTCTCCAGCACCTTAAAAATAACAAGGCCCCAGGTGAGGATGGAATTACAGCGAAGCTTCTGAAAGCGGGTGGAAGACCGGTACTTGAAGTCCTTCAGAAGCTCTTTACGAATCGTCTCGCGCGCAGACTTGACGACTTCCAGCCTCCCGAACTAGCCGGTTTCCGAAAGGGCTTTAGCACCATAGACCACATACATACCCTTCGGCAAATTTCACACAAGTCCAAAGAGTACAATTTGCCACTATGTCTGGCGTATGTGGACTATGAGAAAGCCTTGGATTCCGTCGAAATTTGGGCGGTGCTGCAGTCCCTTCAGCGGTGCCAAGTCGACTGTCGGTATATCGAAGTGCTGAAGTGTTTGTAGAGTAGAGCTACGATAGCTATCCGAGTACAGAACCAGAGTACGAAACGTATCCAATTGCAGAGAGGTGTAAGACAGGAAAATGTTATATCCCCGAAACTCTTCACCGCTGCATTGGAAGACGTTTTCAAGCTTCTGGACTGGATAGGATACGGTATTAACATCGGTTGCGAGTACGTCACTCACCTTCAATTTGCCGACGATATCGTACTTATGGCAGAATTGCGGGAGGACCTATGCACTATGCTCAATGACCTCAATAGTGTCTCCCGACGAATAAGTCTTAAGATGAACATGGACAAAAAAATTATGTTTAACGTCCATATCACATCTATGCCGGTAGTTGTTGGGAGCACTAAGCTCGAAGTTGTTGACGAGTACGTTTACCTGGGACAAATAGTCCGACTAGGTAAGTCCAACTTCGACCGAGAGGTCAATCGACGGATTCAACTCGGTTGGGCAGCGTTCGGGAAATTACGACACATCTTCTCGTCAGGTATTTCTCAAAACCTGAAAACGAAATTGTACAACCAGTGCGTGTTGCCAGTGATGACTTACGGATTTGAGACCGTGGTCCTTCACTGCTGGCCGTATGCGGAAGCTCAAGGTCGCTCAGCGAGCTATGGAGAGGGCTATGCTCGGGGTTTCTCTGCGTGATAAACTTAGAAATGAGGATATCCGCAGTAGAACCAGAGTAACCAACATAGCCCAACGGATTAGTAAGCTGAAGTGGCAGTGGGCCGGCCATATAGCTCGAAGAACCGACAACCGATGGAGAAGAAAGGTTCTCGAGTGGCAGCCTCGTACCGGTAGGCGAAGTGTAGGGCGACCTCCCACTAGATGGAGTGACGACCTAGTAAGACATGCAGGAAGCCGATGGATGCAGGTGGCTAAGGACCGTGTTTTGTGACATTCCTTGGGGGAGGCCTATGTTCAGCAGTGGACTTATGAAAGGCTGTAATGATAATGATGACGATGACTAGAAGTGTCAAGATCCGGCTAAAGAAAACGACACAATAAAAACATACCTGTGATGTTATACAAAAAACTGATGTTGAAACACCTGATAAAATACAATGCTATGTTCAGCAGTGGACTTATGAAAGGCTGTAATGATTTTGATAATGATGAAACTTAGTTCATAGAGCTCATATAGTAGTCAAAACATAACGCCATAGCGGGCGTATAACACATAGTTATACTTTTTAACCGACTTCAAAAAGAAGGAGGTTCTCATCCCGTGTGTATATTTTTTTGTATATATATTACATGATATATCTTCGCAGATTGTAAACCAATTTTGATGATTCTTTTTTTATTAAATAGGTAAACTAATATGTAAATAAACATGGCGGACTTAATGTCTTAAAGCATTCTTTCCCCCAGTCAACCTTTAGCCCCGCCCCCCCGAACGGTTTCCCACCTTGTTGTGGCAGGGGGGGGGCTTAGTAGCCATGGCTTGTTCACCTGCGGTAAATAAAGAGGAACTCCTTGACTGGCCCGTGGCGTAGATAAAAACCAGATCCGCCGCTGGAGTCGGGAAAGTGGGTGCTACCGAGCGCTCGATTTTCTCGTATAGGACTCGGGGAGGGGGGGGGGAGCGTTACTCAGGTGGAATAACAGGCTGTGTAGAAAGGCGTGCCATGTTTTCCTAATGCGCATTGCCTGATAAGGAGAACATGGAGGAAAAGAAGGGGCAGCCAGCTCTGGTGGGGCTGCGAATGTGCGTGAAAGCTTTCCCGTGGACCTATGGTGTTCCACCTTCGCCCATGGGACTTTATTAGTCCAAGTCAGACATAACCCGTCCTTGTCCCGGCGAGGCGGGTATGCGTAGGCATTTCACCATGAAAAAAAGGCTAAGCAGAGATAAACATATTATGGAGGATAGTGCAATAAAAATAAACTAATAATGAAATAAAAAAAGGTAACGAAGTTCGAATAAACAAGAATTTATTATATAAAATATATTCTATACATATATCATACAAATTCGCAAAAAAATTCACATTCGTCAAGGTTGACCACAAGCAACTCATTAACAAACATTTTTCTGTATGGTATTGATCCCTCCTTAATTATATGGCTTAGATTTTATCCGGAGAATAGATCCCATATTGTTGATATCAATGGTTTCGAACTTAAAATGTATCGAGCTCAATTCGGGGAGCCTCAGGGTTTGCACCAGGGCCCTTTATTATTTTTTTTACTAATGAAATCACCACAGAAATGAAAAATTGTCGTTGCTCGTTATTTGCTGATGATTTAAAAATTTATAAAGCAGTAAAATCAGTAGAGGATATAAAGCTCATACAGAATGATTTGAATAGAATATCTCATTGGTGTGAGGTCAATAGTATGACTTTAAAGCTATACAAATGCTTGCACGTAAAATACACTAGGAAAAAAACCGCTTTTAGCTAGTTACTCAATTGATAATTTAGTTTTGTAAGAGTTACCGGAGATTAAAGACTTAGAAGGAGTAACTATTGACAAAAAGATAACCTTTAAATCTTATAAAAGCATTATTCTTAATAAACCCGCGAGGTTCTTAGGATTACAAAACGCAATACAAAGGGGTTTTCTTCTAGAACTAAAATTACTTTATATAATGCTTTTGTAAGAAGTCACTTTGAATTCGCTAGTGTCATATGGAGTCCATCTTTGAGTGTGCACTCGCAACAGGTTGAAAGTGTACAGCGTACCTTCACTCGACAATTTTCTTTCCATGCCAGTGGTGTCTCACATAGACAGCTTTACTATCAGTGACTGGCTACGTTTAAGATGATGTATGTACGAAATAGACGAGACATTCTAGATCTGTGTTTTCTATATAAAATAGTACACAATAAAGTATTTAGTAAGTAAGTACAGTGACCTTATTGCTTGCATATTGTTAACTGTTCCGCGTAAATATCTCCGTTGTCGCATCTTAAAAACATTTTACATTCCTTTCGCGAAAACTCATCTCGGGAATAATGCTGCTATTGTTCGTATATGTGGCAAATATAACGAAATGTATAAAACGATACCTAGCATCGATATATTTCATGACTCTTATATGACTTTCAAAATCAAACTTACTAATCATTTATCGTCTAGTTCCTATTAAAAATTACATTTGGAATAGAATCTATTGTATACTTTATTTATATAGGAGAGGGGGCAAACAAGCATGCGGCTCAGCTGATGGTAAGTAACTAACACCAGGGGAATTGCAGATGCGTTGCCGGCTTTTTAAAAAGAAGTACGCTCTTTTATTGAAGGTCCCTAAGTCGTATCGGTCCGGAAAAATCGTTGGTGGTAATCGTTCTAAAAGGAAGTTGTGCGAGGGAAAAAACTTCTTCTAAATCGCACAGTGGTGGACCGCCAATCATCCAGATGGTATGGATGGTATCGCAAGTTTTGTCGCGATGTGCGATGGTAAAATTGGCGGCTGGAATTAGTCCGAACAATTCCTCAGAGCACTCCCAGTGATAGATGTGATAAAATACGCAAAGAGATGCAACATCTCTACGCAGTGCCAGTACTTTAATTAAAAATGTGCATACTTCTAAAGAGACTACGAAACCATTTTCTTTACCAATAAATGAACCTGAGTTTTTTTCAATAGATTTTTCCTATTTAGGCACATAATTTACTTAAATTATTTCTCATTTTGTTGCATGGATTGGATGTTTTTCCTACTCCAAAAAGTAAAAAATAAAGTTGCAGCCTATTTACGTCCCACTGCTGCGCACAGGCCTCCTTCTGTGCCTCCAGGCACAGAAATAAGTTCTGAGAGGGTTTTAGGGCAAGGAAATGTCTGCCGCGCTGCCCCAATGCGTGTTGGCAAACTTCACATTTTCTGAAAATTTTTTGTTATTTCTCAGACATGCAGGTTTCCTCACGATGTTTTCCTTCATCGCCGAGCACGTGGTAAATCAGCACTTAAAATTGCAATAAACAATTTCATTGGTGCCAGCGGGGATCGAACCCGGGTTGCTCGAGTACTGTGAAGCTTATAGCGAGCGCCAACCATCTGAGCTACTACGGCTCACCTACTTCCTACTCCAAATTAATCCTAAATTAAGATGCACGACTCAATCTGTGAATTTTATGTACACTTGTTATTGATATGCATATCAGAAAATATAAAAGTGTGTTTTTTTATAGGATAAGGGTGACAAACGAGCACACACTCCACCTGATGGTAAGTGGTTGCTGTGACCTATAGACATCTACATCAATCTTCGTTTGCGAATTAAAATGCAGATGCGATGTTAGCCGTGAGGAATAAGATAAAGTAAAATGGGTCTCCGGTTCTCTACACTCACCATACGAAACACAGCAGCATTAAGCTGCTACTTTACGCTGGTATTCTGTAAGAGCGTGGTCCTTCCCCGGTCGAGCCGACCCATTCATGCTACAACTATAATATTAATATAGCTGCAGCATGGCTCTACCACTCAAAGATGTGTATGTGGATGTTTTTGTGACAATGTCATATATGTAAGTCAATGTCATATAAGTAAGTGTATTTTTTAAATAAATTAATACAAATGTACATATAATTTTTACTTTTTGTTAAAAGTTATAATTATTAAAACTTCAAATTGCAACGTGTTACCAACACGAAAAACAGATATCTATAGGTAGGTACTTTCGTATTTATTTTTGGATTTTTTTACATTAATTGCATATTGGCAACGTTCTAGAAATCGAAAGCATAAATAACATAGATAAACGAAACTGCGATTAAATTTAGATTTTACTATAAATAATATATATATATATATATATATATATATATATATATATATATATATATATATATATATATATATACTTAATTGTATTAATAATATTTAAAATCTCGAATATTTGTGGCAGAGGCCAAACAAATTTTTTCAACGGTGTACGGACCATCTGAAACATAGAATAAAACATTATGTAAATATTTGAATAAGAAAAATAATAAAACAAATTTAATCCATATATTATACGTTCCACTGCTTGGCATAGCCATTCTTTCATTTTTGAAAGGGCTAGGAAGCAATTATTCAATATGAAACCAGTTTTAAATTGTTCACCTAAAAATATGGCAAACTTAAGCTTAAGCTTTGTTTTGATGATTTTAAACTTAAATATATATAAATTTACCTATTTCAAACCATTGTGTTGTAGGAATACCACTTTCTAGCCTTGCGGAAGAAATAGCCTCCCTTATTGCAAAAGGTACAACAACAGCCATGCATGTGGCTGGTTCTCCGGTTGCTGCAAAGTAAAAGCATACTTCTACTTCAACACAGGTTTGCCATTAATTTCGAAGTAATATGTACTACGTACTAAAACACAAACCAAGATATATTTGTTTGCAACACGTGTTAGAGCCCTAGGGCTCTAACACAATTAGTCTGTGGCATGCGCTTGACGCAGTGTTACGTTTGAGTATGCCTACATACGCAATGAGGTGCTGTGTAAACTATACGAGAACAAAAATTCAAACCGAAGAAGAGACAAATTGCACTTGACATTAACTTCCTTGTAATATCGACAAAATACATGAAATTATTTTTATCAATTGTCACTTGTGGCAACACTAGACCATGCTGGTGGCCAAAATTCGGTACAATATAGCTTAAATTCTACTCAGATGTGACATTATAGGCGTTCTAAAAAAATAATGTGATCTTCGAGTTTTAGTAACAGTTATCATAAATAATTAAAAATTAAAAATTTTGTACAGCCTACTTCAATATAAGTTATTAAGAATAACTCAAAAACTATTGGCCTGACCTTGATCAAATTCATATGGGACCATACCAGAAGTAGCAGCTTTCAAATAAAAAAGAATCATCGAAATCGGTTCACCTAGTAAAAAGTTATGAGGTAACACACATAAAAAAACATACAGTCGAATTGAGTACCGTCTCCTTTTTGGAAGTCGGCAGTTAAAATAACGACTTATCACATTAAAAATTTCATACGATTAGAATGCATAATTTTTTACGTTCAACGTTAAAATATTATATTGTAAGTACATAGCATCAAATTAGATTAATATTATCATTATAAAAACCTGTTATATTACTATGTTTCCTTACAGTAATTCATAAGGCATAATAAAAACATAGTATTGTCTAATGATTTTTTATATTTACGCAAAGACTACACATTAAATGAAAGTAATTTTTAATGATTTTATCGAGTTTAATTTAACTTTTTAATTCTCGATGTTTCGGGTGCTTTACAGCGCCCATGGTCACGGAGTGGAGTGAGGTGTTTTTTACGTCCCGATGTCATTATTTGGCCCGGCAATACTTAAAGATACTGTAAGCTCATTCCGCGTAGATCGAACCAAAAATTTATATTCAAAAACTGAAGGGCTAACTATGACGTCGGGACGTTAAACACCTCAGTCCCCCCAGTGACCATGGGCGCTGTAAAGCACCCGAAATGTCGGGAATTAAAAATTTAAATTAAACGCGATAAAATTTGTAAAAACTAGTTTTATTTAAAGTATTATCTCTGTATCCGTGTCCCCAAACTGCCAAACGGCTCTTGGGGACCGACTCTTAATAGTGACTACGACTCTGAATTTGTATACCTATTTGTTATAGATTTAAATAAATGTTATATAATTGAAATATATAGATTATAATATATTTATATATATAATTATAATATTAGGTATATAAATTTATAGATTTAAATAATTGAAATTTAAAAAAAGTAAAAATAAAAATAACATTAAAGAATTCAATTGTGACAGAATATTATAAATTGAACTCGTTATAATAAATTAATGAACAATACAATCTAAGTAAATAATAATTATCTACTGATAATTCTATCTATGCGTAATCTATGATGATAAAAATTAAGCGCGTATGCGCGACACGACTATTTGCCGCGAACGCTCAATGACAGAGTAGCGCACATGTTTTTTTGAAATAGCTGTTATAGAACGTATGTACATTATATATCAATGACCTAAGCAAACCATTGATATTTTATTTACTTCAGTTATTGCGGCTCGGCTATAACTAAAAGAATTTGTATAGCAAATATAAATTTACCTTTCGATCCTAGAATTGCATCTATACTATAAGATTTTTTTCTAAAATATATTCTAAAGTCTTGTGGTATGTCTCTAGCCTGTGGCACCCAGTAATCCCAACTACGATTGGTTAGCAATTCACCTGTGTCTGGATTATATACCAAGTTCTCACAGGTCCAGTATCCCAAACCCATTATAAAAGCACCTTCAACCTAGAAGAGTGTAATAATTGAGTTTATTTACCAAGTTACTAAAATTGCTCACCTACAATGGTGAATAATTTGTCTTCGCTGATAACTAACCTGACCAACATCAATTTCTGGACTAACACTTCGTCCAACATCTTCTATTAAATCAACCCTTAGTACTTCCATTTGTCCAGTTAATACATCTATTTCAACTTCTGCTACTGTAAGACCAAATATATCATACATCTTTACATCGGAG
Source organism: Parnassius mnemosyne (assembly GCA_963668995.1). Classification (NCBI taxonomy): domain Eukaryota; kingdom Metazoa; phylum Arthropoda; class Insecta; order Lepidoptera; family Papilionidae; genus Parnassius; species Parnassius mnemosyne. The sequence goes on along the minus strand of CAVLGL010000046.1, from coordinate 45,796,156 downwards.
GCATTAACAAATGCATGCGTTTGTAAATCAATGTCAAATGCGAACGCTTTTTGAATCAATTGCTCCCACGTTGGATTGTTCATTTGATTTTTAATTGGTTCTAATTTTCTTAATAATTCCTCGCAACATCTTTGTACACCAATGCCAACGTTTTGTGATGTTAAGCTTCCGCCAGATATAAAGCCGTTCGGAGCAATTATTGTATTATTTGCTTTAATTTGTATCTTCTCAACTGGTATTTTAAGAAAATATGCACATATTTGTACAGCTTTTGTGTTAATACCCTGCCCCATTTCAATACCACTATGCGTTATTGCTACTGATCCATCATCACGATAAACCGACATATTAATATCTAAGTAGAAAGGACCAACTGGCGTCCACTTCATGAATGAAAGTCTCAGACCACGTTTCTTCCAACGATTTTCTCTGTTGAATTTATCAACATCTTTCCGTCGCTGGGCGTAATCAGAATTTCTTAATATTGTATCAGACATTTCTCTTAAATCGTTTTGAAAAGCGGGGTCTACATTCGCAAGACGCACTTGAAGTGGATCTAATGATAGTTCGTACGATATTCGTTCCATTATAAATTCTACCATGGCAATACATTCTAGTGTACCTGAGAATGATAATTATCAATTAAAGAATGACCCAATCAATAATGACAATATTTATTGTTATTAATAACTAAGTTTTCATAGTTAGTTCCTTACCTGGAGATCTGCACCATGTGTTCGATGGATTATCAGTTATTGTATTGAAAGATTTGTAATTCCACCTCGCTTTACTATAACAATTATTATAAATATCTGTTGTAAGTAGTAAGAAGGGCTCATTGATGACGTATCCGTTGTCGTCATATAGCTCATAATTCATATACTGTATAACACCCTGAGCATTGACAGCGATCTAGAATATAAAAAAATATATATAAATAGAACATAAAACTTGTCACCATTATCAGGTTACCTACAACAAGACTTGTGCCATAAGTCACACTGCTGGGCACATGGCTTCATTTATTTCTGACAGGGTTATGGAAAAGTTAGTCCACCGTCCGGTTCTAGTCCAGTACGAGTTAATGGACTTTACATGGCATAGAAATATTTATAATTTAAGTGGCAAACAGAAACGGCACTAGATTGGAATGGGCTATGGCATTCTTTGGTTATTTTTTTTACTCACTAAGTTACACTCGAAGAAAGTTTCCAAAATAATATATATTAAAATAAGTAAAAGGTTTACATAATTTTGTATCTTTTCATAATTTTATTGCGTGCTTCCCGGTAAAGCTAACTTATTTGATCAAATTCTTTAAAACGAATGCAAAAATATACCTCAAAATTAGTACTGCAAGGTAATCTCTTGCCCACTGCTCTCATGTTAGTAGTAAGAGATTGTATGAACCGACACGGGCGGTTTAGCTTGTGGGTTACAAGACTGCATGCAACTGCCACTTGAAGAGACCGAGTGATTTTGTATCCGTACGCACCGCCGAGCCGCCGCACATGTACATCGATCCTATAAAAATGTTATGAAGAAGCGTAATCAAATGTGACTTAATTAGCCTCATTAAAAAGTCTTATTGATAAAGTTTTGTAGCAATGTAGCATAAAACATATAAATTATACTTTTTCTCAGTTTTCTTTCTGTACCTCTTTAAAGTTCACAAGCACCCTGTTGGAAAAATATCGTAATGAAACCAGTATTTGACCAAAATATTTAAGGTCAATAATAATAATGTTCTCCAGACCGAATTTCTTCTACGCAGGACAGGATCAAATTTGTGTGCTTATTAAGGTACATTCTCAGTTCTCACACTATATCTTGGTTATTTTTTTCGTATTTTTTATAGAATAAGGGTGACAAACGAGCATAGAGTTCTACTTCATAGTAATTGGGTGCTGTGGCCCATAAACATCATCGATTGAAAATCAAAATACTATTATCCCTTAGGAATAAGATGAAATACTCTGTTACCAGTAAAAAGGATCTCCGATTCTCTACAATCACCATACGAAACATAGCATTATTCTGCTGTTTCACGTTAGTTTTTGAAAACGTGATCCTAACCCATTTGAGCCGACCCATTCTTGCTGCAGCGTGGGCTCCACTACGTAAAACGTAACGTAAACGTTTTTGCGAACTATATATAACTGAATTTTACATGAGTAAAATAGTATACTGTTTTTTATGTACTTTTTTTAAAAACATATATATCACCTATTTTCTGGTAAATTTAGAACACGCGATGTTGAAACTTGTACTCCGTCCATCCATTGTGTTGCCGAATGTATTTCCAAACCTTCCTCTGTAGGTCGGGTAACACAGACTAATGTCTCCATACAAAAGTGATATTGTCCATAGATAGTATTTGAACCGCTTATTACTTTTGTGATATCGTTGCCTCTCTCTGTTTCAACGATATTTGAAAACATCGTATTTCTATTAGCAATGCTTTTAGCAATTTTAATGTCTAGAAGTGGTTTCTTTACATTGGCATATTTAACTGTTACTAGTTTAGCTGCTCTATCAGCTATTTGTCGAGTTTTAGCAACAACTATTGCAATCGGTTGATTGTAATATTTAACTTTGCCATTGCAAAGTAATTCCTCATTAACTGGAGTGAATGAGCTGCCAGAAGGAATGAACGAATTTACCCCTGGTATATCTTTGGCTGTGTAGAATGCTATTACACCAGGTTCTCTCTGCAAATAAAGAGTATGTTTTGTTATAAAATTTGTGGTTAATTTGATAATTATGTGTGAAGTGAGAAATTCTAAATATAAAATAGAAACTTACTAAAGCAAGGGTTGAATCGATAACTTCTACATCACCCAAGGCAACAGTACTTAATACAAATGATGCAAATACCTCTTTCGGTAATGGAGGTATGTCTTCTGTAAACGGTGCTTCTCCTGCACACTGAATCTATAAAAACTCAATAAAATTTATTCCAAATTCATAAAATGCATAAATATAATTGAAGTGTCTATCTGTAACATATCGAAGTAACTGCCTCATAGCGAGTTATTTTCATGTCCATATGGCATGCAATTATAAATAAAGGTACTCAAGGCAGCTAAATGACGACCGCGTTCGAGAATTGTGTTTTTATAAAATGCGGAAAAACTATACTGGTTATTCTCAATTACCTTAAAGTTAATCGAAATAGTTCTAAGAAACTCAAAATTTTAGACAATTTCTGGCTAAAATAAAACTGCGTTGATATCTGCAAGGACCGATGCGTTCGAGTTCATTTCTTTACAATGTACATTCTGTATAAAGTAGCTTTAGTGACAATAGGACATTTAAAATATCTACACATAATTTTTAGACAAATAGCGAGCTGTTGTAGCCCAGGTCCTAAGTGCTTGCTGTAAATTTTATTGAGTTTGAACTCTGCTTTTTGAAATTGTATGGCATCAATAAAATAGATAAATGTATTTTAAAGTGTTGATCTACCATGTGTCTGGCGAAAACGGTATTCTTTGATATGATAAGGGTGACAAACTAGCACACAAGCCACAGAATGAGATTGACTTCATTATGACGAAAAGACAACAACTAATCAGTGAAGTCTCAGTGATCGTGAGGTTGAAAACTGGCAGCGATCACCGAATGGTAAGAGGCACACTGAACCTAAATGTTAAGTTCGAAAGGTCTCGTCTAATAAAGTCAACGCTCCGTCTCCCTCGTGCTCGTCCAAAGTCTCGAAAACTTTCAGCTCGCGTAAAGAAACCGTTTTTAGTGCCTAGAAAACTGCAATGCAGTGGACAATATGAATGATATGCTCGTGGAAACTTTCCATGCGGTCTTCGTTCTGCGAAGAACACAAAAACTTTTCAATCACACTCTTAACCTCATGGCTGTTAGACGAGATATGAAGCTGCAATCTACAGAAGATTCGACAGCTTACAGGCAACTGAACAGACAGATTTCCAAATGCATTTGGCGGGTCTTACGTAACTTCAATACAGCTTGTATTGAAGAAGCAATTGAGTGGAATCAGTGCTCCAAAGTCTTTGCCAGAGATCTGTTTGCCAGAAAGAGCCAACTCTCAAAGCAGAAGACCGAATGTGGCAGCTTTGTTTTCGGGACAACAGAGATTTTGAATAAGATTGCAAGTTTCTATAGGCAGCTGTCACATATCATTATTGGAGCCACACGCAACTGTGAGAAACGATCCAAGAGCAAGTCTTATACGACACTATTCCATAGATATCCCAAACGTTAGTCTGAGCGAGATTAGTATGGCTCTCCAGTACCTTAAAAAAGGCAAGACCACAGGCGAAGAGGGAATTACAGCGGAACGTCTGAAAGCGGGTGGAAAACCGGTACTGGAATTCCTTCAGAATCTCTATAATATCATCCTCCATGTAGTAGTCCATTCCGGAGGCGGGAACCAAACGTGCTGTGGTCTTATTTTTCAAGCAATAGTTTCAATAGTTTTAAAATTTAGTTTTAGTGTCAATTGTTGTAAAATATTTTATAAAAACTTTTGATGATACTTTGTAAAATGTAAAATTATTTTTACATGCATTTAAATTTTCTTTAAGTAATGATTTGGCAACGGCAGTAGAAGAATTCAATGATATATGCTCGGTTTCTGAGGTCCTTTTATCGGCAGTTTATCTATTTGTTAGCGCTATTGGTTCGATAACTTGTGAAAGTGCGTTTCCAAACATCGCAATGTAAGATAAACTCCGTTTAATCTAAGTTTAATTTAACAGGCCAATATGTGCCGTTTTTCGGTTCTATAACTTTATTTGACGTTTAATTTTAAGCAAACTACATCAACTTTTAGGTTATAACGTGTTATTATTAACCACTTACCATCAGGTGGACTGTGTGCTCGTTTGTCACCCTTATCCTATAAAAAAATGCCAGTGGGCGCTAAACACTAAAATATTCAAGGGATAAAATAATTATTAATAAAAGTGCAATGAATACGAGTACTCTTCTCTCTTTCAGAAAAATTTTTACTACGTTTTCCAGATTCCATAATGTTTTGGTTAATGCCAAAACGATAGTAAATACTACTAAACTTAAAATCAGAAAATTATGAAAAATAAAACCACATTCGAATACATTGAGATATAATGTACAGTACATTATATCTCAATGTTCGAATAAAAGCAATGAGTTTGATGTTTTTTTTTTAACAATTTGACAATACAATGATGTCATTCATACAGTTTCTGGTTAAATATGGAATTATCATATTTTATTACTAAAACAGTGCATATCCTCTTATTTAGCCTCAAAAATGTATTTTATAAATAATAGTAGTATAAATGAAGAATTGAAATTAAATAATCAATTTTAGACTCGATGTCTTAAACAGACCCATCTAGCGGTAAACTATGGTACTTGTTAATGGTTTCATAGTTGTTGAAACGCAGTGACAGTTAACCGACGTTTAAGCGTCTCCCACACAGAAGCGGCTTGCGGTGGCGGCCGCGGTGGCGGCCAGTTGTATTCGCTTGCAATGTAAGTGAGTCTGCAAACTCGTGCGGCCTTGTCGCGATCTGCGAGCGGCTGGCCGCGGCCGCATGCTCCGCCCCATTTGCCAATGCGTGTGTGTCAGCGAGTACGCGGTCAGTTGTAAATTTTTACAACAGGCCGCGTGTACCGCGTGAAAAATGGTGCTAAATTCAGAGATTTTAATAGAAACAGTGCAAAATTATCCAGTACTTTATGATAATTCGCATCGTGATCACAAAAGCATTAGTATTAAAACAAAATATATGATAATATTGCTGAATATAATAAAAACTTCGTCACGGTTTGTCATGTTCATACGTCCGATCGTAACACAGACACCTCAGCGAATGGCGCTTCAGGCCGCCACTTGGGCCGCGGTGGTGTGTTGTTACAGCGGCTGCAGCCGCGGCCCGCAGTTAGCCGCCACCGCAAGCCGCTTGTGTGTGGGAGACGCTTTATCCCATAGATAACTTTGTTGAATCAATAGCTAATGGGAATATAACTAGGAACTTCAGAAACCGGGCATTAGTGGTTCAGATCGGAATATTAGTAAAATATTTCACAAAAACGTTTGCAACGTCCTGATCTGATTCAGGTAATTTGTAGTTAAAACTCAACTAGTAGTTTGAATAGCGAGGCTTGACCCTACTAGTTTCACTCTTAATTATATTCCATGTAATTTGAATTTTAACAGAAACCGTCCTAATTTTGTTGCTCAAATTCAAAGACTTGGCTATAGTGCACACTCAACACATATTTCATAATTAATATCACAAGTCAAAGTAGAAATAGCTTGGTAGATATCACCTCATTCCCAAGGGTTATTATTATCCATAAATTCCTTAATATTATACCAACTTTGTTTATTAAAGTTTTTGAACTTTGAGGAGGTCAAATTTTGTATTACATATATATAGATATATATATAACTTACCAATCCTTCAACTTTTTGTAGTGGCTGATTTAATGGCCACAGTGAAGGGTTTGTATCAAATATCTGTCGGCCATCGGACACAGGACGGGTCTCTTTCAATTTGATGGCTCCTGAACGATACCGTGGGTGCAGGACATTTGGTGGGCATAGTGTAAGTAGCCCCTGTAATAAAAATCAATCTTTTATAAATAGCTGAAATTAAGAAAAAATATAATACATATTCATCTTGATAAAGGTTTATATCCAACAGGTGGACCAAAAGAGGCTAAAGAAAAGTTCTTTTCCTTGATTTGATTTTGATTTGGCTTCGACTCTTGCACAAAACAACTATTGATGGACTACAAATAATTGTTTTGTGTCTGGGTGTTTTTCCATTTGTAATTTATCCACCTACGTAATGTATCGATATAGGATAATCTTGTGGCTTTAAAGTTTGCATAAAGATATTTACTGCAGTTAATTTTATCAAATTGTGACTACTAAGGACTGCTTAGGAGTCCGTCTAAGTAGATATTACCCTCTTGCCTGCTTGAGAGACAGCATGATAATAAGCTGAGAGGAATTTTGTCCTAGTTCTCAGCGGTTACAATACATTTATAGCATTCTTTGCTTAAAAATGGTTGCAGGTGTCAATGGTCTACAGTGACTAATGACCATCAGGTGAAATGTTAACTCAATACAGGTCTTGTGCGATAAAAAAGAGTCGGGCTTGTATGTGCAGTGTCTGATTTTTCAAGCAATAGTTTCAATACTTTTAAAATTTAGTTTTAGTGTCAATAGCAATTTTAATTACATTGCGCGGTGTGGTTCTGTAGCCTCGGCCAGTAGGCATCATGAGGTATCAAGTACTTAAGTTTTAAGTACGTAAGAGTTTTTATTATATTTGTTGCATCGTATTTATTTGTGTCGTATTAGTAGCTCTGAGTCTGAGCGTTCGCCGTAAATTTTGCCCAGGTTTGATCCCTGGCAGTAACAATGACATTTTTAATTGCAATTTTAAGTGCTGATTTAGCACGTGATGAAGGAAAATATCGGGAGGAAACCTGCACGTCTGAGGAATAAGAAAAAAAATTGAAAACATGTGAAGTTCGCAAACCGGCATTGGGGCAGCGCGGGGGACATTTTCTGGCCCTCAAATCCTCTCAGAAATAAGAGAAGGCCTGTGCCCAGCAGTGGGACGTATATAGGCTTTCACTTTACTTTACTTTTGTATCGTATATGTATACGTATATGCAATATTCGTATTCGTTTCACACACAGAATGCTGAGAAAAATATCATGTGGAGGCTACGACAACGTAAAACATCTTTGTTCCTAGATAAAATGTTCTAGTGATTGTCAGTCATTGCATACACCACATTTTTTATAGAGTTTAGAGTGTTTCAGATAGGTTTCAAAATAAAAAAATAATACGTAATATTACGAGAATGATTTATTTATAATATATGTATTTATAATAAAAATAATGAACAATCTGCAAGGTCCAACTGATAGTGTTTTTGTAAACACATTTGTAAAATTGTTGTTCTTATTTTAATCAATGGTGAATTGATGAAACTTAGTCAAGATCACTTTATATAAAATGTTTTTAATTAAATTGGCACATGGCTTATTGGCATTGTGCTTTGTGGCATTCTTTGGGGGAGGCCTATGTTCAGCAGTGGACTTGTGAAGGGCTGTAATGATGATGATGATGATGATGGCTTATTTGGCCTTCTACTCGGCGTGCGACGCGCGTGTATGCGTAGATATATGGATGAAAAGGAGGCGAGAGAGGTGTGTCAGGATCGCGCCAAATCGAAGTCCGTAAACTCTGCCTACCCCTCTGGGTGACAGGCGTAAGTGTTTGTGTGCGTGTAGTAAACTTTCAGATCAGTCTATTTTGTTTTACGCTAATGAAGTAAATAATAAAACAAAGAGGTCCGTGAATTAAAATTACTTGCACCTTTTTATAGAAAAGCATGACTTTATCATAAAATGATAGTAAATCATTTAGCCACCTGATAAAACTTTTAAGTGTGCCAGTCATACATTAATGATAATATTTGTATATTCTCTCTATTTCCTAAAGAAGTACATAAATATCCTCTCTGAGCCATTAGCGTTTATCTGCAACTTAAGTTTAGAGCAAGGTGTTTTTCCTGCTATTTTTAAAGAAGCTACGGTTTGTCCTATATACAAATCTGGTGACAAGCAGCTCCATTCTAATTATAGACCGATTTCACTTCTTAGTACTCTGTCAAAAATATTGGAAAAGGTAGTGAATAAACGACTGATACGGTACCTTGAAAGAAACAATTTCATTGATATTAATCAATTTGGCTTCCGTTCGGGTAGATCAACAGAAGATGCTGTATTAAGATTAACATCTCTTATATCTAAATACCTCGACTGTGACAAAAAATGTGTAGGGGTTTTCTTGGACCTTCAAAAAGCCTTTGATACAGTGTCGATTCCCATACTGCTCAACCGTTTGGAAAACTTGGGTATAAGAGGTGTTGTCTACAACTGGTTTAGAGACTATCTTTCGAATAGACGCCAACGTGTCAGAATCGACAATTACACAAGCAGCAGTTCCTCTTGCTCTTACGGTGTGCCACAGGGAAGTACCTTAGGTCCTTCGCTCTTCCTTATTTATGTTAACGAATTGTGTAAAATCAATATCAAAAATGCCGATTTAACCATGTTTGCTGACGATACTGTATTGATTTTTCATGGAGACACTTGGGATAAAGTAGCACAACCCGCAGAAAATGGTCTTAGGTTAGTGACAAGTTGGCTTGAAGATAATTTACTATCTCTTAATGTTTCAAAGACCAAATACCTATGTTTCGGTAAGACTAATGCTTCTCTTCCAACTAGAAACTTTAAAATTACTATCCACAGATATCCTTGCAATCGCACTATTAACTTTACACCATGTCATTGTAGTAATTTAGCTAAAACTGATCAGATCAGATATCTTGGTGTAATCATTGACAACAAATTAACTTGGGAGGCCCATACTGATGCAGTGGCTAATAAACTAAGAAAACTAATTTATATATTTAAAAGTTTACGGACAGTGACCGATTACAAACTACTTATTAAAACATATAAAGCATTGGGAGAGTGTGTCTTTAATTACTGCATTTGTTCTTGGGGAGGTGCCGCTAAAAGTTATTTAATTAAGGTTGAACGCGCACAAAGAGCTGTCTTAAAAGTAATATTTCGTCTACCATTTCGCCACTCAACAGTGTCTGTATATGACAGGGCGAAAGTGCTATCTGTTCGTAAAACATTTATTCTGCAAAGTCTAAGGAGATATCATCGTGTCACTGTGCCTAAATTAAAACTTAGCAATAAGAGAATTGAACGATGTCCTGTTCCGAGACCAAATAGTGCTGTTTTTAGAAGACATTTTGACTTTTTGGCACCTAGGCTATACAACAAACTTAATAGTAAACATAACATAAGATCACTAAATAACTTTGAAGTGAAAAATAAAATTACAGAATGGCTAAAAGAATTTGATTATGAAGGTACGGAGAACCTTTTTTCCTTGGATGTATAAACAAAACCAGCTAATACATACATACTCTCGCACACACGCACACCCACCCACACGCCCTCCTAACCACACCCACTCCCACACACACACACACACACACACAAACACACAAACGCAGTTTAGTTACAGTGCAAACATTACATTCCTTTTTAATATTTTTATTATACTTTTTTAAAATACTTTTTTAAATCTTCGTTAGTTAGTTTTAAGAAATTTTTGTAAACATAATCATATTTAACTATATATCGATAAACAAATTATTTTATTTTATAGGAACTAAGAATAGGGAAGGAAAACTAGCCCCTAAAATACAGGTATAATATCCTAGTTTAGGGGCTGTTGACCATTGTAAATATTTGTGATTGTAATATGTTTATCAATAAAGATATTATTATAAAGATATTATTATTTGTTTATTGAAAAATAATGAAAACATTTGTAAATACTTGATTAACAACATTTAACCGTAATAAAATAGAAAAAGATAGTCTTCGACATGAAAGTAGAAATAAATATTTACGATTATTTTTGGAATATCTTAAAAATATTTTGTTTGTTTTTGAACGGCATGGTTATAAACTCGTAAAACATTGACTTTGCTTTGATTACAGTTTTAGTCTATTTTCTTAGACTTTTCAGGTAAAACCAGTTACGTTTTTATTTACTTTTTTTTTATTATTATGTGAAACATACTACTTTTTGTAAGTAAATAATAGTTGGTAATTAATATATACATACATGTTTCACAGATTGTATAATGTAAGAGAATATTCAAGAAAAACCTTTGAACACGAGAAAAACAGAAATTTAAGATCGGCAGTTAAAATTAGTTAATTGCTTGACCTTTTTCAATTCTCTGCTAAAATATTATTAAAACGCCTTTTTTTTAAATAGCTCTACCTTAATAAACAACTTATCATTAAACGTTATTATTACCGTTGCACAACGTGTTTGTAATGAGTTATGACTTTTCAGACTTATGGAAGCAGTTTTTTCAGTTTGGCAAAATTGACAGACAACTGATTTTAACAGTCAACCTACGAAATAGAGTACAGTTTTTTGTTTTCGGATTTGTTCACCAACACAGGCCGCTCGTCCTTATACAATATGCAGATCGGTCGAGCCACTGATCCGAGTCTATATTCCAGTTGTCATAATGTATCTATGTGTGTGTGAAATTGTTAGTTTGTTGTTTAAACTTTTATGTGTCACCTTCGTAGTGACAGACGGATCTGTATCGGGGATAAACGCTTGGCTACTTCCCTCCAGTCCGCAGGTGGTCTGTTGCTCTATACATATATATATATATATATATATATATATATATATATGTAAATCGAAGTTCTCTTGCAAATATAGTACCTCAACGATATGAAATTTACTAATACTAACCTTATAAAACAGTGCGAGAGCTAGCTGCCTTCTATATGCTATTGAAGGGTTCGGAGGGTTATCTGTTACTATTAACTCTCCACTTAGCACATTCAGTGCTCCTTGGAGAGTTTCGTTTGTAAATAATGGTTTTCCAATAAGATATTTTTCAGTATTGATAGCTCGAACAAACAATGGTGATAGACCACCGTATACGATTCTTGATTCGATAGCTAGATTGTTGTGTAACTTGTAAAGAAATCCAGCATTTACTATTGCATGAGCATTTTGAGCCCTCGGCATTATCTGTGGAAGGTAATGTTAATTAATTTTGTGTTTATATTATTTTCAATAAGATAATTATTATAAATATTCTATCTATAAAATTGTCAAGTTTGTAGGTATAACTAATAAAATATACGATAAACATAAATAATATACAGTTAAACTATTAAGTTTCCATAAAATACCTCCAAGTTCAATTTTTTCTCTACGTGCATAAATTGCAATTGCTTAGCTGGAGCAATTCTTTTTGTAGGATCATATAAAATATTTTTTCTTTGTTGTAATTAGAGCCATGGCTGTATTATGGGGGTTTTCTTCAAGTATGATTGGATATTGTTTTTATTTGGGACAACAAATAATAGTACAATGAGTATTATAAAGCATAATACTTTAAATTTAAAATCGAATGGATGATTGTACAATTAAGTGTGTTATTCACGTCTTAGTTGTGCGTTGCACAAAAAGAAATAAAGTTATAAAAAATAATATTTTAATTTATTTATATTATTTTTTTACAGGAGAGGGGGGCAAACGAGCATACAGCTCACCTGATGGTTAGTGAATAACGCCGCCCATGAACAACTGTCACAGCAGGGGAATTGCAGGTGTGTTGCCGGCCTTTTAGAAATGAGTAAGCTCTTTTCTTGAAGCTAAGTCATATCGATCCGGAAAATCGCCGTTGGTAAGCTATTCCACAGAGAGGTCGTACGCGGAAGAAAAATCCCATTGAAATGTACAGTGGTGGACCGCAAAGCATCCAGATGGTGTGGATGGTATCGGTAATTTTGCCGTGAAATTACTTATCTTACTACTACTTATGAAATTACTTATCGTGAAATTTTACGGCTGGGATTAATGCAGACAATTCCTTAGAGCACTCCCCGTGGTAGATGCGAAAGAAAAGGCAAAGTGATGTAATATCTCTTCGCAGCGTCAGTGAATTGAGCCGATCGGAATGGACTCGGTCGTCGACGATTCGAACCGCTTTGTGCTGGATGCGGTCAAGTGGAAAGAGCTGACACTGGGGAGCCCTAGCAGAGATGGGAACAGTATTCTATGTGAGGCTGAACCTGCGCCTTGTAAAGTTGCAGGTGGTGTGCCGGAATGAAATACCGTCCCGCTCTGCTCAGTGCACCAAGCTTTTTAGAGGCCAATTTGGCCTTCCAAGTGACCTCCAAAATTGCATGTGGGAGACACAAGGGGAGTGCCTTGAAACTGAGGAGATACGACAAAGGGGTTCTTTTTAGGAGTAAACGCATAAACTTGTAAATTCTGAGGATTAAACTGGTCTAAATTTGATGTCCGATAAATGTAGATGTCTTGAAGAGGAGTACTTACACTACTACTTACTACTACACTTCTGCTTCCTACGTCTTACAAGATCAACAAAACCAGGGCTGAGATTTTCTTCCGATGGGTACCACAGATGATGGAATTAATACTTCCATTCCCTGTAGCACAACATCAGTGACAGAGTTAGCTCTGGGATCATCCGGCGAGATGCAAACCCGCCCTGTAGGTAGGATGCAAAGAAAGACCGCATTTCCTCCCAATCCGCAGACCTGTTATACCAAACACGGCGGCAGCCTGCAGAACGCAACCGCAAAGAGAGCGTGAGTGGCACCACATTCTGAATCCGACAATGGTCCAAAGAACTGAGAGGCGCGTCGATGGAAACCTGATATCAGTCCGGATGAGAGGTCAGCAGAAGGTCTAACAGGGAAGGTGTATGATCCTCCATATTTGGGATCCGCGTAGGTGAAGTAAACAGTTGTGTCAGACCATACGCCAAGGCAAAGTCATAAACAGATCTTCCCGCATGATCAGTTAAGCGTGAACTGTGCCATTTGGAATGATGAACGTTAAAATCGCCAAGTATCACGATTTCCACGGATGGGATCTGTTGTAGCAAGAAACCTGTAGCAATTTGAACGTGGTCTATGAGTCGGTCTGTGTCAGAATTTCCGCTATGGGACGTATAAAGGCACCTGTAGATGCGAGGATGGTCGTCGTTGTCTACACGCAGCCAAAGGATGGACATGTCCGTACCTTCAAGATTGTCGAGGCGTCGAGAACAGATATCTTTAACGAGCAAGACCGGCTTCGCCGTCTCTAGATGGTAGTGGATGGTGTTAAGGTTCGAGTGAAGTCCCCTGATGTTGTAAAAGTCTACGGATAGGTGGCAGGGGTCGACATGATTTTATGGCTCTGTTTGCCCCGTGCACTTTGGGTACAACTGTTGCAAAAATATCTAAATCACAAAATTATCATTATTAGACATCAATCGTTGCAGTGGTATGCGTTTGCTGGCATCTGAACAGTAAGCAATAATGGCGAACATACGTCTTAGGCGAACACTGCGTAAGTTTTTATGGCGAAGTACTATTAATTTTATCTGATTAAAATCTCTGGGCAATCAAATTTCTTATGACGTAATAAACAAAAACATAGCCTGCAACAATAAACGTCTCAACCTCGTAGCGGCTAAGATATATAACACGAAGTTTATCTTATAAAAGTGTAAATATTTAAAGATGATAAAATTTATGATACACAAAAACTTGCCTATCTCTTTCTATTGTTTCGCTATATTTTGCATAGCACGATAAAAACCCCATATAACACAAGCATATTCTTATTGTGGTTGAATCAAGGACTTAAGCAGATACAAATGATATGTTGACGTATCTCACGACTAGACCAAGAAGTTTTGCTTTGCTTATAATTTTTTCTAAATGTACATCGAAGGAGTTTTGGTCCAAAATTACACCAATTTTCAAACTAAAGAGGCTCGATCAGTTTAACTACTCATTTGTTTTTAGTAAAATATATTGTACTGTACACTTTGGGATACAAGATAAAGTAAAATTTTTGTAAGTACAAATTTAAAATATCAAGGTCTGCTTGAAAGAAGAAACAATCATTTATATTTTTTATAGTTTTATAAATGTTTAGATTATAGGCATATAATAATTTTTGAAGTAAAAATTTTCATAGGTACGTAGGGTGCTATTGGGATGGGGACTATCACGCTCTGATATATGTAAAGTGATGTGCTGTTTGTGAAGCTAAGAAGTTTTCACTTCTGATGTGCAGTCCTAGGACTGAAAGTTTTTAAATTTTCGAGTGTTTAAAACATTCGTTTATGTCATTAATAAAAAGAATAAAGAGCAATAAACCAAGGATAGATCCCTGTGGAACACCAGACTCTTATTAAATGCCATTTTTTAAGAAGTAGTTCATAGTCAACTTTGTCAAACGCTTTCCGAAAATCTGTAGATACTTTATCTATTTATATTCGATTATCGATGTTAAAAATAGCTCACTAGCAAAAAATGTAAAGTTAGCTATAGTTGATCTTTGTTTTCCGAAGCCATGTTGCTCTGATCTGATCTTTCATAAAGTTTTGATGCAGTAAAGAAGAGTGAAATTGGACGATAATTTTTGATATTATGACCATTGAATTTTGACTATTATGACCATGGCTTTGACCCATTTTTACGTACGGTAACGACGTTAATATGCTTCCAAATGTCAGAAAAAGTTTTCTCCCGCATGTATTTATTAAACAAAATATGCAGAGGCACTCATATTTTATCTTTTTATCGAGAAAAATGTATTACGGGAAAGCCATTAGGCCCAGCTTCTTTGGAGATCTCTAAAGAATTAAGAGCATTTTGAACTTTATTAATTAAAATGAAGTAAATATATTATAATATTATTATTTGAACTGTAAATATGGATTTATTGAAACAAAAAATATTACCTTGAATGACAGTACTTTGTAGTCCTTGTTTAGGGGAGGTAATAGCACATTGAGAATAATTTTTCCTCTCATATTTTCTTTGAGAAATCCTTGCAAAGATACGGTCTTTCTAACACCGGAAGTATTCACTGAAATAAAATAACTTCAATTCTGACAATAACCTTTCAATTCCTTAAACTTTTTCTAAAACGTTATTCAATTTCAACGTTTAAAACTTTTTCAATTGTACTTACCTATTGTTATTTGCGCGCCAACTGTTTCAAATAGCACGAAAATATCTGATGTAAATTCATTACGCTCATATTTTATCATGAGATTGCCAGCCACTGTTCCCAGCTTAAAAGTAAAATAACAAAGAAAAGGTAGATAATTAAAAGTAAGCTGAACAAGCAAACTATTTTTATTAAAAATTAAACCTTCTGTTGTGTTTTATAACAAGACACTTGTATCATAACGTGCTTTAAACAAATCCCCATATTGTTTGCTGCATTCGTGGTGATAATCATGATGTCTCCTGGTTAATTTCCAATCACGATGACTTTTTTACCTGGGAGGGGGCAAACCAGCATTCGGCTCACCTGATAGTAATTAACTACATCCGCCCATGAAGTTTTAACACCAGGGGAATTACAGATGCGTTGCCGGCCGTTTAAAAAGAGTAGGTTCTTGAAGGTTCCTAAGTCATATTAGGGCGGAAAAATTGCTGGTGGTATTCGATTCGACAAGGAAGATGTGCGAGGAAGAAAACTTCTTTTAAATCGCACTTAAGTGGATCGCCAATCACTCAGATGGTACGGACAGTGTTTAGAGTTCTGTCGATGTGGAATGGTGAAATTGAGCGGCTGGAATTAGACGAAATAATTTTTCTGAGCACTCCCCGCAGTAGGATTGAATACCGGAATACGATTGAAACAAGGGTTTACATGGCTTGATATTATTCCCATAGGCTTATTAGTCACAACGTTATAGTGAGACGTCATTTTCCTACTGTTACCATGAAACCACATTTAAGAGATAGCTACGAATCTATATTTTTTAGATTACAGTTTAGCAATAAGGAACAGAAAAACGTCCTTATGAGAACTATAGTAACTAGTAGTAGTTCCTTTTGTTGTCAATATACTTAATTGCAAGTACTTACGTTTCTAACGGGAATATGTGCAACAAGTGTAAGATGTTCATAAAATGTTAGGAGATATTCAAAATATTCGTGGTTACCCACTGTTTTGAACACTTCCATTATTTCAGAAATTGTTGATCCGGCGCCAATGACTAAATTTTGATCTAAAAGAACCTTCTTCAGTTCAGCTACCATACTGATGTCAATAAGTATTCTGGGATACTGGTCTATGGGGTACGCGCCTGCGAAAAATAGTTATAAAAATATATCAATTTGGAAGAAAACTTTTAGAAATTCTATAGATATTTTTGCGATAAGGTACCTTTTGCAGTATTGCCTGCAACAAACATGTATGAATCATCTCCCTTTACATGCAATATATTAAACGCGTCAAATAATTCTCGAACTCGAAACCATTCACGACCATCTTCTAATTTTATATGTAACACAGATTGGTTTTTAACATCATCCTTTGAAACAATACACCAGTCGTAATCCTCACAGTCACTTTTTGTACATTCGCCGCTATTTTTCTTGCATATGTGCAGATCTTCTATATCATGTATCTTTTCCCAACTGGGAGAATCCTTGGCAAATTTTTTAAAAGCATGCAATATTGGTCTGTAGCCTGTACATCTACAGACATTACTTCCGAATGATTGTTCTATTTCAAGCATAGTAAGGTTCTTTCTGCTCTGTAATAGACTATACAAAATATTGTAGAACTATACATATAATTAAATACAGTTTCTTTTGATATTATTTTATTATCCTTTGAATACCTGTTCATAGCCATTACCCAACCAGGGCTGCAGTAACCACATTGAGTTCCATGATTTTCTGCAAGCGTCGTCTGGATTACGTGATAGCCTTTAAGCCTATTTCCCAAATGCTCTATTGTAGTTACTTCCCAGTCTTGACACGATGTTATTGATACCATACACTGCAAGAGTTTCATTATTTATTAAATATTGGGCCGGTCATATAGCTCGAAGAACCGACAACCAATGGCGAAAAAAGTTTCTCGAGTGGCAGCCTCGTACCGGTAGGCGAAGTATAGGGTGACGCCCACTAGGTGGAGTGACGACCTGGTAAGACATGCAGGAAGATAATGGATGCAGGTGGCTCAGGACCGTGCTTTGTGGCATTCCGTGGGCGAGGCCTATGTTCAGTAATGGACTTGTGAAGGGCTGTAATGATGATGATGATGAATTAAATATTGAAGCCTAGTGCAATTTAATTTAAGAATGTTACAAATTGAATTTATTAAAGTTAAATGTTGTCAAAAATTAAGTAATTTAAAACGATAATCTGATAACTAAAGATGATAAGCACGCGCTGCTTTTTCTGATAGTCTCGCATTGTGTTTCAAAGCCATGTTTAATTTTTTATGGAAGAGTCGGGCAAGCGGATAGTAAGGAGAGCCTGTTGGTTAGTGACTACGACCGCTGCGCGGAAGTGGGTAGCACTTTTTTCTATTACTTTTTCAAAATTTTACAACCTAAGTCAATTTATTTATAGGATACGGATAAGGGTGACAAACGAGCACACGGTTCACATGATGGTAAGTGGTTGATGTGCCCATAGACATCTACATCTATCTTCGATTAAGAATAAAAATGCAGATGCGTTGTCACCCGTGAGGAATAAGATGGAATGCCTCGTTTCCAGTAAAAAGGATCTCCGGTTCTCTCACGAAACACAGCAGCGTTAAGCTGCTATTTTACGCTGGTATTCTGTGAGAGTGTGGTCCTTCCCCGGTCGAGCCGACTAATTCGTGCTACAACCATAATATAGCTGCAGCATGGCTCTACCACGTATATAAAATTGCTACAAGTAGGAAAAAACTATTTTATTTTTACCAACACAGTACATCTGTCAATTTTAAATCTTTAAATGTGTCACATCAAATCTACAAGATATTAAATAGCAACACAATATTTCAAAGAAAATTACTTACCGAATTCACTGATGTATTTGGTGCCCCGGGACATTTAACAGCAGAAACGATGCAAGCACCACAGCCCGCTTCATTACACATGTACTTAGTACCAGATAATTTCAGAGTAGATCGGATGAAATCCAATAACGTTGTTTCTGAGCTTACCTCGCATCCCACTGGAAAAAATAGAAAGGTAAATTAATTATAATTAGTGGAACTTTACAACAAAAGAGTTATGACTCGTCATACGTAGATGAAAAAATTCCTCCCGATCCTTTCCATCGTCAGACAACCAGACGATCAGGGGGTCTTCATCCCATTTATGTTGATATTCTATGCATCAGAACCAAGTGGTTTGATAGATAGGTAGATAGATAATTCATTATTGTACACCAAATGAAATAAAAATAGTGACACAATGGGAGGTCTTATCACTAAAAGCGATTTCTTCCAGACAACCTTTGGATGGACAGGGTTATAAAAGACAGAAAATTGTGTGGTTTGGTGATGCAGAAACAATATTTATAAATATTTCATTAAAATATATAGAAATAAAGTAAATACATTTTTATACAATTAAATGACATTGTGTAACAAAACAACTTTACCTCAAAAAAAAAATAATACTAGACTAAAACTATTACTAAATTAAAATAACTAAAACTAAACCTTAAAAATAAAATAAAATAACTATTTAAATAAGAGGCCTGGGCCTCTTGGCAGGGTGCCCATCACGCAGGCAGCATTCCCGCGTTGAACTGCGATTGCAATTCTTTGCGCGAGAAAGCCGCCGGCGCGAGGGTCGCCTGTTGCCTCCCTCAACCTTTTGCTGAGCTCCCTGTGGAGTTCCAGCGCACCTTTGCCCCAGGGACCTAGTGTCTCGACGCCGAAAGCAAAAAACTGATATTGGGCGCCGAGACAGCTGTATTTAGAGACCTTGAGGCGTTCCCGGGCGTCTGCCGCCGCCCCCGCACGTTTGGTAGTTACTGGTAGATAGGACGCCACCAGGGTGTCTGTACAGGTGGCGTCCCACACCAGCGCACGGCCCGACTTCCAGGGTATGAGCGACATTCCGTCAGGGCGCTTGCCATCGCTCCGCACAATCTGGGGCTCCAGAGCGGCGGGAACGTTGGCACTGACGAGCGCCCTTCTGAGAATGTCGTTGAGAGCAGCGTGGCGGGACAGGCGGCCGGCGCCCGAGGTGCAGGAGAGGCCATGGTGGCCGAGTCGGTCCACTGGAGTCCCACAAGAAACACAGTTGTGACCTGTGCAGATCCCAGCTCCCAGCCGGAGACCGACGGCTATGCGTAGAGTGTCCGGGTTGATAAAAGTCCCAGTGTTGGGCGAGGGATATGCCTGGAGCCAGTAACCAGATTCTGGCTTGGACACAGCTAACAGCCTGGCCCGGTCCCTGCCAGTTGAAGGCTCTATTAAAGTTTGTAAGGTGGCGACGGACGCTATTGTATCCCAGGCCCTATGCTTATGTGGTTTGGATGGGAGATTTGGACTCGGTCCAGCTAGCCATGCATTCGTGGCCTCGTCCAAACATGCAATCTTGCAGTTAATGCCCGCTGGGGCTTTTAATATTCTACCTGCGAGATCTAGCGTGCTGTGGATTGAAGACAGGAATGCAGGCAAAGCCACACTTAAAATTTTGCGTGTTCCCAGGCCGCCGTTCCTTATTGGTAAAGCGGCTTGGGTCCAAGCCTGTTCGCTCAAGTGAATGTTCAGGATGTTTTCAATTTTGGATTTCATTAGAGTGTCAATAGGTGTGATCAAATGGGGGAATTTCCAAATAGGGCAACAGCGAAGCATGTAAGTGAATTTAGGGACGAACAGACAGAATTTTAAAATAAATAAAGCAGAGTGGCTACTAATTTTGAGAAGGCGGTCCGAATACTTGCTGAAGTTTGTTGTTGATTTATTTAAGAGAAGAGGAATGGCCTCCTCAAAGATGGGGGAGCCGAGGAGGTGCAGACTGTCCTTCGTTACTATTTTAATGTTAAGAGCAATGTTGTTAAAATTTTGAGCGATCTGGGAAGCGGTTAGTGGATTTACTTTGTCCGAAATATATAATTCAGATTTGTCATAATTTAATTCTAAACCAATGCGATTTAAATGCTGTTTAACATGCACCAAATCAGCTAGGACTGTCTGCGCGTCTCCGGCCAAGGTCCCATCGTCGAGGTACCAAATATTTAATTTTGAATTTAGGGAGTGGATTATCGGATTTATTGCCAAACTAAATATTGCTGGACCCAGGGGATCACCCTGCTGACAGCCTACGGCCGAAATAATCTCATTAGATTTATGAACTAGTTTTGAGGGGCAGTGATAGCACTGGAGAAGGAAGTTATAAATTTCCGGGACATGTATTTTAATTTCTTTTAGCAGAGTGTCCCTATTGACCGAATTAAATGCGTTTTTTAAGTCTAATTTTAGAAGAACCTCGCATGAATCACTTTTAAGGAAGGTACGTACAGCGTGGACTGCTGCCTCGCAACCTCCACGCGTTCCAAATCCGACTTGTACTGGTTCAAAGAGGGCCTGTAATTTTGTTCTAGTGAGCCGGACGCAGATCTTGGCTGCTAAACGTCGGAATGTAGAACCTACTGCGATGGGGCGCACGCCGCCATCCTTTTTTGCCAAGGCAATAAGATTTGCTCCATATATCAGCGGCGTCACATCCGGGCAAACATCTCCCATAAGCATGAGATTGACCAGTTTTGTGAGGCTTGTGGTCAACTGTTCACCAGCTACACCAGAGCTGTAGCTGGTAAGGTCAATCAGATGCTGTGGGGATATGCCGTCTAGACCAGACGCCGATCCTTTTGGAAACGAGGCGAGGGCTGTTAGAACGTCTCTAACCGTGGCGTGGAGGTAGCCTGGGGGGTCAGATGGAGGGTCTACAAAAATCGGGGTGGAAGGGCCTGGGGGGTGTTTGGACTGTAATGCGGCTTTGGTCTCCGGCGTATCGGGTGCTAAGGTGTCGTTTGAGAACAAAGGCGTGTTGCTCCTTTGAGATCACCGTCGTGTATTTTATCGTCGACCTTCCCAAACAAGTCATACTTCTTTCTGTGGGTTCCAGACGAGGGATCGCAAATAGGTATAGACGGATTTAAAGTGTTGTTTTTTATTTTTTGCGTTAGGGAAATATTACTGTTGGATTCATCTGAGACATGGAGAATTTTGAACGAAAAGGTAAGGAGGTCATGCCAAGAATTACTATTGTTGTTTCTAACGCAATTATTTATTTCGGCCGCTAATGCCTCTGAAACCGTCGACCGGGCACCGCGTGGAATACGTTTTATAATGGGAGTTGACTGCTTGAGTTGGCCGAGGAGAGTCTGAAGAGAAGTGTCGGGGGTGGGAGGTAATGGAGGATGGGAGCAGGGAGCCGGGGTGTGTGATGAAGATGGAATAGGGGTTATACGGACCTGATGGATACGTCCCTGGTGGATACGTAGGCCTATTCCCGATGAAAAAATCCTTTGGCAAACACAGCATTCCATCCGAGGCAACAGGCACTCACTGTTATATACTTATGGTTATCTTATTTTTCTTCTTTTTTTTTTTTTTAACTATTAACAATTAATTTTTATCCTACAAAAATATCCTATTAAAGCGCCTAATCACAAATTATAACAATCAAAACTAAACGTAAACATAAATAAAAATCCATGGTGACATAAAAAACTAATGTATACATATATAGATGGCACGAATTCAAAGGTTAAGATAGTGATTGTGTGCGAAGAAGATTGGGCGTATCTCACTGACAGAGATAGGGCATTCCATAGACGGACTGATTGGATAGTAAACGACCTGTCCCAAAATTTGGTATTATGGGCAGGTATTTTTAATGTAAAATTTTCTGATCTCAAAACTTTCGAATAGGAATAGTGAAGGAGTTTAAAACGATCATTAAGATAAGAAGAATAGGAAGGATTAAAGAGAACATTGTACAGAAGTGACAGAATATGAGCATTCCGGCGAAGACGAATAGAAAGCCACTTGAGCTTATTATGAAAACAAGAAACATGATCATATTTGCGCAAACTAAATATAAATCTTATACAAAAATTTTGAAGACGCTCAAGTTTATCAAGTAGCTTTCCGGTAAGATCAAGGTAGCTGCCATTTGCATAGTACAGAATTGGAAGAAGCAGAGATTGTGCAAACGCAATTTTAGTGGCAGTAAGTAGAAAGTTCCTTAATCTGTTCAATGATCGAGCAGCTTCAAAGAGTTTACGACTAACTTCCTGTATTCGAGGACCCCGTGATAGGTTCCTGTTAATATAAATTCCCAAGTCTTTAACTTTTTCTCTAACAGGGATAAAGTTTCTTTTTAGGTTTGATTTTCCAATCATATTCGAACTTCCTATGACAATTACCTGAGTCTTAAGGGGATTAATCTTTAAGCCATATATTTTTGCCCAATCTGATATTTGCTCAAGGTCACTATTTATAGTACTAATAGCTACAGCTAGTTCACTTGGATAAACATGAGTATATATTTGAAGATCATCTGCGTATAGGTGGTAGTAAGAAGTAATCTTAGTAGCTATAGAATTAATAAAATTGAAGATAGTAAGGTAGATAATACGCCACCCTGCGGGACACCAGCAATGGTATCACACCAAGAAGAAAATGTGTCATCAATGCAAATACATTACCGGCGCCCAGACAGTTAACTTCGAAATGAACCAATCACTGTTGGAGAATTGTAAGAGAGCTAAATATATCCAGGAAAACTTCAAAATCACTTGAATTAAAGACTTTGCTAAAATCTAACGGAGAAAGTATATTTCATTTGCTATTTTCCATGGCAGATCTTATATCTTCCGTAATTTTGACTAAGGCTGTAACAGGAGAAAAACCAGATTGTAGAGGATTTAGAAGGTATTTATTGCGAAGGAAAGCACTGAGCTGATTATATACCAGGAGTTCGAGAACTCTGGATAGGAATAGCAATATAGATATAGGACGATATTCCGAAAAAGATGTAGGATTGGGCTTTTTAGGCAACGGTATTATGTGAGCGTCTTTCCAAGTTGATGGAAAAACACCACAAGAGATGGAAGAGTTGAGGATATGGCAAAGTATTGGGATGATTATGTCAAGAATCATATTACGGCTGATACGGTCGTTGTCAATTGCATTCGCAGTAATGGATAGAATACTCTTCTTAACATCACAAGCAGAGAATTGATTTAGAACAAAATATGAATGATCAGGAGTTGGAAGCGATGAAAGAAAATTTAATGTGTTCAATTTTGTAGCCGCCGTGTAGTGGCGGTTAAGAATATCCACTACCCCATATCTTCCCGTGGGTGTCGTAAAAGGCGACAAAGGGAAACAGGCAGGAGATGGGCAGCAGCATCTTCCTGATATTAGTCAAAATAACAATAAAAAAACTGCGGTTGCCAACCCGCTCGCCAAGCGTGGCAACTATGGCAATATACCCCCCATGAGCAATGACAATAATAAACTCTCCGATCACACTCTTAATCTCATGGCTGTTAGACGGGAGATGAAGCTACATTCTTCAACAGATTTAACAGCATACAGGCAACTGAACAGACAGATCTCCAAATGCATGCGGCGGGACTTACGCAACTTCAATACAGCTCGTATTGAAGAAGCGATCGAGCGGAACCAAGGCTCCAAAGTCTTTGCCAGAGATCTGTCTGCCAGAAAGCGCCAACTGTCAAAGCTGAAGACAGAATGTGGCAGCATCGTTTCCGGGGCACCTGAGATTTTGAGTGAGATTGAGAGGTTCTATGGGCAGCTGTACACGTCATCGTTGGAGCCGCACGCAAGTGTGAGTAACGATCCAAGAGCGAGTCTTATCCGACATTATTCCG
Source organism: Parnassius mnemosyne (assembly GCA_963668995.1). Taxonomy (NCBI): domain Eukaryota; kingdom Metazoa; phylum Arthropoda; class Insecta; order Lepidoptera; family Papilionidae; genus Parnassius; species Parnassius mnemosyne. The sequence continues at coordinate 45,771,831 of CAVLGL010000046.1, read as the reverse complement.
ATGATATCACGGACGTCAGTCTGAGCGAGATTAGAATGGCTCTCCAGCACCTTAAAAACGGCAAGGCCCCAGGCGAGGATGGAATTACAGCGGAGCTTCTGAAAGCGGGTGGAAAACCGGTACTTGAAGTCCTTCAGAAGCTCTTTAATTCCGTCCTCCATGGTGGCATTACACCGGAGGCGTGGAGCAGAAGTGCGGTGGTCTTGTTCTTCAAGAAAGGCGACAACGCTCTCTTGAAGAACTACAGACCGATTTCCCTTCTGAGCCGCGTCTACGTGCTGTTTTCGAGAGTCATTACGAATCGTCTCGCGCGCAGACTTGACGACTTCCAGCCTCCCGAACAAGCCGGTTTCCGAAAAGGCTTTAGCACCATATACCACATACATACCCTTCGGCAAATTGTACAGAAGTCCGAGGAGTACAATTTGCCACTATGTCTGGCGTATGTGGACTATGAGAAAGCCTTTGATTCCGTCGAAATTTAGGCGGTGCTGCAGTCCCTTCAGCGATGCCAAGTTGACTGTCGGTATATCGAAGTGTTGAAGTGCTTGTACAGTAGGGCTACGATGGCTATCCGAGTACAGAACCAGAGTACGAAACCTATCCAATTGCAGAGAGGTGTAAGACAGGGTGACGTCATATCCCCGAAACTCTTTACCGCTGCATTGGAAGATGTTTTCAAGCTTCTGGACTGGAAAGGATACGGTATCAACATCAATGGCGAGTACATCACTCACCTTCGATTTGCCGACGATATAGTCCTTATGGCAGAATCGCTGGAGGACCTAAGCACTATGCTCAATGACCTCAATAGTGTTTCCCAACGGATAGGTCTTAAGATGAACATGGACAAAACAAAGATCATGTTTAATGTCCATGTCACACCTATGCCGGTAGTTGTTGGGAACACTAAACTCGAAGTTGTTGACGAGTATGTTTACCTGGGACAAATAGTCCGACTAGGTAAGTCCAACTTCGACCGAGAGGTCAATCGACGGATTCAACTCGGTTGGGCAGCGTTCGGGAAATTACGGCACATCTTCTCGTCAGGTATACCTCAAAACTTGAAAACGAGACTGTACACCCAGTGCGTGTTGCCAGTGATGACATACGGAACTGAGACGTGGTCTTTCACTGCTGGCCGGATGAGGAAGCTCAAGGTCGCTCAGCGAGCTATGGAGAGGGCTATGCTCGGAGTTTCTCTGCGTGATAAACTCAGAAATGAGGATATCCGCAGTAGAACTAGAGTGACCGACATAGCCCAACGGATTAGTAAGCTGAAGTGGCAATGGGCCGGCCATATAGCTCGAAGAACCGACAACCGATGGGGAAGAAAGGATCTCGAGTGGCAGCCTCGTACCGGCAGGCGAAGTGTAGGGCGTCCCCCCACTAGATGGAGTGACGACCTGGTAAGATATGCAGGAAGTCGATGGATGCAGGTGGCTCAGGACCGTGCTTTGTGGCATTCTTTGGGGGAGGCCTATGTTCAGCAGTGGACTTGTGAAGGGCTGTAATGAATGAAAAAAAAAATTTTGTAGCTCCATTTAAGTTGGAAGAGGATAAGAAGTAATGATTTAGTAAATCAATATTTAAATATTTAAAGAGTACATTCTTACGGGACTTTCCAACCCATTGATCTAAGAAAACTTCAGACTTTCGCTGCATCACCAACTTGTACCGATTTATGGATATAGTGGCGTTGAGCATCCCTACACACCCTACTGCAGTGATTTCGAATAGTAACATATTTTCCCCAGTTTATAGATGTAGGCTTATATTTATATTTTGTCATGGCTGCAGCTTTTTTATTTCAAGTGGTTTTTATTTCATCAGTCAGCCATGGTGAAGGGAGATGTCTCATTTTAATTACGCGAACTGGTCCATGTTTATCATAAAGACAGGTTAAGTTAGCCGTAAATATTGCAACTTTATCGTCAATAGAGTCTGCATTTAAAACGGCTGACCAGTCAATGTTTGAAGCATCTTTGCAGAGATTTTAAACATTCATACCACGGAAACTGCGTTGCAGAAGGAATTTAGACTAAATTTTAGATGGTCGGACATTACAAGAGAGAAATATAAGATCATGGTAAGAGAAGGCATCAGCTGGACACTGACCATGCTTAACAGCGAGGTCAGAAGAAGACACAAAAATAAGGTTAAGCAGTGACGGAGTAGCATTAAGGAAGTGATGAGTAGAATTTAAAGGTACATAAAATAAAGAGATTAGTGGAATTTACGATGGATTGAAGAGAGGTCGAACGAGAGTCTTGTTTAAGTAGAAAGATACATTTTCTAAAATATTTTCGAAAGAAGTGCAGAAGTCAATACGAGATGTAGGACAGTAATATACACCAAGAAGAATGTTCGTATGACTAAGCTCAACCTCAATAAAAAGATGTTCACCTGGATTATACGCTCGGGGATATATTGCCACAATACCACCACCGCCCACAGGACAATCATTTCTTATTAGGTGAAAGCCAGGTAAATAATAATTAGTGAAGGTAGACCAGGTTTAAGCCATGACTCAGAAACTAAAATAGCATGAATGCCCTTAGAGTCAAAGGTAGCCAGCATATCTGAATAGTGAGCCGGAATGGTTTGGGCATTTATGTGAACAACGTTGAAATTTTTGGGAACATCAGAAAATTGTGATGCTAGTATTTCAGAGGGAGGTTGGAAGCTAGGGACACTGTCACCATCACTACCTGTAGTTAAATATGTTTCAATATCACTACTAATTTCTAAATAAGACATTATAAAATAAATAATTAATATCTATATAAAATAAAATATTACGTATAATAAATAAAATACTATAAGAAAATAAGATAATATATTTCCTAAAACTAAAAACAAATTAAAAAATTACTTGAGTGTTCATCTGCCAGTTGAGTGTTTCTAATCATATACTTTAAGTAAATTATCTGTACAACACTTTAACAATAAATGGAAATAAAAAATAAGTTTAATAATGAACTTCTTATTAATGTAGAATTAAGTAAAAGAAACAACATATCAATAAGAGTGCATAAAACAAACACCGTTAAGGGAAACGCAACAGTCAGTTGGTTATTTAGCATTACGTTATTTTTATAGTGCAACATAACCTTAAAATTGTGATATTTGTGTTAACATTAGCTGTGGAGTTACGTAGTACTCAGAACAATATCTAATGACATCTATTCATTTTATAATATGTCACTTTGTCAGTTATTAAGTAAACAAATGTTTTGTCATAATAAATGGAAAGAGGGGTTAATGATTATTATGCTTATTTTATGTACATTCAGTGGTAAAAAAAATTGCACTAAAGTTAAAGTTACAAGTTAAAGTTAAAGGCACAGGCCTCCTCAAATTTATAAGAGTGTTTTGCACTAAGCTTTCACCAAATACACAAAGAAATAAGTCATACAAGCTATTAATTGTAATAGTATAATATTAAGGAAAAAAATTGTCAATATTTAGGCATGGCAAATCCTTTACACTTAACACTTATTCACGACGTCGTTTCAGTTGTGGCTGGTGTTGAAGTTGTTCATGTGCGGTGATAATCACTTACCATCAGGTGAGCCGCATGCTCGTTTTTCCCACCTCCAATAAAAAAGTAAAACTACAGAAATCGAAATAGCCCGACGTATCAGTAGGTTGAAGTGGCAATCTGTATAACTCAGGACCGTACTTTGTGCTGTTCCTTAAGAGAGCCCTATGTTTAGCAACGTATTTGTTGAAGGGTTGATATAATGATGATAAAGCTGGATAACTGAATAAATTCTAGAGTTTTTTATGCTAGCATAACATATATTAGCAACTAACCAATAAGTATACTCTAAGTGTTAGTCTAATATCATTCTATTTCATTGACAAAGGCATCTTAATAGGAAATAAGCTTCTATTAAAACCATCTATTTATGCATTCATTACACCCTACAATAGCAAACTGCTATTTCTAGACCGGGGTGATCTATAATTATAAATTGATTTATAGATGGATATTTGTCATATTTGCTACGCTTGGCACGCGTGCTGGCAACTACCGATTTTCATTAACAGAAAAATGATGGGCAGCATCATCTTTCTGTTAATGAACTGTTTCTATTTCCCTATGTCGCTTCTTACAACACTCACGGGTCGATATGGTGTAGTGAATATATTTACACTGCCACTACACACTTTTCGTTAGCTGACATTAGGATTGTGGTATTCACTAGTCAACTCAAAATGGTAAAAAAACTTTCAATAACAAATAAATGCCGACGTAAAACTAAAAGTAATATAAATAATTTCACTTTTATGTATCACCGACTTCAGAATGTAAAATTATTTTATTGTATTTTGTTCTTTGAAGTCGACTTTTACTTTTTATTAAAAGTTAATTTTTGTTATTAGTCTATGCTGTATTTATTGTCAAGTAGTCTCTATTGTCAAGTTATTATACCAAATTTAAAAAAAAACGGCTAAGATTCAAGTACACGCTACGCGCAGTTACTGTTTCTGGTTCAACTTAACATTGGAGAACTAATAAATTCCTCACACAACCTGTTATGCTGACTCATTGAAACAAGAACATAGCAGTGACAGAAAGCTGCAGACCACTTTCAACAAATTACATACTTGTCAACACGCAAAAAGTAAATTACAGATTATTATGAAAACCCGGAGTTTCTTACCAGCTTTCATTTTAACTTGGGCATTGCAAACAGGAGTCTTGTAGTCGTAGTATGTAATAATAATTAATCTTATAGTGTTATTTGGCCACTCATTTAAAACGATTTTTTTATATAGAAATAGGGTGACAAACGAGCACACAGTCCACCTGATGGTAAGTGGTTGCTGAGGCCCATCTACCTCTACACAATTGTCACAGATGCATTGTCAGCCTTGAGGACTAAGATGGAATGCCTCTTTTCCAGTAAAAAGGGGCTCCGGTTCTCTACACACAAAGTTTGTATTAAAAGGGTTATTATAATATCAAGGAATTTTGGATTATATGGGAATGAGGTGACGCTACCAAGCTATTTCTAATTTGTTTTATGTTATTAATTGTGTAACATACATGATTGTAACCTGTTATTTTTTTTAAAGTCATGCTGGGTTTCTTGCTGTTTCTTCTCAGGACAGATGTTTTTTCCGAAGCAGTGGTAAATTAAACAACACTTTCAAGACTTTCAATAAGTATTATTTATAATCTATATTGAGTATAAAAGTTTCCGTTTCTGTTTCTGAACAGTCTTTCACAAGTCCACTGCTGAACATAGTCCTCCTCCAAGGAACGCCACTGAGCACGGTCTTGAGCCACTTAAATCTATTGAATTCCTGCGTGTTTTATCAGGTCGTTACTCCATCTAGTGGTGATCGTAGTCCAGTGAAGTGGCGGTTTAAGAATATAAACTACCCCATATCTTCCCGTGGGTGTCATAAGAGGTGACAGAGGGAAACCGAGGCCGTAGATGGGCAGTAGCATCTTTCTGATAACATCTTAATTACAATAAAAATTTGCTATTGTCAACCAAGTCGCTAAGCATAGCGCAACTGTGGCAATATGGCGAACGTTATAAACATGTTATATATTTTTTGGTAATTTTGTGATAATTACATCTATACAAATGAATAAAATTTAAGTGTCTGTTTGTAATGTTAAAATTAAAGCTTTTTGCTAAACGCATATGAAAGTATATACGGCACTAATAACAAAAATACAATTATAGAGTTTTTGTCTATCTGTCTGTCTGTCTGTTTGTTCCAACTAATCTCCGAAACGGCTGGACCGATTTTGATGGGATTTTCACTGGTAGATAGCTGATATCACAAGAAATAACATAAGCTACTTTTATTTTAGAAAAAGAATAAGGGTTCCGCGCAAACAAATTAAAACTCCAAATAACACGCGGGCGAAGTCGCGGGGAACAGCTAGTACTTATATACACTTAGTAATATTTTTTTCATGGCTAAAAATCTGCTATGTGTGTGTTCTTATCTTTATCTAGAATTCGTACTGTGTAGACTTACTCTGAATTAAAAAAAAACCGCAAAATCATGCTCGTACTTGTTGATCGACTGCTTTCTAATTGATAATTATTATCTCTGTACAGTCTTTATGGAACGTTTAGATACTCGTCGAAAACAGACAAATAGGCACGAGTACGAACATGTAAACGTTTTGTTCAGAGTGCCTAGTGTGAGTTCCATATATGTAATTATTTGAATGTACGCACACACAAACGCACACACAAACGCACACACGCACGCGCGCACGCACGCATGCAAGCATGCACGCACGCATGCACTCAAGCACGCAAGCATTCATGCCCGCACGCACACTCACACGCACGCACCCACGCACACACGCACGCATGCACGCAAACTCGCGCGCGAGCGCTCAAACACACACACATACACGCTCGTACGTGCGCACGCACGCACACACACGCACACGCACACACGTGCACATTCACACACATCCCATCCTTGAGAATATATACTAACACGTCCCGTGGTGGTGTATGTGCGTAAAACCCACGACATCATTGGGTAGTGGATATTTTCTGCCGACTTCCAAAAAGGAGACGGTACTCAATTCGACTGTAAGTTTTTTTATGTGTGTTACCTCATAACTTTTTACTGGGTGAACCGATTTGGATGATTCTTTTTTATTTGAAAGCTGGTACTTCTCGTGTGGTCCCATATGAATTTGATCAAGGTTCATTCATGAATTGTTTTTGAGTTATTCTTAATAACTCATATTGAAGTTGGCTGTACAAAATTTATAATTTTTAATTATCATTATTAAGTTGCTTTGACTGCCATACGGTAGTGGTTGTAAGCTCGACTGCTGATTTTGTGATCCTGGGTTCAAATTTTGTGTCAGACCAAAATTAGTTATTGGGTTTTTGGACAAGAAAGCCTCAGTGGCAGCCGGGATTCTTTAAACGTGTGAACGCGGGCAACATGCGGACCGGAGGGGAGTAGCCATAGCATTTTTTAATAATAGAGAACTGTCTGTCATTTTTTCCGGAGGGAAATATGTGCACACAAAAACAATCGTATGTCACTACGAAACTCATACAATATAACAATTAAAACAATAAACTAGCAATTTCACACACACATAGATTATAACACTATCGCTCAGTGACAACGACAACTTGGATACAGACTCTGATCAGTCGCTTGACCGATCTGTATATTGTATGAGAGCGAGCCGCCTGTGTTGTCACACAAATTCGAAACAACACGACCGTTATTATTGCAGTTTTTAAGTTTCTCGACGCGTCTTTAAAATACCGGATGGATCGAGAGTGAGCGAAAGGTTGCATCACTTTAGCAGAGTGTCATATCGATGGTGGCGTGGTAGAATTGAGGAGATATGAAGAAAACCCCACTCGTTTGGGCAGTATAAAGTTTACTGTAGGTGCCGTACGCGAGAGATTCCACCTAAGTCATTCTACGAGTGCTAATCTCAGTATGGTGGTTCTGTCTGTGGTAGTAATTCTTCTGATGCAGGCAAAGAAGATAATGTTGCTGAGGAGTTGCTTTGTATTTGTAGTGTTGCTGTTGGTTTGCATATTTTGAAGCTATTGTGACGGGGACATTACGGTATGGTCGAATTGTAATTGCTCTCTACTTAATGTATAGTGCAGTAGTCTATTTTATTGCTGATAATTATTAATTGCATAAGCCGTAGAGCAAGTTAAACATCTGCTCTCACACTATTATTATTTTATATCAAAAAACCTGCTGATATATCTTCGAGGTATATTTTTTAATACGTAACCTCCACACGTCTTCCTCCTGTATCGTGGGGCAGTTTACAAACATAAATTGCACAAGGACATAATATCCAGACTCGGAACAATTATTTGTAGGCCATAATATATTTTTTATTTAGATAATTCCGACAATTTTAAAAAGAAGTTATTAAAAATTACTTAAAATCTCATTTTGTAGCAAAAATTGAACAATTCAGCATTTTTGGAGGACGTTGGTTCCACCGCATCACTTGATTTAGTCAAATAAGCAGTACGGACAGACGTAGCCTTATTATACTTTGACAGAGAGGAACGCCGACGAAAGGCTACTCACTTCCGATCCGACGGTGGCCCGTGTTGCTCTATGCACACAAACTATGTTTAATTTCTTTGACACCCACCAGGAGTGTATTATATTTTAAATCAAGCAAATTGTCCATAACAAGGAAAACTGTTTGTTTATAATGTCATGATTTCATTTTGTTTAATTTTTTTGCGTCGGTTATGAAATAACTTTTTGCTTTTTAGTTTAATAAAACTTCAACTTGTTTTCTTAAGATATTTTTAATTAACCTTCAAGAATTGAATTACTAATTTTCTATGAGCCGGTTAAATTGCTAATGCGCAGGTTAATTGTCAGTCTAAGCAAGAACTTATCCATTCTTTTTAGTACAATGAGTAACTTACCGATCACGATTTTTATGTCAGTTATCGATTTAAAATTAAAAGTCTGTAATTTATTTTTTTATGTAACTAGTGTGATAAACGAGCACACAGTCAACCTGATGGTAAGCGTAACTTTTATATAAAAATTATGTATCAACGAGTTGAATGTAAATTCAAGAAAAGCAACTTCCTTCTGCGTGAATCCCATATCTCTGGTGCCCTTTGACCTACAGAACCCAAATTTAAACTCGACTAAGCTACTACCTCAAGGTATCCACATACCAAATTTAAAGTCAATTGGTCCAGTGGAACGGAAGTTATCGTGTCGGCATACAGACTAACAGACTGCCAGCTAAAACCATTAACTTCCTTTCAATGCTACGCAGAAGGAAGTTAATAAGTACATTTAGAAATATGAAACGCGATACTAGAATAATGTTTCAAAACATTTTGACAAACTAACTTGAGTTACTTCAATCCATATAATACACATCCAACAAACAATTAAGAATAGCTACAGATGCGTTGTCACCTCTGAGGTCTGATGTTGAATGCTACACAGCCTGGAATGTAATAATACTGGCACTCATATCCATATCCTTCAGACTGGAACGCAACAGTGTAGGTACTGACATTTGGCGGCAAAAATAGGCAAGAGAGTGGTAAAACCTGACGGAATCCTAGCCAAAAAAGGAGACCAATCAAATAGTTAACAAAACAAGCTTTTTTTTAAATAGTATAAGGGTGACAAACGGGCACACAGTCCACCTGATGGTAAGTGGTTGCTGTGGCCCATAGATATCTACGTCTATCTTCGTTTACGAATTAATATGCAGATGCGTTGTCACCCTTGAGGACTAAGATAGAATGCCTCTTTTCCAGTAAAAAAGGTCTCCGGTTCTCTACATCATATCTACGCTGGTATTCTGTGAGAGCGGGGTCCTTCCCCGGTCGAGCCGACCCATTCGTGCTACAACTATACGATTAATATAGCTGCAGCATGGCCCCTACCCCTAAATAATTTGAAGAAAAAATACATCCCCAATGGTGAAAAAATATGGTACAAAAATTTTAATGCAAAAAAATAATATTTAGGCGATATTCCAGTTGTTACATTGAACTTGTTATATTCCATAGACCAGTTATCCTTAATAAAAGAGGTAAAATAATTAAATTTCTATATAAACTGCAATCTTACTTCAAAACCAAAAAATATATTTCCACATAATAGCGTCTAAAATCACTTTAATTCTTCCAAACACTACGTATGCACTATGTAATAGCACTGAATAGCACAAATATTATATGGATTTTTTTCTTAAGTTTTGAAATCGGTTTGCACTATTTATACAAATTCAATAATCTTTTTAGTTGATCTACAAAACTAACACTACTAATACAAAGAGCTTGCATGTATTATTAAAAAAAAAACTTTAAACGTGTATTCTGATTAAATGTAAACACGGCTTCAACAAAAATGTTATCCAATAATTATATCTATTTTTATAGAAAAATGGTGACAAACGCATACACAGTTAACCTGATGGGAAGTGGATGCTGTGGCCCATAGATATTTATTCTCGTTTACGAATCAAAATGCAGTTGCATTGGCACCCTTTAGGACTAAGATAGACTCGTTTCCAATTAAAATGTTCATTCGTACTACCACTATAATATAGCTGCAGTATGGCTATACTACGTATCTCTTTTTTTTTTGATGCAATCTACACATATTTCATTGAGGCCTTTGAAAAGGTTGATCACTCTATTACTTATTACTATATTTACTTGTCAAACTCAACAGAATAAGTATAGCAAACCCTTTGCTGGACTGGTTTAAGTCATGTCTTGCCAATCGGTCATTAACTGTTGTTTGTTGATGGGACGTTGTATGCTTCTGAGACGTTTTATGCCTATACTGTCGTAACTCAAGGATCTCATCTAGGGCCTTTGTTTATTAACATTTTCATTAACGACATCAGTAATTGCTTTGAGAATTCTAAGTTTTATTTGTTTGCGTTTGCAATGATCTAAAGATGAGACCTGTCCCCTCAAATTCTGATGCAGAATTCTTACAGGAAGACTTAAATAATTTGACATTATGGTGTGGTAACAACGGCATGATACTGAATGCTGACAAGTGTCATGTTATAAAATTTTTTAGAAAGCAAACATCTCTTGCAACAATATATTACATTGATGGTCGTATTCTGTATGAAGTTCTTCACATACGCGATTTAGGAGTTTCGCTTGACAATAAGCTTCGTTATAATATCCACATAGATAATGTTGTCAACAAGGATTTTAGGACTTTTGTCTTCCTCTTTCGTAACTATTTAAAGATGCTTGCACTAAAATAATTATTTATTCAGTTTTGGTACGAAGTATCTTGGAATACTGCAGCGTAGTATGGAATCCCCACTTTAATATTTACTCACATAGAATCGAAAGGATACAAAAGAGATTTCTTTTGCATTTATCTTACGATCACAACCTAGTTAAAACTCTTAGAACTTACGAAGATAAGCTGAATCACTTTAAGCTTCGGTCACTTTCGAATCGAAGACAGCTCCTTGACCTTATTTTCTTGTATAAATTGGTGAATGGCGTCATTGATAATTCCTATTTACTAGCCAAATTAAATTTTCGTGCCCCATTGAAGTTACAACGGCAATCATCTTTTATACTATTCGTAGAAAGGAGCACATGTTCAGGTCAAGCCACGTGATAGAGCCATGCTGCAGGTGTATTAATAGTATAGTTGTAGCACGAATGGGTCGGCTCGACCGGGAAAGGAACACGCTCTCACAGAATACCAGCGTAAAATAGCAGCTTAATGCTGCTGTGTTTCGTATGGTGAGTGTAGAGAACCGGAGACCCATTTTACTGGAAAAGACGCATTCTATCTTAGTCCTCACGGCTGACAAGGCATCTGCATTTTAATTCGCAAACGAGGATGAATGTAGATGTCTATGGACCACAGCAACCACTTACCATCAAGTGGACTGTGTGCTCGTTTGTCACCCTTATTCTATAAAAAAAATTCTACGATTAAAATATTGATGTTGATTATGATTGATTGATATATGTGATAATATGATTTATGTTATAATAATTATAATAAGTTATATATAGAATTATTCTATATATAACTTATCACATAAGAATTGTATTAGTGCCATAATGACTACTGGCAATAAACGTAAAGATAGAAAACTTGATATTTACATATTTTTAGATCATCATCATCATCATTACAGCCTTTCACAAGTCCACTGCTGAACATAGGCCTCCCCCAAGGAATGCCACAAAGCACGGTCCTGGGCCACCTGCATCCATCGACTTCCTTCATGTCTTACCAGGTCGTCACTCCATCTCGTGGGGGGTCGCCCTACACTTCGCCTACCGGTACGAGCCTGCCACTCAAGAACCTTTCTTCCCCATCGGTTGTTGGTTCTTCGAGCTATATGGCCGGCCCATTGCCACTTCAGCTTACTAATCCGTTGGGCGATGTCGGTTACTCTGGTTCTACTGCGGATATCCTCATTCCTAAGTTTATCACACAGAGAAACTCCGAGCATAGCCCTCTCCATAGCTCGCTGAGCGACCTTGAGCTTCCTCATACGGCCAGCAGTGAAGGACCACGTCTCAGTTCCGTAAGTCATCACTGGCAACATGCACTAGTTGTACAATTTCGTTTTAAGGTTTTGAGGTATGTCTGACGAGAAGATGTGTCGTAGCTTCCCGAACGCTGCTCAGCCGAGTTGAATCCGTCGATTGACCTCTCGGTCGAAGTTGGACTTACCTAGTCGGACTATTTTTCCCAGGTAAACATACTCGTCAACAACTTCGAGCTTAGTGCTCCCAACATATTTTTAGATAATCTTTGAAAATTTAAACGTGATATATTACATTTACATTCCTCAAATAAATGTAATTAACAGTAAAAATAAATGCTTGTAAATTATAATTTAATATTTTATTTTTATTTTTGATATGTTTAACGTATATAAAATTACTTATGAAAATAACAGTAGTAGATTATGCATGATTTAAATTATTATATAATATTATATTCTGATTTTATTTATTGATCTCTTAATTCTTCTATTCTATTTAATTCACTACATATTTATACTTGTGTCTATTTTTTATAAAATGTATGTAACACCTGTAATTAAGTCAACACTTAGTTTTTATGATTTTTTATAAAAATAGTTTGTCTAGTTGGTGTTAAATAAATAGAAGCGTATACATCACCCCAAAAATGAATAACTATCTCGGAGTCGAATCACTGGTACTACAAGCTTGTGTTTGTTCCTAGTATTTACAGAATGAATGTCACATACTTTTGTAAAAATACTTTTTTTTTGTATACGTATTCACAACTGTATTGAAAAGCATAGCAGTATATTAATTTCCTTAAATTTTTGTCGGTGTGACTCTTCAGGTTTTAAATCATACATTGCTTTTACAGCTATCTTCTGTAAAACAAATATTATTTCAGTATAACTCGCATGTTGACATTATTCTACGGAAATAGCTAAAGTAAACTAGTCTAGCTATTTCAACACTGGTGAGATTTTTAATCTTTTTATATATACGCACTTCTTATCTTGCCGTGAAAGAAATATTATTTTATTTTAAATAACGCTTCATTTTAATAGACTTTAGTAATTAATTTATTTGTATTTGTTAATCAATAATATAATACGTTATATTAATAATAATATATTAGAAGCGTCAGTAGCCTAATGCCAGGGCGCGGAATGCGAACTCGAAAGGTCGTGGGTTCGAATGCAACATTCGACTACTGTCTTGAACCACTTCTAAAACAAGCATTTAAAGCTTACCAGAAGTGGGTTAAAGGAATATAAGTAATGTTTAATAGCATTACTAGTATTAAAAAAATACAATCTAACAGTGGTAGAGCCACGCGGCAGCTTTTGCTGTCGCACGGATGGGCCGGCTCGTACCGGGGTGGTACCACGACCTCACAGAAAACCAGCGTGAAGTAGAGGTTTACCTCTGCGTTTCGCTTGGTGTGTGCAGGTGGCCGGAGGCCCTTTTTACTGGAAATGAGGCATTCCATCTTAGTCCTCACGGGTGACAACGCATCTACATTTTGATTTGAAATAGAGGATAGATGTAGATGTCTATGGGCCGCAGCAACCACTTACCATCAGGTGGACTGTGTGCTCGTTTGTCACCCTTATCCTATAAAAAAAATAGTACGAAAGGAACTTGGTTCCAAGCGAGTGTTCCAATACACTTACGCATATTTTTTACCCGTCTATTCCATAAAGCGGGGTATCGTTGGATAGGTCTTTCAAAAACATTGGGGGTGTGGTGGTATTTTTCAGTAGAGTCAATGCCCCCCCCCTCTTTCCCCTCTCTACCAACTAAACCACTGTTTTTGGAAATATGAAAAGTATACACAATAGTAGTATATATAATGAAATTATAAGGAAAACTATCATTGTTAAGTAGAATTAAGAAGTTAACGAGTAATAGTCGACCAACTTATAAAATGCACTTGGATTAGTAAACTTTCGTTACAAATACATAGAAAATAACCTAAAACTAGCTGCATTAATAACTTTGTAACGTTATTATAAACTTTTAAAATAAACATTTAATGAAGAAAACGACTCATAATATGCATTACTACTATTAGCTTTAATTTTTCATTTGAGGGATAGATAGGGTATTATTATCAAAATCGAAAAGTTTTTTTAATCTTTTTTGGAGACCACTCCCTATAAGGCTGGTTTGAAAATAAGTTCTTCAGTTACGATCTTCCTATTTGTCATTTTACTCGTTATAGCGGTCAAACCGCGAACTCAGTTATTATACTCATTAGCAAGGAAGCCCACGTATTGTGACTGGTAATTACGGAACCCTACCTCTACATTGTGTGTGACGGACACGCACTTGGCCAGTTTTTTTTAAGGTAAATTGTACAATAATATGAACAATTCACAAAATTTATTTTAAAAACAGTTTGTAAGCGATCACCTCTTCCTCAGGATTTGTTATTAACTATGTTTTTTTTTTTATATTATAATAAACCTTTTTATACAGTTTTTGTTTAATAAAATATTTAAACTTGGAAAGATTAACCTTATATATTTTCTGGGACTTAATTGTAATAGTGTGTACTTTCCCCAAGATTGAATTACCATTTCTGTGGGGTCAGGAAGAACGCTCTTAACACTGATGAGACCTTTAATATTTTTTACAGCATAAAATGCATTTTTTGCGCTGCCAAACAGTTCACCCGATTACGAAAAAACTTTGGTGAGTTGCTGTGTGCACGCCCGCGATTGGTTTTGACAAAAAAAGCATTGCCACGCCTTTCGGTAAAGCTTGCATAATATAATTTTGCATGAAGGTCTAGTCTTTGAATAACTTTTTAATTTTTAATTACGTAAAATAAGCACGGTTCCGTTAGACTGGCCACTTAGCGTAATTCTGTGATTCCCCTTCACAATAAGACATCTGAAGAGGTTTATGAAATTTGGTACAGATAATATTTCATAGGTCCCGAAATAATATATAAAATAGTTTTTAATCCCGAAAAATGCACAATTTCTGTGGGAATTTTAATTTAGCCAAATTTTAATCAAACTCCACGTGTATTTGTGTGTTTATATCAATAACTTATTATATGTACAAAATAATGACATCCTACAAGGCTCCAAGGCACACATAATAATTACCAGAGAAATTCATAGTCCAGATATGAATTCCTAAGGGACAAATTCAAGCGCTATGTGTCGAATTTAACAAAGAAACCTACAATTTGATTCAGATGTCAGGGTTTGGTTTGTGATTAACTGAATCCCTTCAACTAAGTAATCCTCTAGCTTATAACTTTTATACACGGTAGAGCCAAGATGCATCTCTATTATGGCTGTAGCACGAATGGGGATCTTTCCCCGGCCGGGGAAGAGTTTCCCAGAATACCAGCATATAATAGCAGATTAATGCTGTTGTATTTCGTATGGTGAGTGTAGAGAACTGGAAACCCTTTTTTACTGGAAACGAGGTATTCCACTTTAGTTTTTTTATTTGCATTTTATTTCTTAATCGAGGATAAATCTAGATGTCTATGTGCCGCAAGAAAGATTGAATCAACATTCAACCTCTAGGTAAATGTTGAATGATGAATTTTGGGGACTGTTCACCAATCGACTATGAATTACAGTGTTAATAATCAATGAAGAGTGTTGAAGTTAATTGAAGGAAAAAAATATCAATATCTGACAAAAATATGACTCTTTTTGCCACAAAGAATCGTTAAACAGCAAGCAGCTTGGTAACGAAAAGGGGAAAGAGGGTAGTCTTACTTAAAAGGAGTTCTACCATCTGGGAAACCTATTACATAAAAGGCACCATGTTTGGTTTATACAATCTTGCTTTGTTTAAAGTGTCAATCCGGAATCTCAACGCAACAAAAGTCATTTACTTCGCCTTGAAGATAGAGCACACATACTCGCATACACAAAGACAGATTGTAATCGGACGGAAAGACTTCTATCTGTAACCACTTGCCGGCAAATTATTCCACTCATTTGTTGTACGCGTTACGAAAGACGAAGCAAACCGTGAACGCGTGGAATATCGACATCAAAGTTGCCTGCCGACCGCTTGGTTGCCCGATGGTGATCCGAAGTTAAAGCCGAATATTTCGCAAGCGATTCTGTTTCTATTTATTTTCGCATATGTCAAAAGGCATTAAATCAGCCCTTTGTAGCCCTTTTAGTTAAGGTTAAAGCAATGAAGCATAATTAATAAACACCAGTGACCTCACTTACGTTACAAAGGAACTTACACAAAAATCAAGAATTAATTAAAGTTGCATTAGACTACTTGTCATTAAAGTTGAGTTTCAATTAATAACAACAATTTCATTGTTTGTCTGCTCAAGATTGACAGATTAAAAATAAATAACTTGAAATTGACGTAAGGATTGAATGGCTCGTTACCATTATTGAGGAACACAGCATTTTTTTTTAACTTTAGGAACACTAAGTATTTCTTCTGTATCGTGGAGGTAGTTAACAAAGATAAATTTCACAAGGACAAACATCCAGACTGGAAATAGTTTGTAGGTAGACTATACAAATGTATTTTCCGTGCAGGATTCGTACCCAAGGCCCTCAACGCCACAACTTATCAATTTTGTGCTGATATTATAAGCTAATATTGTGGAAAAATGGTCAATAACCGGTCTAACCGGGATGGCTTTCATTAACTTTGCATTTATAATGCAACTGAAGTTTGCTTTACTAAGTATAAAATTTTGAACGTTGTAGTATAAAATTTTGTTATAGTTGTAGCACGAATGGGTCAGCTCGACCGGGGAAGGACCACGCTCTCACATAACGCCAGCGTCGGTGAGAGCTTCAGCAGCTTAAAGCTGCTGTATTTCATATGGCGATCATGGCGATTATAGAGAAACGGAGACCCTTACCGGAAATGAGACATTCCATCTTAGTGCTCGCGGGTGCCAACGTATCAGCATTTTGATTTGTAATCGAGGATGGATGTGGATGTCTAGGGGCCACAGCAACCACTTACCGTTAGGTAGACTCGTTTGTCACACTTATGATATAAAAAAAAAACTAAACTACTATTAATTTACGTGCTATGCCCATGCTGCAGTTATGCTATCTATACATAGCTGCAGCACAAATTGTTCGGCTCGACTGGGGTAGCAATATGATCTCACAGAACACCAACAACAAAAACAAAACAACACTTGTTTCGTACGGTGAGTGTAGAAATCTGGAGACCCTTATTCCGGTAACGTAGCATTACATGTTAGTCCTCACAGGTGACTACGAATCTGCATTTTGGTTGTTAATCGATAATAGATGTAGATGTCTATGGGTCACAGCGTTCAATTATCATCAGTTAGTATGTCATTTTTATCCCATAGAATAGAATAGAATAATTTTTACAACTTTTTAAAATTTTACTCCTCGATAAAACCATCAAGAAACCCAGCGTACTTTTTATTGAAAGTAAAATTTTACAATAAAAACAGGTTTTATAAACTTGTTTAAAAGTAATGTAAGAAACAGCTAGTAAGCGATAAAAAATGGAATAAAGGAAAATTTAGTTTAGTTTTCCAGTGATATTTTATTTATTTTAAGTGTTTACGTTTATTCTACCACTGGTTCGGAAAATAATTTTGTCCTGGGAAGAACCAGCAAGAAACCCAGCGTGATGGTTTTTTCGGAAAAATAAAAACTATTTACAATAAATAAAGTTACGTAATAATTAACAATACGGCAAAAAATAGATATAGCCTGGTAGCGATTTTTACGTAGTAGAGCCTTACTGCAGCTATATTATAATAGTATAGTCGTTATTACTAATAGTATAGTCGTAACACGAATGGGTCGGCTCGACCGGGGAAGGACCATGCTCTTACAGAATACCAGCGTAAAATAGCAGCTTAATGCTGCTATGTTTCGTATGGTGTGTGTAGAGAACCGGAAACCCTTTTTACTGGAAAAGAGGCATTCTATCTTAGTCCTCACGGCTGACAACGCATTCTGCATTTTAATTTCCAAAAGAACATAGATGCAGATGTCTATGGGCCACAGCAACCACTTACCATCAGGTGGACTGTGTGCTCGTTTCTCACTCTAATACTATAAAAAAAAAGATCACCTCATTCCCGGGGGTTATTATCATATATAAATGCTATAATATTATAAAAACCCTTTTTATATAATCTTTCTTCAATAAAGTTTTTGAACTTAGGGGAAGTCGTATATTTTGTATATTCGATTATAATAATCTATTAAAAATTTTATTTATATATTTCCTTAAGTGTAGTCATGTCAGGCTTTATGATCGATAGCTCTTTTTATATGGCTAAATTTAGGTGTTATAAAAACGTTTGAAAGCACAAAGTTTTATAGTTTTTTTTGTTCCTTTCTGCTGACTAGTTATTAGTAATGAGGATTACGACTTCTTCAGACACTTTTTAGCTTTATTGAAACAGAAATGGAAACTTTTTGTATACAATATAGATTATAAATCATACTTATTGAAAGTCACTCTTTTGTTTAATTACCACTGGTTCGAAAAAAATCTCTGTCCTGGAAAGAACCAGCAATTCATGCTACTACCTTAATATAGCTGCAGCATAGCTCTACCACGTGAAAGAATTAAAACTAGTTTTTTCAACTACCCTATCAAGCTCACCTTTACACACTATTCTGCATGTATATAAAAGTCTATATACGTCCCACTGCCGGACGTAGAGCTCCTCTCACTTCTAACAGGGTTATGGAGAAATTTAGTCTCCACGCTGCTCCAGTATGTGTACCAGACTTTACATGGTCTTAAAATGTTTTATACCTCATATACCCATTTAGGTGTCGTCAAATTTTTTTATCACCAACGACCACAAAATTATCGCTTTAAAATTATAATTTACAATATAATTTGTGCCAGTAGGGATCAAACGCGGGTGGTTCGGGTACATTTATTAAAATTAAAAAAAGTCCCGCTGAAGTCTTGCTGGTTCTTTTATTATAGTATAAGGATGACAAGCCAGCACACAGTCCACCAGGTAAGTGGTTGCTGTGGCCCATAAACATCTATATCTATCATCGTTTGCAAATCCAAATGCATATGATTTGTCAGCCGCGGGGACTAAGATGGAATGCCTCGTATCCAGTAAAAAGTGTTTTCGTTTCTCTACACTGACCATAGGAAATACTGCAGCATTAAGCTGCTAATTTAGGCTAGTATTCTATGAAAGCGTGATCTTTTAATTTAGCTTAGTTAATTAATATAGCTGCATCGTGGCTCTACCACATTTAAATGTTCGTTTTAAAGTTCTTCCTAGGACAGATGTTTTTTCTGAACTTTTAACGTTTACATAAAAATGTAAAAGCAAAAAAATGACTTACTGAATTTCAACAAGAATTACATTCATATTCCATTCTATTTTTTTATACGGTGAGCACTTAATCCCTGAGCTATCATGACTCTCCACGACATTCTGTGACTTTGTTTTTATTAGTTTGTTTTCAGATATAAACATTATGTAAGGTACGCGTCACGCGCTTAAAAAAATTTTACACGTAGAGATTGTGTGCTCGTTTGTCACACTTATTTTATAGAGATCATATTGTACTTATATGTGGTAATAATATGTTAAATACAAGATGGCAATTATACTGCCGTGTAGTGGCGGTCAAGAATATCCACTACCCCATATCCTCCCGTGGGTGTCGTAAAAGGCGACAAAGAGAAACAGGCAGGAGATGGGCAGCAGCATCTTCTTGATAACAACAAACTAACAATAAAAAAACTGCGGTTGCCAACCCGCTCGCCAAGCGTGGCAACTATGGCAAATACCCCTCTATGAATGACAGTAACAAAGAAACGGCCCCCAGTCCCCGGCGGCCCCACTATTCCTGGCTACGGTGGCGACCATGGTAACGGCGGGGCAGGGGGTGCTAAGACTCTCCGGTGGAGGTTCGGTTGCCACCGTAGACGACTCGACCTGGCAACGTACAACGCACGTACCCTAAGGACTGACGAGAAGATTGTGGAGCTGGAAGAAGAGATAGACAAGTTGCGCTGGCATATTATAGGATTATCCGAAGTCCGAAGAGAGGGGGAGGACACGGTAATCCTCGAATCCGGCAACTTGCTCTATCACCGGGAGGGCGACCATCTGTCCCAAGGAAGTGTCGGATTTATCGTCCACAAGTCTCTCGTTAACAACGTTGTAAAGATCGGGAGTGTGTCGACGAGGGTTGCGTACCTTATACTCAGAATCACCAAACGGTATTCGCTGAAGGTCATACAGGTTTACGCACCAACCTCGGCACACCCCGATGAGGAGGTGGAGGAAATGTAAGAGGATATCACTAGAGCCATGCATTCCTCCAAAACCCAATATACGGTGTTAATGGGAGACTTCAACGCAAAACTAGGCACAAGAGAGAACGGTGAGCTGAAAGTAGGGAAATTTAGAATAGGGCAACGGAATCTAAGGGGCCAGCAGCTGGCCGACTTCATGGAGAAAGAGGGACTCTTTATGATGAACTCTTTCTTCCAGAAGCGGCCCCACAGGAAGTGGACCTGGTCGAGCCCCAACGGTTCGACAAAAAATGAGATTCACTTCATTATGACGACCAGACGACAACTGTTCAGTGATGTCTCCGTGATCGCGAGGGTGAAAACTGGTAGCGATCACCGAATGGTTAGAGGCACACTGAACCTAAACGTTAAGTTGGAGAGGTCTCGTCTAATGAAGTCAACGCTCCGTCCCCCTCGTGCTCTAATCCAAAGTCCCGAAACCTTTCAGCTCGAGTTACAAAACCGTTTTCAGTGCCTAGAAGACTGCAATGAAGTGGACGATTTGAATGACAAGCTCGTGGAAACTGTCCATACGGTCGGAGCTAAGTTCTGCAAGACCCGCCACAGAAGAACACAAAAACTCTCCGATCACACTCTTAATCTCATGGCTGTTAGACGGGAGATGAAGCTACATTCTTCAACAGACTTGACAGCACACAGGCATCTGAACAGACAGATATCCAAATGCATGCGGCGGGACTGACGCAACTTCAATACAGCTCGTATTGAAGAAGCGGTCGAGCGGAACCAAGGCTCCAAAGTCTTTGCCAGATATCTGTCTGCCAGAAAGAGCCAACTGTCAAAGCTGAAGACAGAATGTGCCAGCATCGTTTCCGGGACACCTGAGATTTTGAGTGAGATTGAGAGGTTCTATGGGCAGTTGTACACGTCATCGTTGGAGCAACACGCAAGTGTGAGTAACGATCCAAGAGCGAGTCTCATCCGGCACTATTCCGAAGATATCCCGGACGTCAGTCTGAGCGAGATTAGAATGGCTCTCCAGCACCTTAAAAACGGTAAGGCCCCAGGCGAGGATGGAATTACAGCGGAGCTTCTGAAAGCGGGTGGAAAATCGGTACTTGAAGTCCTTCAGAAGCTCTTTAATTCCGTCCTCCATGGTGGCATTACACCGGAGGCGTGGAGCAGAAGTGCGGTGGTCTTGTTCTTCAAGAAAGGTGACAACGCTCTCTTGAAGAACTACAGACCGATTTTCCTTCTGAGCCGCGTCTACGTGCTGTTTTCGAGAGTCATTACGAATCGTCTCGCGCGCAGACTTGACGACTTCCAGCCTCCCGAACAAGCCGGTTTCCGAAAGGGCTTTAGCACCATAGATCACATACATACCCTTCGGCAAATTGTACAGAAGTCCGAAGAGTACAATTTGCCACTATGTCTGGCGTATGTGGACTATGAGAAAGCCTTTGATTCCATCGAAATTTGGGCGGTGCTGCAGTCCCTTCAGCGGTGCCAAGTTGACTGCCGGTATATCGAAGTGTTGAAGTGCTTGTACAGTAGGGCTACGATGGCTATCCGAGTACAGAACCAGAGTACGAAACCTATCCAATTGCAGAGAGGTGTAAGACAGGGTGACGTCATATCCCCGAAACTCTTCACCGCTGCATTGGAAGACGTTTTCAAGCTTCTGGACTGGAAAGGATACGGTATCAACATCAATGGCGAGTACATCACTCACCTTCGATTTACCGACGATATAGTCCTTATGGCAGAATCGCTGGAGGACCTAAGCACTATGCTCAATGACCTTAATAGTGTTTCCCAACGGATAGGTCTTAAGATGAACATGGACAAAACAAAGATCATGATTAATATCCATGTCACACCTATGCCGGTAGTTGTTGGGAACACTAAGCTCTAAGTTGTTGACGAGTATGCTTACCTGGGACAAATAGTCCGACTAGGTAAGTCCAACTTCGACCGAGAAGTCAATCGACGGATTCAACTCGGCTGGGCAGCGTTCGGGAAGCTAAGACACATCTTCTCGTCAGACATACCTCAAAACCTTAAAACGAAATTGTACAACCAGTGCGTGTTGCCAGTGATGACTTACGGAACTGAGACGTGGTCCTTCACTGCTGGCCGGATGAGAAAGCTCAAGGTCGCTCAGCGAGCTATGGAGAGGGCTATGCTCGGAGTTTCTCTGCGTGATAAACTTAGGAATGAGGATATCCGCAATAGAACCAGAGTAACCGACATAACCCAACGGATTAGTAAGCTGAAGTGGCAGTGGGCCGGCCATATAGCTCGAAGAACCGACAACCGATGGGGAAGAAAGGTTCTCGAGTGGCGGCCTCGTACCGGTAGGCGAAGTGTAGGGCGTCCCCCCACTAGATGGAGTGACGACCTGGTAAGACATGCAGGAAGTCGATGGATGCGGGTGGCTCAGGACCGTGCTTTGTGGCATTCTTTGGGGGAGGCCTATGTTCAGCAGTGGACTTGTAAAGGGCTGTAATGATGATGATGATGATGATGAATTATACTGTTCGTATTTTCACGTCTGGACAATAAAAGGTTGCAATTTATGAACGAAGAAAAGTCTATATATATGTGTGTTCATTTATTTTGAAAAATTATTTTCATTTTTCATTTAATTTCAATCAGTTTCATGGAAAAAACTTGATCCGTACACCCCATCCCCTTTCTAAATCCAGCTTGCACATCCCCAATTTTTCCATCAGTTTCTTCCATAACTCTTTCAATTAACACCTTAGCATACAGTTTACCCACAATGCTAAGCAAGCTGATACCACGATAGTTTTTACAGTCCTGCCGCGACCCCTTTCCCTTATATATTGGGACTATAACGGCTTTGCACCAGTCTTCCGGTACCCGCTTCAGTTCCCAACATAAATTATACAAGATGTTCAGCAGGCCTGCAACCACATCCTCTCCAGCCCTTAGCATTTCGAGTGATACTCTATCATATCCGGCTGCCTTACCTGCTTTCATGCTTTTCATTGCTTTCATTATTTCATCTACACTTATCTACTCTACCTCCTACCTCTCTCCACTTCTTCCGAAATTTCTATTTCACTTACTTAAGACGACTCTTTACTCTTAAACACGCTTTCAAAGTGGAATTTCGAATTTAAAGAGATGGAAGGAATCCATCTCTTTAAATTCGAAACTTCATCATTCAGCATGCAGCCATTCTCGTCTCGTATAGCATTTATTCTAGGCTGTTTTGAATTTTCCCTGGCAGTTCTTACGAGCTTCCAGAACATTTTAATATTTTCCTGGAAGTTATCAGATATCCTTCTATCATTTTTATCTATCCTTTCTTGCTTTTTCCTTTCAACAACTTCTTTTACTCTCTTATTTATACGTCTAAAGTCTGCCTTTTTTCTTTCAATCTCATCATTCATACCGCCAGAATTACCAGCTTTGGTTGCTAGTAAATCTAGCCATGCCCTCTTCTTTGCTTCAACTTCCATCCGTACCTCATCATCCCACCACAACGTATTACTTTTCCTTTCATTCGCTCTCTAATATCCTTTCATAACCGGACCTCTTCACCCCAACCCTTCCAATAAAATCTCCTAACATAAGGCGTTACAAGACGATAATTAAGTGCTACACGGTATTATGACGATTTAGGCATATAATTTTTTTTGACGAAAATGGGTGACAAACTAGCACACAGTCCACCTGATGGTAAGTGGATTCTGTGGCCCATAGACATCTACATTTATGCTCAATTAAGAATCAAAATGCAGATACGTAATCACCCCCATGGACTAAGATGGAATGCCTTGTTTCCCGTAAAAAGTGTCTCCGGCTCTCTGCATTTACATACAGCAATATTAAGCTCTGCTAATTTACGCTGGTATTCTGTGACAGTATGGTCCCCGATCAAGCTGATCCATTCGTGCTACATTCACAATATAGCTGCAGCGTGGCTCTACCACGTATACTTTTACGACATAATAGGCTCATGCTCAACAGTGGACTTCTAGAAGAAGAACAACCCCTTTTATTTTATTGATATAACAAGTGATATATTTTTTTTAATTTTGTACTAAAAAAATTAAATATACTTATGTTCAAAGTTTCAAGTCTCTAGCTCATCGCGAAGTGCTAGAAATATGAGTTTCAAGATTCCACCCGGAACGACAGACAGACAGACGAAAAAACTATAAAGTGATTTAATAAAACGTGGTAGTATATCAGTTTTATTTCAAGCAAGACCCATTCCAGCTTCGTATGAATAGGATCTATATTAAGATTTATAATAATCAAAGAACATTTACACACACACACACACACACACACACACACACACACACACACACACACACGCGCGCGCACACACACACACACACACACACACACACACACACACGCACACACATACGCGCACAAGCACGCGCGCATGCGCACATAAACGCGCGCACGCACGCACGCACGCACCGGCACACACACGCACACGCACACGCACGCACACGCACGCACACGCGCACAAACGCGCACACATGCGCACACACGCGCACACACGCGCACACACGCACACACACGCGCACACACGCTCACACGCACACACGCACACACACACATACGCGCACAAGCACGCGCGCACGCGCACATGAACGAGCGCACGCACGCACGCACCGGCACACACACGCACACGCACACGCACGCACACGCACGCACACGCGCACAAACGCGCACACATGCGCACACACGCGCACACACGCGCACACACGCACACACACGCGCACACACGCTCACACGCACACACGCACAGACGCACAGACGCACACACACACACACACGCACACACGCACAGACGCATAGACGCACACACGCACGCACGCACGTAAGCACGCACGCACGCACGCAAGCACGCACGCACGCACGCACGCACGCACTCACGCACGCACGCACACACACACGCTCACATACACACACACACACACACACACACACACAATTTTTGGAATAATTGGAATTTAAATATTAAGAGGTAATTTTTACCCTTTACATCATAAACTTTATCCCCTGTTTTCTATCCTTAGGGATACCCTATTTAATGTAAAACTAATAATTAAAATTGATGTCTAATTACCGAAGACATCGCGTATAAAAAAAAAAGAATATACAGTCGAATTGAGAGTTTCCAACTTTTTTTGAAGTCAACTTAAAAGGGCATCAAATTTTGGTTTTTACCTAGGAGTAAGAAAGGAGAACAAGATAATGTTGTAGAAAAATAAATATAAGATTTATGCACGAAATAATATTATTTGTTTTATAATTTGCTGTTAAACACTTAATGTCTCTTTTAAAGTCTTCAACACATGAACTACTAACACTAACTATAAATTAACTAACCAATGACTATATATATGCATGCATAGCCACACAAACACACAAAACTATAACCTCTAATACATGTTAAAATAATATTGTGGAAATTAAGGTTCGTTTTTTTTTTACAAAAATAGGTCCCTCGCATAATTAATCTATATAGAGTATAAACTCTATGTGTGACCATCGTCGTTAAGTTTATGATAAGTAAGAAACTGTAATGGAACATAGGCTTTCGCATAAAATATATTGTAAATTTGTTTATGGTTCTCTAAATAAATTTAAAAAAATTGTTTGATACCACTGAATATCTGAAACTAAAACATTATTTACCTTTTTATAATTATAACAAATATATGTTTTATGTAAATTTTTTATAGAAGAAGGATAGTTATAAAAAATATTATAAACTAAGGTGACCCCGGGATCTAAGCTAAATTAAAGCCATTTCTGTAACATATACTCGTACATATTCATTCATAAAAATAATACATTGTTAAATAATTGAATTTGCTTTGAAAAAACATACCCGAATATTGAACACCGTTGACTTTGAACGTGATGCGATCCATAACCACTTTGCGCAAGAGCCACGATCAAACTGACCAGCATTCAAGGCATAACCTAGGCGTCTTGTAAAACACTTTCCAGATTGCCGAACATCAAAAGTTTCTTTAAACATTTTTTTTATTTTAATAACTATAGCCTCACGCTAGAATGTTCTCCTGTATCGTGGAGGCAGTTTACATACATAAATTGCATAAGGACAAACATCCTGTACAATTATAATATGTAGGCCATATTTGTGTGTTGGTCGGCGGCTCTCTAGCGCCGCGACTGAATGCTAACTCACTGCAAAATTGAGCTGTCATTTTGCTGATTCCGTGTTTGAAGCTCTTGTAAGACAAAACACTTTAAAATTTTTATTTATTGAATAAGGGTGACAAATGGCCACGCAGTCCACCTGATGGTAAGTGTATGCTGTGGCTCATAGACACCTACATCTATATTCAATTAAGTATCAAAACGCAGATGCGTTGTCACGCCTGAGGACTAAGATGTAGGTACAGTAAAAATGGTCTCCGCTTCTCTACATTCACCATACGAAACACAGCAGCATTGAGCTAGTATTCTGTGAGAGCGTGGCTGCAGCATGGCTCTATCACCTCAAAATTTTGAAATCTGTTTGGTCATTGCTTAAAATGACAGAGCATTTTGCTATAATTGCACATAGCGTCGCTTTTATTAGAAAGCGCTTAACTTCTTGGAATCGTGGTGAGTACCATTTTATCTGGGTTTTATTTGTTTATTTTTATAATATCTTTAGCTTGTAAAATATGTGTTTATTTTATAGCATATTTGGCTACTTCAAAATAAAGAGATAAGGAATAGGAAGAATTATTTAAATTATTAAAATAATGTAAACAGGATATGCCCGATGGAATGTTACTAATAGCTCTTATCACCGCTTTTAACCTAAATATAATTTTTTGCAGTACGTGTATTTCAACATAAGTCCATATCTGACTAACAAATCCATGTACACGAATTACTCCGAAACGATCGTATTTTTGTTTGTTATATTTGACGGTTTACATATTGCGTATCAAGTTCAGCCATTTCGAAGATAAGCCCGGACAGACAGACAAAAATTAAAAAAATGGTTATTCAGGTCTCAGTTGCTTGCAAGTGACAAGCAGACACTTCAATTTTATTTATACGTATAATAATAATAATAATCTTTATTTGCATAAAACATGGTAAATATAGATACAGATGTTTTAGTTGTATTGTAATCTCATGTTTTGCTATTTTAATATGACATAGCATGCTAATTATATTTAAATTATAAGTTTAAATAATAAGAAACTTTAAACAAAAAATGACCTATATGATATTAAAAATTAACAAATTAAACATTATTTCAAATCATATTATACAATGTCAGAATTACAACACACTAATGGTCAGAATATAATGTCAGAATATGGCTTACAATGTCAGAAATTCGTTAATGTCATAAAAAATTTTGTCAATTAACCAAAGGTACAGTCTATTTTTAAATAAATTCATATCATTTATTGTTTTAATTTCGTCAGGTATTTTGTTGTATACACACATTGATAAACAGCTTTTACTATATTTAGTTGATTTCGGAACTTCGCTTAGAACTAACCTATTCGGATTTCTTTTAAGCCTTGGATTAACATCAGAGGACTTTTTAAATAAAGCTGTATGCTGTTTTACAAATTTACCTATCTCAAATATATATATAAAGATGGCAGAGTTACAAGAGAGGCTTACAAGATTCTCTTGTTGAGATGCCACATATCACCCTTATGCACTTTTTGTGTGCGATAAATACCCTACGCCAATCTGTGCTATTACCCCACACTATTATACCATATCGGAGTATGGATTCAATATACGCCCGATAGTATATTATGGCTGTTTTATTATTAGTAACATTTTTTTCTGTACGTAGCGCATATACAAAACTATTAACCCTTTTACATAGCTCATCTATATGTATCTTCCAGTCTAAATTTCGATCTAAAATCACACCAAGAAATTTTGTTTGTTCTGTTTCGTCAATTTTATTAATATTTAGACTAAAATTAGTTTTTATCTTATTAAAATGTATGTAATTTGATTTGTTTAGGTTAATTTTTAAATTGTGCGTATGCAGCCAATTAATTATATCATCGATTGTGCTATTTATTTCCTTTTCATGATTATCTAATGAATTACTATTTTTGTGGGATGTTATAATTACGGAAATATCGTCCGCATACAGTATGCATTTATGATTTGTCGCTAGAGTTATGTCATTTATATATAACAAAAATAATACTGGCCCTAAAACGCTGCCTTGAGGAACACCGTAATTCTTTTCCCTGTACTGGGACGAGAAGGATAGTATTTCATTTCCTACCATTTTATCAATAGTAACACATTGTCGTCGATTTGATAAATAAGATGAAATCCACTTTAGTGCTATCCCTCTCATTCCACACGATTCTAGTTTATTTAGAAGAAAGCTATGTGTGACGAAGTCAAACGCTTTACTTAAATCAAAGAATAGTCCTGTAGTTAGTAGGTTTTTATTTATACTAGAAATTATTATTTTTATAAGATTAAAAGTTGCTAGCGTTGTAGATTTCTTTTTCTGGAAGCCGTATTGTTCTTTTTTGATTATGTCTTTATTAAATCTCTCACAAAACTCCGTTAATCTCTTATAAAAACATTTCTCAAAAACTTTTGATATTATAGGTATAAGAGTTATCGGTCTATAATTGATATCGTCTTTTTTACCTTTTTTAAACCACGGTTTTACAATAGAAATTTTTAAATTGTCGGGAAATGTTCCTGTCGAAAATGATAAATTAATTAAATAAGTCATAATATCGACAAGTTCGCATGCACATGCTTTAATTATTTTGGTATTAATTCCATCGTAACCTTCCGAGGCAGTGTTATTAAGGACATGATCTCTTTATTCACCTCATCTTTCGACATGGGTTTAAGAAATATTGAATTTGATAATGATATTGTATTATCAGGCGTAATGTTTTCTGTTTTATCATTATTATATATAATATAATAGTTATTAAAAGCGGTGGCTATGTCATAAGTGTTTGTTAGGTTTTTATCATTTATTTTTAGATCCTTAATATTATTATCCAATCTTGTATTTGAAATTTCACTTTTTATGATGGACCATGTTTTCTTTGATTGGTTGATACATTTTTTAATAAATGAGAATATTTTTTATAAATAATCTTATTTATTATAGTTTTATTTTTATAATATTGATACCGTAGTGCTCTTTTTGTTTCCAATCCAATTATTTTGATTACTATTTTTAATTAGTATTTTTATTTTTGGGAAACATAGAGTATAGAATAAGAATAAGCAAGTATAGATTAATTTAATGATTACAGTTATTAAAATTAACGATCTACACATCAATTTAAGTACATGATGTGTAGTTTCTTTGTTAAGTAATATAATTATATAAATAAATTTTTCACTTGTCACCGTTTTATATCTGAATACTGTATATTTTTGCAGTCATAATGGTCACTGAGGTGTAATCTATACATATAAAACATTTGTAGAAAAGTCGTGTCTGTAATTCTAACATATTTATGAAAATAAAATAAATATTAATAAGTATTGAAAACAAATTACTAGATTTTATAATTTTTGCACGTCAGTCGGTCTGTCTGTTTATTTTTTTATTTATTATTTTATATAATAGGATGAAAAACGAGCACACAGTCTACCTGATGTTAAGTGAATGCTGTGGCCCATAGATATCCACATTTATCCTCAATAGCGAATGAAAATTCAGGTGCGTTGTCACTAAGATAGAATGCCACATTCTTGTTGAACTGAGATAGAATGCCGTTTTCAGTAAAAAGGATCTCCGGTTCTCTACACCCACCATACGAAACACAGCAGCATTAGGCTGTTATTTTACGCCGGTATTCTGTGAGAGCATGGTCCTTCCGCGGTCGAGCCGACCCATTCGGGCTATAACTATAGTATAGCTGCAGCGTGACTCTACCACGTAAAGAAACGTCTGTTTGTGTCACGATTTATCAATACATCATCATAACAGTCCTTCAGAAGTTTACTGCTGAATATAGACCTCTCCCAAGAAATGCCCCAAATCACCGTCCTAAGCCACGTCCTTTATCGACTTTCTGCATGTCTTACCAGTACGTCACTCCATCTAGTGGGGGTCGCCCTCATTTTGTCTGCCGGTACGAGGCTGCCCACTTAGGAACATCTCTTCTCCAATGGTTGTCAGACATTTGAGCTATATGTGGTCGGCCCATTGCCATTTCAGCTTACTAATTCGTTGAGCTATCTCGGATACTCTGATTCTACTGCGGATATCCTCATTTCTAAGTTTATCACGTATTAACACCATAAACCAAATCAAAGAATAGAGATCGTTTGACGATATTAATATTTAAATAGCTGTTTCATGATGGTCATATCGTCAAATAGCTTTTCACCGCCAGCGGCGCTTATAGTATATTTTTAACAGAAGCAGAATATTTTACAGAATCAACATCACTGTTTGCCTTATTTATATAAAAAAAATAAATGTTTGAGATCTGCTCTTTATTTAGTCTAATAATAGCGCCATCTAATTACTGCTAAATAAACAAATGATAAGGCACTGATAAAACTAAATAATAGAATGTTAAGTAAACCAAAATAACTTATTGGTATAGTATCAAAA
Organism: Parnassius mnemosyne; assembly: GCA_963668995.1. NCBI lineage: Eukaryota > Metazoa > Arthropoda > Insecta > Lepidoptera > Papilionidae > Parnassius > Parnassius mnemosyne. The sequence goes on along the minus strand of CAVLGL010000046.1, from coordinate 45,740,931 downwards.
CATTTAATACCCAGACCGGTGATTATTATCGGGATGATTTATCGCAATTATCAGGCTTGGTGAAATGACTAATGACACTGTTATATTGAATATTGTGTACACAAAACCGTGATTAAGAGAGCTCTTTAGTTGAATATACTGGGTGTGCATTGGCATAGATTTAATTTCACCAACTTCATTTGTTATGAAGTTATCTGTTGTAAATAATGGAAAATTAAGTCCACTGTGAGATTTTTATCTCCATTTGATAACATAGCTCGTAGCATCGTTGTATGTCTAATTGCTAGGTATATGTAGATGTAGCAACAGTCGTGCTAATGAATGTAAAGAGTAAAACGTAACAAAAGGTACGAGTATAAAACACTTTCCCGCCATTTTTCAATTGTTTCCTGTCCGCAAAAATGAGTGAATCTTACGAAGAATGTAACGAGCAAGATCGAGATATTAGTAGTAGTGTAGTGTCCTGTAGACTCCCCTTTACCTCCGACAATATATATTTATGATATTAGTATTAAGTATAGAATAGCAACAGTATAATTAAAGTTCTTGTACAAGCAACACGTCTCCTTCATTCAGCACCTTCCGAGTTCCGACATTACATGGCGATCCTGCCAGGCGGTGCGCTGCGACAATGCACGCGCACCGCCGCGGCCTATTACTTAAAAGAAAAAAAAATATTATAAGAAATCTAAATTAAATTATGAAAAAATATTAACGGCAATACCGGACGTGACGAAAAATAATAAGAATATAAGAAAAGGACTGATATTACTATTTTTTTAAAGAAAATTACAGAAAGTATTTAATAAACTAATGAAGATCAACTTAAAAAGATAAAATTTATGAAAATTTCAAAGGTAATATGAAGAATAAAATACTTAATATTGATAATTATGAGAAGTATAATGAAGAAAGGAACAGCAGTTGTACCCTAGGAAGCTTAGCCCAGAAGAATGTGAAATTTGAGTCAGAAAGTACAAAGAAGATATTAAGAGGTAACTTCCCACCTTTGTGATTTTATCTCCATCTAAAACTTTATTTATCAATTTGTGATTGTTTTATGTTCTTTTTGCTATTATATTTTATGAATTTAAGTATTAAATATTCTATATTTAATACACCTATGTTTAAATTGAAAGTAATTATCAGATAATTTACGATTCAATTGATTTTTTAATATTTTATTACTGTATCTGAAAAAATAATTAAAAAGCAATAATTATAAATTAAGTTATGTATGCACTTCTGTGGCATGTTTTATTAAGGTACAAGACGATTTTATATTCACTTTTTTCAGTTATTGTCTTATATTATTTTATAACTGTGTCGCGCAAAAATTAATGAAATAATGTGATTTATTACATTTTTATGTCCTTAAATTTACTATAGTTCATCATAAATTAATTTTTTCATATTTTATAGTAAAATAACACTTTTTCTTTTAACGACCACAAACTAATCTAGATAAGTTAAATTCAATTTCAATTCAAAATTCAAATGTAACAATCTTTACACAGTGAATATAATAAGTATGCTAAACTTTTCTTATGAATGATATATCTATAAATATGACATGTTATGCAATGAGCTTATCTTAAAACAATAGAGAGCAACATGCGATATATGAACAGGTGCATAAAAATAAATCATAACAACATTCTAATAAAGACGAAAATAATAATATCAAAAAATAAATAAGAAATTACCTGTAAACACGTGGATAATAATAAATATAAATAATAATAACGTGTAACATAAATATGAAAATAATGAAATACTGTAAAATAAAATAAAAATAATTAAGAGGTTTAATAATAATGTTCCCTAACAGTTAAAAACGGCAAAAAAAAAATAGACTGACAAAAATGTTATCCAATTTGTACAAAATTAGAATGTATGTAATTAAAAGATATGAGGAATGGAAGAAAAGAATGTTCGAAAGTGTGAATACGAATGATCGAGTTGCTAAGTTTCCTCAATATTGGACTGATCACCCAAATATTGATGAATGCTTAAACTCTTGGTATGGAACTCATTATGAGCGAGAATAATGCAAATTAGTATATGGAAGTGGAGCATGCAAGTGAATAAAAATACCCGATACACCCAAACAGATATTAAGATGTAAAAAAAAAAAACACGGTCATGTATAAATAAAGAAGCAAAATGGTTTATTAAGAGAATAGAAATAAAACATATTATAATGACCTTGATAAATAAATCATGGAGAGATACGGGAACGTCCATCACTGGTAAAGCATATAGTCCTCGAGCAGGGTATGTTTCCATGATTGGATGATAAAATCGGAAGTAACGGGTACTAGGGAACAATACCTTCAGTACAAATGAGATGTGAACGAGTTTACTCATATTAGTACTGTTGGGGACCAGAGAAGTCTTAAATTTGTTACCCTTAATAATGGTACATAGGGGTCACATCCTTCATTGGATCATAGTGTGAACTTAGTTTTCCTCCGTGACAATTGTTGGAGTTCTTTTAAAACGACTTAAAAGTTGACCTCGAGGTTGTGCGCACAACCCAAGGTACAGTTCTACCTTGAGACAGTATGATAAAAAAGTTAATGTACAAATAAAATGAAATGAATGTAAGGAAAATGTAATATAATACCCAAGTAAATGGGGGGCCCATATTTGTAAAGTACCCGCGTGATAAATATCACGAAATAAAATATAAATGAAGTGAATTAATACTCCGATTCCCGATATCTAATTAATAAATAAATATATAAGTGAATAGAATTACGAAAACAAATTAAGCTAGCTAAAAGGTCAAAAAGAATAAATTATTATGAAAGGAAAGAAAGTATGTACATACGAGAATTATAAAAGAAAATATAAATACATATATGTATAACTTAAGGCCTAATAATTTAAACAAAGTAAATAGGAGTAGTCGTACTGGTATGAAATTAAGTACAATGAAATGAGAAAATTTTAAATCATAAAAGGACATGACAAAAAATAAAATGTGTTACATACAAGGTATTAAGGGGATCCCCGACCAAATCTATAAAGTGAGATAGGTAGTTATTTGCATTTCTTTACTAGGATGCTACCCAAAATGCTACCTACTAGTTGCACATGTAGTACCTATGGGATCGATCCACATAACTGCATGTATAATTAAATAAATACCTAATATAATACACGTGTTATAATCATATAGCAAATAATATACTTTATCCATAATCGCAATAATTTAGAGTATAGGGCTTAAAATAAAATAAAATCATAATATAAATTATTATTGCAATAGGTACATATTATACACGTAATAATAATAATTACGTTATAAAAATAATGAATAGTTATAAAAGATTGTTTCGTATTATATAGAATCAATTAATCAAAGTTCAAAATTCAACATAATAAAAAAAAAATAGGAAGGAGATATTGAAATAAATTAGAGATACGAACGTAATCAGAGTAGAGTATAAATATTATATTTATACAATAAAGTACAGTGCATGGCGCACATTTCAGCCAACTAACAATTATTTAATACTCACAAATTAAACATGTTGTAATTATAGACACACTACCGCATGTACACAAAAACATCAATAATTAAATATGAAAAAAAAAACATTTTCGCGCATATATTTCGCGTATATTTTACATGAATTTACAAGATTTTTTTCCTTAAAATAATAATTTAACCTTGAATTTTATATTTTATATTATGTTTTCTTGTTTATGTAAAAGTTGAACAATTTTCAATTAAATTTGGTTAATATATTGTTTTTAAAATCAAGTCGAAACAGTATCGATCCGCTATTACTTATATAAGTTTCATAATGTAATATTTTTTTTCTTTTATAGACAATAAAACCAAATATTATGTTATTATATACCAAAAATACTATACAAACATATATTTTGCTATATAAACTTATATTTGTGTAATAACCTATGTTTTCATAAATCTATATTTCAAATGAGATAAACACATTTCTTAGGAGTCATGTAATCTTAAAAAGGTATTAATGCGTTTACGACTTTTAATGATAAATAACATTTATAATAATGGATACTTGGTAATGTATGTAAATTTATTATGACACAATGCAATGTAAAATATTTAATACGTAAATTAAAAGGTGTTTAATGCCAGAATTTTCAGATACATTTTAAGTGTATTCATAATAAAACATTTTGAAAGTTAGGGTAAAATTTTGTAATAAAGAATATCTGATAAAGAAGTTAAATAAATACCTAATAGTTAACTAAATGTAAAAATAAAAAATAAATCAAGCTAAACTATTGAACCGAGTAAGCAAAACGTGTCCTTCTCATTGACACATTTCCTTATATCTCTATATCACATGTTTTTTTTCCTATAGTAAATTTTATTTAAAAGTAAGATTCAATTTGAAAAGAGTTAAAACTATTAAGTATTAATTATAAGTGTTAGCTTTTCTTTTCTTTTATAAAAGCAAGGACCTTAAATTTATGTAATAACCTACTTAAAAACAAAAATTGTTCTTTTGAATGTTTAAATTTTTAATGTTTTGTTGTGTAAAGTTGATATGTGTTACAGTGATTATCCAATTATTTTCTGTAAACGATATAGTAAATATCATACTCCCAGAAATTGTAATTAAAAAAAAAAATAACGCATTTTTTTTGATGGATGTAAAATTAAAGTAACTATCTAAAATTATGTATAAATAAGAATCATAAAAATAAATCTATTATTTTACACGTATCCATATATGTATGTAATAATAACATCATACGATGTAATCGCAAACCTTCCCATAAACGTACTTTGGAATTGAAAACAAAAGTGTCACAAATCGCTTACGCAGCTGGGATCGCAATTTGTATTTTGATCTGTCTTTTGTTATGTGATTATGTTATTGTTATTGAAAATGATTACGTGGCTTAACATTGACTTCTTTGTTCTGTTCATCTTAATATGAAATGAAATAATTAAATTTTTGTTTAAATTGAATGACCTCAGTAAATTATAAGATTTATAATATATTGAAATTATTCTTTTAGGAAAGCATTTAAGGGATTTAAATAGTTTATTTATGATATATGATTAAATAGTGAGCCTCGATTCTTAAAAATATATATATGTAAAGGAAATAATTCTTCTCTCAAATGACATATAATTTTATGACTAAGTTAAGTTACTCGTACGTAACTATTTTATTAACTGAAATGAGAATCATAGAAAGGACTATATACATTGGCCATGTTCTTAATGATGTATACGCGAGCTGTGTACGTGAAAGAAAAGACACAATTATTTGATGAATATTATTATTAATGATATTTAATGCCATGCAGTAAAATGAAAAATAAATAATAGTTACCGAAGAATAAAGTAAATATATAAAGTTAATAAAAAAGTGAATTAAATAAAAGTATCTTGAAATGTAAAACAAAATATAAGAAAATATTTTTTAGTTTATAAAAAAAAAATGTAATCATTAATTTTTAATTTTGTCGGTGGGAGGTGTAGTGTCCTGTAGACTCCCCTTTACCTCCGACAATATATCATCATCATCATCATCATCATTACAGCCCTTCACAAGTCCACTGCTGAACATAGGCCTCCCCCAAAGAATGCCACAAAGCACGGTCCTGAGCCACCTGCATCCATCGACTTCCTGCATGTCTTACCAGGTCGTCACTCCATCTCGTGGGGGGACGCCCTACACTTCGCCTACCGGTACGAGGCTGCCACTCGAGAACCTTTCTTCCCCATCGGTTGTCGGTTCTTCGAGCTATATGGCCGGCCCACTGCCACTTCAGCTTACTAATCCGTTGGGCTATGTCGGTTACTCTGACAATATATATATTTATGATATTAGTATTAAGTATAGAATAGCAACAGTATAATTAAAGTTCTTGTACAAGCAACACGTCTCCTTCATTCAGCACCTTCCGAGTTCCGACATTACAGTTGCGACATAGCTGAGGAGTTGAGGAGTGACCCCAAAACAGTTTTGACCATTTTAAAAATCTAGCTATACAAAACTGCTCGATATTTGGATACCACACGGGCTTACTGAAAGAAACCTAATGTATCGTGTACTCATTTGCGATTCTCTATTGAAACATAATGAAAGCGAACCATTTTTGAAAAAATTGATCACTGTTGATAAAAAATGGATCCACATTTTATCACCAGTTACCTTGACTTACGACAAAAACGTGCGAAAAAAATGATTGTCAAAGGGTAGTCAAGCTCCACAGACTTTAGCGAAACCCGAATTAACACGCAATAAGGTGATGCTGTGTATGGTGGGATTGGAAAGGCATCGTTTATTGTGAGCTTTTACCGCCGGGCAAAACCATCAATTCGGATCTCTACTGCCAACAACTAATGAGACTCAAGCTAGAAATTGAGAAAAAGGGGCCGGAATTGGTCAATAGAAACAGAACAAAAAAGGAGTGGTCTTTCATCATGATAACACCCGACCACACACATTTTTGACCACTCAGCAAAAATTGCGAGAGTTTGGTTGAGAAGTGTCAATGAATCCACCATATATTCCTGAAACACCGAATTGGTTATTTAAAAGTTGTGTTCTTGTAACTAATATTAATAAGTACGAACGTAATTTCAAAATTTTATGGATTTTAACTTTTAATTCCTGACGTTTCGGGTACTTTACAGCACCCACGGTCACTGATGTCGTAGTTAGCGCGGCTACCTTTAGTTTTTGGATATTAATTTTTAATCCAACCTATGCAGAACGAGCTTACAGTATCTTTAAGTCTTGCAGTGGCATGCTTGAGGTTGGCTTTAATTTTATTAATTATAGGATCCCAAGTAGATAGTCCATCCAACTTCTCTATTGAAATAAGGATGTTTTAATTTCAATCATCTCGTGTATCATTCTTAGTAGGAATCAGTTATCTTTTGCGAGGATTTGTGGTCTATCAATTTACGGCGGCCATATATTACAAATTATAATTAAAATCAAACTATCGTAATTTATAATATACTCCAGATGTAAAATAATTAAGATACGTAACGCGTGAATGAAATACGTAATGAGAGCAGAGACACTTCAATTTCATTTATTTGTATAGATGACCCTTCATTTTATTAGACGCTAGTAATTCGTTTATTTGTATTTGTTAGTCAATAATATAATACGTTTATCAATAATAATACACTACGAAATAAGCTTGGTTCCAACCGAGTGTTTCACGACTCTCACTCATCTTTTTTATTCTTATTGGCTTTGCCCAGTATATAGCCCTCTGCTGACCATAGGTATTCCCCAAATCGAGTAGTAATCACGGTTATGTTGCTAGTCAATTACGGAACTTATGATCGGACCTTATAATCACGCTACTGGCAGCGATACACGATCAAGTCTGCCGTCAAGTTTGCAGCGCGCTTGAAGCGGCGTCCGATAAACTTGACGGTGTATGGCTAGCAGTGTGCATGACAAGTCTACTTGAAGCAAAAATTGAATTTCGATTCTGCCGACTTGATCAAGCTTGCAGTGTCATGTAAACTTGAACGTGTGTATGAGCGGTCAAGTATGCATGACGTTAGTCGGCTTCGGCAAGCGAAGACGCCACAGAGTACCTTTATATATACTGAAAGAAGACGCGCGCTTGCGGTATATAGTCGAATACACCGAAGTGTTATGCAATGTACTCGTATAAATATTTTTTTTAGTTTGTTAAAAAAACGTTACCTCCATACTAGGATTTTCTCATGTATCGAGGAGGCAGTTAATAAACATAAATTACACAAGGATAAACATCTAGACCCAACAAATATCTAGGAACAATTATTTGTAGGCCATACAAATACTTGTTCCGTGCGGGATTCAAACCCGCGCCCCCCAGCGCAGCAACTCATTGCTAAGCCAAAACTTTATTGATCAATGTGAGGAAGGTTAATATGCAACATCGCGGAAAATTAATATTATAACAACGTGAACGTCTTTGAAACTCAGATAATTTACCTACTTACTATTTTAACCGAGTTCAAAAAAATGAGGAGGTACTCAATTCGACTGTTTTTTTAATGTGTGTTACCTCAGAATTTTTTTCTAGGTGAATCGACTTTGATGATCCTATTTTATTTGGAAGCTGGTGCTTATAATTTGAACATCCCATATAAATTTGATCAAGATCTGACTAGTAGTTTTGGAATTATCCTTAATAATGCGTATTCGTATTGAACTCGGTTGTACATAATTTTTAATTTCACTACTTGTCTCTCTTCTTCTCTTTTTAAAAAAACGTTACCACCAGACTAAGATTTATTCTGTATCACAGTGACAGTTTACATACATAGAACAGACCTAGAACAATTATTAGTAGGCCATACAAATACTTGTTCCGTCCGGGATTCGAACCCGCGGCCCTTAGCGCTGCAACTCATTACGAAGCCACTGCGCCACAGAGCCGTCACTTGTCTGTTTCACATTTTTTGCTATTTACTATTGAGATAATTTTTTTCGTTTCACTAACCAGTTTTTGCACCACACTGAACGATCTTTCCTTTTTGTTTTCTTAATTGCAAGCAATAAGCCTAGGATGGCTAACGCATCGTCGTCCGTCACTAGTGACGCCATGGTTTCAACTGATGCGTCATCATTTAAACTTGACGGCGAACTTTAAGTTCGTGTGTGGCCTATATGGATGCACTGCAAACTTGACGCCAATTCAAGCGCGCTGCAAACTTGACGGTAGACTTGATCGTGTATGGCTGCCATACCACTACGACATACTACGAGTGACGTCCTACGTCATGGATAAGCTTCGCCCGCTATTAAGACGCATGCGTTCCCATTGGTCGCAGCGCTTGCAGAGTTCACGGCCACCTGTGTATATATTGTGTTCTTGTGAGTACCACCAATCGAAGCGTAATTCAAGTTAAATAGTAAACATAATTTTTAGTTTATTAATTATTTTTAGCTATATGAGGAATGTTTTGGATGCAGTAATTTAAACTGTCCAACATGTACCGGGTGTCCCGTGGCAGATTTAGGATTTCTTGATTCAATTAAAGAAGGAATCTTTCGAGAGTATTCTGAGCGACGCGCTGCAATACTGACCGAGGAATAGCTTTCACTTCTCGCACGATATTTTCTTTTAAATCCAATAGATCCGTCAGGTTGCTGTCGTATACTTTTCCCTTTAAGTAAGCCCAATGAAAAAAATCTAATGGGGTGAGATCTGGCGATCTGGGTGGCCATGCGATGTCCCCAAATCGGCTAATCAATTTTCCGAGGAATTCTTCGCGAAGGAGATTCATGGTGGTTCTTGCTGTGTGCGGTGTGGCGCCATCTTGTTGAAACCACGTGTGAGAGCTGTTCGATGGATGTTCTCTTAGTTTCGGAATAAAATATTCGCTAAGCATGCGGTGGTAGATATCACCATCAACAGTTACGGTTACTCCACGAGAATTCTCAAAGAAAAACGGTTCAATTATTCCATTGACAGAAAGAGCTGCCCAAGCAGTTACTTTTGAGCTATGCAATGCTTGTTGGTGTTTTAATCGCGGGTTTTGTCCTTTTGGCGCCCAATAGCGGCAGTTTTGTTTATTGACAAAACCATTCAAGTGAAAATGAGCTTCATCACTAAACTAAATTGTGTTAACAGTACGGAATCGGCTCAACATGTTATCACAGAACTCTTTGCGTTCTCTGTAGTCATTTGCTTTAAGTGCCTATACCAATTGGATCTTGAAGGGGTGGAATTTAATGTCCAAGCTTAAAATACGGTGCACCGTGGTTTTTGGAAGCCGCAAACTTGACGCTCTCTTGCGCACGGACTGGCGGGGATTTTCTTGCACGCTGTTTGCAACGCGTTCAATGTTTTATGCAGTCCTCGACGTTCGGCTAGGACCTGGGCGTGGCTCGTTAACTGTTGAACCTGTTGCACGGAACTTTTGGACCCACGTCAAAATCAAACTTTCACTCGGTGCTTCACCTAAGCGACGAATATTGTAGTGAGAACAAAATCTCCGGCGAGCAACAGTGCAAGATTTGTTAGCTTTAAAATACGCTTCAACTCCGAAAGCGCGGTGCGCGCCAGTCCACTGCGACATCGTGACTGACCAATCCGCACAAATGCCGCGCCAAACTGTCACCCCTCCCCGGTTCCCCGCGCAACCATTGCAAAAATATTCGAATTTCAAATCCTAAATCTGCCACGGGACACCCCACTTGCGCGATACAAACTTATTAGTGGTTTTCAGTAGTTTAATTCATATTTAACTATCGATTGCAATGTTAAACTTTTCATAGTATTAACTCTGCTTCTCAGAGCGGCGAAGGGAAGCACTACACATGATATGACATTTACGAGTATTTCATCAACATCATCATTACAGCCTTTCACAAGTCCACTGCTGAATATAGGCCTCCCCCAAGGAATGCCACAAAGCATGGTCCTGAGCCACCTGCATTTATCGAATTCCTGTATGTCTTACCAGGTCGTCACTCCATCTAGTGGGGGGTCGCCCTACACTTCATCTACCGGTACGAGCCTGCCACTCGAAAACCTTTTTTCCCCATCGGTTGTCGGTACTTCGAGCTGTTTGGCCGGCCCATTGCAACTTCAGCTTACTAGTCCGTTGGGCTATGTCGGTTTCTCTGGTTCTACTGCAGATATCTACATTTCTAAGTTTATCACGCAGAGAAACCTCGAGTATAGCCCTCTCCATAGCTCGCTGAGCAACGTTTAGCGTCCTCATACGGCCAGCAGTGAAGGAACACGACTGAGTTCCATAGGTAATCACTGGCAACACGCACTGGTTGTACAATCTCGTTTCCAAGTATTGAGGTATGTCTGACGAGAAGATGTGTCGCAGCTTCCCGAACGCTGCCCAGCCGAGTTGAAGCCGTCGATTGATTTCTCGGTCGAAGTTGGACTTACCTAGTCGGACTATTTGTCCCAGGTAAACATACTCGTCAACAACTTCGAGCTTAGTGCTGCCAACAATTACGGGCACAGTTGTGACATGGACGTTAAACATGATCTTTGTTTTGTCCATGTTCTTCTTAAGACCTATTCGTTGGGAGACACTATTGAGGTCATTGAGCATAGTGCTTAGGTCCTGTAGCAATTCTGCCATAATAACTATATCGTCGGCAAATAGAAGGTGAGTGATGTACTCGCTATTGATATTAATACCGTATTCTTTCCAGTCCAGTAGCTTGAAAAAGTTGCAGGGATATTACGTCACCCTGTCTTACAGCTACATCAGTTGGATAGATTTCGTACACTGATTCTATGCCAAGGTGGCTAACGTAGACCTACTGTACAAATACATCAGCACTTCGTTATACCGGCAGCCAACTTGGCCCCGCTGCAGGGACTGCAGCACCGCCAAATTTCGAAGCAATCAAAGGCTTTCTCATAGTCCACATACGCAGAGCAAAGTGGCAGATTACGAGTATTTAGGATAGTTTAATAAATTTACTTGGAGGCCATAGCATTTTCAAATATTTTAGTTAGTCTCCTAGTCAATTCCTAAAATAAAAATATAAAATTAAAAATTTTGTACAACCGATTTCAATATAAACTATTAAGAATAACTCAAATACTATTGATCATATCCTGATCGCGGCAATGTTGCAGATAGTATTTTCACTCTACTGTAAAAATCTCGGTAAGTGACAACGTTCCCGTATGCATACGTACTTATTTATTATAGAAAAACAACAAGTAAAGTAACAAAGGAGTGGAATAAATTGCCAGAATTTGTCTTTCCATTCGATTACAATGTGATAGACTAATTTTAATTATAGTCAGTGCGCTTTACTATCCTCAGCTTCACCACCCTTTACCAGTAGGCAGTGTAGTAGTGAAGTACTGGTTTAGAGAAGTTAATAATTTAAAATTTTGTACAACCGACTTCAATATAAATTATTAAGAGTAACTAAAAAACTATTGGTAAGCCCTCGGGCAAATTTATGTGGGGCCACATGTGAAGCGTCCGCTTTCAAATAAAAAGAGAATCATCAAAATCGCTTCATCCAGTAAAAAGTTATGGGGTAACACACATAAAAAAACATACAGTCGAATTGAGTACCGTCTCCTTTTTGAAGTCGTTAGAAAAGGCCGCTATGAATTTTGACTCTATTTTAACTCAATTATTATGAAATATTTGCTCTTTTTCTATAAAACTGAAGAAACAAATGTAGTCCATTGGACACTTTCAGCTAACTGCAGAATAAGGCTGCAGATGAGGTGTTAATTCCGAGGACTAAGATGGAATTATTTAATATTTAAAAATGATCACGCATGGAGTTTTTGCTGTTTGTTCCTAAGATAGGTATTTTTTTAATTATTTTTTATAAAACTGTCACCAACTCGGCTGGGCAGCGTTCGGGAAACTACGACAAATCTTCTCGTCAGACATACCTTAAAACCTTAAAACGAAATTGTACAACCAGTGCGTGTTGCCAGTGATGACTTACGGATCTGAGACGTAGTCCTTCACTGCTGGCCGTATGAGGAAGCTCAAGGTCGCTCAGCGAGCAATGGAGAGGGCTATGATCGGGGTTTCTCTGCGTGATAAACTTAGAAATTAGGATATCCGCAGTAGAACCAGAGTAACCGACATAGCCCAACAGATTAGTAAGCTGAAGTGGCAGTGGGCCGGCCACATAGCTCGAAGAACCGACAAGCGATGAGGAAGAAAGATTCTTGAGTGGCAGCCTCGTACCGGTAGACGAAGTGTAGGGCGACCCCCCCCCACGAGATGGAGTGACGACCTGGTAAGACATGCAGGAAGTTGAGTGTTTTGTGGCATTCCTTGGGGCAGGCCTATGTTCAGCAGTGAACTTATGAAAGCATGTAATGATGATCATGATGATGATGATGAAAACTGTCACCGACAAACAAAATTATAGTCCACATGGTGGTAAGTGGCAGCCAATCGATACCTGCAGCTTGCTTCTAACAAAAGAGGCTACAGATGCGTTGTCACCTCGGAGAGCTAACATGGAATGCCTCACAGCCTGTAATTGTACTGGCCTTCTATGCCCTGCAGACTATAACACAGCAGTGCTGGCACTACTACTTAAAGATAGATAAAAGAGTCCTCCTCCATTACCTGCCGCTACCCAGGCGGACTTTCCAGGAAAAAAATGAGTTCTACCATCTATAGTATATAACTATGCATTAAGTTTTAATTGTTCACTCAGCGTTTATGTAGTTTACCGCACGACTGTACTAAATGAAACAAAGCGTACACAAGAACAGTGCAAACAGTCTATTATTTATAGTAGCTAGTTGCGTCAAACACCTTTTGTTGGTTATTGTACTTGCATATTATTAGCTTTCAGTCATGGGTACAGTTTGTGGAGTATGAGTTAAATATATATGTAATACAAAGGAAAACAATGAAGTTTGTTCATTCGTTTAGACTATATAGACGTGTGTCGGGGAGCAAAGACAAAGGTGCGAAGTGTTTTGTTACTACATTCGTCAATTCTTTTTTTCATAGTGTAATAGTGACAAATGACCACACAGTTCATCTGATGGTAAGTGGATGCTGCTGCTCATAGCATCTGCATTTATCCTTGATTAGGAATCAAAATGAAGATGCGTTGTCATCTCTGAGGACTAAATCGGAGTGCCTTGTTTCCACTAAAAAGGGTCCCCCGTTCTTTACACACACCATATGAAACAAAGCAGCAATAAAAGTGCTGTTTTATGCTGGTTTTCTGTCAGAGCGTGGTCTTACCCCGGTCGAGCTGAGCCATTCGTGCTAAAAGCATAATATTGCTGTTGCGCGGCTCTACCACGTATGAAATGACGTTACGTTAATTTGACGTAACGTTCACTTTCGAAGCGTGGTAATTATTTTAAACGGAAGATGCTCATATCCAACAGTGGACTATAACGGAATAGTGAAGAAAATAACTGCTGGTCTTATGAGAAAGTTCAAGGTCACTCAGCGAGATATGAAGACGGCTATGCTCGGAGTTTCTCTGCATGATAAACTTAGAAATGAGGGTATCCACAGTAGAACCACAGTGGCCGACATAGCCCAACGGATCAGTAAGCTAAAGTGGCAATGGCCGGCCATATAGCTCGAAGAACCGACGACCGTTAGGGAAAAAAGGTTCTCAAAGAAGACATGCAGGAAGTCGATGGATGCAGGTTTCAGGCATTCCTTGCGGGAGGCCTATGTTAAGTTGTGGACTTGTGAAGGTCTGTAATGATGATGATGATAATGATGAAGAAGATAACATAGATGTATTGATAAACATTTTAATATTGCTATTAAATGTATAAAAAGAGAATTACTAAGGAAAGTTGATAGATGTTGCACCTAGAACTAGTTGCAAAATCTTGAAGCCAAGCTATTAAATATATTGAATGTTCGTGAGAAAGATAATTTTAGACAAGTGCTAGCACGTCAGCGGGAGTCAACATTAATTTAAATCCGCCATGCCTGCTTGATAGTCTTGTCTGATTCGATTACATTTAAATAACAAATTAAAAAAATATACGTTTTGCTTATTTATTTTATTTGTTTATCTGGTTCACCATCACTTCGTTTAATTTCATTTATTTCATTCATTCATATAAACAAATATTTGTAAAAATTTTGTCTCTTTTTCTGTCTGTCTGTTTGGGCTAATCTTCGGAATGACTGAACCAATTGTTTTGAAACTTTACCAACAGATAAAAGAGTAATGCTAAGTGGGATATAGGCTAAATTTATATTAATAAATTCTATCCATGCGAAACCGGGGTGGTTTGCTAGTGATTGATAAAATTTATTCAGGGTAGTTTTTAATTACATCTGAAGCTTTATAGCGGTTGAAGTGACGACTTTATTGATAAAATCTCTTTTATGGACGGAAGCGATTATAAAAGAAATTAATTCCGTAACATGACTGATTGAGAAGCCGCTGATTTAACAGAGCGATAAAATTTAACTCAATGTAATGTAGCAATTTACATTTGATTAATTTTACTTTAACGACTTGTCTTTACAATTTTTTTAATACCAGAGAGGGTGGCAGCGTATTAACATACAGCCTATAAAATTCCTCTGTTGATTATAGCCTACTCCTTGGATTGCTTCATAGGGGTGTGCCATAGTTGCTACGCTTGGAAGGCGGGTTAGGATTCTTTTATAGGATAAGGGTGATAAACGACTACACAGTCCACCTAATGGTAAGTGGTTGCTGCGGCCCATAGACATCTACATCTATCCTCTATTACAAATCAAAATGCAGATGCGTTTTCACCCGTGAGGGCTAAAATGGAATGCCTCATTTCCAGTAAAAAGGGTCTCCGGTTCTCTACACTCACGTTACGAAATATAGAGCTCTAAAAAGATAGCAGTGAAAAGTCAGCAGAAACATAAAGTTTGTATCCAGGAATTTGTAGCTAATTTGTTGATAATTAGTTACCAAAATCGCGATTTTGTTGCTTTACATGAAGATAGCAGTAAAAACTTTCAATCAACTCCGCCGTAGCGGATAAAACGGGATAATTTGTTGCTAATTAGTTGCTGACATATAATGCAAAAAAAATATAAAAAAATTAAAATTAAAAAAATCAAAAATTAAAAAAAAACATCAAAAACAATAAACATCATTTTAAGTTTTGATACTAATTCTGAAGTTCCAAATTAATTAAATTTTTTTAATAAATAGATCAATAACTCCCAGACAGCCTACAATATCATAAAATCGGTCGAAAAGCTGTATCAAGTAATATGTTACAAATAAATATGTACATGCTGCCTATACGGGAGATTCAAAAACAGAACAACAGATATATTGTTGCTGTTCAGTTATGAAAGCATAAAGAGCCAGCAACAAAATAAAATAGATCGATAAGCTGCACCAAGTAATAAGTTAATAATTATATGTGTAGAAGTTATATCATGAAAATTTTAGGAAAAAAAATATAGCAGATATTTTGTTGCTGGTCAGTAACGTAAGCAGTATGTCACAAAGAACTAGCAACAAAGTAAAATCGATCAATAAGCCGCACCAAGTATTAATTTAGTAATTATTTGTTTAAAAGTATTATTTATATGAAAATTTTAGCAAAACTATAGCAGATATTTTGTTCCTAGCCAGTAATTGAAGCAGCAAATCATAAAGAGCCAGCAACAAAATTAAATCCATCGATAAGCTGCACCAAGTAATAAGTTAATAATTATTTGTCTACAAGCTATATTTACATTAAAATTATAGGAAAAATGATAGTAGATATTTTGTTGCTAACCAGTAATGGAAGCAGCAAGTCATAAAGAGCCAATAAAAAATAAAATAGATCGATAAGCTGCACAAAGTAATTAGTTACTAATTATTTGTGTATATGCTACATTTCTATTAAATTTTTAGAAAGAAAAGGTAGCAGATATTTTGTTGCTGGCCAGTAACGGAAGCAGGAACTCATAAAGAGACAGCAACAAAATAAAATTGATCGACAAGTTGCATTACGTTATTAGTTAGAAATTATTTGTATACATGCTATATTTTATTGAAAATTTTAGGAAAAAAGTTAGCAGATATTTTGTTGCTGGTTAGTTACGGAAGCAGCAACTCGTATAGAGCCAGCAACAAAATAAAATTGATCGATAGGCTGCACCAACTAATAAGTTAATAATTAATTGTGTACAAGCTATATTTACATAAAAATTATATGAAAAAAGAAAATAGATATTTTGTTGCTGGTCAGTAACGGAAGCAGCAACTGATGAAAAACCAGCAACAAAATGAAATAGATCGATAAGTTGCACCACGTTATTAGTTAGAAATTATTTGTGTACATGCTATATTTTAATGCAAATTTTAGGAAAAAAGTTAGCAGATATTTTGTTGCTCATCAGTTACGGAAGCAGCAACTCGTAAATATCCAGCAACAAAATAAAATTGATCGGTAGACTGCACCAAATAATAAGTTTATAATTATTTGTGTACAAGCTATATTTACATGAAAATTATAGGAAAAACAATAGTAGATATTTTGTTGCTAACCAGTAATGGAAGCAGCAAGTCATGAAGAACCAGCAACAAAATAAATTTGATCGATCGGCTGCACATAGTAATAAGTTAATAACTATACGTGTACATACTATATTTACATGAAAATTTTAGATAACAAGGTAGCAGATATTTTGTTGCTGGCTCTATATGAGTTGCTGCTTCCGTAACTGATTAGCATCAAAATATCTGCTAACTTTTTTCCTAAAATTTTCATGTAACTATAGCTTGTACACAAATAATTATAAACTTATTAGTTGGTGCAGCCTATCGATCAATTTTATTTTGTTGCTGGCTCCTTATGAGTTTCTGCTTCCGTTATTGACCAGCAACAAAATATCTGTTTCCTTTTTTTCTAAGATTTTGATAGAAATATAGCATGTACACAAATAATTAGTAACTAATTACTTAGTGCAGCTTATCTATTTTATTTTGTT
The DNA here is from genome assembly GCA_963668995.1 of Parnassius mnemosyne. Lineage (NCBI taxonomy): Eukaryota > Metazoa > Arthropoda > Insecta > Lepidoptera > Papilionidae > Parnassius > Parnassius mnemosyne. Next base: position 45,723,512 of record CAVLGL010000046.1, on the reverse strand, counting down.
GCTGGCGCTATACGAGTTGCTGTTTTCGTAACTGATCACCAACAAAATATCTGCTAATTTTTTTCTAAAATTTGCATTAAAATATAGCGTGTACACAAATAATTTCTAACTAATAACGTGGTGCAACTTATCGATCTATTTTATTTTGTTGCTGGCTCCTTATGAGTTGTTGCTTCCGTTACTGACCAGCAACAAAATATCTACTAACTCTTTTCCAAAATTTAGTGTAATTATAGCATGTACACCAATAATTATTAACTTATTACTTAGTGCAGCTTATCCATCTATTTTAATTTGTTACTGGCTCTTTATGACTTGCTGCTTCAACTACTGGCTAGCAACAAAATATCTGCTATATTTTTACCTAAAATATTCATAAAAATATAACTTGTAAACAAATAATTTCTAACTAATAACGTAGAGCAACTTATCGATCTATTTAATTTTTTTCTGCCTCTTTATGACTTGCTGTTTCCATTACTGGCTAGCAACAAAATATCTGCTATATTTTTTCCTCAAATTTTCATGATATAGCTTGTACACATATAATTATTAACTTATTACTTGGTGCAGCTTATCGATCTATTTTATTTTGTTGCTGGCTGTTTATGCTTTCATAACTGAACAATATATCTGTTGTTCTGTTTTTGAATCTCCCGTACAGGCAGCAAGTACATATTTATTTGTAACTTATTACTTGATACAGCTTTTCGACCGATTTTATGATATTGTAGGCTGTTAAACGGCTTCCAATAAAATTAAAATGACATGGAGTATAATTAATAGCGAAACTGGTAAGATCAACTCTCGCAATTCAAATTACCAGTTAAGTGTTAACAACAAATTAACTGTATCAGATCAGGACGTAGCAATGGTTTTTGAGAAATATTTTACTGATATTCCGATCTTGACCACTAAGTCACTGAACTCTTCTCCTGCCGTCGCCGAATCATTACTTAAACAAAATGTAAATGTGTGTACAAAGAATTTTACATTTCATAAAGTGTCCTCAAAAGATTTTGTAAAATATTTTAAAACTATTGATGTTAAGAAAACTGCGGATCTATGGGGGATTTCCGTTAAAGTTATTGCGTCTATAATAGATACAATCGCGCCTCATTTAGCTATTATTTTTAATACTAGTATCGAATCTGGTGTGTTTCCTGATTTAATGAAGCATAGTAAAGTAATACCTTTATTTAAATCTGGTAGTACATTAGACCCCGCCAATTTTAGACCTATTTCTGTACTACCAACACTTAGTAAGATTGTTGAAAAAATTGTTCTTGATCAAATGTTAAATTTTTTTAATATAAATAATTTACTTCATAAAGATCAATTTGGTTTCACAAGGGGTCGCTCGACAACTGATGCCGGTGTTGAGCTGATTAAATATATCTTTAATGCATGGGAGAATTCACAGAATGCTTTGGGTATATTTTGTGACCTATCCAAGGCGTTCGATTGTGTTCACCATGAAACATTAATCAGGAAACTTCAACACTACGGTGTAAGAAGTGATGCTCTTAAATTAATTATTTCATATTTAAGTAAGAGAACGCAAAAAGTTGTCATTAACAATATGAGCTCTTCCGGATCGATGGTAAAAATGGGCATGCCTCAAGACTCAATTCTCGGCCCCTTTCTGTTTCTTGTATACATTAATGACTTACCTTACATAGTAGGGGATAACCATGATATAGTATTATTTGCAGATGACACTTATTTAATTTTCAAATTAAGTCGATAATTACTAAAATATGACGAAGTAAATAATGCTATATCTAAATTAGTAAATTGGTTCGATGTTAATAATTTGCATTTAAATGGCACTAAAACGAAATGTATGAAATTCGTGACTCCAAATGTCAAACAATTAAATACTAATGTAATTTTAAATGGGGAGAAACTGAGTCTTGTAGATACCACCATTTTTCTTGGAATCACACTAGACGCGAAGCTTCAATGGAGCCCCCATATATCAAAACTAGCAAGCAGACTTAGTTCTGCAGCATATGCTGTAAAAAAGATTAGAAGTCTAACCAGTGTTGAAACAGCTAGACTAGTTTACTTTAGCTATTTCCATAGCATAATGTCGTATGGTATTTTGCTATGGGGACACGCAGCTGACACTGAAATTAAATTTGTTTTACAGAAGAGGGCCATAAGAGCAATTTATGATTTAAAGCCTAAAGAGTCGCTGCGACAAAAATTTAAGGAAATTAATATATTAACTTTGGCCTCTCAATACATTTATGAAAATGTAATGTACGTACACAAAAATAAAAGTAGTTTTACAAAAATAAGTGATATTCATTCTGTAGACACAAGCTAGTAGTACCAGTTACTCGACTTCATCGAGTCAGTAATTCATTCTTGGGACGATGTATGCGTATACATCGTCCCAAGAATTTACAACAAAATTCCAGAAAATATACAAAGTTTGACCTGCTCAAAGTTCAAAAACTTTATTAAACTAAGTTTGTATAAAAAGGGTTATTATAATATTAAGGAATTTATGGATGATAATAACCCCTGGAAATGAGGTAATCGCTACCAAGCTATTTCTAATTTGTTGTGTTGTTAATTTGTGTAACATCATGATTGTAAGCTGTTATTTAAAAAAAAAGTCCCGCTGGGTTTCTTGCTGGTTCTTCCCAGGACAGAGGTTTTTTCCGAACCAGTGGTAATCAAACAAAAGAGTGACTTTCAATAAGTATTATTTATAATCTATATTGAATAAAAAAGTTTCTGTTTCTGTTTCTGTCTGGGAGTTATTGATCTATTTATTAATTAGCAGAAAAATTTTCATTAATTTGGAACTTCAGAATCAGTATCAAAACTTAAATTGATTTTTATTAATTTCTGAGGTTCTTTTTTTATTTTTTTAGTTTTAATTTTTTTAATATTTTTTTGCATTATATGTCAGCAACTAATTTTTTTTTCTCTCTTTTAAAAACGTTACCCCCACACTAGGATTTTCTCCTGTATCGTGGAGGCAGTTTACAAACACAAATTTCACAAGGACAAACATCCAGACCCGGAACAATCATTTGTAGGCCATACAAATACTTGTTCCGTGCGGGATTCGAACCCGCGCCCCCCAGCGCAGCAACTCATTGCTAAGCCACTGCGCCACGGAGCCGTCAATTAACAACAAACTATCCCGTTTTATACGCTACGGCGGAGTTGATTGAAAGTTTTTACTGCTATCTTAATGTAAAGATAGCAGTAATTCAATTTACTCAAAACCGGTTGGAGCAACAAAATCGCGATTTTGGTAACTAATTAGCAACAAATTAGCTACAAATTCCTGGATACAAATTTTATGTTTCTGCTGACTTTTCACTGCTGTCTTTATAGAGCTGAAATATAGCAGCGTTAAGCTGATATTTAACGCTGGTATTCTGTGAGAGCGTGGTCCTTCCCCGGTCGAGCCGGCCCATTCGTGCTACAACCATAATATAGCAGCAGCATGGCTCTACTACTTGTAAAATACCATTTTTTTTTATTATTTTCAGTTGCTACGCCTAATCTATTGATATTAATTTTTTTCATTATTTAGATATTTTTATATTACATTAAAGAAAACTAATATTCATCATACGAAAAAAAAGGTTTGTAGTAAATATTTATTTGAAATTCACATGCCTCGATTAGGCAGAATGTCATTGATCTTTATTTATTATTTTAAATAATAATTTTGTACCACTTACATTCTATTCAAATAAGAAATTATGAATTGTTATTAGGAAGGTGCTACTGTCCATCTCCTGTTTTAGTTTCCCACTGTCGCCTCTTACGACACCCACGGGACGCCACTACACAGTAACGTATCTGGCATATCATTTATTTATTTGTTTTAAATAATTTATGCACATAACATTCAAATAATACAATTTTTTTATAGGATAGGATGACCAACGAGCACACAGTCCACCTGATGTTAAGTGGTTGCTGCGGCCCATAGACATCTACATTTATCCTCAATAAAGAATCAAAATGCAGTTGCGGCATCACCCGTGAGGATTAAGATGGAATGCCTCTTTTCCAGTAAAATGGGTCTCCGGTTCTCTACATTCAACATACGAAACACAGCAGTGTCAAGTTGCTATTTTACGCAGGTATTCTGTGAGTGAGTGGCCCTTCCCCGGTCGAGCCGACCCATTCGTGCTACAACTATACTACTAATATAGCTGCAGCATAGTTCTGCCACGTAATAAATACAATATAAATAAATGTAATAAAATATAAAAAAAATTAAATGCGCTTCCTCGCTAATGGCTATACTTATTCTTTGAGCGAGAAATGGACCAGCACTCTTATCACCAACAGTGTCACTCAGTCCCGGAGACAGTCCACGTCCAGAGTCTCCACCTACACAGGGATCCCAGGAATCGATAGTCTCTACATAAAATGTCACAAATTACTCCTTATAACATCAGCTAGCTGCCAAATCAGTTCACAGGTTTTTGCGTGATACGTGTTTACGCCAAAATAACATTTATCGTTATATTTTGGATAGAGCAACAAACATCCGTACATCCTCACAAATTTTCACATTTATATTAGTAGGATTTATGTGTGTATGTATGGTTTTGCGTATGTTTATGTATTTTTTTTACTTTTATGTAATATACTTAATAATATGTACTTTTAGTGAATTGTTGATTCTTTATTTTTAAAAAGAATGTTAGCAGCGATAACGACGCGGGCGTAATACTAAAATTGATATTTATCAATTCACCGCTGATAAACATGCTATGTCGGAATCCTCATCACATCACACAGAGAAAATAATTTCCTTGTTAAGATTTATCATTACTTTTTACCTCGCTTAGAGCCGGAGCTTCATCAGAGACAGCTGAACTAAGTTAGTAGCGCAAATATGAGACATTTTTATATAGGATACATATATCCTCAACTACGAATCAAAATGCAGATGCGTTGTCACCCGTGAGGACTAAGATGGAATGATTCTTTTCCAATAAATCATTAGTTACGTCACTTGATTGTCAAGTGCTTGTAAAATTTCAATCAAACTACGGCAATGATAAAAGCATGAACTAATTGTTAGATGTCTTTCTAGTTTAAGGTTTAACAACAAAAAATAAACTTATTGGCCATATTGTAAAACAAGAACCCAATTTCAATAAATTGGTTATTTACTAGGATTTTTACTTTCCTATCCGGAGGCAACTTACATACACAATTTTCACAAGGGCAAACATCCTGACCCTGAACAATTATTTGTTGGCATTGTAAATATTTGTACCAAGCGGGATTGGAACCCGCGGCGCTCAGCGCTGCAACAAATTGCTAAGCTACTGCGCCACAGAGCCTTCAAGGTGATAGGGCTCTTTTTCTGCCCAGGAGTCCGTCTGAGCAGGTAACAGCTCAAGCATGTATGCACTGCTATTTCGTTCTGAAGGTTATAGAAAACGAGTATAATGACGGGCTGTATGGTACTCCATCTTAGTTATCAGAGATAATAACGTATCTGCGGCCTTCTTACTTTGAAGTTAGTTGCACGTGTCTGCAGTACAGACGCAAGCATTCTTTAATTTTTCAGAAAGTTATGAAGCAATTTATTCCGCAACGCTTTACACGTTTTCGAAATATTTTTATACGTGGTAGAGCCATGCTGCAGCTATATTAGTAGTATAAATGTAGCACGAATGGTCCGGCTCGACCGGGGACGGACCACGCTCTCACAGAATACCAGCGTAAAATGGCAGCTTGACACTGCTGTATTTCGTATGGTGAGTGTACAGAACCGGAGATCCATTTCACTGGAAAAGAGACATTCCATCTTAGTCCTCACGGGTGACGACGTATCTGCGTTTTGACTCTTTATTGAGGATAAATGTAGATGTCTATTGGTCACAGCAAACACTTACCATCAGGTGGACTGTGTTCGTTTGTCACCCTATCCTATAAAAAAATAGAAGCTCTATTGCCTTTTTTCAATTAAAAAATCATTTTAACTTGACCTGTTTGTATCTATGCATGAATGTTCAAATGAAAATTCAATTTTCACTTACTTCTAGACTTTTGAATAATCTGAAGTTTTGCAGACCTGTGCAAATTAATTTTGTAATTATTTCATGACTATGACCCTGAATTCTCAGGATCATGACACAGCTTTACACACACTATTAATGCGAGTTGTTTAAGTTTTTTAAAGTATAATGTTTTTTTCTTTAATGTTATTTTAAATGTTACCCCCACACTAGGAATTTTTCCTGTATCGAGTTTATGTACATAAAATTCACATAAACGAACATCCAGACCCGGAACAATTATTTGTAGACTATACAAATACTTGTTTCGTGCGGGATATAAGCCGTGGCTCTCAGCGCTGCAACTCATTGCGAAGCCACTGTGCCACGTAGCCATCAATCTATAGGTACAGAAAAGTATAAATTTATTAAAAAAATATTTGTGTTTGTTAATAATAAGTCGGGGAAAACGTTTCTTATATACTAAGTTTGTGTAAAATTGAAGAAAAATCTCTTTGGTTGTAGTGTATGTCTCTGGCTGGTTTAATTATCACTATATATAGGATATTAAGAAAAGTAAAAAACACTTTCCCGCCATTTTTCAATTGTTTTTCTGTCCACCAAAATAAGTAAATCTAACGAAGAAATTCGATACATTCTGAAGTTTTATTACAAAACAGGGGAAAATGAGACTCAAGCCGCGAAAAAAAATTGTGACGTTTATGGACCTAATGACGTGTCAGTAAGAGTCGCACAAAGTTGCTAGCTTGTCAGTCCGGGAATTTTGATGTTTGCTCGCTCTTGTCGCCCTCATACGGATGAAGTCATTTTTGAAAAACCGGAGCAAGATTGGCATATTAGTAGTAACGATATAGTCGAGGAATTCAGGATTGACAACAAAACAGTTTTGATCCATTTGAAAAAGTCTGGCTTTAAAAAATAGCTCGATATTTGTGTATACCACACGAGCTCACGGAAGATACCTAATGAATCGTGTACTCATTTGCGATTCTCTATTGAAACGTAATGAAACCGAAACATTTTTGAAAAAAGTGGTGTTGAAAAGTGAAAAGTGCGAAAAAAATCATGGTCAAAGGTTAGACAAGCTCCACAGACTTTAGCGAAATCCGCATTAACTAAATGTTTTAAAACGTTGCGTATTTTATTACGGATTAAGGTCGCTTGTGTGAGAGCTAGCAAGTTGCTAATCAATTAGTATCGCCAATGATGGATCGTAATATCGAGAGCAATGACCGGGCACTTTGGCCTAATTGCGAGAACAAGGTTTTTGTTTGTAATATTGCGAAGGAAAGATAAACAATTAAAAAAGAAATAAGAGAAAGAGTGGTAAATGCGTAAATATTTTTTTATTAAAAAGTAATACATAATCCTATTATCGCCGTGGTAGCTCAGTGGTTTATTACTATCCGTAAATTTAATACTACTCGAGTAACCTGGGTTCAATTCGGTTCGGCTGGTGCCAATGAAATCAATAATTGCAGTTTGAAATGCAGTTTACCACGGCCCGCCGGTGAATGAAACACTACGAGAAAAGTAAATCTGTAAAATAAAATATTTTAAGGACATATTGTGAAGTCTACCAACATGTGGAGTGGAGAAGGGGACCAATTGATCCATAACCATCTCTAAAATAAGATGTGGTTCGTGACTATGTGTGTCGTAACGTAGTGTAACGTGCATATTAAGTGTCCCTCGACATAGTTCGGCGCCTTCAGACCTAGTTACAAATATACAGCCACCCACTGCTGGAATAATAAACCTCCACCACTTCGTAATCTAAAGACAACAGGGAAGTTTAAAATACACTTAAAGAAATTTTTATTAAACGAACAGAAGGGAAGTATAAATGTTTGTAAATGTTATATTTAAGAATTACCTATGTAGTATTTCTAATCATAAATTTAAATTATACCTTTAATGATGATTTACTGCTTACTAAGTATTTATTTAATGTATACCTAATATGTACCTGTTCTCTCATACTCCAGTATTTTTTCCATGTGTTGATGAGATGTATATTTAAGGGTACCCTCCCCAATAAACTGAAAACTAAAGCTATGGAAGTATGTCTAACTCCATGTTTGACATACGCCTGTCAAACATGGACACTTACAAAGAAACAACTCAACAGAATAGAAACCACACAGAGAGCAATTGAGAGAAGCTATCTAGGGATCAAACTAAAAGATCGTACAAAAAACTCAGAGATAAGACTTCGCACTCAAGCAAAGAATATAAAAAAGATTCTGCTTAAATCTAAATGGAAATGGGCAGGACATCTTCAAAGACTTAAGGACGATAGATGGACAAAAATAACAACTAACTGGTACCCACTGGGAAGGAAGAGAAAAAAAGGACGACCATTCAAAAGATGGGACGATCCCATAGTTAAAGTAGCAGGGAGAGTGTGGACAAGGTTGGCTAGAGACCGAGCCAATTGGAAAGTCTTGGAGGAGGCTTTTACCGCTTAGCGGTCCTTACATAGAATAGAATAATAGTCTTAATAATTGTAGCATAATACTCAGCACTAAGGCAACAGTAGTGGTGGTATAGGTGTTTCATATGTGGTATGATAAAATTGTATAACTATTGTTAGACAAATGTTACAAATGTTGACAAATGTAGAACAGATTTAGACATAGAAAGTATGATTTTGCAAACAGATGCGTACAATTGGAAGCAAAAAGATGTAAGAATTAATAAATTGGTAAATGATTATTAAATCAACTTGTGTTTATTGAACTGTCATTAACGTTCCATCATACATTTGCCATAACTACTAAAACTGTACAACATCACCTATACTGTTTGCTAAAACTAAACATATAAGTATTAATTTTGTGCATGTTAGTCTTAAGCACCTAAATTAGAAATGTACTGCTGATTGTGTGTATTACCTAAACAAAATGTAAAAGCGAAATGTAAAATAAGGAAACAATAAAAGCTATTTTTTTTTTAATATGTACCTGTTACTTTGTATTTTTACCTTCTATATATATTTTTTTTAATACTTGTCTATATTATTATATTAAATTATTATTATATTATTATCTATACTTAATATAATAAAGCGGAAGAGTTATTTTGTTTTTTTGTTTGTTTAAACGCGCTAATCTCTGGAAGTACCAGTCCGATTTGAATTTTTTTTTATATATTATAGCCAGATTCATGTGGAATAGTATAGGCTATCTAGCATTAAGCTATATTACTCAGCTAGCCTTAAATATGGATATTTGTTAAGGAACTCATAAGAAAAAGCACTCCTGAAATGATATATCCGCGTACGCTGGTGTTATAGTTATGGATACGTAAATACAATGTTCTAGAAAAATATAGACCTTTACTCCGTCTAAAAAAAAAGTCCGCGATACCATATGTCTATTTCTTATACATAAGCCATAATTGCGTATTTCGTTACAAAAAAAATATTGAACATTTAAAAGTGATTTATGAGCGTTATTATTAGTCGGAACTTGTTCGGGGCCGGCTGAAAATCAGCGCTGCAAGCTCGCGGCTTATGCTGAGACGGTCCTTTCCATCACTTCATCATAGCACACCATTTTTTTGAATGGACGCACTTTTCTTTATTCTAATTTTTGTTTGTTTGTTTGTTTATAAGTCATTTGTTTTATTTTTAAATGTAATTTGTCATATGTGTAGAAGATGTAAGTGTTGGAATAATGTCTTTATGTCTTATGTCTTAACGACTGTAAAGTATTCTAATTTTAGATTTGAGTCTAAGACATCGTAGGATCTTACCCACTACACGATTCAGGCCATACTTTGGAGGCCTATGTTCAGCGGTTGTAATACATATTTAGGATCGACTCTAAAATACTAGCCAGATTAAGAGTGAAGGTTTTACTTTAGCGAAACGTTTTATTTGTGGTAACGTGGCAACCGTGATTATTTATAGATTTTTTTGGAAAATAACGTCATCGGGAAAGCGTACCACATTTTTGCGACGAAATTCTAACGATCTGCTTAATATATTTTCTTGTATTTTATGTTGTAACGCATGCATATTTGCGCCATCTATCATATATCATTTAATCTGAATGACCTTTTTTCGCCTGCATCAGCAGTTTTTTTTTATAGGATAAGGGTGACAATCGAGCACACAGTCCACCCTACGGTAAGTGGTTGCTGTGGCCCATAGACATGTACATCTCTCATCTATTACAAATCAAAATGCAGATGCGTTGTCACTCGTGAGGACTAAGATGGAATGCCGCATTTCTAGTAAAAAGGGTCTCCGGTTCTCTACACTCACTACACGAAACACAGCAGCGTTAAACTGCTATTTGACGCTGCTATTCTGTGAGATAACGTTCCTCTTTCGGCTACATATCTACGTGGACGCACGCCTTCGATTATTGTATGATTGAGGATGTTAGTATATTTACAAGAGGGTATGTGTTTTTAAAGTGTATATCGATGCTATCGGTGCCTTAAAAGCCGTATAAAGAGCTGTGTGTCTGTGTGTGCGTAGTGGATAGAGCCAGTTATCCGGTCAATCTTGTCATATGAGGCGATGCCTGGTCAAAAGGACACCTTGGCTAATGTTAGTTTCCATGTGGTCAAACTTAATTGCCATGCGTATGTGTGAGTGAATTTTTAAATATAGGGACAGTAAGCCTATTGATGTCAGGATAGACGAGTGGAAGAACTGGTGATTAATAATGTGTTTTACAGGAAATTATAAAGATATACCCGAGGACGGTCGTATATCAGGATTGGCCGAGTAGACACGACTAGAAATACTGGCCAGATCAAGAGTGATTGTTTTACTCTAACGAAGCGTCGTATCTGTGGTGACGTGGCAACCGTGGTTGTTTATAGGATTTTTTCGGGAAACAACGTCAATGGTAAAGCGTGCCACATTTTTGCAACGAATTGCTAACGATCTACTTAACATATTCCCTTGTATATTATGTTGGAACTCCCGCATATTTGCGCCATCCATCATGATTGCATCTGGATGATCCTTTTTCGCCTAGACATATATAACGTAGATGTGTCAATATTCAAGGAGAAAACTGAAATTCATTTAAATGGAAAAAGACGTCACCCGGATATTCTCTTAACGGTCTCTGTGACATCATTATTAATTAAGTAGTCCGTTTTACTAATGAATTAGAATATAAAATAAAAATACTCAATTTACAAGCACTTCAAATTTGAAGTATCTACTAAGTACTAGCACAGACTCAGTGAACAAAATATGTGCGGCAGTGCCGCGTGGTCGGAAGCACAGGATACCTTTTTATAGCACAGACTAAGTAAGTTTGAGCCTGTTGTCTCTGACACGTGTTGCATACAACCGAGTTGACGTCTCTCCTACTAAGTAGGTCACTCAATAAGTTTTGAGATGCTCGAAACATAAAAATGGAACGCACTCGTATAATATGTTTATATAAAGCAAATTTATTTAAAAATAGAACTCAATAAGCCAATTAATTTTTTATAGAAGAGGGGGCAAACGGGCATGCGGCTCACCTGATGGTAAGTGACTACCGCCGCCCATGAACAACCGCAACACCAGGGGAATTGCAGATGTTTTGCCGGCCTTTTAGAAAGGTGTAAGCTCTTTTCTTGAAGGTTCCTAAGTCGTATCGGTCCGGAAAAATCGCTGGTGGTAATCGATTCCACAAGGAGGTTGAGCGAGGGAGAAAACTTCTTCTAAATCGCACAGTGGTGGACCGTCAATCATCCAGATAGTATGGATGGTATCGCGAGTTTTGTCGCGATGTGCGATGGTGAAATTAAGCGGATGGAATTAGTCGGAACAATTCCTCAGAGCACTCCCCGTGATAGATGTAATAAAATACGCAAAGAGATGCAACATCTATACGCTGTGCAATTGTATCAAGCCGATCAGAAAGAACTCGGTCGTTGACGATTCGAACCGTTCTGAGCTGGATGCGTTCAAGTGGAAGGAGCTGCCACTGGGGTGCCCCGGCCCAGAGATGAGAACAGTATTCTACGTGAGGGCGAACTTGCGAACTTTGTAAAGTTGCAAGCGATTTGCCGGCATGAAATATTTCTCGCTCTCCTGAGCACTCTAGATGTCAATCACTCGTACGAGAAGATCCACGAATCACATATAATGGATTCTTGGATCTTCCAGTCTTCCATGGACATCGACAAGATTATAGACATTAAGTTCGGGGAACATTCATATCATCATACATCAACATATTGGAGTGAGGAAGCTTTGTTGTCGACGGATCCCTTGTTTGCTCTCCGAAATCCAAAAACAGATTCGTGTGCATTGGTGCCATGAAATGTGTCTACGTTTTGAATAAGGGGCACTAGGCGTGTTTCAGAAATTATTCCTGGTGACGAGACATGGATTTATCAATATGATCCGGAAAATAAAAGGCAATCATTAGTATGGATCTACTCAGAAGGACAGTTACCGACAAAACTGCAAAGACCTCTGTATAGGCCCAATAATGGGCATAAGAAACTTCATCCAATCGTTTGACTCAGCGCATCGCCCGATGGTGTTCCGGCGTTCGGCCTCGTGGGCTTGCAACAGTGTTTAGATCGCAGTTGCTCTGTCGACTAGTGTATTATTTTGCGACCGCTGGATCGGTTACACGCGGCCAGGTTTTGGTTTTGGTGGTATAGAATAGAAGTAATTTGCGCGTCTAGTTTACTATTAAATATTTGGGGTTTCGTGTAGACCGCCTCAAATTAGTGTGTCTAATTTGTACGTTTCGTGACATGAGACTTGTATTGAATTTGTGATTAAAGTAACTTCGTTGCAAGACGTGGCCCGGTTGATGGTTTTTGGAAGTTAATGTTAATTTGTACCGTCGCGCTTTTGTGTGTTGACTATTTTCTATCGTTTTACGTGTTAACGAGGCGGATTTTGAGTTCTGATTGCGGGCGTGGTATTTAATATCGTACGAAGGAATTTAGTTTGTTGTTCGGAACGCTGAACTTTGTGACTCGAGAAGAGATCGCGTTCGTTCCTGTGTTTGTAATTTTGCGCTAAATGAACCGGGAACATTGAAATTGAAATTTGAGCGACTGTTCGTTACTTGTATCGTGTGTCACGTGTTTGATTGCGACGAACGTTGAATTGGTTGACTTTGAAGTTAATTATATGTACAATAAAGTTGATAGACTGAAATAATGAAAGGAAGGCAGAAGTTTTCCATTGGTAAAAGCCCTGGAGGATCGCACATTTGAAGAAACGCAGCGCCTGCGGGTCTGCGGTTCGATTTCCACAGTTAAATCAGGTCACACATTATACACACCACTCCACAATACTTACATGCACATACTTAACGCCTGAAAGCGCCTTGGGATCGGTTCTCGATCCGGAACCAGGTAAGTTCGTATTAATTATTCGTATTTTTATACGTGGTAGAGCCATGCTGCAGCTATATTATGGTTGTAGCACGAATGAGTCAGCTCGACCGGGGAAGGACCACGCTCTCACAGAATACCAGCGTGAAATAGCAGCTTAACGCTGCTGTGTTTCGTATGGTGAGTGTAGAGAACCGGAGACCCTTTTTACTGGAAATGAGGCATTCCTTATTAGTCCTCACGGGTGACAACGCATCTGCATTTTGATTCGTAATCGAAGATAGATGTATATGTCTATGGGCCGCAGCAACCACTTACCATCAGGTGGACTGTGTGCTCGTTTGTCACCCTTATCCTATAAAAAAAGCCTTACATCTATTGTGTAGGACATTCATGCATAGGCACCTCGAGCCCCACCCTTAGTTGTCCGTCGAATCAACAGCTGTATGGGCCCCTGTATAGTCGACCTTTGTCGGGGCAGCTAGGGGCGTGTACAACCTCGCTGTACAGTCCAACCGTACGGTCCAACTGTACATTTCTGCTGGCGTTAACATTTTTACGCAATGTATAGCGATTGAATTGCGTAGTTTGATAATTATAAAAACTGATTTAGTTCACGTTTTCACCGTAACCGCGACGGAAGCGAACGAAGTGTATTCAACATATTTTAATCGTATATTTTTACTTGTTTATTAAACTGTTTTAACAGAAAATTTAAATTATTATTGAAAAATCGTCCAATACCCGAACATTTTTGGTCCTTCGAGCCGGATAGGAGCCGGAAAGGAATACTTAGGGTTAGAGGAAGATTAAAAAACGCTAACATCCATCACGATATGATGCACCCTATATTAATACCTCATAAAAGTAGATTGACGGATCTTATAATAGACCATGCACATAACATGACATTTCACGGTGGTCCTCGACTTATTTTAGGTTGGTTACGTCACAAATATTTGATTGTAGGAGGCAACAGAGCCGTTAAATTACGTTTACGAAACTGCGTCAAATGCAGAAAATACAGTCCCTCTACACAACTTCAATTAATGGCTGATTTACCAGAGTCAAGGGTTAATCCAGCACTACCCTTTCAACACACAGGCGTTGATTATACGGGTTTCGTTGAAATAAAGTCAAATAAAGGACGAGGAATAATAACTACCAAAGGATATATAGCAGTTTTTGTGTGTATGGTTACCAAAGCCAAACACTTGGAATTAGTTGAGCACCTTAGCATTTTTTTCAGCACTTCGTCGCATGGCATCGCGAAGAGGAGCTCCACGTCATATTTACAGTGATAACGGCTCAAACTTTGTAAGCGCTAATAGGATCCTGCAGGAAGAATACCAACAACTTCAACACATATTTAACAACAACCTTTTGATGGAGCTTTCAGAGTTGAACATCGAATGGCATTTCAAAGCTCCCTCGTGGCCAAGCGCTGGAGGTTCATGGGAGAGAGCTGTGCGCTGTTTAAAACATTATCTGAAGCGTGTGGTTGGTGATCAAAAGCTAACATACGAAGAATACTCGACAGTATTGAGTCAGATATAAGCGTACTTAAACTCAAGACCCTTATGTCCGCTAACTGAAAACGTGGAAGATTTGGAGTTCTTGACACCTGCACATTTTTTAACAACAAATGTAGGCTCCACCATAATAGAAACGCCCGAAGATGCTAGGACAAGATGGCAGCTAACAAAAAAAATATTTCAAGGTGTGTGGAATAGGTGGAAAGCGGAAGAACCTTACTCAATTAGTAGAAGTAAGTGGCTACGACCGCGACCGAACACGAAAATTGGTGATATGGTCATCATTCAAGACGACAACTTACCACCAGGAAAATGGGCGATGGGGCGAGTAGTAGAACTTCACCCAGGTAACGATGGACATGTTAGAGTTGTAACATTAAAAACAAAAAACGGTAATCTTAAAAGGCCGGTCAGTAAACTGTCATTACTACCCATTGAACTATCATCACAACAAAATGAACAGAAAGACATGTTGATCAACTTTATACAGAAAATAACCCATAAACAAGAAAACAAGCTACAAGGCACCCGCTCCAAATTCAGCTCTATTGTTATGACTTTAATGTTTTTTATATGTTTAATTACACCTGCATTTGGTACATGCTCATAAAATATTACAACTTTTAACAATAACCAATCTATTTACTTCGATTCGATAGGTAAAATGCAGATAATCCAAGATAAATGGACACTTATTGTGTATAACAACTTAGATCCTTATTGGGAAGGAATTAAAGCATTTGAAATATTTTTAAAAAATTTAAAAGAAAGATGTATGAACATAAACGCAGATCACTTATGCCATATGATATTGTTACAACTACAGCACGAGTTCTCGGAACTGCAATATTACAATGAGCTGCTATTGAATCAGCATTTCGTCGGACGCTCCAGACAGCGACGGGGACTTGTGAATGGAATAGGCTACTTGGCAAATAGTTTGTTCGGCGTATTGGACGAACGTTTCGCGGAACAGTATAATAAGAATATTGAACTTGTTAGACCAAAACCAAAACGTGTTTGACACAAAAACAATACTATAATAGACATATACCATGGTCAATTTAACATGCATTTATTAACAGCCGAACAACTTCGAGAAGAACTCCACATAATTTCTGGTCATTTAACAGAAGATATAACATTATCGATAGAAAATATACAACAAGAAGTTCATAAAATTTATAAACTACTTAACGTCAAAGCTAGAATGATGCAAAAATATCTTATATTCGAGGTAATATTTCCCCTTCTGAATAGAGACAAATACAAATTATACAAAATTATAACAATTTCACACCAGGTGGAAAAAAAAGGTGGAAAATAATATAGAAATAAGCATTTTTCAAATTGCAGAATACACAGCTATTAGTTTACGCAAGGATACTTATTTTAAAATAACAAACAAGGACTTATGTTTATGTTTACATGAGGAGGATGTTTATTTGTGTCCTATTCGACAGCCTATTTACCATCTTTCAGAAGACAAGAATTTTTGCCAATTAGATCAAGCAACAAGTAGATGCAGGATCTATAAGACATCTTGTACAATTAAATGGCTACCGCTGAATAACCCTTCACAATACCTATAATAGGGCAAATAATTTTAACATCATATGTGTTGCAGCAGTGCAACACATATGATGTTAAAATTATTTGCCCTGATCGTGTAATTGGGGAACGCCTTACTTAAGCAGGAGTGAGTTTTGCTGGCGTTAACATTTTTACGCAATGTATAGCGATTGCATTGCGTAGTTTGACAATTATAAAAACTGAATTAGTTCACGTTTTTACCGAGTATCTAAAATGCTTTTTGTATACCTCTTTGTGACCTACGTACGTAGTACATATTACTTCAATGCCCTACAAGAATGATTTTGCAACACCAATGAGTACGTCATAGGAAAATAAATTGAAAATATCATCTTCAACACTGGTGATTTTTTTTAAATAAAAGTTAACTCCACACTAGGATTTTCTTTTTTTTAGTAGAATAAAGGTGGCAAACGAGCAGTCCACCTGATGGTAAGTGGTTTCTGTGGCCCAGAGACATCTACATCTATCTTCGTTTGCCAATTAACATGCAGATGCGTTATCAGCCGTGAGGACTAAGATATAATGCCTCTTTTCCAGTAAAAATGGTCTTTCTACACTCACCATACGAAACACAGCAGCATTAAGCTGCTATTTTACGCTGGTATTCTTTGAGAGCGTGGTCCTTACCTGGTCGAGCCGACCCATTCGTGCTACAACTATACTGTTAATATAGCTGCAGCATAGCTTTACCACGTTTTTAATGTTTCGTGGGGGCAGTATACATATATAAATTTAACAGGAATAAACATCCAAACCCGGAACAATTTGCAGGTCATACAAATACTTGTACTGTGCGGGATTCGAACCCGTGGCTCTTAAGCTTGCAAATCATTGCTAAGCCACTGCGGCACGGAGCCGTCATTAAGTGTAAATATCACAACCCAAATCTAGACACTTAATAATCAGTTATAAAAACTAAGTAATACCCACTCAATGTTTAATGATTAATAGAAAGTCTCGTTCCAAATTAGGATTGGATTTAGCCGGATCATGTGGTCAATTATTCGGACGGGAGCTAGCACGGCAACAATTCAATTAGTGTCACCAATCTATCGTGGGACGCGATTATTCACCTCGTCATTAAATGGGGTAAGTTGGTGTTATAAATGTTGAATTATCACTAATTCATGAAATGAAAATTTCTATAATCGGTTCATATATTTGATATTTTAAATGAACTTTGGTAAAATATTAAATAAATAATAATATGTGGAGTTTTAAGGGAAACTTGAACGCCGGTGGATTGCTGCTCTTGATTTATAGTATAAATAATGATTTAAAGTGGACTTAATGGTAAGAGTGGCACGATTTTGTGTATTTAATATAGATTTAGCATGCGAACTATTTTTTTTTGAAAAAATATATTAGTATTCTATTAAACATTACTAATATTCCCTTTAACCACTTCTGGTAAGCTTAAAAAGCTTGTGTTAGAAGTGGTTCACTACAGTAGTCGAATGGCGGATTCGAACCCACGACCTTTCGAGTTCGCGGTCCGTGCTCTGCCATTAGGCTACTGACGCTTGACACTTGTTTCATCGTTTCCACTATTAGTGGAATCGATGAAACAAATGCTCTGATAGTGATTTGAACCTCAAGATAATGTGTCTGCTGTCTCAAGGTGCCTAACCTTGAGATCTGTCGTCATCCACTGTCTGCTAGCGCAAGCTGCTGTTAAAATCTCTCAAAATCTTTGCAATGTCGCATCAACATAATGTTAAGATGTTTTTAACAAATTATTAAAAGTTATAAAAGTTACAGCCTATATACGTTACACTGCTGGGCACAGGACTCCCCTCATTTCTGAGAGGGTTTTTTAGGGCAAGGAATCGTCCGCCACGCTGCCCCAATGCGTGTTGGCGAACTTCACATGTCTTCAAATTTTTTTCTTATTTCTCAGACATGCAGATGTCCTCACGATGTTTTCCTTCTCCGCCGAGCACGTGGTAAATCAGCACTTAAAATTGCTATTAACAATTTCATTGGTGCCGGCGGGGATCGAACCCGGGTTGCTCGCGTACTGTGAAATTTACAGCGAGCGCTAACTGAGCTACCATGGTTCTTGTGGTATTTATTATGAAATTATCATATATAACAAATTAATATATATGATAATTTATTAATATTTGACATTACCTAAAGTACAACAGTACGAGTCCATTACAAAGATAAAAAAAAATGTATGAACAATTCAACTAGTATATAGTGAACTATTAAGGGACATTTTTAAATTAGAAAATTGAGGTACCGAGTAAGTTAAAAGTTTACCGCCAACGTATACGAATAAAACAAAAACAATGAAACACCATCGGCTATATTTATAAGTACATTGTATATTATTAAATTTAGTCTTTTTTTTTTAATACAAAACGTTTTCACGTGTTCAAGTTTTTAATTAATAAAAATTAAAACCCTTTAGCTTATGAAATTTGAAGTGACATGATTAAAACTCCTCGAGGTGGATTCCGCTAGTATATTGCAGATATATCCTATATTTATAATTTTAATAAACTGTAATTTTTGACTTTTTTAGTTTTAATTAATACTGTTTATTAAAATACCCAGCGGCGTAGTGTCCGCTTACCGTAAGTATTGTAAGAGGTTACTTTGAGAAAGGTCACTAAGACCTCATAATTTCGATGAATAGGCGTATATAAATCTGCATAATGTAACGCAACATACGAAATACCCAAAATTGTGTTGGTGAACTGTTGACGAAGCTCACGTAGCTCCTCTCTTTTCTACCGTCTTCAAAAAGGAGACGGTACTCACTTCGACTGTATGTTTTTTTATGTGTCTTACTTCATAACTTTTTACTGGGTTGATAGATTTCGATGATCCTTTTTTTATTTGAAAGCTGGTGCTTCACATATGGTCCCATATAAATTTGATCAAGGATTGACTAATAGTTTTACAGTTATTCTTAATAATTTATATTGAAGTCGCTTGTACAAAATTTTAAATTTTAAATTATTAACTTCTCTAAACCAGTACTTCACTACTACACTGTCTACTGGTAAGGTGTAGTGAAGCAGAGGATAGTAAAGCGCACTACTCTATCACATTATAATCAAATGGAAAGACAAATTCTGTCAACTTATTCCACTCCTTTGTTACTTTTCTTGTTGTATTTCTATAATAAACAAGTACGTGTGTATACGGGAACATTGACACTTACCGGGATTTTTATAGTAGAGTGAAAATAATATCTACACCATTGCCGTGCTACCAAATACATCATCCTGCGCTTAAAGTGAGTTGCACTAGAACATCATTTGAGGTGACACCTATATGTCCCCGATGAGGTATACGGGCTCGCTAATTTAAATAAAAAATCTCCCTCACGTCACTCGTAACCTACATAGCAGTACCACTGGACATTACGGACTGATGATGAATGATTTTGAGCTTCTAGCTTGATAGAATACTCGCACGAGTGGCTTTTTAATAGCGTTAAGAAGTAAAAAGAAAGCTTCTAGTTAGTGATTAGTTACCAGTACAGCTCTTGGACACGACGACACTATCGCCTCGTGTGGTATCTAGCGTTAACAAGATGCGTCTGTCGGAAGCTGTGGTCCTCTCCCGTTGTAGATAGTATTTGCCAAAAATGTCACGTTTGGCCTATCTTCTGTACCATTAACTGCTGCCCATGGCCGGTCTGGGTATCTTAGTCTGGCATAGACGTGATATTAAACTACCCTCTTACAAAAAACGATGGGATCAAATGATATGATGTATCTATCATTTCATTTTAGGCCACTACCACATGCCAATTGTAATAAAACGATTATAAAAACAGAGAGAGAGAAAAAAAAACAAATCAGAACGAATTAATTGCGTAGAAATGATATACAGCACATTACAAGACGATAACGAAGTGCTACGAAAAAGGAAAAGTGACATAGCGTATACGGAACACGTACGCAACAGCCGGTGAACGTGACTGAAGTTCCCCTCAACAACTGTTATTTATACCCAGGAAACCATATTCATACGCGAAATAAACGCATCTGTTGCTCCGTTCTATGTTATAAAACACAAGGTGTCACTAGAGACTGCGAATTAATATTTTGTGAGCTATCTCCTATCAGCGTGTAAACAATCCTCTAGATAGGCCTTCCTTCGTCTTTTCACGTATGTCGACGGCTAGTCCCAGCGGAGACAAGCCATCCACGCAAGACAGGAGTATAGTGCACGATTGTAGTTCGTTTGGACGGCAATACGATACGACCGCAGAGAGATTACGCACAGTACTAGTGTGTAGTGGCGGTGTAAGAATATGCACTACCCCATATCGTCCCTGGGGTGTCATAACAGCTGACAGGGGAAAACTGAAACAAGAAATAGGTAGTAGCATCTTCCTGATAACAACTATCAATAATTAAACAAACTGCGGTTGCCAACCCACCTGCCAAGCGTGGCAATATTGCCAAATCCCCCTATGAAACAATTTTTAATGATGACCAATGTTCAGAAGTGGACTTTAATAGGCTGTGATGGAATCAATAGAAACATGACTAAGTTGAGAAAAATATCGTTCATATCGACAAAATATTTTAGTTTTCATCGAATATGAAATATCAAGGTTCTATCAACAAAGTTAAACGAGTTTGGGAGTTCAACTTTTAGCAAGGTTTCATAGGTGGGTGTTTTTTTATGTGTGACAATCACACTTATGTACATACGGAAACTAATTAAAATATTACTCCGTGAACAATAAAAATATTGTTCCACGATCAACTTGATATCAAAATAGCCGCTGTAACTGATAAAGCGTTCACGAACGATCTAAGTTCCAATTTCGGTACGAGCGTAGTGGTAACTTTGTGTAATCGATTTATTTTCGTAATAATTTTTTTTCATCAATATTAAATGTAAAGCCAATGAGGCATGCACTTTTAGAGTTTACAAACTTTTTATAAAGACTACTCGCGCACTAAGATTTTTACCTGTATCGTGAAGGCAGTTTACGTACATAAATTGCACAAGGCCGAACATAAAGACCCGAAACAATTATTTGTAGGCCATACAAATACTTAAGAATGGCAAGCAAGCAGTGGTATTTTAATAGACTGTAATCATCCTATTCAAATTTCACTACTGAACATGTTATGCTACTTCATAGATTACTTCATACGGATATTTGACTAAGTAAGCACGCGTGGCAGGCTTGTTGACAACCACTGTTTTTTTTTTTTGAGTTATTAGAAACATAATGTTGTCCATTTCCTGTTTTAGTTTCCCTCTATCGCATCTTAAGGAACCCTCAGATGATTTGAGGTGTTGGTGATGTGGAGGTTTTTTACGCGGTAGAGCCATACTGCAGCTATATTAGTAGTACAGTTGTAGCACGAATGGGTCGGCTCGACCGGGGAAGATCTACGCTCTCATAGAATACCAGCGTAAAATAGCAGCTTAACACTGCTGTGTTTCGTATGGTGAGTGTAGAGAACAGGATACCTATTTTACTGGAAAAAAGGCATTCCATCTTAGTCCTCACGAGTGACAATGCATCTGCATTTTGATTCCTTACTGAGGATAAATGTAGATATCTATGGACCACAGCAACCACTTACCATCAGGTGGACAGTGTGCTCTTTTGTCACCCGATCCTATAAAAAAAGGTATTTCGGCACAGTTTTGCTGCTAAGTAGCAGAAATATTAATAGGGTGGCAGATGAACTCCTAGAGATAATAAGGACAACACTTAGAAGAGCTATTGAGAAATAACGCTAAAATCTGTGACTTCATTTACTTACTTAGCTTGGAGAATTTGAACATTATTTTCCTGTATTAGATATAAAATGTTAATTATAAAATGCTGCCTAATCTACTCAACTGGATTTTTTTAAACAAAAGATTCGCAACAACATGTTTTTCTGCAGACTTTCAAAAAGGAGACGCTACTCAATTCGGCTGTGTGTGTTTTTTATGTGTGTTACCTCATAACTTTTTACTAGGTGTACCGATTTCGATGATTATTTTTTCTTTTGAAAGCTGGTAATATTCGGGTGGTCTCATATGAATTTGATTAGGGTCAAACCAATAATTTTTGAGTTATTCTTAATAAATTATATTGAAGTTGGCTGTACAATTTTTTTATTTTAAATTATTATATTAAGGGTAACAAACGAGAACTGAGTCTACCTGATAAAAATTGGGTACTGTAGCCCATAGACATCGACATCTGTCCTCGATGAAGGATCAAAATGCAGAAGCGTTGCCACCCCATCTACCTTATACAGAATGCCTCGTATCTATTGAAAAGAGTTCACGGTTCTCTCCACTCATAATACGAAACACAGCAGCATTAAGATGCTATTTTACGCTGTATTCCTGTGAGGGCGTGATCCTTCCTCAGTCAAGTTGACCCATTCGTGCTACATCTATAGTATCCATAAATAACTGCAACGTGACTCTACCACGTATAAAATTACTGTCAAGAGCCCAACATTATATAATATTACTGCGGATTCCAGGCTGCCACCCAAACTGTTGTTTTGTTTAACATAGCGGACTTTTTATAAGCTGTATATAATATTATTATATCAATAAATATAGTATCCGATTCATGAATTTGGGAACTGGGAAGCACGACATATTTCTCGCGATTATAAAAAATATTAAATTTACACTTTGTAACAACTTACTGCAACATTAAATGCAAAATAGTCGGATCTAAATTTACAGGAGACATTGCTGAGGTATATTGACTAAATAATAAACCGAGCAAGCTAACAGCATAGCA
Source organism: Parnassius mnemosyne (assembly GCA_963668995.1). Lineage (NCBI taxonomy): Eukaryota > Metazoa > Arthropoda > Insecta > Lepidoptera > Papilionidae > Parnassius > Parnassius mnemosyne. The sequence continues at coordinate 45,700,287 of CAVLGL010000046.1, read as the reverse complement.
AAGTGGCGAAGCAATCAGCTTTGTAGCGGTTTCTAACGGTTGCCGTTGAGCAATCAGTTTCAAAATAGGAGGTTCAGATGCCTGGGTGATCAGTAATCGATTGCTGAAAACAGAATTTGAAAATTCAAAACCGTTCTCGAGATAATCGTGGGACAGACGGACAGACGGACAGACATCGTGAAATCAATAAGTGACTAATAAGCTCGCATTTACATACACAGTATTTTACTCACACATATTTACATTATCAGGGCGTTAATTTAAAAAACTTACCCTACGGGATGCAGGGCATTTATTAAACGTATGTCATAAAGTGAGGATATCTGTAATTACTAGAATAACCGACCCGACCAGTAGCCTCATATTGGTAATAAAAGTGCAGGGCGGTCTCGGACTGGATGGAGTGACGGCCTGGTTAATGATGCAGGAGTTGGATGGATGTAGGTGAGTCGGGAGCGTGCTTTGTGTCATTCCTTATAGGCGCTTATTCAACAGAGGCTTGTTTTTTTTTACTATTCTAAGCCAGCGCTTGACTATTATCCCACCTGATGTGTAAGTGGTGATGCAGCCGAAGATGGTGAAGCGTACTAACTTGCTACTTGTGATGGCTTGTAATGATGAAGAAAATACCATAATTCTTCAATTTATTCTCAACAAAGACTCAAAATGCAGATGCGTTTTCAACTCTGAAGACTAAGATGGATTACCTCATTTCCAGTATAAATGGTCTCCGGTTCTCTACACTCACCATAAGAAACACAGCAGCAGCGTTGAGTTACTGTTTAATGCCGACATTCTGTGAGAGCGTGGTCCTAGTTCGGACGAGCCAACCTATTTGTGCTACAACAGTAATATAGCTGTAACGTGGCTCCACCACGTATACAATGTAATGTATGTATGGATGAGTCAAATAGACAAATTATAATGTCATAGTTTTCTCTTATCGTATCTATGATCATATACATATTATAATAATGATGACATCGAGTAATTAGTAGTGACACCCCGAAGGAAAATAATTTTCTTTCGTCGAGCGGACCTGGGTCCCCGGGATTTATTTATATTAAAAATTAAATTCAAATATTGTAAAGTTTCAATTGCAATTATCATTTAATTATTTGTTTAATCTAAATCTTAATAAAAATTAATAAGACCAACATCTTACGACATAAAAATCACACACACATTTAAATAAAACAAATTTTTACGGATTTTATCGCGTATATTAACTTGTCTTATATACCCGACGTTTTGAGCACTGTGTTCGGATCAAAAAAAAAACATCCTAATATAATATAATCCTTATAATATATCCTAATATAAAGAAGATAGCTGGGTGCTAACATCTGCTTGGGATATATTTAATAAAATTAAACCCAATCCAACTATACAACTGCAAGACTTCAGGATAATGTAAGTTCATACTGCGTAGATCAGAACAAAAATTAATAATATTAAACTGGAGGTAGCCGTGGTTAACTATGACATTGGGACATCAAACACCTCAGTTCCCCCCTCCAGCCGTGATCATGGGTGCTGTAAAGTGCTCGAAACGTCGGGAATATAAAATAGGTTAATATATGCGATAAAACCCGTATAATCTAGTTTTATTTAAATGTGTAGTGCTTGCGTAAATATAAGAAATCATTATCCCTCCCACAGTTTACTCGTATAACCAGTGGCGAATTAATATCTATCCTTAAATTATATTTTCAGACGCTACGTAGGTGTTGAAATTTAATATATCGATGTCACCGTTATAAATTTAATTAAATATTACTGTCATAAGTTCCTTTGTATTATTTCAATCTTACAACGATGTTATCAGCAGTAGAACCAAAGCAATATGTAAATGAAAAACCATACATTGGATACTCAAATCAATAACTAGCAGAATTTATGAATGTTGTACCGAAATAGTATTACATGAAAGATGTTAAAATAAAATTAATGAGCTTTTATCCGCGTAGGGACTTTCTGTTTCTTCCGATCGAGCCGAACCTCGTAAAAATGTATCACGAAGTGACCCGATTTTACGCGGTTCTTACCAAATTTATCTTTAACAGTTAAAGTTAATAAAATACTTTATATCCATTCCCTAATATTAATAAACATAATTATTAGAGTGAGATTTTATTTAAGAATAACTTCTAAGCGAAGTCGTCATGAATAAATTCAGCGAGTGCTTCGTGTTTCCTAACTTACACCTTTGAATTCGTATTTTACATGCGCTATACATATATCAAACTATAACGACTTACTCCTGAATAATAAACGATGAATCATCCACGAAACATCCGACAGTTTTTTTCTTAAATAAATGTGTATTTAATAATTTTATAAAATATTTTTACTTTTCTTGTTTAATCTGTGAATGTACACTGCTGGACATGGTCCCCATCTGTCGTAGGAGGGATTTACGGACAATAGCTTAAATTTTCTTACGCGACAGACACTAAAAATCTTTTTTATTTTTTACAAAATTTACTTTCCCATAGTATGAATGCGACTAAATAAGAGGAGTTTGTAAACGCTGATATTTGTAAGCCTTTCGATATAGCAGATTTACTTACGCTACCACTTTTTTATGCGGTAGAGCCATGCTGCGGCAATATTAATAGTGCCACAACGGGCACGAATGGGTCGGCTCGACCGGGGAAGTACCACACTCTCACAGAATACCAGCGTAAAATAGCAGCTTAATGCTGCTGTGTTGCGTATGGTGAGTGTAGAGAATCGGAGACCCGATTTACTGGAAAAGAGGCATTCTATCTTAGTCCTCACGGCTGAAAACGTATGTAGATGTCTATGGGCCACAGCAATCACTTACCATCGTTTGTTACCTTATTCTATAAAAAAACGCTTCTTCAGAAGATATCGTTTATGTGAATTCGGGGCAAGCTTTTACGTTGGCTTCAGTCACATATTATGAACGGGACAGAGGTAGAATGTACCAACTTCTCATATCACGCTACACTGCCAAGCTTTTTGATCGCATCAAATTCTCTCTCTTATGGGAAAGTCTAAGTCAAAATATTTTTATTCAAAATTGGCTTTAACTATTTGGCACTTTTTGAAAATCAAATGCTTGCTGCCGTCGCTTTAACAAGTCCCTACTGCGAAGAGACCTTGTGTGGAGAAGCGGCAAAAAACTCACAAGTAAGGAATCCTTTTTTACAACAGTTACAATTTAAATAAAAGAGTATGAGGAAGTTCGTTACGTCTACACATTCTTATCTTTTAAATAGTCATCTAAAATAGACTATTATATTTTATAAAATAATTATGAAGAAATAATTGTCTACATTACAATCTACTTCCAGAAGTGGACGACTCACGGACTGATAAGAATGAAGAAGATAATCAACAATTAGTTTGCCAGTTTTAAATAAGATAAATTTAAAAATTGGCAAAATTAATAATTTGTTGGATCAGCAATTTTCCATCGACGTTTAATGCTCCTTTGTGCTTTATGAAAAGCGGATTGTTCCCTCCAACAAAAGAACTTCAAAGTTTTGAAATTTTTCGTTCGCATTATGCATAAATTCTAAGAGGATATCGCACTCGTATGTTTGCCGGTCTTTGCGTTTTATAGGAACGTAGGCGTTCAGACTGGACAGGCTATTGTGCAAAATATGACAAAAATCCTGTCTGTGTGAATTTTATTATATATACTTTTTTTTGTTATGCTTGATTATCTATATCCTTCCATATATTTAAATATATGCTTCTTCACCATCAAACTCTGAAATTTATGTGCTTCACATGTGCCTCTCACGTTGTAGGAAGGATTTGCGTTGATCACTTTTTGAAAATCAAAAGCTACGCCAACGCATTGACGAGTCCCTATAGTGAGAAGAAGCTGCAAGTAAATCACAAATAAAGTACCTTTCTCGCAAAAGCTTATAAAATATATACCTAATTAAAAAAGGCTAAGGAAGCTCATGGTGGACTTACCACGCATTCTTAGCTTTTAAATATTCATCTATTTAAAATAATCTTTTCTGTAAAAGAATGATACTTAACTGCGCCTTGAATTTCTGCAACTCAGTAATATTTCCGTTCATTTATTATCCGTTCACCAAGCATAATTGTAGGGAAGATGAGGCTAAATCACACACACCAACACTCACGCCTGCCACCCAGAGGGGTAGGCTGAGACTTCGGACTTCCATTTGGCACGATCCTGAAACACCTCTCTCGCCTCCTTTACATGCATATACCTACGCATATATGCTCGTCGGTTAAGGGTACTCCTAATCTGGACCATTTTCAATATATCGCCAATTTGATCGATAAACCTTTTTTTTAGAATAGAATAGAATATTTTTTTATTCAATATACATTACATATGTAATTCTTATTGAAAGTCATTTTTTACTTTACCACTGGTTCGAAAAAACCCTCTGTCCTGGGAAGAACCAGCAAGAAACCCAGCGGGACTTTTTTTTTAAAATAAATTTTACAATATAAATGATTACGAACTATTTACAAAATTTATTTTAGAAACTGCTTGGAAGCGACCACCTCATTCCCAGGGGTTATTATCAACCATGTATTCATTTATACTATAATAACCCTTTTTATACAGTTTCAGCTTAATAAAACATTTAAACTTGGTAATAGAGAGAACCTGTACACTTTCCGGGACCTTGTTGTAATAGCGTATACATTGCCCCAAGAATGAATTACTGACTCTGTGGAGTCGAGAAACTGGTATCACTAGCTTGTGTTTGTTCCTAGTGTTTACAGAATGTATATCACTTCTTTTACTAAAACTATCTTTGTTTTTGTGAACATACATTAAATTTTCGTAAATATACTGAGAGGCCAAAGTTAATATATTAATTTCTTTAAATTTATCTCTAAGAGACTCTCTCGGTTTTAGATTGTAAATAGCTCTAATGGCCCTCTTCTGTAAAACAAAAATAGTTTCTGAATCAGCCGCATTTCCCCATAGCAAAATCCCATAAGACATTATGCTATGAAAATAACTAAAATAAACTAATCTAGCTGTCTCGACACTAGTGAGACCTCTAATCTTTTTTACAGCATAGGCTGCAGAACTTAGTCTGCATGCTAATTTGGATATATGGGGGCCCCACTGGAGCTTTGCGTCAAGAGTGATGCCAAGAAAAACAGTGGATACAACAGGGCTCAATTCCTCCCCATTTAAAAACACATTGGTATTCAGATTTTGAACATTCGTTGTTGTAAATTTAACACAATTAGTTTTATTTCCGTTCAAATGCAGATTATTAACGTTAAACCAATGCACTAATTTTGATATAGCATTATTCACTTCGTCACATTTAAATGATTGACGTTTAAGTTTAAAAATCAAGGAAGTATCATCAGCAAATAATACCATATCATGACTATCCCCTACAAGGTGAGGTAAGTCATTAATATACACCAGAAACAGGAATGGGCCGAGAATCGAGCCCTGAGGTACACCCATTAGTACAGGTGACCCGGAAGAACTTTTACCATTGATAATAACCTTCTGTTTTCTATTACTTAAATATGAAATAATAAGTTTAAGCGCGTCCCTTCCCGACTCTGCCGTTCACTTCTGCAACATAAATTTGCTTTGTCACTCTTTGGCTATGTTATATATATATGATGAAGCCAAATCCTCCCTATAATTGCACTTGGCAAAAAGACTGACGATCATGGCACACAATGCCTCGCACCTTCGACGATGCTATCCATCACTGGTAATTTGCAGACTAACAACACGCACTAAATTGCTCCATATAATAAAAAATAGCCTACTCTTTTTAAAAAGGCCGGCAACGCATTTGCACGTGGTACTGTTGTTCATGGACAGCAATAGTCACCATTAGATGAGCCGCAAGCTCGTTTCCTCATTACTTATAAAAAAAGAAAAGGGCGAAGTTACGTGAGACATATATATGCTTTAATTTTGTGGTACCTAACAGTGGGACATATCCATGGTGTAAATTTACATAATCTATTTATAAAAGAGTATGTCCTGAGTGAATGAAACACCACCAAACGCACAGCATAACCCACTAGACGTAGAAATGTGAAATTTGGACTGCAGCTGTCTTTTATAACGTACTAAGAAAGGGTTTTAGAAAATTCAACCTCTAAGTGTACCTTCTTATATATAAATAGCGTGTTACAGTTTGTATATAACTTTTTATTACACGGGGCGATTGACTAGAAACTTACTAAACTTCGAAACTTACTTTGTTTATTATAAAAGTAAAATAAATCGGTATTTGCTATTTTTTAAAATAACTCCTTACCAAGTAGGGTAAGGAGTTACGTGGTAGAGCCATGCTGCAGCTATATTAGTCGAATAGTTGTAGCACGAATGGGTGGGCTCGGCCGGGGAAGGACCACGCTCTCACAGAATACCAGCGTAAAATAGCAGCTTAACGCTGCTGTGTTTCGTATGGTGAGTGAAGAGAACCGGAGACCCTTTTTATTGGAAATGAGGCATTCCATCTTAGTTCCCACGGGTGACAACGCATCTACATTTTGATTTGTAATAGAGGATAGATGTAGATGTCCATGGGCTGCAGCAACCACTTACCATCAGGTGGACTGTGTGCTCGTTTGTCACCCCTATCCTATCAAAAAAACCAGACCGGGGGATCAGAGGGTGTCCAATTTGTAGGAAAAAACATTGATTAACGGTTTTTAATTTTATAATTGGTGTATACTCTGGATTTAAAAATAACATTATTTTGCAAAATATTTATGTAATAATCATTCCAAAATAACGCAATCGTAGGTTTATTTCTGCAAATTCGGGTTAGAATTATTACTTATTTTCAATAAAGATCGTTGTTCTCTGAGATCATTAATTTTCCGCCATCAAGGGTCCTTTGTTAGTTGAAGAAAAGAATGTTTTTCTTCTGACAGACTTTAAGTAAATACGTTTTATAATACTTCTTTCACGTTTTGGGCGAGTTTTAAAATGAGCGTCTAGTTATATTTTGTTAGAATAGTATAGAATGGAATAATTTTTATTGTATGTAGATTATTACATAATACTTATTGAAAGTCATTTTTTATTTACCACTGGTTCGGAAAATACCACTGTCCTGGGAAGAACCAGTAAGAAATCATCAGGATTATATTTAAAAAAGATTCAAATCCCGGGTCGGGCCAATACAAAAATCAGATATTGAGTTTTTTTGTTAAGAAATTCTCAGTAGTAGTACGGAGTCAGCAATTGAGGTTTCACTCTCGTGCCTCGGAAATCAGGCAAAGCCGTTGTTGCAGCGCCTGACTTCTCTCCAAATATATCTGCATGACGTCTTATCGGACTATGACCGTAAAGTCTCTCTCTCGGGCACTATAATCCTGTCTTGCGCAGATGGCTAGTCTCCGTTGAGAATGGCCACCGTGACCAAAATTCGGTCTGAAGTACATTAAAAGTATAAGTTCGCATGATATGCGGCATTAATATTATGTTGTTACATGGCAGCGCTTCTTTACGTAGTTAGAATCATATTTAATAGTTGCAAAATATAAATATTTGGTACTATCAGCTTATGATCTGTACAACGTGACATTAGATAAAGCGGAGAAGTTGGCTTGAATCCTGAAGTCAATTTTAAACTTATTGTCCTCAAATATTGGACCAATGTAAGATGGGATATTGAAAATGTTCTCAATGCACCCATTGAAATTGATGGGATCTTAAGATTAAAGTATCTTACCGTATGAACTATAATTGAAAAGCATTGATTATAAAGGTTAGTAGGAGACGTATTAAATAAAATAAAGAGTTAATGTACATAAATAATTATATTATAAACAAATTCTTATTTATATCAACTAAAAACAAAACCAGCGTAAAATAGCAACTTAACGGTGGCGTGTTTCGCATGGTGAGTGTAGAAAACCGGAGACCCTTTTTACTGGAAATTAGGCATCTCATCTTAATCCTCACGGGTGACGATGCATCAGCATTTTCATTGGTAATCGAGGATAGATGTAGATGTAGCCCATAGCAACCACTTACCGGTGTGTTCGTTTGTCACCCTTATCCAACAAAAAAAGTAACTCATTACTGATTACTCATAATATATTTCTTTTAAAATAATAGCTAAACATAAAACCTATTAAGTATACATAAGATACGACGATACTACGAGCTATATTAGTAGTATAGTTGTAGCACGAATGGGTCAGCTCGACCGGGGAAGGACCACGCTCTCACAGAATACCAGCGTCAAATAGCAGTTTAACACTGCTGTGCTTTTTACTGGAAAAGAGGCATTCCATCTTAGTCCTCACGAGTGACAACGCACCTGCGTTTTGATTCGCAACGAAGATAAATGTAGATGTCTATGGGCCACAGCAACCACTTACCATCAGGTGGACTGTGTGCTCGTTTCTGTAAAAACAAACGACAGCATTTTACGTTTAAAAGATAAAAAGAAACATTTTTATTTGACACTACATAATATGGTATAATTAGGGTTATTGTTACGGCCTACGGTTGCTCCCTTAAAGGATCCAATCCTCTGGGGCCCATGGGCAGAAGACTTCCCGAGCAAACGTAGGTCGGGCCTCAATGTGGCCACGTGGAAATTTCTAATTACAATAAATCAGATGGGAGGACGTTAGAAGGACATAGTACTTACCATTATCCGAAGCTAACTTCGCACCAAGGCTTGGGCAGGCCGTGAGTGTGTGTAATAGTGGATGGAGAGTAGTGTACAGTGAGGGGTGAATGTGTGGGGCCTTGTCAAGCATAGGCGACCAGCTGCTACCGAGTTCCAGGCTGCTCCAAAATGCTGCCACACTGCTTCAGACTGCTTCGGCGCCGGACCACAGTCACTTTCTTCTTTCGTCACGATGACAGTCAATTAACTCTATCGTACGATTAACTAACTTACAGAAGCCACTAACTATCGCGGGGTATAAGGTTACCGCACAAAACACGCACGGAGTTTCTGGATCAAAGGTCACTACCGTTTCGCGTTGCAACAGTTAGTTCTAGAATACAGAGGCCGCACTAGCTAATATTGTCGAATGCACTTATACAGATTCTGAGTCAGACCCAATAAGTCCCGGGGAAGCGCTTAATTATTCCGAGTTCCCGCGCTTAATTGGCAGCGTGCTAATCATGAGCACTGCCTAAGGACGACTGACTGCCCTTGGGCGTTTTTAGCACGACCGAATGTCAAACCGGTATGACACTGAGCCGCGCGCCTTTTCGCGTCAATCCTTGAAAGTGTTTGGCGCGAACAGTTATAATTTATAATTTTATTACATGTTATAAAAATCTATTGCAGAACATATTCCTCTCCATAGATTACTTCATGGAGGGGTTTTTTTATAGTACGGAATTTGATTTATTTACAATTTTCTATAGTCCTATCTGTATACAAGGTCCTAATAGGAGTACATTTTCCACTGTAGCACTCTTGGAAGGCAAATTTTCAACCACAGTTATTTTTATTATTTTGACTTGTCATCAGAAGGATGTTGCTGATCATCCCCTGTTTAAGTTTCCCTCTTTCGCCTCTTGTGATGTCCATGGGAAGATATAAGGGACTGGATATTGTTAAAACAATGCTACACGATCACACATATAATTACATCTTCATTTAATGTAGTAAAAATAGGCTTCTGGTCTCAGCATTAAGCTGCAGTGTTATAACCACAAAGCTGATCCCGTCACACTGTAGCCACTCAATGTAGGGTAGATTAATATCCTTGAAATTATATATTTTAGTATTTTCGTTACACATAACCTCATTTAGGAGTGAGCTGAAAAATAATTGATAGGCATTTAAGGGTTGATTTGGTGGTATGTGAACACCGCTGACAGCATGATTTTCATTGTGTTGCTTAGAATAAAACTTAAGTATCATATCGTCAATAGTAGATGAAACATTTGTGATCTCGTATTCACAGTGAAAAGTGGGCTTTAAAATCCATCGAGTACCATTTAGCCCTCTGTGCACTGCAATCAGTACACCTCCAGCGTCTGGTTTACCACATAGCTCCCGTATTTAATTGCATCTGTACGCTACATAACGTGAATCAATGAATTCACTATCTGCAATATTTGAGGTCTACCATGTTTCCGTGAGAATTATTATATCCTAATGTTCTAACAATATATTATCGAATAAAGTACTCAACTTTGTCCTTAAACCTCTACAATTCTGATAGTAAACCTGTATTTTATAAGCCATTTCCATAAATAGTATACGTTTTAAGAATTGCTCGTAATAATTTAAAAAAAAATCGAATACATTTGTTAAAGTAATTTAGTTGGTAATAATTGTATAATATTATTTGTTAGGAAACGTTATTCGTGAATTGTATTAAAATGTAAACACAAAATAGTAATTGTGACGGTGGCTCCAGAAAATTATATGTGGCAAAAGAATTGTACTAGTCGTAAACAACACATAGAGCAATGTAATACTAAGGGCTTGCAAATATATCTTATAAAAGACGTACCTTATTCAAATTATTTTCAAAATTGTTATGAGGTATCATTTTGTTTAGTTTTATATCATTAATATTGTTATCATACAGCGGAAATAGCAGATGTTTCGCTTGCACAAACCTATTACTAATAATTATTTCACAAGTAAATCCATCATTTGGTATCCTTTAGTTGAATTTTCGATAATACTTATCCCTTTCGTATAGCAAAAATAGCAGATGTTTTGCTTGCATGAACCAATACAGTTCCGTACTTGATCAATACAAATCTATATTCGCTCTGTTTTGCTGCTTCACGAGTTTGACGAAACAAATTATTTCTTTGAATAGTTAAGTGCTCATTGATATATGTTTTGAACGAATTCATGCATATTTATTTGCTCTTTTATGATTCCTTTTGATAGTCTTGCTGCGGAAACAAAGTTGTCACGCGTTGCTTGATTGACAAATTTTATAATTACATTCTTCGGACGTGAAATCTTAAGGTTCATATGAGGTACACGATGAATTATAACTAATTGTTTAGTAGAAATTGGTTATTTTATGACTTTATAAATATTCTCCAGTATTTGCATTAAGTTCTCACTTCGTTTTTCAGGCAGATTAGGTATCTTAATATTGCAATTTCGAGATTTATTTTCAAATTATACCAGTTTGGTTTCTAATTCAGGGATACGTGCTTCAGAGGCTTGTATGGATTTCAGCTGCTGTTCTATCCTGGATACGCGCTTGCTGACACCATGAGCGTGGTTTTCATTTCGTCGAAGTTAATAAGAAGTGTATTAAATTTTGTTTCTTGTTTTGAGAACCAGGAATCAAGCTTGTTAAATGAACTGTTTTGAAGAGTTTTAAGTTCTTGTTGTAGATCGATAATTGCAGGCAGCACGCTACCTTTCCAAAATGTTACCTGAGCAGGATGTGATTCATTTTCTTCAAAATTTCAACGACTCGTCAACACTCATATCTCCGGGTCTTAACTCTTGCTCAGTTTCACACTCTTGTGTAAATGTACTGTTTACAGTTGTCTGTGGAAAATCTCTACAATGCGCTCGTTAAACTCTCTTGTTAACTTGGATGCTTTACGCGAAACTACATTTATACGAGTAGTTAGTTAGTTAGTTACATAAATAACAAAATAATAACATAACTGTTACTGGACACTATTAGCAATTAAAAACTATCCTCTCCGTAAATAAAGATTATGCTTTAAGAAATATCTACTATAAATTTTGAATAAAATTATGTAAATACCAAAAATGTTTAATATTCTTTTTCACAATTTTAAAATAGTACTTAATATTTTTACTTATTCGACTGTTCCGATGATATTCCGGACGTCAGTCTGAGCGAGATTAGAGATAATTACGATTTTTGAAGCCTTAGGTGTAACAGTTGAAATTTTTGAAAAACAATAGATTTAGGGGTTCTTTTTTGCGTTTACAATATTTTTGCTGTTTTAAACGAACTCCTTATAATTTGGGGCGTTTGAGACCCTTGCGATTAAATATTACCTGGTTAAAATTTTAACGCAAGCTGTCGCTTGATCGACGTGAATACTCCTTAGAAGTTTTAAAATATTCACTACACTCAATGGATCTACCAAAAACACACAGAACATGCTTAAATAGTTCCTAGTGTAATAAATAGTACAAAAACAATGGCTAACCCTACGATCACACAACAAGATAATACAGTGCAATAAATCGAAACACCAAACATTAAATTAAAACCTTTTAGAAAAGAATGCAATATAGGTGCCAATAAAACCAACAAGGTATTATTTATTGCTGAGGATACGTTTTCAAAAATCGAGATATGCCACGACATTTCCCTGAATTATGGAATTTTATAGCTAATAAGCAATAGGAATAAAAAAAATAGTAAACTTTATAAAAAACGACTACCTACTGCGGAATTTTAATAAGGGAAGAAGATTTTAAAGCAAACAATTATACTACTATAAAATAAATATACCTAATAATAATATACAGGTTGTTCGGAAGATGGGCGCAAAGCCTGAATGGGCTGATGATACCTTAATCCATTTAGAACTGATGGGGCTTGAGCCTGGATAACCGCTGGAGCATCTCCTAGAACGATGTATCCTAAAACGGTCTCCAGCGCATCCGGAGAACCGGGTTCCCCGATAATTTTACCAGGTCGTAGCATCTCTGCAAAAAGACTAACACCGATTAATAAATCTATTTCTCCTGGCATACCCCAGCCATCGTCCGCCATGGGAATACTACGTAGATTTTCAAGGAATCTAGTATCGATATTACACGTTGGTATATTACTAGTGATTCGATTTAACACTAGAGCCTGAATATTAAATTTTGTGTTATTGAATCGAGATCGAAAAGAAATATTTGCCGCCCCCTTGACTATCTGTGATGAGCCACCTATTCCCGTCACCGTTACAGGCGAATTAGATTCGACCTTTAGCTGTAGTTTTGAACAACATTTTGTTGTTATATAATGTTTCTGGGAACCAGGATCCAGTAAACATCTAACTAATACGTCGCGACCATCGCGACCGGTGGCATAAACCTTTGCGGTTGCGAGAACTTGCGTTGTTGATGATGAATCGCATTTTGTAGAAGACAACGAGCAATACGACACTTCTGGATTTCCTTCTCCAACCAAATAACCGTCACGCATTTGATCGGAGGAGGACTCTTCTTCAAGTTCTAGTGAGCTCAGTATTTCACTAGTATCATGTTCCTCGTTCACGGCTACAGTGGCGGTGCAAGACTGCGCCGGAAATGGTTCATTTCCAAAATGAAGCAACGTGTGATGCCTGGCATTACACTTGCGACAAGAAGTGTTTGAGTTGCAATAAAAAGAGGTATGTTGGTTACTCAAACAATTAACGCAGTAACGATTGTCCTTAACGAATTTAAATTTGTCAGCAGCCGAAAGGTTAGCAAAGGGTTTACATGCATAGAGATGCGTATGCGCCGTGTTGTTGCAAAGCTTACATGGCCTAGTACGACCTTGGGTCTGCTGCGTGGAGACTAAGACGCTTGGCGGCACGGTTAAAGCCCGTGAGCTAGATGGGCGACTACCAGAGTTGGGATGCAGTGCCATGGAACTGCCACGAGTTTGTGATGAAATGCTGGTTCGATACAAAATTTTTACCTGTTCTCGTAAGAACTTAACAAAATCGTCGTATTTAGGCATGTCCGTTTGACTACGAACTGTTGTTTCGAAACACTTCGCAGTATCGGAATCTACAAGCTTTAGGCCCATGTAAACAAAAATAAAGTCACTTAAATTATCTATATTAAGTTGTTTGAGTGCTGCGATCGTGGCCGCGTATTTATCTACCAAATTTTCTAAATTTATTGCAGAGGGACCGTTAATATTCTTTAATGCAAATAACTGATTTAGATATGTCGTAGCTAAAGCTCTGTTATCCTTGTATTTGTCTTGTAAAGTTTGCCAAATAATTACGTAATTATCTGCCGCCGGGATTATACCAGCACATATATGTTTTGCTTTTCCGGAAAGGTGGCTCATTAAATAGTGAATACGTTCCGAATCCGTTAACGTTTTATTTTCGTGTATAATACGTTTAAACGTTTCGTAAAAATAAGGAAAGTTTTGTAATTCACCATCGAAAACAGGCAATTCAATACGAGGAATCTTAATAGTATGTTCCTGATTAATTGCATGTGTGACGGCTTGCGATTGTGGGTTTGGTCTCTCCATACTATTCAGGATATCCTTAATAAAATAATATAAGTCGTCAAAAGCTGATAACGGCTGGTAATTGATACTATAATCGGGATCTACTTCCAAATTTAATAAATTTATATCATCAACCAAAGTTACAAACTCTTTACGTAATTGATCGACGGCGCGAGCTTGTGATAAGAAATTATGCCGTGATTTTTCATCTGTTTTCGATGATAGTTGAAAGGTCTTATTTATTTGAGAGAAATACAATTGACGCTTAGCTTCTAACAATTTAATTTGCATAAGGCGTCTATCTTTTCCTGCACCCTTTTCCGTCATTGTAAATATATTTATTAGAACACGATTATATTACCCCAAAGTGAGTAAATTATCCTCGTTTTTACGAATTAAATGTAAATAAATTTTCATGCGTGATTGAAGAAATATAAATGAGCAGGTTAGTTAATAAGTATTTAAGTAATTTAACTGTATTTATAGTATACAAAGTTTGCGAACTCCACTAGAAAATCAAATCAGTTTTAATATATGTCATGCGCTGCATATGTACCAAACTAAGAAAAAGGTGCGATACGGTACTTAGATAAACTGCACAATGGCTGGCGGCGAGGCGCGGCGGTTATTTCTACCCACTAGGTAAATTAAATCGAACCGATTCAAATATTTACGGAGCGATATGATAATAATATTAAATGCGATTAAGTAAATTAAATGCGACAGCTGTCTAAAAGTCGATGCGATTAATAAGAATGTTTCTTAGTAATAAACATATAAAATCGATCTTGTAAACGGCTGTATGCGATGCGGAAAATACATCAATATTAAGTAGTATTTACAAGTCGACAACTAACAGTATAAATAGTCGACATCAACCCAAGTATGCCACAATAAGGTTCAGTATCAATTACGTCGAAGAGTCGAATCACAATCGGATTTACCTATTTAATAGTTCCAATCCGAATGTCATCCGGGGAGATGGAACAATTTTTGGTTGAAAATGGTAAATGGACTGTAATTTGCATAGACGCTGGCTGATTCTACTCGATACCGTTAACTAGACAATATTACTAAGGTCGGACGTACCTGAATATACGAAGGCGGATGCTCCTGCTCTCGTGCGCTTCTTCGGGGATCCCAGCTACATGGATTTCGGTCACTCACGATTATCCAATTCGAGGAATAACTTGCGGCGGAACATATATTAGGGAGCAGCGAAAAAACGTGCCATTTCTCACGACGCGTGGCGTTGACAGTATGTGATCACGTGACGGGAAGATGTCCATAATTTTAACGGACCAATAGTACGCAAGAATCACATCGACCCGCGAAATACACGGACATCCAAACCAAAGTAACATTGGTGTAACAGTTGCGAGTATTCAGAGCAAAATAAACAAAGAAATTTCGGCTGCTTATTAAACTAGCCGATCCACATATTATGTTGTCACTTGGCTGCGCTTCTTTACGTAGTTAGAATCATATTTAATAGTTACAAAAATATAAATATTTGGTACTAGCAGCTTATGATCTGTACATTGATGTGTGACATTAGATAAATCGGAGAAGTTGGCTTGAATCCTGAAGTCAATTTTAAACTTATTGTCCTCAAATATTGGACCATTGTAAGATGGGATATTGAAAATGTTCTCAATGCACCCATTGAAATTGATGTGATCTTAAGATTAAAGTATCTTACCGTATGAACTATAATTGAAAAGCATTGATTATAAAGGTTAGTAGGAGACGTATTAAATTAAATAAAGAGTTAATGTACATAAATAATTATATTATAAACAAATTCTTATTTATATCAACTAAAAACAAAACACTATGAGGAGACTATGTGGTATGATATTGTAAAGTTACTTAAAATCATTTTTGTACGTGGTAGCGCCATGTTGCAGCTATATTAGTAATATAGTTATAGCACGAATGGGTCGACCGGGGAAGGACCACGCTCTCACAGAATACCAGCGTAAAATAGCAGCTTAACGCTGGTGTGTTTCGCATGGTGAGTGTTGAAAACCGGAGACCCTTTTTACTGGAAACTAGGCATCTCATCTTAATCCTCACGGGTGACAACGCATCAGCATTTTCATTGGTAATCGAAGATAGATGTAGATGCGGCCCATAGTAACCACTTACCGGTGTGTTCATTTGTCACCCTTATCCTACAAAAAAGTAACTCATTACTAATTACTCATAATATTTTTCTTTTAAAGTAATAGCTAAACATAAAACTAATTAAGTATATATAAGATACGACGATACTACGAGCTATATTAGTAGTATAGTTGTAGCACGAATGGGTCGGCTCGACCGGGGAAGAACCACGCTCTCACAGAATACCAGCGTAAAATAGTAGTTTAACACTGCTGTGTTTCGTATGGTTAGTACAGAGAACCGGAGACCATTTTTACTGGAAAAGAGGCATTCCATCTTAGTCCTCACGAGTGACAACGCATCTGCGTTTTGATTCGCAACGAAGATAAATGTAGCTGTCTATGGGCCACAGCAACTACTTACCATCAGGTGGACTGTGTGTTCGTTTCTATAAAAAAAAAAACGACGACATTTTACGTTTAAAAGATAAAATGAAACATTTTTATTTAGCGCTACATAATATGGTATAATTATGGTTATAATTTATAATTTTATTACATGTTATAAAAATCTATTGCAGAACATATTCCTCTCCATAGATTGCTTCATGGAGGGGATTTTTCATATTACGGATTCGATTTATTTACAATTTTCTATAGTCAAATCTGTATACAAGGTCCTAATACGAGTACATTTTCCACTGTAGCACGCTTGGCAGGCAAATTTTCAACCGCGGTTTTTTATTATTTTGACTTATCATCAGAAGGATGTTGTTGCTCATCTCCTGTTTTAGTTTCCCTATTTCGCCTCTTGTGATGTCCATGGGAAGATATAAGGGACTGGATATTCTTAAAACAATGCTACACGATTACACATATAATTACATCTTTATTTAATGTAGTAAAAATAGACTTCTGGTCTCAGCATTAAGCTGCAGTGTTATAACCACAAAGCTGATCCCGTCATACTGTAGCCACTCAATGTAGGGTAGATTAAAATCCTAAAAATATATATTTTAGTATTTTCGTTACACATAACCTCATTTAGGAGTGAGCTGAAAAATTGATAGGCATTTAAGGGTTGATTTGGTGGTATGTGAACACCGCTGACAGCATGATAATCATTGTGTTGCTTAGAATAAAACTTAAGTATCATATAGTCAATAGTAGATGGAACACTTGTGATCTCATCTTCACAGTGAAAAGTGGGCTTTAAAATCCATCGAGTACCATTTAGCCCTTTGTGCACTGCAATCTATACACCTCCACCGTCTGGTTTACCACATAGCTCCTGTATTTAATTGCATCTGTACGCTACATAACGTGAATCAATGAATTCACTATCTGCAATATTTGAGGTCTATATTCTTCCGTGAGAATTATTATATCCTAATGTTCCAACAATATATTATTGAATAAAGTACTCAACTTTGTCCTTAAACCTCTACAATTCTGATAGTAAACCTGTATTTTATACACCATTTCCATAAATAGTATACGTATTAAGAATTACTCGTAATAATTAAAAAAAAATCGAATACATTTGTTAAAGCAATTTAGTTGGTAATAATTGTATAATATTATTTGTTAGAAAACGTTAATCGTGAATTGTATTAATATGTAAACACAAAATAGTAATTGTGACGGTGGCTCCAGAAAATTATATGTGTTAAAAGAATTGTATTAATCGTAAACAACACATAGAGCAATGTAATATTAAGGGCTTGCAAATATATCTTATAAAAAGACGTACCTTATTCAAATTATTTTCAAATTTGTTATGAGGTATCATTTTGTTTAGTTTTAGATAATTAATATTGTTATCATATAGCGGAAATAGCAGATGTTTCGCTTGCACAAACCTATTACTAATAACTATTTCACAAGTAAATCCATCATTTGGTATCCTTTAGTAGACTTTTCGATAATTCTTATCCCTTTCGTATAGAAACAGAAACAGAAACAGAAACAGAAACTTTTTTATTCAATATAGATTATAAATAATACTTATTGAAAGTCACTCTTTTGTTTGATTACCACTGGTTCGGAAAAAACCTCTGTCCTGGGAAGAACCAGCAAGAAACCCAGCGGGACATTTTTTTTAAATAACAGCTTACAATCATTATGTTACACAAATTAACAACACAACAAATTAGAAATAGCTTGGTAGCGATCACCTCATTTCCAGGGGTTATTATCATCCATAAATTCCTTAATATTATAATAACCCTTTTTATACAAACTTAGTTCAATAAAGTTTTTGAACTTTGAACAGGTCAAACTTTGTACATTTTCTGGAATTTTGTTGTAAAAGCGTATACATCGCCCCAAGAATGAATTACTGACTCGATGGAGTCGAGTAACTGGTACTACTAGCTTGTGTCTGTTCCTAGTATTTGCAGAATGAATATCACTTATTTTTGTAAAACTACTTTTATTTTTGTGTACGTACATTACATTTTCATAAATGTATTGAGAGGCCAAAGTTAATATATTAATTTCCTTAAATTTTTGTCGCAGCGACTCTTTAGGCTTTAAATCATAAATTGCTCTTATGGCCCTCTTCTGCAAAACAAATATAATTTCAATGTCAGCTGCGTGTCCCCATAGCAAAATACCATACGACATTATGCTATGGAAGTAGCTGAAGTAAACTAGTCTAGCTGTTTCAACACTGGTTAGACTTCTAATCTTTTTTACAGCCTATGCTGCTGAACTAAGTCTGCTTGCTAGTTTTGATATATGGGGGCTCCGTTGAAGCTTCGCGGGTAGTGTGATTCCAAGAAAAATGATGGTATCTACAAGACTCAGTTTCTCCCCATTTAAAATTACATTAGTATTTAATTGTTTGACATTTGGAGTCACGAATTTCATACATTTTGTTTTAGTGCCATTTAAATGCAAATTATTAACATCGAACCAATTTACTAATTTAGAGATAGCATTATTTACTTCGTCATATTTTAGTAACTGTCGACTTAATTTGAAAATTAAAGAAGTGTCATCTGCAAATAATACTATATCATGGTTATTCCCTACTATGTAAGGTAAGTCATTAATGTATACAAGAAACAGAAAGGGGCCGAGAATTGAGCCTTGAGGCACGCCCATTTGTACCATCGATCCGGAAGAGCTCATATTGTTAATGACAACTTTTTGCGTTCTCTTACTTAAATATGAAATAATTAATTTAAGGGCATCACTTCTTACACCGTAGTGTTGAAGTTTCCTGATTAATGTTTCATGGTGAACACAATCGAAGGCCTTGGATAGGTCACAAAATATACCCAAAGCATCCTGTGAATTCTCCCATGCATTAAAGATATATTTAATCAGCTCAACACCGGCATCAGTTGTCGAGCGACCCCTTGTGAAACCAAATTGATTTTTATGAAGTAAATTATTTATATTAAAAAAATTTAACATTTGATCAAGAACAATTTTTTCAAAAATCTTACTAAGTGTTGGTAGTACAGAAATAGGTCTAAAGTTGGCAGGGTCTAATGTACTACCAGATTTAAATAAAGGTATTACTTTACTATGCTTCATTAAATCAGGAAACACACCAGATTCGATACTAGTATTAAAAATAATAGCTAAATGAGGCGCGATTGTATCTATTATAGACGCAATAACTTTAACGGAAATCCCCCACAGATCCGCAGTTTTCTTAACATCAATAGTTTTAAAATATTTTACAATATCTTTTGATGACACTTTATGAAATGTAAAATTCTTTGTACACACATTTACATTGTGTTTAAATAATGATTCGGCGACGGCAGGAGAAGAATTCAGTGACTTAGTGGTCAAGATCGGAATATCAGTAAAATATTTCTCAAAAACCATTGCTACGTCCTGATCTGATACAGTTAATTTGTTGTTAAGTTATAGCAAAAATAGTAGATGTTTCGCTTGCAGGAACCAATACAGTTCCGCACTTGATGAACATAAATCTATATTCCCTCTGTTTTGCAGCTTCACGAGTTTGACGAAACAAATTATTTCTTTGAATAGTTAAGCGCTCATTGATATAATATGTTTTGAACAAATTCATGCATATTTATTTGCTCTTTTATGATTCCTTTTGATAGTCTTTCTGCGGAAACAAAGTTGTCACGCGTTGCTTGATTGAAAAATTTTTAATTACATTCTTCGGACGTGAAATCTTAGGGTTCATATGAGGTACACGATGAATTATAACTAATTATTTAGTAGAAATTGGTTATTTTATGACTTTATAAATATTCTCCAGTATTTTCATTAAGTTCTCGCTTCGTTTTTCAGGCAGATTAGTTATCTTAATATTGCAATTTCGAGATTTATTTTCAAATTATACCAGTTTGGTTTTTAATTCAGGGATACGTGCTTCAGAGGCTTGGTTGGATTTAAGCTGCTGTTCTATGCTGGATACGCGCTTGCTGACACCATGAATTCTTTTGTCTAAATGATCGTATTTGTCACTGATAAATTTAAGCGTGGTTTTCAGTTCGTCGAAGTCGTTAAGAAATGTATTAAATAAATTTTGTTTCTTGTTTTGAGAACCAGGAATCAAGCTTGTTAAATAAACTGCTTTGAAGAGTTTTAAATTCTTGTTGTAGATCGGAAATTGCAGGCAGCACGCTACCTTTCCGAAATGTTACCTGAGGAGGATGTGATTCTTTTTCTTCAAAATTTCAACGACTCGTCAACACTCATTTCTCCGGGTCTTAACTCTTGCTCAGTTTCACACTCTTGTGTAAATGTACTGTTTACTGTTGTCTGTGGAAAATCTCTACAATGCGCTCGCTAAACTCTCTTGTTAACTTGGATGCTTTACGCGAAACTACATTTATACGTAGTTAGTTAGGTACATAAATAAAAAAACAAATAAAAAATAATAACATAACTGTTACTGGACACTATTAGCAATTAACTCATCGCATTGGTCTCTCTGTTCTGTTCGAAAAGTGTAATTACAAACAAGACAAGCGGACAAAAATTTAAAAGATGTGTCATAATAAAGGTTATAAAATGTCAGTTATTTCGATTTAACAGACAGAAACTATGTGAATTTTGCGACGCCCTGATAATTTTAAGCTTACATTTGTTGCCATCAGTACCTTAGGAAAAGGGTGTAATGTTAACTCCTCCTGAAATGTACGTTTTACTGCGTCGCTAATAAAATTAAATTTGTTAAAACAGACGCCTGGTTTAATACTAGCGTTAAATTTTATAAGTAAACTTGTTACGGGCCTAAATGGAAGACGGCAGTGTTCATTGCTTATGTTAAATGTATGAGTGGCCTATGAAATTTATTACGGAATTCGTAACTTTTGTTTTTGATATAAAATAGGTTTGCGTTAACAGTATATATAAAAAATTAGTATAAAATATTAAAACACAACTAAAGGCTAGGTTAACAAAAAGTCCCACGTTTTAAAAGTAAAATTATAAATATTACAGACTTATTTAGACTAAAAGGAGAAGGAGACGTCTCCATACATTCTTGGGCCCAAGTGTTAACAAGATGATAGTAGGACCATTTGAAAGCGTATATATAAACAATTCATATCTGAAAATCTGGCAAGATTTGTCAATCTAGGAGCTGAGTTATTGTAGAATAAGTAAAAGTGAGATTATCTATTACCTACACTGTAACAGGTGATTTTTCACTGTTATTACACTGTAACAGGTTATTTTTCACTATAATTACTTAAAGATTTTAATTTTTTTTAATAATGAAATGAAATCTTGGTAGAGATCCATTACCTACTTGAATTGCTGTTGTAACTTTTTCTTGTTGGAATTTTGATATTTTGTATTTTTTTTATTATTATTTTGTAGATATGTAAGCAATTTTTTTTATCTCCCTAGTTAACACAGAAAAATAATCGCAAATAGATATTAAAATGCTCTCAATGCTCTCAATCGATTATATTGCGCTCGTTTCAAATCGAACCGAAAATCAGTCTTTTTCTTTTAAATAAATAGGTTGAAATTTGAACTATCAAGTCAAGTTTCAAAATGAGAAGTCCTCTATTGGAAGACAACGTTCAGAAACGAGAATTTCACTAGTGTATTCTTTATGGTAATCGATTTATTGCCATAAAGAATACATATTTCTTATTTTATTGTTTTTTCGAAATGTAGATTGAAAAAAGAGCTACTTTTTGGTATTTTATTTAAGAAAAATATAGCCAATTTTTTTAAAGTATAAACTAATTAGTTAACTTCAGGCCCAAAAATCCCATTCTCCTTTACGTGAAGCTGTCAAGTGTCTAATCTAGACGAAACAGCCATTAGAAAAACATGATGTGATGTGGTTTGTTGCTAGAAAAATAAGCTGATGCTACGTCATTTTCTGATAAACTTATCAGATATAAAAAATATATATGAAGGATAAAATGAGCATGCGGCTCACCTGATCATTGACTACCGCCGCCCTCGAACAACAGAAACACCAGAGAAATTGCAGCAGCTTTTCCGGCCTTAAATGTGTGAAAATATACTACTTATTTTTGTACACAGGTCTAACTATCAATAGTCGTATACTCTCATGATTCTTAATATACGCTCACAAACTCTTTTCAGGAGAATAAGAATTTTTAATGCTTTTTTTTGATGGCATTGCGCAAGAAATTCCAAAGACGTGCAGCCTAAAAAGTGATAGAGTTATCACTATCATAGAACGCGTTGAAATGAGAAGTAATACAAATCGTAATAGTAGCATATAATAGCAGAAATAGAGCAAAACGTGCTCCAGCGTAGTATTCATCAATTACATCCTCAAATAAATACATTTTCTTTTCAAAAATCTAAATATAAACAGCAATTTCTTTTAGCCGATTGGTATATTTGCGATGACTATAACGCGCGAGCTACTCGTAAATGACTACCGCGACATTATAAACGAACCAAAGATAGTAAAACTGCAGTAAGACTGTTGTACACGATGTGCGTATTGCTATGTGGTGGCGGCGTGAGAATATCCACTAGCCGATATCATTCTTAAGATATCTTAAGAGTTGATATTATACTAATCATGAAATGAGCAGATTCGTCCTAACAACAGCTCAATAATAATAAAAATTGCGGTTGCCAACTCGCCTGAATACATATACAACTGGAATGTCATCTCAATAGGTACATACAAAACTTCATCCCCATTTGCAACCTTAGAGCTAAAAATTTTCCCCAAACTTATATATGGTCTGACACGAATTAGAACGTGTTGAATAAATATTGATTATTAAAATCGGTTCAAATTTGAGGAAGATATAACGTAATGTAACATACTTACAAAAAAAAGAACAGATACCGATACAGAACATTTGAGTACCTTCTCCTTTTTAAGTCGTTTAATTAAAAAAAAATAGTTAAAGAATTCCAACAATACTCAGAAATTACACCGTGCTAAAATTCGACCAAAAATACCACCCAATTAATGTGACCTCGTGCTCTGTTCCAAAGTCCCGAAATCTTTCAGCTCGAGTTACAAAACCGTTTTCAGTGCCTAGAAGACTGCAATGAAGTGGACGATATGAATAACAAGCTCGTGGAAACTGTCCATGCAGTCGGAGCAAGTTCTGCAAGAGTCGCCGCAGAAGAACACAAAAACTCTCCGATCACACTCTTAGTCGCATGGCTGTTAGATGGGAGATGAAGCTACATTCTTCAACAGATTTGACAGCATACAGGCAACTGAACAGACAGATCTCCAAATGCATGCGGCGGGACTTACGCAACTTCAATACAGCTTGTATGTCTTTGCCAGAGATCAGTCTGCCAGAAAGAGCCAACTGTCGAAGCTGAAGACCGAGTGTGGCAGCATCGTTTCCAGGGCACCTGAATTTTTGAGTGAGATTGAGAGGTTTGATGGGCAGGTTTACGCGTCATCGTTGGAGCCACACACAAGTGTTTTTTTTTTATAGGAGAGGGGGCAAACGAGCATGCGGCTCACCTGATGGTAAGTGACTACCGCGGCCCATGAACAGCTGCAACACCAAGGAGGAATCGCAGATGCGTTGCCGTATCGGTCCGGAAAAATCGCTGATGGTAATCGATTCCACAAGGAAATCGTGCGAGGAAGAAAACATCTTCTAAATCGCACAGTGGTGGACCGCCAATCATCCAGATGGTGTGGATGGTATCGGAAGTTCTGCTGCGATGTGCGTTCGTGAAATTTGGCGGCTGGGATTAATCCGAACAATTCCTCAGAGCACTCCCCGTGGTAGATGCGAAAGAAAATGCAAAGTGATGCAACATCTCTTCGCAGTGCCAATGAATCGAGCTGATCGGAAAGTACTCGGTCTTCGACTATTCGAGCTGCTCTGCGCTGGATGCGGTTAAGTGGAAGGAGCTGGCACTGGGGAGCCCCTGCCCAGAGATGAGAACACTATTCCATGTGAGGCCGAACCTGCGCCTTGTAAAGTTGTAGGCGGTGTGCTGGCATGAAATACTGTCCCGCCCTGCTGAGCACGCCAAGCTTTTTAGAGGCCAATTTGGCCTTCTTTTTGATCGCATCAAATTCTCTCTCTTATAGAAAAGTCTAAGTCGAAATATTTTTATTCAAAATTGGCTTTAACAATTTGGCACTTTTTGAAAATCAAGTGCTTGCTGCCGTCGCTTTAACAAGTCCCTACTGCGGAGAGACCTTGTATGGAGAAGCGGCAAAAAAACTCACAAGTAAAGAATACTTTTTTATTAATTAATATTAATAAAAATTGGCAAAATTAATAATTTGTTGGATCAGCAATTTTCCGTCGACGATTAATGCTCCTTTGTGCTTTATGAAAAGCGGATTGTTCCCTCCAACAAAAGAACTTCAAAGTTTTGAAATTTTTCGTTCGCATTATGCATAAATTCTAAGAGGATATCGCACTCGTATGTTTGCCGGTCTTTGCGTTTTATAGGAACGTAGGCGTTCTGACTGGACAGGATATTGTGCAAAATATGACAAAAATCCTGTCTGTGTGATTTTTATTATATATACTTTTTCTTTGTTATGCTTGATTATCTATATCCTTCCATATATATAAATATATGCTTCTTCACCATCAAACTCTGAAAGTTATGTGCTTAACATGTGCCTCTTACGTTGCAGGAAGGATTTGCCTTGATCACATTTTTAAAAACAAAAGCTACGCCATCGCATTGACGAGACCCTATAGTGAGAAGAAGCTGCAAGTAAATCACAAATAAAGTACCTTTCTCGCAAAATCTTATAAAATATATACCTAAGTAAAAAAGGCTAAGGAAGCTCATTAAGTCCACGCATTCTTAGCTTTTAAATATTCACCTATTTAAAAGAATCTTTTCTGTAAAAGAATGATGCTTAAATGCGCTTTGAATTTCTGTAAATCGGTAATATTACCGTTTATTTATTATCCGTTCGCGAAGCATAATTGTAGGGAAGATGAGGCTAAATCACACATACCAACACTCACGCCTGCTACCCAGAGGGGTAGGCTGAGACTACGGACTTCCATTTGGCGCGATCCCGACACACCTCTCTCGCCTCCTTTACATGCATACTACGCATATACGCTCGTCGGTTAAGGGTACTCCTAATCTGGACCATTTTAAATCTATCGCCAATTTGGTCGATAAACCTTCGTGTAGGGCGTCCCTTCCCGACTCTGCCATCAATTTGCTTTGTCACTCTTTGGCTATGATATATATGATGAAGCTAAAGCCTCCCTATAATTGTACTTGGCAAAAAGACTGACGATCATGGCACACAATGACTCACACCTTCGACGATGCTATCCATCACTGGTCATGTGCAGACTAACAACACGCACTAAATTGCTCCATATAATACAAAATAACCTACTTTTTTTAAAAACGCCGGCAACGCATTAGCAGGTATTGATGTTGTTCATGGGTAGCAATAGTGACCATTAGATGAGCCGCAAGCTCGTTTCTCATTATCTTTAAAAAAAGAAAAGGGCGAAGTTACGTGAGACATATATTTTCTTTTTTTATAGGATAAGGGTGACAAACGAGCACACAGTCCACCTGATGGTAAGTGGTTGCTGTGGCCCATAGACATCTACATCTATCTTCGATTAAGAATCAAAATGCAGATGCGTTGCCACCCGTGAGGACTAAGATGGAATGCCTCGTTTACAGTAAAAAGGGTCTCCGGTTCTCTACACTCACCATATGAAACACAGCAGTGTTATGCTGCTATTTTACGCTGGTATTCTGTGAGAGCGTGGTCCTTCCCAGGTCGAGCCGACCCATTCGTGCTACAACTATACTATTAATATAGCTGCAGCATGGCTCTACCAGGTATAATATATGCTTTAATTTTGTCGTATCTAACAATGGGTCATATCCATAGTGTAACTTTACATAATCTATTTATAAAAGAGGATGAGTGAAACACCACCAAACGCACAGCATAATCCACTAGACGTAGAAATGTGAAATTTGGACTGCAGCTGTCTTTTATAACGTACTAAGAAAGGGTTATGAAAATTCAAACTCTAAGTGTACCTTCTTATATATAAGTAGGGTGTTACAATTTGTATATAACTTTTTATTACACGGGGCGATTGACTAGAAACTTACTAAACTGAGAAACTTACTTTGTTTATTATAAAAGTAAAATAAATCGGTATTTGCTATTTTTTAAAATAACTCCTTACCACCACGTGGTGCCCTTACGTGGTAGAGCCATGCTGCAGCTATATTAGTCGTATAATTGTAACACGAATGGGTGGGCTCGGCTGGGGAAGGACAACGCTCTCACAGAATACCAGCGTAAAATAGCAGCTTAACGCTGCTGTGTTTCGTATGGTGAGTGTAGAGAACCAGAGACCCTTTTTATTGGAAATGAGGCATTTCATCTTAGTCCTCACGGGTGACAACGCATCTACATTTTGATTTGTAATAGAGGATAGATGTTAATGTCCATGGGCTGCAGCAACCACTTACCATCAGGTGGACTGTGTGCTCGTTTGTCACCCTTATCCTATAAAAAAAACAGAGTTCAGAGGGTGTCAAATTTGTAGGAAAAAACATTGATTAACGGTTTTTAATTTTATAATTGGTGTATACTCTGGAATTAAAAATAACATTATTTTGCAAAATATTTATGTAATAATCATTCCAATATAACGCAATCGTGGGTTTATTTCTACAAATTCGGGTTAAAATTATTACTTATTTTCAATAAATATCGTTGCTCTCTGAGATCATTAATTTTCCGCCATCAAGGGTCCTTTGTTAGTTGAAGAAAAGCATGTTTTTCTTCTGAAAGACTTTAAGTAAATACGTTTTATGATACTTCTTTCAGGTTTTGGGCGAGTTTTAAAATGAGCGTCTAGTAATATTTTGTTAGAATAGTATAGAATGGAATAATTTTTATTGTATGTAGATTATTACATAATACTTATTGAAAGTCATTTTTTATTAAGCACTGGTTCAGAAAATACCACTGTCCTGGGAAGAACCAGTAAGAAATCATCAGGATTATATTAAAAAAAGATTCAAATCCCGGGTCGGGCCAATATAAAAATCAGATATTGAGTTTTTTTGTTAAGAAATTCTCAGTAGCAGAACGGAGTCAGCAATTGCGGTTTCACCCTCGTGCCTTGGATAGAAGGTAAAGCCGTTGTTGCAGCACCTGACCTCTCTCCGATTATATCTGCATGACGTCTTATCGGACTATGACCGTAAAGGAATAGATAGTACACCTGTGCTTGCGCCCGAGTGTATGGGCAGATGGCTAGTCTCCGTTGAGAATGGCCGCCGTTACCGAAGTTCATTCTGAAGGACATTTAAAGTATAAGATCACACGATATGTGGTATTGATATTATGTTGTCACTTGGCTGGGCTTCTTTTCGTAGTTAGAATCATATTTAATATTTGCAAAAATATAAATATTTGGTACTACCAGCTTATGATCTGTACAACGTGACATTAGATAAATCGGTGAATTTGGCTTGAATCCTGAAGTCAATTTTAAACTTATTGTCCTCAAATATTGGACCAATGTAAGATGGGACATTGAAAATGTTCTCAATGCACCCATTGAAATTGATGTGATCTTAAAATTAAAGTATCTTATCGTATGAACTATAATTGAAAAGCATTGATTATAAAGGTTAGTAGAAGACGTATTAAATAAAATAAAGAGTTAATGTACATAAATAATTATATTATAAACAAATTCTTATTTATATCAACTAAAAACAAAACACTATGAGGAGACTATGTGTAATGATATTGTAAAGTTACTTAAAATCATTTTTGTACGTGGTAGCGCCATGCTGCAGCTATATTATTAGTATAGTTATAGCACGAATGGGTCGACCGGGGAAGGACCACGCTCTCACAGAATACTAGCGTAAAATAGCAGCTTAACGCTGGTGTGTTTCGCATGGTGAGTGTAGAAAACCGGAGACCCTTTTTACTAGAAATTAGGCATCTCATCTAAATCCTCACGGGTGACAACGCAAAAGCATTTTCATTGGTAATCGAGGATAGGTGTAGATGCGGCCCATAGCAACCACTTACCGGTGTGTTCGTTTGTCACCCTTATCCTACAAAAAAATAACTCATTACTGATTACTCATAATATATTTCTTTTAAAGTTATAGCTAAACAGAAAACCTATTAAGTATATATAAGATACAACGATACTACGAGCTTTATTAGTAGTATAGTTGTAGCACGAATGGGTCGGCTCGACCGGGGAAGGACCACGCTCTCACAGAATACCAGCGTCAAATAGCAGTTTAACACTGCTGTGTTTCGTATGGTTAGTGTAGAGAACCGGAGACCCTTTTTACTGGAAACGAGACATTCCATCTTAGTACTCACGAGTGACAACGCATCTGCGTTTTGATTCGCAACGAAGATAAATGTAGATGTCTATGGGCCACAGCAACCACTTACCATCAGGTGGACTGTGTGCTCGTTTCTATAAAAAAAAACGACGGCATTTTACGTTCAAAAGATAGAAAGAAACATTTTTATTTGACGCTACATAATATGGTATAATTATGGTTATAATTTATAATTTTATTACATGTTATAAAAATCTATTGCAGAACATATTCCTCTCCATAGATTGCTTCATGGAGAGAGATTTTCATAGTACGAAATTCGATTTATTTACAATTTTCTATAGTCCAATCTGTATACAAGGTCCTAATAGGAGTACATTTTCCACTGTAGCACGCTTGGCAGGCAAATTTTCAACCGCAGTTTTTTTATTATTTTGACTTGTCATCAGAAGGATGTTGTTGCTCATCTCCCGTTTAAGTTTCCCACTTTCGCCTCTTGTGATGTCCATGGGAAGATATAAGGGACTGGAAATTCTTAAAACAATGCTACACGATCACACATATAATTACATCTTCATTTAATGTAGTAAAAATAGGCTTCTGGTCTCAGCATTAAGCTGCAGTGTTATAACCACAAAGCTTATCCCATCATAATGTAGCCACTCAATGTAGGGTAGATTAAAATCCTTGAAAATATATATTTTAGTATTTTCGTTACACATAATCTCATTTAGGAGTGAGCTGAAAAATAATTGATAGGCATTGAAGGGTTGATTTGGTGGTATGTACATAAATACCGCTGACAGCATGATATTCATTGTGTTGCTTAGAATAAAACTTAAAAGTATCATACAGTCAATAGTAGATGGAACACTTGTGATCTCGTCTTCACAGTGAAAAGTGGGCTTTAAAATCCATCGAGTACCATTTAGCCCTATGTGCACTGCAATCAGTACACCTCCACCGTCTGGTTTACCACATAGCTCCCGTATTTAATTGCATCTGTACGCTACATAACGTGAATCAATGAATTCACTATCTGCAATATTTGAGGTCTACCATGTTTCCGTGAGAATTATTATATCCTAATGTTCCAACAATATATTATTAAATAATGTATTCAACTTTGTCCTTAAACATCTACAATTCTGATAGTAAACCTGTATTTTATAAGCCATTTCCATAAATAGTATACGTTTTAAGACTTACTCGTAATAATTAAAAATAAATAAATATCGCATACATTTGTTAAAGTAATTTAGTTAATTTAGTTAGTAATTTTATAACGTTAATCGTGAATTGTATTAAAATGTAAACACAAAATATTAATTGTGACGGTGGCTCCAGAAAATATAAGTGGTAAAAGAATTGTACTAGTCTTAAACAACACATAGAGCAATGTAATACTAAGGGCTTGCAAATATATCTTATAAAAGACGTACCTTATTCAAATTATTTTCAAATTTGTTATGAGGTATCATTTTGTTTAGTTTTATATCATTAATATTGTTATCATACAGCGGAAATAGCAGACGTTTCGCTTGCACAAACCTATTACTAATAATTATTTCACAAGTAAATCCATCATTTGGTATCCTTTAGTTGAATTTTCGATATATCTTATCTCCCTCGTATAGCAAAAATAGCAGATGTTTCGCTTGCACGAACCAATTCAGTTCCGCGCTTGATCAACACAAATCTATATTCGCTCTATTTTAAAGTTTCACGAGTTTGACGAAACAAATTATTACTTTGAATAGTTAAGTGCTCATTAATATATGTTTTGAACGAATTCATGCATATTTATTTGCTCTTTTATGATTCCTTTTGATAGTCTTGCTGCGGAAACAAAGTTGTCACGCGTTGCTTGATTGAAAAATTTTATAATTACATTCTTCGGACGTGAAATCTTAGGGTTCATATGAGGTATACGATGAATTATAACTAAGTATTTAGTAGAAATTGGTTATTTTATGACTTTATAAATATTCTCCAGTATTTGCATTAAGTTCTCGCTTCGTTTTTCAGGCAGTTTAGTTATATTAATATTGCACTTTCGAGATTTATTTTCAAATTATACCAGTTTGGTTTCTAATTCAGGGATACGTGCTTTAGAGGCTTGTGTGGATTTAAGCTGCTGTTCTATCCTGGATACGCGCTTGCTGACACAATGAATTCTTTTGTCTAAATGATCGTATTTGTCACTGATAAATTTAAGCGTGGTTTACATTTCGTCGAAGTCGTTAAGAAATGTATTAAATAAATTTTGTTTCTTGTTTTGAGAACCAGGAATCAAGCTTGTTAAATAAACTGTTTTGAAGAGTTTTAAATTCTTGTTGTAGATCGGAAATTGCAGGCAGCACGCTACCTTTCCGAAATGTTACCTGAGGAGGATGTGATTCTTTTTCTTAAAATTTCAACGACTCGTCAACACTCATTTCTCCGGGTCTTAACTCTTGCTCAGTTTCACACTCTTGTGTAAATATACTGTTTACAGTTGTCTGTGGAAAATCTCTACAATGCGCTCGTTAAACTCTCTTGTTAACTAGGATGCTTTACGCGAAACTTCATTTATACGAGTAGTTAGTTAGTTAGTTACATAAATAAAAAATAATAACGTAACTGTTACTGGACACTATCAGCAATTAAAAACTATCCTCTCCGTAAAAAAAGATTATGCTTTAAGAAATATCTACTATAAATTTTGAATAAAATTATGTAAATACCAAAAATGTTTAATATTCTTTTTCACAATTTTAAAATAGTACTTAATATTTTTACTTATTTGACTATTCCGATGATATTCCGGACGTCAGTCTGAGCGAGATTAGAGATAATTACGATTTTTGAAGCCTTAGGTGTAACAGTTGAAATTTTTGAAAAACAATAGGTTTAGGGGTTCTTTTTTGCGTTTACAATATTTTTGCTATTTTAAACGAACTCCTTATAATTTCGGGCGTTTGAGACACTTGCGATTAAATATTACCTGGTTAAAGTTTTAACGCAAGCTGTCGCTTGATCGACGTGGATACTCCTTAGAAGTTTTAAAATATTCACTGCACTCAATGGATCTACCAAAAACACACAGAACATGCTTAACATGTTCCTAGTATAATAAATAGTACAAAAACAATGGCTAACCCTACGATCACACAACAAGATAATACAGTCCAATGAATCGAAACACCAAACATTAAATTAAAACCTTTTAGAAAAGAATGCAATATAGGTGCCAATAAAACCAACAAGGTATTATTTATTTCTGAGGATACGTTTTCAAAAACCGAGATATGCCACGACATTTCCCTGAATTGTGGAATTTTATAGCTAATAAGCAATAGGAATAAAAAAAATAGTAAACTTTAAAAAAAACGACTACCTACTGCGGAATTTAAATAAGGGAAGAAGATTTTAAAGCAAATAATTATACTACTATACTTACTTACTTATCTTCATGCACAATCCCTGACGGGGTAGCCAGAGAGAACAGATCGCCAAGTGTCACGATCCTTACATACCTCTTTCGCTTCTTTCAGATTCATTATCTTCTTCATACATGCACGTCTAGGTATCCGAGTACTCTTGACCCTACCCTCTTCGAGCAATTTGCTCACATGGTCTTCGAAAGTTAGTCTCGGTCTACCTCGACACCTTTTAATATTAAATTTCGCGCTATATATTTTCTTCACCATTCTGTCTTCACTCATTCGCTCAACGTGCCCAAACCACCGAAGCACGTCCTTATCAATTTTTGTGATAAGGTCATCTTTCAAACCTGCCATATTGCGAATCTCTTCGTTTCGCTTTCGGTCGGCCATGGTAACGCCGCACATTTTATGAAGAGATCGCATCTCCACTGCATTCAACTTGCTTTTATGCTTCTTCTGGCATACCCAGGTTTCGCTGCCATATAACAAAGTCGGTACCAACACTGCGTTATGTATTGCAAGGCGTGCACTCTTCACTACGCCTTGCCTTTTGACTAACGCAGTCAGGGCACCATTGACTTTGTTCCCGGCAGCGACACGCCTGTCCACATCTAAATCACATCATTATACTACTATAAAATATATATACCTAATAATAATATACAGGTTGTTCGGAAGATGGGCGCAAATCCTGAATGGGCTGATGATACCTTAATCCATTTAGAACATATAAAGGTAAACTTGTTATAGACGAAGTCTGCTCCTTTTTTAAATTTAATTTCTATGTTTCTTAGTTTTGAGTTATTTGGATTATTTTTCCAATTACGATATAATTTGTCCCTTTTATCACAAAGACGAGTAATATTGTCATCATTTCAAGGCAAATTAAACTGTTTAGAGGTCTTTTTATTTAATTTGTAGGTGTAAGTATTAGTTGCGGAATTTTTTGCGGTCTGAAAAGAATTATATATAAAATTTAGAATCTCGTCTGGGGACTTCATATCTTTAGACTTTGACCAATCCACATTTTTAGTTCCTTATAAAAATCTCGTAATCAATCAGTCGTTTTGTTACATCCTGTAAACGCGTGAGTGTTATAGGTGCGTCATCGACGCACGCAAAGATCGAATCCATCGATGATCGGCCAGTACAACATCGAGCACCGCCGAGAATGGATGTAAGGTGGGGAAACGGGCAAATATGTGGTCTAAGCAAGACTTAGTAATTAAATTTTGTTTAGTTTCAATTCTTGTGTATTCCGATATTCCACACATCAATCCGTGCTCGCTGAGTGCTCCTACATAAACATCCTTGTATGAGGTTGGAGTTTTTATATCTATGTTAGTGTCACCGATTAAAAGGAAGTTGTGTTCCAATTCAAACTTAGAAATGTACTTGCTTATTTCACTTACAAACAGTTTTTTATTTGTAGATGGTGTTATGCTATTGTTGCCACGATTGGGATGCGGGTTAGCAACGCAGTTTTTGTTTTAGTCCTTATTAGGAAGGCGCTGCGGCCCATCATCCATATCTATTACATACCCGATCTCCTAACTACAAGAGCAATTTCATTAATTACTACGTCACTTGATTGTCAAGTGCTTGTAAAATTTCAATCCAACTGCAGCAGTGATAAAAGCATGGACTTATTGTTAGATGTCTTTCTTGTTTAAGGTTTAACAACAAAAAATAAAAAAAGTAAAATTATAGCCTATATTTTAAAACAAGAACCCAATTTCGATAAATTGGTTATTTACTAGGATTTTTACTTTCCTTTCCGGAGGCAACTTATATACAGAATTTTCAAGCAAACATCCAGTTTGTTGGCATTATAAATACTTGTACCGAGCGGGATTCGAATCCACGGTCCTTAGCGCTGCAACAAACCGGTGGTAGGGCTCTTTTCTGCCGAGGAGTTCTTCTGAGCAGGTAACATCTCAAGCATGTATGCACTGCTATTTCGTTCTGAAGGTTATAGAAAACGAGTATAATTAGAGGCTGTAAGGTTAATTATCAGAGATAATAACGTATCTGCGGCCTTTTTATATATATATATATTTTTAGGAGAAAAGCTCTGATGTCTTTTTTTATTCAAATATCGTATTAACTTGACCTGTATGTATCTATGTATGAATGTTCAAATGAAAATTCAATTTTCACTTACTTCTAGACTTTTGAATAATCTGAAATTTTGCAGACCTGCGACAATACAATTATTTCATGATTACCACCCTGAATTCTCAGGATCATGACACAGCTCATGATTAAGGCAAGTTGTTTAAGTTTTTAAACTGTAATGTTTTTTTTTTAATGTTTTTTTTAATGTTACCTCCACACTAGGAATTTTTATCTTATCGAGTTTATGTACATAAAATTCACATGAACAAACATCCAGACCTGGTACAATTATTTGTAGGCCATATAAATACTTGATTCGTGCGGGATATAAGCCCGCGGCTCTCAGCGCTGCAACTCATTGAAAAGCTACTTCACTGCCACGTAGCCATCAATATGTTGGTACAGAAAAGTTTAAATTTATTAAAAAAATCTGCTGTTCCCTGCGGCGCGTAATATGTTACGATTGGATTTCATGGGTTTTAATTGTTTTTGCGCGGATGCCTAATGCTTTTTCTAAAATAAAAGTAGCCTAAATTTCTCCATATAACATCAGCTATATGTCAGTTAAAGTCCTGTGAAACTCGGTCCAGCCGTTTTGGAGATTAGCCGGAACAAACAGACAGACAGATAAACTGACAGACAGACAGACAGACAATTTTTAAAATAGGTTTCTTGTTATAAGTACCGTATGTACTTTCATATGTATTTAGTAAAAATATGTTACTTTGACATTACAAACAGACACTTCAATATTATTTATTTGTATAGATAATATTAGTGTTTGTTAATAATAAGGTCGGGCAAACAGTTTCTGCTATATATGTACTAAGTTTGTATATTGCAAGTATCTGGCTGGTTTTAATATCAATACATAAAGAACATTAAGAAAAGCAAAAAAAAAAAACGCTTTTCCGCCATTTTGCAATTGTTTTTCTGTCCACAAAGATAAGTGAATCTAACGGAGAAATTCGATAAATTCTGAAGTTTTTCACGTGGTGGAGCCATGCTGGAGCTATATTAATAGTATAGTTGTAGCACGAATGGGTCGACTCGACCTGGGCAAGACCACGCTCTAGCAGAATATAAGCTTAAATAGCAGCTTAATGCTGCTGTGTTTCATATGGTGAGTGTAGAGAAGAGACCTATTTGACGGGAAATGAGGCATTCTATCTTAGTCCTCACGGCTGACAACGCATCTGCATTTTAATTCGCAAACGAAGATAGATAGATGTCTATTGGTCACAGCAACCACTTACCATCAGGTGTGCTCGCTCGTCACCCCAATTCTATAAAAAAAGTTTTATTAAAAAGGGGGAAAATGAGACTCAAATCGCGAAAAAAAAATTGTAACGTTTATGGTCCTAATAAAGTGTTAGTAAGAGTAGCACAAAATTGATTCAAGCCTTTTCAGTCCGGGAATTTTGATGTCAAAGATGCAGCTTATTCTGGTCGTCCTCATACGGATAAAGTCATTTTTTAAAAACCGGAGCAAGATCGGCGTATTAGTAGTTACGACATAGCCGAGGAATGGAAATTTGATAACAAAATAGATTTGACCCATTTGAAAAAGTCTGGCCATACAAAATAGCTCGATATTTGGGTACCATACGAGCTCACGGAAGATACTCATATCTTATGAATCGCGTACTCATTTGCGATTTTCTACTGAGACTTAATGAAACCGAAAAACATTTGAAAAAATTGATCACTGGTGACGAAAAGTGGATCACCTATGACAAGAATGTGCGAAAAAGATCATGGTCAAGGGGTAGACAAGCTCCACAGACTTTAGCGAAATCCGGATTAACTATCTGTTTAAAAACGCTGCGTTACTATTGATAACGGATTAAGGTCGCTTGTGTGAAAGCTAGCAAGTTGCTAATCAATTAGTATCGCCAATGATGGATTGTAGTATCGAGAGCAATGACCGGGTACTTTGACCTAATTGCGAGAACAAGGTCATTGTTTGTAATATTGCGAACGAAAGATGAGCAACTAAAAAAGAAAATAAGGGAAAGACAGGTAAATGCGTAAATATTTTTTATTAAAATGTAGTACATAATCTTATTATAGAGCCGTGGTAGCTCAGTGGTTAATTACTATTACTCGAGTAACCCGGGTTCAATTCGGTTCGGTCGGTGCAATGAAATCGATAAT
The DNA here is from genome assembly GCA_963668995.1 of Parnassius mnemosyne. Lineage (NCBI taxonomy): Eukaryota > Metazoa > Arthropoda > Insecta > Lepidoptera > Papilionidae > Parnassius > Parnassius mnemosyne. The sequence continues at coordinate 45,663,545 of CAVLGL010000046.1, read as the reverse complement.
TTCAGTTTGAAGAGAAGTTTACCACAGTCCGCCGGTGAATGAAACACTACGAGAAAAGTAAATCTGTAAAATAAAATATTTTAAGAACATATTGTGAAGTCTACCAACATGTGGAGCGGAGCGGGGGACCAACTGATCCATAACCATCTCTAAAATAAGATGTGGTTCGTGACTTTGAGTGTAGTGAAGTATCGTAATGCAGTGTAACGGTTGTAAAGTAATCTAATCTTAGGTTTGATTCTAAGACATTGTAGGATCTCGTCCATTACACGATCCAGGCCATATGTGTCTTTGGAGACCTATGTTCAGTAGTGGTAATACATATTTAGGCACGACCATAAAATGCTGGCCAGATCAAGAGTAAAGTGTCTCTAGGGAAGCGACTTATCTGTGGTAACGTGGCAACCGTGATTGTTTATAGGTTTTTTTTTTGGAAAATAACATCATCGGGAAATCGTACCATATTTTTGCGACGAATTGCTAACGATCTACTTAAAATATTTTCTTGTATATTATTGGAACTCTCGCATATTTGCGCCATCCATCATGATTGCGTCTGGATGATCTTCTTTCGCCTAAACATATATAATGTATATGTGTCAATATTCAAGGAGAAAACTGGAATTCGTTTAAATGGAAAAAGATGTCACCCGTATATTCTCTTAACGGCCACTGTGACATCGTTATTAATTAAGTAGTCCGTTTTACTTATCAAATAGAATATAAAATAAAAATCTTTAATTCATAAATATTTTTAGTGAAATATTATAAATAATATCTTACAGGCACTTCAACTTTGAAATGTCTACTAAGTACTAACTAGCACAAATTCCGTGAACATAATATTTGTGGCAGTGCCGCGTGGCCGGAAGCACAGGGTACCTTTTTATGGCACGGACTATGTAAGTTTGAGCCTGTGGTCTCTGACACGTATTGCATATAACCGAGTTGACGTCTCTCCTAATACGTAGTACATTTAATTTCAATGCCCAAACAGAATGATTTTGCAAAGCTTGCTTTTAAAAAGTTACATCGCCAACATCCGCTCTATAAAATAAAATGTGTCTTACCTAGTATGAAGAGCACCTCCCGCCCTCCCTCAATTGCGTGCACTATCCCGGAATCGGCTTTTCTCATTTTTCGTGGGGACAGTTTACATACATAAATTTAACAAGAACAATCATCCAAACCCGGAACAATGCATGCCATACAAACACTTGTTCCGTGCGGGATTCGATCCCACGGCTTTTAGCTTTGAAACTCATTGCTAAGCCACTGCGACACGGAGTCGTAATTATGTGTAAATATCACAACCCAAATCTTAGGAATCAGTTTTAAAAACTAAGCAATACACACTCAATGTTTAATGATTAATAGAAAGTCACGTTCCAAATTAGGAATGGATCTAGCCGGATCATGTGGTCCCAATTATTCGGACGGGAGCCAGTACGGCAACAATTCAATTAGTGTCGCCAATCCATCGTGGGACGCGATTATTCACCTCGTCATTAAATGGGGCAGGTTGGTGTTATAAATGTTAAATTATTACTAATTCATGATACAAAATTTTCTACAATCGGTTCATACATTTAATATTTTAAATGAACTTTGGTAAAACATTAAATATACATAATAATATGTGGAGTTTTGAGGGAAACTTGACCGCCAATGGATTGCTGCTGTTGTTTTATTGTATAAACTAGATGTTCCCCGCGACTTCGCCCGCGCATTATTTATTACGCTTAGATTTGGTGGGTTTTAATTTTTTGCGCGGTACCCTAATTCTTTTTCTAAAATAAAAGTAGCTTAAGTCTGATCGGTCTAGCCGTATCGGAGATTAGCTGGAACAAACAGACAGACAGACCGACAGAAAGACAGACAGATTTTTTTTTAAAATCGTGTTTTTGTTATAAGTACCGTATATACTTTCATATGCATAATATAGTAAAAAGCTGTTATCTCGACATTACAAACAGACACTTCACTTTTAATTTATTTATATAGATAACGATTTAAAGTGGACTTAGTGGTAAGAGTGGCGTGATTTTGTGTATTTAATGTGAACTGCGCATGTGAACTATTAGTGGAAACGATGAAACAAGTGCTCTCATGGTGATTTGAACCTCAAGATAATGTGTCTGCTTAGCCACCTTGAGATCTGTCGTTATCGACGGTCTGCTAGGTCAAGCTGCCGTTAAAATCTATCAAAAACTTTGCAATGTCGCATCAACATAAAGTTAAGATGTTTTTAACAAATTATTATATATGATAATTTATTATTACTTAACATTTCCGAAAGTACAACAGTACGCGTCCAATACAAAGATGAAAATATGTATGAACAAATCAACTACTATTTAGTATAGTGTGACGGATATTTTAAATTGGAAAATTGAGGTACAGAGTAAGATAAAAGTTTACCGCCAACGAATACGAATAAAATAAAAACAATATAATACCATCGGCTATATTTATAGGTACATTTATAAAAAAAAATCTTAATTTTTTTAATAAAAATTAAAATCCTTTAGCTTATGAAACCTGAAAAGTGACATGATTAAAACTCCTCGAGGTGGATTCCGCTAGTATATTGCAGATATATCCTATATTTATAATTTTAATAAACTGTAATTTTTGACTTTTGTAGTTTTAATTAATACTGTTTATTAAAATACCCAGTGGCGTAGTGTCCGCTTACCGTAAGTATTGTAAAAAGTTGCTTTGAGAAAGGCCACTAAGACCTCATAGTTCCGATAAATGGGGGTATATGATCCTGCATAACGTAACACAACATACAAATACCCAGAATGGTGTTGGTGAACTGTTGACGAAGTTCACGTAGCTCCTCTCTTTTTCTACAGTCATCAAAAAGGAGACGGTACTAAATTCGACTCTATGTTTTTATGTGTGCTACCTCATAACTTTTTACTAGGTGTACCGATTTCGATGATTCTTTTTTTATTTGAAAGCTGGTGCTTCACAAGTGGTCCCATATATTTGATCAAGGTCTCACCAATAGTTTTGGAGGTATTCTTAATAATTTATACTGAAGTCGGTTGTACAAAATTTTTAATTCTTAATTATTAATTTATTCAAGCCAGTACTTTACTACTACGAGTACACCGCCTACTGGTAAGGGGTGGTGAAGTTGAGGATAGTAAAGAGCACTGACTATAATTAACAAAAGTCTATCACATTGTAATCGAATGGAAAGACAAATTCTGGCAACTTATTCCACTCTTTTGTTATTTTTTGTACGTGGTAGAGCTATGCTGCAGCTATATTATGGTTGTAGCACGAATGGGTTGGCTCGACCGGGGAAGGACCACGCTCTCACAGAATACCAGCGTAAAATAGAACCTTAACGCTGCTGTGTTTCGTATGGTGAGTGTAGAGAACCGGAGACCCTTTTTACTGGAAACGAGGCATTCCATCTTAGTCCTCACGGGTGACAAAGCATCTGCATTTTGATTTGTAATCGAAGATAGATGTAGATGTCTATGGGCCACAGCAATCAATTCCCATCAGGTGGACTGTGTGCTCGTTTTGTCACCCTTATCCTATAAAAAAAAAAACTTTACATACTTGTTGTGTGTGCATACGGGATCATTGATACTTACCGGGATTTTTATAGTAGATTTAAAATACTATCTACACCATCGCCGCGCTGCTGAGTACATGATCCTGTGCTTATAGTTAGTTACACTAAAATTTTATTTAAAGAAGAGGGGGCAAACGAGCATGCGGCTCACCTAATGGTAAGTAACTACCGCCGTCCATGAACAACTGCAATTTCGTTATTTGTATAATTTCTTTTCTAGAAACCCTCGTGTAGTGGCGGGTAAGAATACTCACTACCTACATATCTTCCCATGGGTGTCGTAAAACGCGACAGAGGGAAACTGAGGCAGAGGATAGGCAGTAGCGTCTTTTCGATAACAGCAAAATAACCAGAGGAATTGCAGATGCGTTGTGGCCTTTAAATGAGTTAAAAGGAGTAGGCTCTTTTATTGAAGGTCCCTAAGTCATATCGGTCTGTAAAAATCTCTGGTGGTAAACGATTCCACAAGGAAGTTGTGCGAGGAAGAAAACTTTTTCTAAGTCGCATAGAGTATATATAGTCGCATACATCATCCAAATGGTATGGATGGTATCGCGAGTTTTGTCGCGATGTGCGATGGCGAAATTGAACGGCTGGAATTAGTCGGAACAATTTCTCATAGAACTTCCCGTGGTATATGCGATAAAATACGCAAAGAGATGCAACATCTCTACGTAATGCCAGTGAGTCAAGCCGATCGGAAAGAACTCGGTCGTCGACGATTCGAACCGCTCTGCGCTGGATGCAGTCAAGTGGAAGGAGATGGCACTGCGGAGCCCCTGCCCAGAGATGGGAACACTATTCCATGTGAGGCCGAACTTGTGCCTTGTAAAGTTGCAGGCGGTGTACCGGCATGAAATACTGTCCCGTTCTGCTGAGTACGGCTGCGGCAAAAAGGGAAGTGCCTTGAAACTGAGGGGATACGACAAAATGGTTATTTTTAGTGGTAAAAGCGCAAACTCGTTTTCTGGGGATTAAACCCGACTAGATTTAGTCGCTCGCAATCCGAGACTTTGTTCAGCAAAGACTCGACTTCAGACATAAGTTTATTTCGCTACTCTGCGACGTTTTCCGGAGAAATACTGGTACGGCCGGTGTATAGAGCATCACCAGTGCTGTCATCTGCATAGCAATGTATGTTACCGGTTTGCAAAATATCATTGATATGCAGAAGAAACAGCGTTGGTAATAACACGCAGCCTTGTGGAACACCAGCGTTAATAGGCTTATAATCGGAGTACGCACCGTCTAATACGACCTCGATGCTCCGATCAGCCAGAAAACTGGTGATCCAATTGCACAATTTCTCGGAAAGCCCATAGGAAGGAAGCTTCAAAAGAAGTGCTTTGTGTCAGACCCAATCGAAGGCCTTCGCTATGTCCTAACCTAACTAACGACCAATGCCTCCTCCTTGGACTCGATTTACTGCGCCCATCTATGTGTTGGGTAAACAAGAAGATCACCAGCTGAGCTACCCCGCCGGAAACCGTATTGGCAGTCACTAATCAGCGGGTGCTCCTCAAGGTATCATTTGGAGTGACTCCTATGTGTCCCTCCCCGATGAGGTGTACGGCTTGCTAATTTATCACGTCACTTGTGGCCTACATAGCAGTACCACTGGACATTACAGACTGATGGGGAATGGTTTTGAGCTTCTAGTTTGATAGAATACTCGCACGAATAACTTTTTAATAGTGTTGAGAAGTAACAAATAGCTTCTACTTGGTGGTTAGTTACCAGGACAGCTCTTATTATCAAACAGACGACAGACGAAACTATCGTCTTGTGTGGTATCGACAGACGAATCTTGTTAACGCTAGAACAAGATTCGTCTGTCGAAAGCCATGGTCCCCTCCCGTTGTAGATAGTATTTGCCAAAATGTCACGTTTGTCCTATCTTCCGTACCCTTAACTGCTACCCTTGGCCGGAATGGCTATTTTAGTCTGGCGTAGACGTGATGTATAAACTACCCTCTAACGGAAAGATGATTTTTTTCTAGAATTTTCAATAACCCCTTACAATAATGATGAGATAAAATAATATGATTGCTTCTTTTAGGCCACTACCACATGTCAATTGTAATAAAACAAGTACACAAACAAAAACAAAGTGAATCTTTAAGTCAGAGAAAAGAAACCAAGTCAGAACCAAGTAATTGCGTAAAAATGATATACAGCACATTACAAGACGATAACAAAGTGCTACGAAAAAGGAAAAGTGACATAGAGTATACGGAACATGTATGCAACAGCCGGTGAACGTGACTGAAGTTCCCCTCAACAACTGTTATTTATACCCAGAAAACCATATTCATACGCGAAATAAACGCATCTGTTGCTCTGTTCTATGTTATAAAACACAAGGTGTCACTAGAGACTGCGAATTAATATTTTGTGAGCTATCTCCTATCAGCGTGTAAACAATCCTCTAGATAGGCCTTCCTTCCAGCGGAGACAAGCCATCCACGCAAGACAGGAGTATAGTGCACGATTGTAGTTCGATTGGACGGCAATCCGATACGACCGCAGTGAAATTAGGCACTAGATTTAGATAGTAGTGTGTACTGGCGGTGTAAGAATATGCACTACCCCATATCGTCCCTGGGTTGTCATAACAGCTGACAGGGGAAAACTGAAACAAAAAATAGGTAGTAGCATCTTCCTGATAACAACTCTCAATAATTAAACAAACTGCGGCCTTGCCAACCCACCTGCCAAGCGTGGCAATATTGCAAAATTCCCCGATTAAACAATTTTTAATGATGACCAATGTTCAGGAGTGCACTTTAATAGGCTGTGATGGAATCAATAGAAACATGACTAAGTTGAGAAAAATATCGTTCATGTCGACAAAATATTTTAGTTTTCATCGAATATGAAATATCAAGGTTCTATCAACAAAGTTTAACGAGTTTGGGAGTTCATCTTTTAACAAGGTTTCATAGGTGTTTTTTTATGTGTGACAATCACACTTATGTACATACGGAAACCAATTAAAATATTACTTCGTGAACAATAAAAATATTGTTCCACGATCAACTTGATATCAAAATAGCCGCTGTAACTGATAAAGCGTTCACGAACGATCTAAGTGCCAATTTCGGTACGAGCGTAGTGGTAACTTTGTGTAATCGATTTATTTTCGTAATTTTTTTTCATCAAAATTAAATGAAACGCTCATGAGGCATGCACTTTTGGAGTTTTCAATTTTTTTAAAGACTACTCGCGCACTAAGATTTTCTCCTGTATCGTGAAGGCAGTTTACGTACATAAATTGCACAAGGCCAAACATACAGACCCGAAACAATTATTTGTAGAAAAAACTTTTAGAAAAATTTTTACTTCGCAAATATCCGCGTTATAAAATAAAATGATGTGTCTTACCTAGTATGAAGAGCACTTCCCGCCCTCCCTCATGTTGCGTGGCAAACGCAATTCGACGGTACTCAATTCGACTGTGTGTATTTTTATGTGTGTTACCTCATAACTTTTTACTGGGTATACCGATTTCGATGATTCTTTTTTCGTTTGAAAGCTGGTACTTCTCGTGTAGTTTTATATGAATTTGATTAAGGTCAAACCAATAATTTTTGAGTTATTCTTAATAACTTATATTGAAGTTGGCTGTACATTTTTTTTATTTTAAATTATTATATTAAGGGTAACAAACGAGTACTGAGTCTACCTGATAATAAGTGGGTGTTGTAGCCCATAGACATCGACATCTATCCTCGATGAAGCATCAAAATGCAGAAGCGTTGTCACCCCATCTACCTTATACAGAATGCCTCGTATCTATTGAAAAGATTTCACGGTTCTCTTCACTTATAATACGAAACACAGCAGCATTAAGATGCTATTTTACGCTGTATTCCTGTGAGGGCGTGATCCTTCCTAAGTCAAGTTGACCCATTCGTGCTAAATCTATAGTATCCATAAATAACTGCAACGTAACTCTACCACGTATAAAATTACTGTCAAGAGCCCAAAATTATATAATATTACTGCGGTTTCCATCCTGCCACCCAAACTGTTGTTTTGTTTAACACAGCGGACTTTTGATAAGCTGTATATAATATTATTATATCAATAAATGTAATATCCGATTCATGAATTTGGGAACTGGGAAGCACGACATATTTCTCGCGATTATAAAAAAATATTAAATTTACATTTTGTAACAACTTACTGCAACATTAAATGCAAAATAGTCGCATCTAAATTTACAGGAGATATTGCCGAGGTATATTGACTAAATAATAAATATGCTCGCATTTACATACACAGTATTTTACTCATACATATTTACATTGTCAGGGCGTTAATTTAAAAAGCTTACTCTACGGGATGCAGGGCATTTATTAAACGTATGCCATAAAGTGAGGATATCTGTAATTACTAGAGTAACCGACCCGACCAGTAGCCGCATACTGGTAATAAAAGTGAAGGGCGGTCTCGGACTGGATGGAGTGACGGCCTGGTTAATGATGCAGGAGTTGGATGGATGTAGGTGACTCGGGAGCGTGCTTTATGACATTCCTTATAGGTGCTTATTCAATAGAGGCTTGTTTTTTTTACTATTCTAAGCAGCGTTTGACTATTATCCCACCTGATGTGTAAGTGGTAATGCAGCCGAAGATGGTGAAGCGCACTAATTGCTACTTGTGATGGCTTGTAATGTTGATGAAAATGCCATAATTCTTCAATTTATTCTCAACAAAGACTCAAAATGTAGACGCGTTTTCAACTCTGAAGACTAAGATGGATTGCCTCATTTCCAGTATAAATGGTCTCCGGTTCTCTACACTCACCATAAGAAACACAGCAGCAGCGTTGAGTTACTTTTTAATGCCGACATTCTGTGAGAGCGTGGTCCTATTTCGGTCGAGCCAACCTATTTGTGCTACAACAATAATATAGCTGTAACGTGGCTCCACCACGTATAGAATGTAATGTATGTATGGATGAGTCAAATAGACAAATTATAATGTCATAGTTTTCTCTTATCGTATCTATGATCATATATGTCGAATTTTGACGTCCATTACGAATATTAAAATGAGCAGAACCATGAACTACATCGGAGTCATCGGTTCTGCTATTGAGTTTATTCATGACAAATCACTATCACACCACAATAAAACAGCAATTCACTTATTATTTCTAATTAGAACAGTTTGTTACACAGAAATATAATAAAGTTCACAGTAATCAATAATAAACAGAAATAATAACACGATTTACTTATTCAAAGCTTAAATTACTCACAGTATTTTCTTTCGACCTTAACACCTCAAGCTCGGACCAAAGAATGACCGTTCCAATTATTTTTCGGTAAAGGTGCACAACGCCATCACTTCCGCGCGGTCGTAAAGATGCGCGGGCCAATGGCGTTCAGGTTTAAATCAGTTTAACTACTTTTAATCTAAATCGAAGTATAAAGAGTTTATTGTTTGAACTCATAGTAAGCCTGTAGCTACTAATAATGAAAGACAGAATTTCTTAAGATTAGAAAACAATGATTGCTAATTATTAAACAATTATTACTCAGTTGAAACTCGAATGCAATAATGATTACAGGATAGTCAAAACAACTACATTTAAAATATTTATAATTGAGCTTTTAAAATAATGTAATAACTATTTCACTAGTATTTATTTTACGTGGAATAATTAAATTACAAATATTACTAGGTAACAATGCATTAAATCATTAATTAAGATTTCATTTGAAGACCGAAGCGCATGCGGCGACACGGCCATTCTGATATGCGATGCGTGCCCTGCAGCGCTTAATCTTTCTTGTGTAGTTGTTTCTGAAATAAATTATAGAAATATTTTTGAGGCTAGGTACTTCAGTAGTAAACCTAAGCACAAAGTTTAATTAAGCTGTTCACTACGCGGGCACAGCCTGTACGAGATATGTGTAGTTAGGTTAATATTGTAACTGCTCATTCCACATGACAACAGCTATAAAATAAATTCGGTCATTGGTCGCCTCCACACTCCAATAACATCTTTAATTATTATAATACATTTGGTTATTATGTAACTGCTCATTCCACATGAAACAGTTTTAAAATAAATTTGGTTATTGGTCGGCTCCACACGCAAATAACATCTTTAACATTGTATTTGGTTATTGTACGACTCAACACGTCAATAACATCTTTTTTTTTAAATATGTTACGTGATAATGTATGTGTGATTGTTAAGTAAGAACATAACATGAAAGGTTCTCACCAGGATGGAATCCATAGCTTCCTGTGTTCCTTTAATCAACTATTGAGTGGTTCTTGTCTGTACTAGCACTAACTAGTTTTGACGCAGATTGGGTTGGTGATGGTGCTGTCTCCAGCGTATTAACAATGCCGGATGCTCCTTGATGCTCGTCTCTGTCTGTGGGCGACACGGCCGCCTGGGGGTTTACGACTGCACCCGGTTGTGGGGCACGTCGTAACTGGTCATGCGCGACTTTACGGGGCCGACCATGGTGACTGACAACTTTCTTCACGAGGTATCTGTCGTTATCGAGCACTCGATGAATTTCATAGGGCACGCTAAACTTGAGGTCCAACGAAGTCTGGTTTCTGGGATTATTTTTTATTAAAACGAAGTCTCCCCGTTGGAAGTTATGTACCTTAGCCCGTCCTTTGTCAAACCTGAGTTTGTCTTTTGCTGACGCCTCGGTCATCCTTTGTTGCACATGACATTGCAATGCATCGTAATCGATGGATGTGGTATCAAAATTGACCAAATTAAGTAGCTCGGGGGGTACACAGTTTGATCGTCGGGTGAGAAGTGTAAGAGGAGTAGTACCTGTCGTTCTATGTACGGTACAGTTGAATGCCAGTTGTAAGCTCTCCAGCGCTGTATGCCATTCTGGGGTCTCGTAATTCTTAATCATAATGAGTGCGTTCTTTAGAGTTGACATGACCCTTTCTACCTGTCCGTTTGCTCTGCTGACGCCTGGTGCAATAGTGTGTATATTGATACCAAATCTGTAGCAATAATTTTTATATTCACCTAAATATTCACGCCCACCATCCACAATAATTTGCCTAGGTGTTCCAAAAAGATGTATAACTTGCTTTAATGCTCCAAGTGTGCTATGTGGGCTTTTGTCATTGCAATAGCGCAGTAATACATACTTTGAGAACGCATCTATGGTCACAATGACATATTCCTGATCATTAGGTGTGCCAAGCTTTCCCGTAGCATCCATATGTATAACTTCAAATGGCATAGTAGGCTTTGAAATTGGATGCATTTGTACTTGCGTTGCTCCAGATGTTTGCTTCGATGTTCTGCAGATAACACAGTTATTTACAAAATCTCGGATGATTGTAGTCATATTCTCAAAGTAGTAAGTCTCTCTAATTTTATGAAGAGTTTTCTCCCATCCTGGGTGCTTGAGGGCAGTGTGGTATGTGTTTATTAGACTCCACTGAAAGGACTTTGGTACTACAGTTAATTTTTGTACACCTAAAATCGGATCTGATCTTTCACGCTTAAGAACGTTACTTTCAAGCAAATATCCTGGAACGATATCACCGTTGTGTAAAGAGTCGGTGACAGGATGGAGCTGGGCATCTCGTCGCTGTTCTACGTTAAGCCATTCCAAGTTTCTTGTCATAACATTAACATTCAGCGAAAGCGGATTTCTGCTAAGGAAATCAGCATGTTGCATTCGTTCACCTTTTCTGTATTCTATGTCAAATTCAAAATTTTGGAGATAGGACCACCACCGGTGTATGCGAGGGAGAAGGTCTTGTTTGTGCTTTGAAGCTCTTAGTGCATTGCAGTCCGTGATCACTTTAAATTTACGTCCGTACAGAAAATGTCGGAAGTGTTTAATGGCGCGAACTACTGCCAGCGTCTCTAGCTCATATGAATGGTACCTACTCTCAGCGTCTGTGGTACGCATACTAAAGTAGGCTACGGCATGTTGTCGACCGTTAATGATCTGAATTAGTATTGCCCCAAAGCCGAGGCTACTAGCATCGGTAAATAATTCTATAGGTTCACCTTCTCGAAATATTGTGAGGACTGGTGAACAAGTAAGGTGGTGGATGATCTTCTGACGTACCTCTTCGTGAACGTTAGTCCATTCCCATTTAACACCTTGTTTGGTAAGGTTATACAGAGGGACCATAACTCTAGCAAAATCAGGAATGAAGCGGCGAAAATAACCAGCGAGGCCGTTAAACTGGCGAACTTGTTTTACGGTAGTTGGGACGGGAGCTTTTATTAAGGCATCAATCTTTTTAGGGCTTGGACGGACTTTACCATTTTCCATGATGTTGCCAAGATACTCAATAGAACGTTTGAAGAAGAGACATTTTTCTATGTTGATAGAGAATCCAGAATCACGTAATGCGATTAGGATTCTTTCCAAAAACGAGAGACCACAAGAGTAATTGCGGCATTTACTAATGACATCATCAATATATACTTGTGCGACGCTATCGTTATGACCATTGTCGGAACTGCCTGGATTTAAGAGCGGTCCTAGCGCACGGTTTATACATCTTTGGTACACTGATGGTGCATTACAAAGGCCAAACGGCATGGTCAGGTATACATAAAGACCATCAGGTGTTACGAAAGCAGTCTTTTCCACTGAATTAGGAGAAATGGGTATCTGATGAAATCCAGAGGCCATATCAAGAGTTGTGAAGTAATGACCACCAGCCAACTGATCGATCTGATCCGCGATCAATGGAAGAGGATAATGATCGCGTACCGTATTGGCATTTAGTTCGCGATAGTCGACGCACATTCTATCGTCTCCGTTTTTCTTCTTGACCAGAATAATAGGGCTAGAATAAGGGGATTTACTATCTCTGATTATTTTATGTGTAATCAATTCAGAAACTATATCTTTAACTTTCTGGCGCTCAACGGGACTTAATCTATAGGGTCTACGTTCCACATATTTATCGGGGTTTTTAAGACGGATTTCTAATTCACCAGTGTTAACGCGAGATTTAGCGTAACCTTGAGTAAAGACAAAAGAGTACTTATTAAGAAGAGCAAGTAGTTGATTTATCTCAAACTCATCAGTTAAATCATGATTTAAATTTTCAAAAATAGGACTATGAGATCGTATATGCATGACACGAGGTTGAGATATTAGCGTAGCACTATTTCGGGTAACGATACACTTAGACCAGTTTCATGTAGTAAGTTTGCACCAATTAAAACGTCTGAAGTCATTTCAAAGTCGGGTAGTACGTGAAACAAGATCTCTACATGAATATTATTTATCACGCATATAGCTGTTAACGTGCTGGTAGATATAACAGGGAATGGACCTATTCCACGTAAATAGTTCACAACTTGATTCTTATGCCCTGGCAATTTATTTGCAATAGATTCACGCATAATGGAACACTCGGCGCCACTATCAAAAACAGTATTTATAAGCAAATTACCTACTAGTGATAGTACGGTAATTCTATCTTAAACACGCATGGTGTTTAAGATAGAATTACCGGTACTATCACTCACTGAATTTACATTAGAAGTTATTTGTTTTTCGCGGCGAAAACACGTTTCGAATGTGTGGCCAGGCTTTGAACAAAACGAACAAAATTTACTATCACTAGTTGTAGCTAATGGCGTCGGCCGATTTTTATCGAAAGACAGGCCATTAGAATTACTTTTATTACGGCAATTATCAGAAGTATGACCGATCTTTCTGCAAAAACTACAAGAAGAATTTCTGTTATCAAGAGAATATTTAAAGCGTTTTTGGGGCGGTAGATTTGAATTATTATGCGATGCAATGGGACGCTTAACACGAATGGATGACGCAACGGATATCAATTCTGGCACCGAGGTGGCCCTCACATTCATTTGCTCAATTCTAAGGCGTTCGTCACCCACAGTTCCGATAACGGCCTCTACAGCATCACTGTTTTCGAGTTTGTCTTTCGTCACGCGTCTCCATAGAAGCCATGCACGAGATAAGAATTCTGCGATATCTTTAGAAGAGTCATAAACGTGTTCTCTAAATCTCAGTACGTCACGCGAGTAACGGCTCTCAGGTTCGAAGGTGGTGATAATGTTCTGACGCAACTCTTCCCACGTAGAAGTCGTTACTAGCCAGTTATCGGCCCACATTTTAGCACGTCCCTTTAAAAGGCTAGTAACTTTCATTCGAATGTCATAATCACTGAGTTGATAGGTGTCTTTAGCCGAAGAAATGTGGTTGCACTACTCACGTACACCGACATTACCATCTGGGTCATAAGATGGCAGAAAAACATCAGTTATTTTAACTTTGTCACTAGATTGTTGCAAAAGCCGCTCACTCATATTCTGCATCATGGTCATCATATGCATAAAGAACTCAGGCGGTACGTTACCCGACTGTAAGCTTGGTGTCATAGGGTTGCTGGGCAAGTTCGTAGGTAGAGCCGGTATTGAACCTGATGTGCCCGAGGCGAACGTGCTCTGTGGAACCTCCACATGATTTCCAGTATAGTCAGGACATGAAGAATTTTGAACTGTAGAAAAGGATCGCTGGGGCGATCCCACTTATGATGTCGAATTTTGACGTCCATTACGAATATTAAAATGAGCAGAACCATGAACTCCATCGGAGTCATCGGTTCTGCTATTGAGTTTATTCATGACAAATCACTATCACACCACAATAAAACAGCAATTCACTTATTATTTCTAATTAGAACAGTTTGTTACACAGAAATATAATAAAGTTCACAGTAATCAATAATAAACAGAAATAATAACACGATTTACTTATTCAAAGCTTAAATTACTCACAGTATTTTCTTTCGACCTTAACACCTCAAGCTCGGACCAAAGAATGACCGTTCCAATTATTTTTCGGTAAAGGTGCACAACGCCATCACTTCCGCGCGGTCGTAAAGATGCGCGGGCCAATGGCGTTCAGGTTTAAATCAGTTTAACTACTTTTAATCTAAATCGAAGTATAAAGAGTTTATTGTTTGAACTCATAGTAAGCCTGTAGTTACTAATAATGAAAGACAGAATTTCTTAAGATTAGAAAACAATGATTGCTAATTATTAAACAATTATTACTCAGTTGAAACTCGAATGCAATAATGATTACAGGATAGTCAAAACAACTACATTTAAAATATTTATAATTGAGCTTTTAAAATAATGTAATAACTATTTCACTAGTATTTATTTTACGTGGAATAATTAAATTACAAATATTACTAGGTAACAATGCATTAAATCATTAATTAAGATTTCATTTGAAGACCGAAGCGCATGCGGCGACATATACATATTATAATAATGATGACATCGAGTAATTAGTAGTGACACCCCGAAGGAAAATAATTTTCTTTCGTCGAGCGGACCTGCGTCTCCCGGATTTATTTATATTAAAAACTAAATTCAAACATTGTTAAGTTTCAATTGCAATTATCATTTAATTATTTGTTTAATCTCAATCTTAATAAAAAATAATAAGACCAACATCTTACGACATAAAAATCCCCCGCACATTTAAATAAACAAATTTTTACAGATTTTATCGCGTATATTAATTTGTTTTATATTCCCGACGTTTTGAGCACTGTGTCAAAAAAAACCTAATATAATATAATCCTTATAATATATTTATAAAGAAAATAGCTGGTTGCTAACATATGCTTGGGATATATTTAATAAAATTAAACCCAATCCAACTATACAACTGCAAGACTTCAGGATAATGTAAGTTCATACTACATAGATCAGAACAAAAATTAATAATTTTAAACTGGAGGTAGCCGTGGTTAACTATGACATTGGGACATCAAACACCTCAGTCCCCCCTCCAGCCGTGATCATGGTTGCTGTAAAGTGCTCGAAACGTCGGGTATATAAAATAGGTTAATATACGCGATAAAACCCGTATAATCTAGTTTTATTTAAATGTGTAGTGCTTGCGTAAATATAAAAAATCATGATCCCTCCCACAGTTCACTCGTTAAACCAGTGGCGAATTAATATCTACCTTAAATTATATTTTCAGACGCTACGTAGGTGTTGAAATTTAATATTTCGATGTCACCGTAATTAATTTAATTTAATATTACTGTCATAAGTTCCTTTGTATTATTTCAATCTTACAACGATGTTATCAGCTGTAGAACCAGAGAAACCAATGAAAAACCATACATTGGATACTCAAATCAATAACTAGCAGAATTTATGAATGTTGTACCGAAATAGTATTGAAAGACGTTAAAATAAAATTAATGAGCTTTTATCCGCGTAGGAACTTTCTGTTTCTTCCGATCGAGCCGAACCTCGTAAAAATGTATCACGAAGTGACCCGTTTTTACGTGGTTCTTACCAAATTTATCTTTAACAGTTAAAGTTAATAAAATACTTTATATCCATTCCCTGATATTAATAAACATAATTATTAGAGTGAGGTTCTATTTAAGAATAACTTATAAGCGAAGTCATCATGAATAAATTCAGCGAGTGCTTCGTGTTTCTTAACTTACACCTTTGAATCCGTATTTTAAATGCGCTATACATATATCAAACTATAACGACGTACTCCTGAATAATAAACGATGAATCATCCACAAAACATCCGACAGTTTTTTTTTTCTTAAATAAATGTGTATTTAATAATTTTATAAAATATTTTTACTTTTCTTGTTTAATCTGTGAAAGTACACTGCTGGACATGGTCCCCATCTGTCGTAGGAGGGATTTACGGACAATAGCTTAAATTTTCTTACGCGACAGACACTAAAAACCTTTTTTTATTTTTTACAAAATTTACTTTCCCATAGTATGAATGCGAGTAAACAAGAGGAGTTTGTAAACGCTGAACTTTGTAAGCCTTTCGATATAGCAGATTTACTTACGCTACTACTTTTTTATGCGGTAGAGCCATGCTGCAGCAATATTAATAGTGCCACAACGGGCACGAATGGGTCGGCTCGATCGGGGAAGTACCACAATCTCACAGAATACCAGCGTAAAATAGCAGCTTAATGCTGCTGTGTTGCGTATTGTGAGTGTAGAGAATCGGAGACCCGATTTACTGGAAAAGAGGCATTCTATTTTAGTCCTCACGGCTGAAAACGCATTTGCATATTAATTTGCAAACGAAGATAGATGTAGATGTCTATGGGCCACAGCAATCACTTACCATCAGGTGGACTGTGTGCTGGTTTGTCACCCTTATTCTATAAAAAATCGCTTCTTCAGAAGATATCGTTTATGTGAATTCGAGGCAAGCTTTTACGTTGGCTTCAGTCACACATTATGAACGGGACAGAGGTAGAATGTACCGACTTCTCATATCACGCTACACTGCCAAGCTTTTTGTTCGCATCAAATTCTCTCTCTTATGGGAAAGTCTAAGTCAAAATATTTTTATTCAAAATTGGCTTTTACAATTTGGCACTTTTTGAAAATCAAGTGCTTGCTGCCGTCGCTTTAACAAGTCCCTACTGCGGAGAGACCTTGTATGGAGAAGCGGCAAAAAACTCACAAGTAAAGAATACTTTTTACAACAGTTACAATTTAAATAAAAGAATATGAGGAAGTTCTTTACGTCTACACATTCTTATCTTTTGAATAGTCATCTAAAATGGACTATTATATTTTATAAAATAATTATGAAGAAATAATTGTCTACATTACAATCTACTTCCAGAAGTGGACGACTCACGGACTGATAAGAATGAAGAAGATAATCAACAATTACTTTGCCAGTTTTAAATAAGATAAATTTAAAAATTGGCAAAATTAATAATTTGTTGGATCAGCAATTTTCCGTCAACGTGTAATGCTCCTTTGTGCTTTATGAAAAGCGGATTGTTCCCTCCAACAAAAGAACTTCAAAGTTTTGAAATTTTTCGTTCGCATTATGCATAAATTCTAAGAGGATATCGCACTCGTATGTTTGCCGGTCTTTGCGTTTTATAGGAACGTAGGCGTTCAGACTGGACAGGATATTGTGCAAATATGACAAAAATCCTGTCTGTGTGATTTTTATTATATATATTTTTCTTTGTTATGCTTGACTATCTATATCCTTTCATATATTTAAATATATGCTTCTTCACCATCAAACTCTGAAAGTTATGTGCTTCACGTGTGCCTCTCACGTTGCAGGAAGGATTTGCCTTGATCACATTTTTAAAAACAAAAGCTGCGCCATCGCATTGTCGAGTCCCTATAGTGAGAAGAAGCGGCAAGTAAATCACAAATAAAATATTTTTCTCGCAAAAGCTTATAAAATATATACCTAAGTAAAAAAAGGTTAAGGAAGCTCATTAAGTCCACGCATTCTTAGCTTTTAAATTTCAACTAATTAAAAGAATCTTTTCTTTAAAAGAATGATACTTAAATGCGCCTTCAATTTCTGCACTTCAGTAATATTTCCGTTCATTTATTAGCCGTTCACCAAGCATAATTGTAGGGAAGATGAGGCTAAATCACACACACCAACACTCACGCCTGATACCCAGAGGGGTAGGCTGAGACTTCGGTCTTCCATTTGGCACGATCCTGACACACCTCTCTCGCCTCCTTTACATGCATATACCTACGCATATACGCTCGTCGGTTAAGGGTACTCCTAATCTGGACCATTTTCTATATATCGCCAATTTAATCGATAAACCTTCATCTAGGGCGTCCCTTCCCGACTCTGCCATTCACTTCTGCAACATAAATTTGCTTTATCACTCTTTGGCTATGATATATATGATGAAGCTAAATCCTCCCTTTAATTACACTTGGCAAAAAGACTCACGATCATGGCACTCAATGCCTCGCACCTTTGACGATGCTATCCATCACTGGTCATGTGCAGACTAACAACACGCACTAAATTGCTCCATATAATACAAAAGAGCCTACTCTTTTTAAAAAGGCCGGCAACGCATTTGCAGGTGTTACTGTTGTTCATGGTCAACATTAGATGAGCCGCAAGCTCGTTTCCTCATTACCTATAAAAAAAGAAAAGGGCGAAGTTACGTGAGACATATATATGCTTTAACTTTGTGGTACCTAACAGTGGGACATATCCATGGTGTAACTTTACATTATTACTCTATTTATAAAAGAGGATGTCCTGAGTGACTGAAACACCACCAAACGCACAGCATAATCCACTAGACGTAGAAATGTAAAATTTGACTGCAGCTGTCTTTTATAACGTACTAAGAAAGGGTTTTGGAAAATTCAACCTCTAAGTGTACCTTCTTATATATAAGTAGGGTGTTACAGTTTGTATATAACTTTTTATTACACGGGGCGATTGACTAGAAAGTTACTAAACTTAGAAACTTACTTTTTTTATTATAAAAGTAAAATAAATCGGTATTTGCTATTTTTTTAAATAACTCCTTACCACCACGTGGTACCCTTACGTGGTAGAGCCATGCTGCAGCTATATTAGTCGTATAGTTGTAGCACGAATGGGTGGGCTCGGCCGGGGAAGGACCACGCTCTCACAGAATACCAGCGTAAAATAGCAGCTTAACGCTGCTGTGTTTCGTATGGTGAGTGTAGAGAACCGGAGACCCTTTTTATTGGAAATGAGGCATTCCATCTTAGTTCTCACGGGTAACAACGCATCTAAATTTTGATTTGTAATAGAGGATAGATGTAGATTTCCATGGGCTGCAGCAACCACTTACCATCAGGTGGACTGTGTGCTCGTTTGTCACCCTTATCCTATAAAAAAAACAGAGTTCAGAGGGTGTCAAATTTGTAGGAAAAAACATTGATTAACGGTTTTTAATTTTATAATTGGTGTATACTCTGGAATTAAAAATAACATTATTTAGCAAAATATTTATGTAATAATCATTCCAAAATAACGCAATCGTAGGTTTATTTCTGCAAATTCGGGTTGAAATTACGAGTATTACTTATTTTCAATAAATATCGTTGCTCTCTGAGATCATAAATTTTCCGCCAGACTTTAAGTAAATACGTTTTATAATACTTCTTTCACGTTTTGGGTGAGTTTTAAAATGAGCGTCTAATAATATTTTGTTAGAATAGTATAGAATGGAATAATTTTTATTGTATGTAGATTATTACATTATACTTATTGAAAGTCATTTTTTATTTACCACTGGTTCGGAAAATACAACTGTCCTGGGAAGAACCAGTAAGAAATCATCAGGATTATATTCAAAAATTATTCAAATCCCGGGTCGGGCCAATATAAAAATCAGATATTGAGTGTTTTTGTTAAGAAATTCTCAGTAGTAGCACGGAGTCAGCAATTGAGGTTTCACTCTCGTGCCCCGGAAAGCAGGTAAAGCCGTTGTTGCAGCGCCTGACTTCTCTCCGAATATATCTGCATGACGTCTTTTCGGACTATGACCGTAAAGTCTCTCTCTCGGGCACTATAATCCTGTCTTGCGCAGATGGCTAGTCTCCGTTGAGAATGGCCGCCGTGACCAAAATTCGGTCTAAAGTACATTAAAAGTATAAGTTCGCAATATTACAAGTATGTTGTTACATGGCTGCGCTTCTTTACGTAGTTAGAATCATATTTAATCGTTGCAAAAATATAAATATTTGGTACTGCCAGCTTATGATCTGTACAACGTGACATTAGATAAATCGGTGAATTTGGCTTGAATCCTGAAGTCAATTTTAAACTTATTGTCCTCAAATATTGGACCAATGTATGATGGGATATTGAAAATGTTCTCAATGCATCCATTGAAATTGATGTGATCTTAAGATTAAAGTATCTTATCGTATGAACTATAATTGAAAAGCATTGATTATAAAGGTTAGTAGGAGACGTATTAAATAAAATAAAGAGTAAGTGTACATAAATAATTATATTATAAACAAATTCTTATTTATATCAACTAAAATTAAAACTCTATGAGGAGACTATGTGGTATGATATTGTAAAGTTACTTAAAATCATTTTTGTACGTGGTAGCGCCATGCTGCTGCTATATTAGTAGTATAGTTATAGCACGAATGGGTCGACCGGGGAAGGAGCACGCTCTCACAGAATACCAGCGTAAAATAGCAGCTTAACGCTGGTGTGTTTTGCATGGTGAGTGTAGAAAACTGGAGACCCTTTTTACTGGAAATTAGGCATCTCATCTTAATCCTCACGGGTGACAACGCATCAGCATTTTCATTGGTAATCGAGGATAGATGTAGATGCGGCCCATAGCAACCACTTACCGGTGTGTTCGTTTGTCACCCTTATCCTACAAAAAAAAGTAACTCATTACTGATTACTAATAATATATTTCTTTTAAAATAATACCTAAACATAAAACCTATTAGGTATATATAAGATACGACGATACTATGAGCTATATTAGTAGTATAGTTGTAGCACGAATGGGTCGGCTCGACCGCGGAAGGACCACGCTCTCACAGAATACCAGCGTCAAATAGCAGTTTAACACTGCTGTGTTTCCTATGGTTAGGTAAAGAACCGGAGACCCTTTTTACTGGAAAAGAGGCATTCCATCTTAGTCCTCACGAGTGGCAACGCATCTGCGTTTTGATTCGCAACGAAGATAAATGTAGATGTCTATGGGCCACAGCAACCACTTACCATCAGGTGGACTGTGTGCTCGTTTCTATAAAAAAAAAAACGACGGCATTTTACGTTTAAAAGTTAAAAAGAAACATTTTTATTTGACGCTATATAATACGGTATAATTATGGTTATAATTTATAATTTTATTACATGTTATAAAAATCTATTGCAAAACATATTCCTCTCCATAGATTGCTTCATGGAGGGAGATTTCCATAGTACGGAATTCGATTTATTTACAATTTTCTATAGTCCAATCTGTATACAAGGTTCTAATGGGAGTACATTTTCCACTGTAGCACGCTTGGCAGGCAAATTTTCAACCGCAGTTTTTTATTATTTTGACTTGTCATCAGAAGGATGTTGCTGTTCATCTCCTGTTTAAGTTTCCCTCTTTCGCCTCTTGTGATGTCCAGGGGTATATATAAGGGACTGGATATTCTTAAAACAATGCTACATGATCACACATATAATTACATCTTCATTTAATGTAGTAAAAATAGGCTTCTGGTTTCAGCATTAAGCTGCAGTGTTATAACCACAAAGCTGATCCCGTCATACTGTAGCCACTCAATGTAGGGTAGATTAAAATCCTCGAAAATATATATTTTAGTATTTTCGTTACACATAACCTCATTTAGGAGTGAGCTGAAAAATAATTGATAAGCATTTAAGGGTTGATTTGGTGGTATGTGAACACCACTGACAGCATGATAATCATTGTGTTGCTTAGAATAAAACTTAAGTATCATATAGTCAATAGTAGATGGAACACTTGTGATCTCGTCTTCACAGTGAAAAGTGGGCTTTAAAATCCATCGAGTACCATTTAGCCCTCTGTGCACTGCAATCTATACACCTCCACCGTCTGGTTTACCACATAGCTCCCGTATTTAATTGCATCTGTACGCTACATAACGTGAATCAATGAATTCACTGCAATATTTGAGGTCTACCATGTTTCCGTGAGAATTATTATATCCTAATGTTCCAACAATATATTATTGAATAAAGTACTCAACTTTGTCCTTAAACCTCTACAATTCTGATAGTGAACCTGTATTTTATAAGCCATCCCCATAAATAGTATACGTTTTAAGAATTACTCGTAATAATAAAAAAAATATATATATCGAATACATTTGTTAAAGTAATTTAGTTGGTAATAATTGTATAATATTATTTGTTAGAAAACGTTAATCGTGAATTGTATTAAAATGTAAACACAAAATAGTAATTGTGACGGTGGCTCCAGAAAATTATATGTTGTAAAAGAATTGTACTGTGTAAGGGCTTGCAAATATATCTTATAAAAAGACGTACCTTATTCAAATTATTTTCAATTTTTTTATGAGGTATCATTTTGTTTAGTTTTCGATTAATGATATTGTTATCATATAGCGGAAATAGCAGATGTTTCGCTTGCACAAACCTATTACTAATAATTATTTCACAAGTAAATCCATCGTTTGGTATCCTTTAGTTGAATTTTCGATATATATTATCTCCTTCGTATAGCAAAATTAGCAGATGTTTCGCTTGCACGAACCAATTCAGTTCCGCGCTTGATCAACACAAATCTATATTCGCTCTATTTTAAAGCTTCACGAGTTTGACGAAACAAATTATTTCTTTGAATAGTTAATCTCTGTTGTGATCCCTTTTGATAGTCCTGCTGCGGAAACAAAGTTGTCACGCGTTGCTTGATTGACAAATTTTATAATTACATTCTTCGGACGTGAAATCTTAGGGTTCATATGAGGTACACGATGAATTATAACTAATTGTTTAGTAGAAATTGGTTATTTTATGGCTTTATAAATATTCTCCAGTATTTGCATTAAGTTCTCGCTTCGTTTTTCAGGCAGATTAGTTATCTTAATATTGCAATTTCGAGATTTATTTTCAAATTATACCAGTTTGGTTTCTAATTCAGGGATACGTGCTTCAGAGGCTTGTGTGGATTTAAGCTGCTGTTCTATCCTGGATACGCGCTTGCTGACACCATGAATTCTTTTGTCTAAATGATCGTATTTGTCACTGATAAATTTAAGCGTGGTTTTCATTTCGTCGAAGTCATTAAGAAATGTATTAAATTTTGTTTCTTGTTTTGAGAACCAGGAATCAAGCGTGTTAAATAAACTGCTTTGAAGAGTTTTAAATTCTTGTTGTAGATCGGATATGCAGACAGCACGCTACCTTTCCGAAATGTTACCTCAGGAGGATGTGATTCATTTTCTTCAAAATTACAATGACTCGTCAACACTCATTTCTCCGGATCTTAACTCTTGCTCAGTTTCACACTCTTGTGTAAATGTACTGTTTACAGTTGTCTGTGGAAAATCTCTACAATGCGCTCGTTAAACTCTCTTGTTAACTTGGATGCTTTACGCGAAACTACATTTATACGAGTAGTTAGTTAGTTACATAAATAAAAAATAATAACATAACTGTTACTGGACACTATTAGCAATTAAAAACTATCCTCTTCGTAAAAAAAGATTATGCTTTAAGAAATATCTACTATAAATTTTGAATGAAATTATGTAAATACCAAAAATGTTTAATATTCTTTTTCACAATTTTAAAATAGTACTTAATATTTTTACTTATTCGACTATTCCGATGATATTCCGGACGTCAGTCTGAGCGAGATTAGAGATAATTACGATTTTTGAAGCCTTAGGTGTAACAGTAGAAATTATTGAAAAACAATAGGTTTAGTGGTTCTTTTTTGCTTTTACAATATTTTTGCTGTTTTAAATGAACTCCTTATAATTTCGGGCGTTTGAGACACTTGCGATTAAATATTACCTGGTTAAAGTTTTAACGCAAGCTGTCGCTTGATCGACGTGGATACTCCTTAGAAGTTTTAAAATATTCACTACACTCAATGGATCTACCAAAAACACACGGAACATGCTTAACTAGTTCCTAGTATAATAAATAGTACAAAAACAATGGCTAACCCTACGATCACACAACAAGATAATACAGTCCAATGAATCGAAACACCAAACATTAAATTAAAAACTTTTAGAAAAGAATGCAATATAGGCGCCAATAAAACCAACAAGGTATTATTTATTGCTGAGGATACGTTTTCAAAAACCGAGATATGCCACGACATTTCCCTGAATTGTGGAATTTTATAGCTAATAAGCAATAGGAATAAAAAAAATAGTAAACTTTATAAAAAACGACTACCTACTGCGGAATTTTAATAAGGGAAGAAGATTTTAAAGCAAATAATTATACTACTATAAAATATATATACCTAATAATAATATACAGCTTGTTCGGAAGATGGGCGCAAAGGCTGAAGGGGCTGATGATACCTTAATCCATTTAGAACATATAAAGCTAAACTTGTTATAGACGAAGTCTGCTCCTTTTTTAAATTTAATTTCTATGTTTCTTAGTTTTGAGTTATTTGGATTATTTTTCCAGTTACGACATAATTTGTCCCTTTTATTACAAAGACGAATAATATTGTCATCATTCCAAGGCAAATTAAACTGTTTAGAGGTCTTTTTATTTAATTTATAGGTTTAAGTATTAGTTGCGGAATTTTTTGCGGTCTGAAAAAAAGTTCCTTATAAAAATCTCGTAATCAATCAGTCGTTTTGTTACAGCCTGTAAACGCGTGAGCGTTATAGGTGCGTCATCGACGCACGCAAAGATAATACATCGATGATCGGCCAGTACAACATCGAGCACCGCCGAGAATGGATGTAAGGTGGGGAATCGGGCAAAAATGTGGTCTAAGCAAGATTTAGTAATTAAATTTTGTTTAGTTTTAAGTCTTGTGTATTCCGATATTCCACACATCAATCCGTGCTCGCTGAGTGCTCCTACATAAACATCCTTGTATGAGGTTGGAGTTTTTATATCTATGTTAATGTCACCGATTAAAAGGAAGTTGTGTTCCAATTCAAACTTAGAAATGTCCTTGCTTATTTCACTTACAAACAGTTTTTTATTTGTAGATGGTTTTATGCTATAGTTGCCACGATTGGGATACGGGTTAGCAATGCAGTTTTTGTTTTAGTCTTTATTAGGAAGGCGCTGCGGCCCATCATCCATATCTATAACATACCCGATCTCCTAACTACAAGAGCAATTTCATTAATTACTACGTCACTTGATTGTCAAGTGCTTGTAAAATTTCAATCCAACTGCAGCAGTGATAAAAGCATAGACTAAGCTAAGCTTTTCATTGACTCCCGTTGAGTTGGGGGTTGATACGTATTTTTGCAGAAAAGTTACACTATTATAAGCACACACAGAAACGCGTAATTTTTAAGAAAAAAGTTATTGAAAATCAATTATTCTTGCATTGTTTATATCTAATCCTACCATAAAACTGACGCCATTTTGTAATGTCATTGTCGTCAGTAGGAATGTCGATTCTTTCCGAAAAAGGTCGATTTTTAAATTGATTCAAATCGTAAGCTGATGTATCGATTCATAAAAAATCGATTTCTAAAATATCTTTTTTTTTATATGTTTGCATTTATAATGTAAATATAATTCCATTTTATGAAACTCAATAAAGAAACCATAATAAATGATCTCTTATTGAATTTTGTTTTATTTTAACAGTACCAATTAGGACAGATAACAAATAAAATAGGTTAGGTTGAACTTATGTCAAAGAACCGAATTGGTTGACCCCGACTCCACCTGGAACGAGTCTGTCCTACCCCTAGAGTGGTTTTAAAGAGCCGGAGGCGCGTAGGGGGAGCAGCCTCCGCCTGCTGTAACAAATCGTAAGCATTGGACGAGCCGGAGCGGCTGAGGCGAGGAGGGATGCCTGCGATTTGTTACGCTAAGGCGTAGAGGCTGCACTTCCCGCAGCGCCGGAGACGTAGCAGTCGCAAAATAGATACAGAAATCCTTCTGAATCAGTCCCCCTATATTTTACGATGAAGGGGACTTTTTTCTCATAAAATGGATTTATATTTACATTATAAATACAAAACATGAAAAAAATATAGATATTTTAGAAATCAATTTTTTGGGAATCGATACATCAGCTTACAATTCGAACCTATTTAAAAAGTCGATATTTTTCGGAAAGAATCGACATCCCTAGTGACAATAACAATAAAAAAATTGCGTCAGTTTTATTGTAGGATTATACATAAACAATGCAAGAATAATTGATTTTCAATAACTTTTTTCTCAAAAATTACGCGCTTCCGCATATTGTAACTTTGTGTGTGTGCTTATAATAGTGTAACGTTTCTGTAAAAAATACGTATCAACCCCCAACTCGATGGGAGTCAATGGAAAGCCGTACCTAGACTTATTGTTAGATGTCTTTCTTGTTTAAGGTTTAACAACAAAAAATAAAAAAGTAAAATTATAGCCTATATTTTAAAACAAGAACCCAATTTCGATAAATTGGTTATTTACTAGGATTTTTACTTTCCTTTCCGGAGGTAACTTATATACACAATGTTCAGACAAACATCCAGTTTGTAGGCATTATAAATACTTGTACCGAGCGGGATTCGAACCCGCGGCCCTTAGCACTGCAACACATCGGTGGTAGGGCTCTTTTCTGCCGAGGAGTTCGTCTGAGCAGGTACTCGTAACATCTCAAGCATGTATGCACTGCTATTTCGTTCTGAAGGTTATTGAAAACGAGTATAATTAGAGGCTATAAGTTATTCCATCTTAGTTATCAGAGATAATAACGTATCTGCGGCCTTTTTATATATATATATATTTTAGGAAAAAAGCTCTGGTGTCTTTTTTTATTCAAATATCGTATTAACTTGACCTGTATGTATCTATGTATGAATGTTCAAATGAAAATTTAATTTTCACTTACTTCTAGACTTTTGAATTATCTGAAATTTTGCAGACCTGCGACAATACAATTATTTCATGATTACCACCCTGAATTCTCAGGATCATGACACAGCTCATGATTAAGGCAAGTTGTTTAAGTTTTTAAACTGTAATGTTTTTTTTAATGTTTTTTTTAATGTTACCTCCACACTAGGAATTTTTATCTTATCGAGTTTATGTACATAAAATTCACATGAACTAATACTCTACTACTTCTAGACTTTTGAATAATCTTCAAATTCACATAAACAAACATCCAGACCTGGAACAATTATTTGTAGGCCATATAAATACTTGTTTCGTGCGGGATATAAGCCCGCGGCTCTCAGCGCTGCAACTCATTGAAAAGCCACTTCACTGCCACGTAGCCATCAATCTGTTGGTACAGAAAAGTTTAAATTTATTAAAAAAAACTGCTGTTCCCTGCCGCTTCACCCGCGCGTAATATGTTACGATTGGATTTCATGGGTTTTAATTGATTTTGCGCGGATCCCTAATGCTTTTTCTAAAATAAAAGTAGCCTAAATTTCTCCTTATAACATCAGCTATATGTCAGTGAAAGTCCCATGAAAATCGGTCCAGCCGTTTTGTAAATTAGCCGGAACAAACAGACAGACAGATAAACTGACAGACAGACAGACAGACAATTTTTAAAATAGTTTTCTTGTCATAAGTACCGTATGTACTTTCATATGTATTTATTAAAACATGTTATTTTGATATTACAAACAGACACTTCAATATTATTTATTTGTATAGATAATATTAGTGTTTGTTAATAATAAGGTCGGGCAAAAAGTTTCTGCTATACGTATATGTATTAAGTTTGTATAAAATTGAAGAAAAATCTCTTTGGTTCTATTGCAAGTATCTGGCTGGTTTTAATATCAATACATATAGGACATTAAGAAAAGCAAAAAAAAACGCTTTTCCGCCATTTTCCAATTGTTTTTCTGTCCACAAAAATAAGTGAATCTAACGAGGAAATTCGATAAATTCTGAAGTTTTTACCTTGGTAGAGCCATGCTGCGGCTATATTAATAGTATAGTTGTAGCACGAATGGGTCGACTCGACCTGGGAAAGACTCATAGAATATCAGCTTAAAATAGAAGCTTAATGCTGCTGGGTTTCGTATGGTGAGTGTAGAGAAGAGACCTATTTTACGGGAAATGAGGCATTCTATCTTAGTCCTCACGGCTGACAACGCATCTGCATTTTAATTCGCAAACGAAGATAGATGTAGATGTCTATTGGTCACAGCAACCACTTACCATCAGGTGTGCTCGCTTGTCACCCCAATTCTATAAAAAAAAAAGTTTTATTAAAAAATGGGGGAAAATGAGACTCAAATCGCGAAAAAAAATTGTAACGTTTATGGTCCTAATAAAGTGTTAGTAAGATTAGCACAAAGTTGATTCAAGCCTTTTCAGTCCGGGAATTTTGATGTCAAAGATGCAGCTTATTCTGGTCGTCCTCATACGGATAAAGTCATTTTTTAAAAACCGGAGCAAGATCGGCGTATTAGTAGTTACGACATAGCCGAGGAATTGAAAATTGATAACAAAATAGTTTTGACCCATTTGAAAAAGTCTGGCTATACAAAATAGCTCGATATTTGGGTACCATACGAGCTCACGGAAGATACTCGTACCTTATGAATCGCGTACTCATTTGCGATTTCCTATAGAAACTTAATGAAACCGAAAAACATTTGAAAAAATTGATCACTGGTGACGAAAAGTGGATCACCTATGACAAGAACGTGCGAAAAAGATCATGGTCAAGGGGTAGACAAGCTCCACAGACTTTAGCGAAATCCGGATTAACAATCTGTTTAAAATCGTTGCGTTACTATTGATAACGGATTAAGGTCGCTTGTGTGAAAGCTAGGAAGTTGCTAATCAATTAGTATCGCCAATGATGGATTGTAGTATCGAGAGCAATGACCGGGTACTTTGGCCTAATTGCGAGAACAAGGTCTTTGTTTGTAATATTGCGAACGAAAGATGAGCAACTAAAACAGAAATAAGGGAAAGAGAGGTAAATGCGTAAATATTTTTTTATTAAAGTGTAGTACATAATCTTATTTTAGAGCCGTGGTAGCTGAGTGGTTAATTACTATTACTCGAGTAACCCGGGTTCAATTCGGTTCGGTCGCTGCCAATGAAATCGATAATTGCAGTTTGAAGAGAAGTTTACCACAGTCCGCCGGTGAATGAAACACTGTGAGCAAAGTACATCTGTAAAATAAAATACTTTAAGGACATGTTGAGAAGTCTACCAACATGTGGAGCGGAGCGGGGGACCAACTGATCCATAACCATCTCTAAAATAAGATGTGGTTCGTGCCTTTGAGTGAAAAGTATCGTAATGCAGAGTAACGGCTGTAAAGTAATCTAACCTTAGGTTTGATTCTAAGACATTGTAGGATCTCGTCCATTACACGATCCAGGCCATATGTGTCTTTGGAGACCTATGTTCAGTAGTGGTAATACATATTTAGGCACGACCATAAAATACTGGCCAGTTCAAGAGTAAAGGGTCTCTAGGGAAGCGACTTATCTGTGGTAACGTGGCAAGCGTGATTGTTTATAGGTTTTTTTTTGGAAAATAACGTAACGCATTATTTGTATGCCATACAAATACTTGTTCCGTGCGGGATTCGAGCCCGCGGCTTCTAGCTTTGAAACTCATTGCTAAGCCACTGCGACACGGAGTCGTAATTATGTGTAAATATCACAACCCAAATCTTAGTAATCAGTTCTAAAAACTAAGCAGTACCCACTCAATGTTTGATGATTAATAGAAAGTCACGTTCCAAATTAGGATTGGATTTAGCCGGATCATGTGGTCCCAATTATTCGGACTGAAGCTAGTACGGCAACAATTCAATTAGTGTCGCCAATCCATCGTAGAACGCGATTATTGACCTCGTCATTAAATGGGGTAGGTTGGTGTTATAAATGTTAAATTATTACTAATTCATGATACAAAATTGTCTACAATCGGTTCATACATTTAATATTTTAAATGAACTTTGGTGAAATATTAAATAAATAATAATATGTGGAGTTTTAAAGGAATCTTGACCGCCAATGGATTGCTGTTGTTGTTTTATTGTATAAACTAGCTGTTCCCCACGACTTCGCCCGCGCTTTATTTATTACGCTTGGATTTGGTGGGTTTTAATTTATTGCGCGGTACCCTAATTCTTTTTCTAAAATAAAAGTAGCCTAAGTTACTTCTTATAACCTCAGCTATCTGCCAGTGAAAGCCTGATCGATCTAGTCGTTTCGGAGATTAGCTGGAACAAACAGACAGGCAGACCGACAAAAAGATTTTTTTTTAAAATCGTGTTTTTGTTATAAGTACCATATATACTTTCATATGCATAATATAGTAAAAAGCTGTTATTTCAACATTACAAACAGACACTTCACTTTTAATTTATTTATATAGATAACGATTTAAAGTGGAATTAGTGGTAAGAGTGGCGTGATTTTGTGTATTTAATGTGAACTGCGCATGTGAACTATTAGTGGAAACGAAACAAGTGCTCTGATGGTGATTTGAACCTCAAGATAATGTGTTTGCTTAGCCACCTTGAGATCTGTCGTTATCGACTGTCTGCTAGGTCAAGCTGCTGTTAAAATCTCTCAAAAACTTTGCAATGTCGCATCAACATAATGTTAAGATGTTTTTAACAAATTATTATATATGATAATTTATTATTACTTGACATTACCGAAAGTACAACAATATGAGTTCGCGTAGTGTATATTTTCTTTGGTACGAGTCCATTACAAAGATAAAAATATGTATGAACAAATCAACTACTATATAGTATAGTGTGACGGATATTTTAAATTGGAAAATTGAGGTACAGAGTTAGATAAAAGTTTAGCGCCAATGAATACGAATAAAAGAAAAACAATAAAATACCATCGGCTATATTTATAGGTACATTTATATAATTAGATCTTAATTTTTTTTAATAAAAATTAAAATCCTTTAGCTTATGAAACTTGAAGTGACACCATTAAAACTCCTTGAGGTGGATTTCGCTAGTATATTGTAGATATATCTTATATTTATAATTTTAATAAACTGTAATTTTTGACTTTTGTAGTTTTAATTAATACTGTTTATTAAAATACCCAGTGGCGTAGTGTCCGCTTACCGTAAGTATTGTAAGAAGTTGCTTTGAGAAAGGCCACTAAGACCTCATAGTTCCGATAAATGGGGGTATATGATCCTGCATAACGTAACGCAACATACAAAATACCCAAAATGGTGTTGGTGATTTGTTGACGAAGCTCACGTAGCTCCTCTCTTTTTCTACAGTTATCAAAAAGGAGACGGTACTAAATTCGACTCTATGTTTTTTATGTGTGCTACCTCATAACTTTTTACTGGGTGAACCGATTTCGATGATTCTTTTTTTATTTGAAAGCTGGTGCTTCACAAGTGGTCTCATATATTTGATCAAGGTCTCACCAATAGTTTTTGAGTTATTCTTAATAATTTATATTGAATTCGGTTTTACAAAATTTTTAATTCCTTATTATTAATTTATTCAAGCCAGTACTTTACTACTACGAGTACACCGCCTACTGGAAAGGGGTGGTGAAGCTAAGGATAGTAAAGAGCACTGACTATAATTAACAAAAGTCTATCACATTGTAATCGAATGGAAAGACAAATTCTGGCAACTTATTCCACTGTTTTTTTATTTTATGTACGTGGTAGAGCCATGCTGCAGCTATATTATGGTTGTAGCACGAATGGGTCGGTTCGACAGGGAAGGACCACGCTCTCACAGAATACTAGCGTAAAATAGAACCTTAACGCTGCTGTGTTTCGTATGGTGAGTGTAGAGAACCTGAGACCCTTTTTACTGGAAACGAGGCATTCCATCTTAGTCCTCACGGGTGACAACGCATCTGCATTTTGATTTGTAATCGAAGATAGATGTAGATGTCTATGGGCCATAGCAATCACTTACCATCAGGTGGACTGTGTGTTCGTTTGTCACCCTTATCCTATAAAAAAAAACTTTACATACTTGTTGTATTTCTATAATAAACAAGTACGTGTGCTTACGGGAACATCGACACTTACCGGGATTTTTATAGTAGATTTAAAATACTACCTACACCATCGCCGCGCTGCTGAGTACATGATCCTGTGCTTATAGTTAGTTACACTAGAATTTTATTTATAAAAGAGGGGGCAAACGAGCATGCGGCTCACTAGATGGTAAGTAACTACCGCCGCCCATGAACAACTGCAATTTCGTTATTTGTATAATTTATTTTCTAGAAACCCTCGTATAGTGGCGGGTAAGAATACTCACTACCTACATATCTTCCCATGGGTGTCGTAAAACGCGACAGAGGGATACTGAGGCAGAGGATAGGCAGTAGCATCTTTTCGATAACAGCAAAATAACCAGAGGAATTGCAGATGCGTTGCCAGCCTTTAAAAGAGTTAAAAGGAGTAGGCTCTTTTATTGAAGGTCCCTAAGTCATATCGGTCTGTAAAAATCTCTGGTAGTAAACGATTCCGCAAGGAAGTTGTGCGAGGAAAAAAACTTTTTAGTGGTAAACGCGCAAGCTTGTTTTCTGAGGATTAAACCGGACTAGATTTAGTCGATCGCAATCCGAGACTTTGTTCAGCAAAGTCTCGAGTTCAGACATAAGTTTATTTCGCTACTCGGCGACGTTTTCCGGAGAAATACTGGTACGGCCGGAGTATAGAGCATCACCAGTGCTGTCATCTGTATATCAATGTATGTTACATGTTACATTGTTACATTACAATGAATTGCAACATGTCTTTGATATGCAGAAGAAACAGCGTTGGTGATAACATGCAGCCTTGTGGAACACCAGCGTTAATAGGCTTGTAGTCGGAGCACGCACCGTCTTATACGACCACGATTCTCCGATCAGCCAGAAAACTGGTGATCCAATTGCACAATTTCTCGGGAAGCCCATAGGAAGGAAGCTTCGAAAGAAATGCTTTGTATCAGACCCAATCGAAGGCCTTCGCTATGTTCTAACCTAACTAACGACCAATGCCTCCTCCTTGGACTCGATTGACTGCGCCCATCTATGTGTTAGGTAAACAAGAAGATCACCAGCTGAGCGACCC
Organism: Parnassius mnemosyne; assembly: GCA_963668995.1. Lineage (NCBI taxonomy): Eukaryota > Metazoa > Arthropoda > Insecta > Lepidoptera > Papilionidae > Parnassius > Parnassius mnemosyne. Next base: position 45,630,365 of record CAVLGL010000046.1, on the reverse strand, counting down.
CGACGGAAACCGTACTGGCAGTTACTTATCAGCTGGTGCTCCTCAAGGTATCATTTGGGGTGACTCCTATGTGTCCCTCCCCGATGAGGTGTACGGCTTGCTAATTTATCACGTCACTAGTGGCCTACATAGCAGTACCACTGGACATTACAGACTGATGGGGAATGGTTTTAAGCTTCTAGTTTGATAGAATACTCGCACGAATAACTTTTTAGTAAAGTCTTAAGTCTTAAGAAGTAACAAAAACCTTCTACTTGGTACTAACAGACGACAGACGAAACTATCGCCTCGTGTGGTATCGACAGACGAATCTTGTTAACGCTAGAACAAGATTTGTCTGTCGAAAGCCATGGTCCTCTCCCGTTGTAGATAGTATTTGCCAAAATGTCACGCTTGTCCGGTCCCTTAACTGTTTCTCTTGGCCGGTATGGCTATTTTAGTCTGGCGAAGACGTGATGTTAAACTACCCTCTAACGGAAAGATAATTTTTTTCTAGAATTTCCAATAGCCTCTTACAATAATGATGAGATGAAATAATATGATTGATTCTTTTAGGCCACTACCACATGTCAATTGTAATAAAACAAGTACACAAACAAAAACAAAGTGAATCTTTAAGTCGGAGAAAAAAAACCAAATCAGAACGAAGTAATTGCATAAAAATGATATACAACACATTAAAGGACGATAACGAGGTGCTACGAAAAAGGAAAAGTGACATAGCGTATACGTACCACGTACGCAACAGCCGGTGAACGTGACTGAAGTTCCCCTCAACAACTGTTATTTATACCCGGGAAACCATATTCATACGCCAAATAAACGCCTCTGTTGCTCTATGTTATAAAACACAAGGTGTCACTAGAGATTGCGAATTAATATTTTGTGAGCTATCTCCTATCAGCGTGTAAACAATCCTCTAGATAGGCCTTCCTTCGTCTTTTCACGTATGTCGACGGCTATTCCCAGCGGAGACAAGCCATCCACGCAAGACAGGAGAATAGTGCACGATTGTAGTTCGATTGGGCGACAATCCGATACTACCGCAGAGAGATTAGGCACTAGATTTAGATAGTGGTGTGTACTGGCGGTGTAAGAATATCCACTACCCCATATCGTCCCTGCGTTGTCATAACAGCTAACAGGGGAAAACTGAAATAAGATATAGGTAGTAGCATCTTCCTGACAACAACTCTCAATAATTAAACAAACTGCGGTTGCCAACCCGCCTGCCAAGCGTGGCAATATTGCCAAATCCCCCTATGAAACAATTTTTAATGATGACCAATGTTCAGGAGTGGACTTTAATAAGCTGTGATGGAATCAATAGAAACATGACTAAGTTTAGAAAAAATGTGATTCATATCGACAAAATATTTTAGTTTTCATCGAATATGAAATATCAAGGTTCTATCAACAAAGTTTAACGAGTTTGGGAGTTCAACTTTTAACAAGGTTTCATAGGTGGGTGTTTTTTTATGTGTGACAATCACACTTATGTACATACGGAAACCAATTAAAATATTACTCCGTGAACAATAAAAATATTGTTCCACGATCAACTTGATATCAAAATAGCCGCTGTAACTGATAAAGCGTTCACGAACGATCTAAGTTTCAATTTCGGTACGAGCGTAGTGGTAACTTTGTGTAATCGATTTATTTTCGTAATAATTTTTTTTCATCAAAATTAAATGTATCGTGAAGGCAGTTTACGTACATAAATTGCACAACGCCAAACATACAGACCCGGAAACAATCATTTGTAGGCCATACTAATACTTAAGAATGGCAAGCAAGCAGTGGTATTTTAATAGAATGTAAACATTCTATTCAAATTTCACTGCTGAACATGTTATGCTTCTTCATAGATTACTCCATACGGATATTTGACTAAGTAAGCACGCGTGGCAGGCTTGTTCACAACCACTGTTTTTTTTTGAGTTGTTATTAGAAACATAATGTTGTCCATCTCCTGTTTCGGTTTCCCTCTATCGTATCTTACGGAACCCACGCGATGATTTGAGGTGTTGGTGATGTGGAGGTATTTTACGCGGTAGAGCCATGCTGCAGCTATATTATTAGCATAGTTGTAGCACAAATGGGTCGGCTCGATCGACGAAAGACCACGCTCGCAAAGAATACCAGTATAAAATAGCAACTTAACATTGCTGTGTTTCTTATGGTGAGTGTAGAGAACCGGATACCCATTTTACTGGAAAAGAGGTATTCCATCTTAGTCCTCACGAGTGACAACGAATCTGCATTTTGATTCTTTATTGAGGATAAATGTAGATGTCTATGGGCCACAGCAACCACTTACCATCAGGTTTACTGTGTGCTCGTTTGTCACCCGATCCTATAAAAAAAGGTATTTCGGCATGGTACTGCTGCTAAGCGGCAGAAATATTAATAGAGTGGCAGATGAACTCCTAGAGATAATAAAATACCACTTAGTAGAGCTATTGAGAAAGAATGCTAAATTATGTGACGCCATTCACTTATTTAGTTTGGACAATTTGAACATTAATATTACATATAAAATGTTAATTACAAAAATGCTGTCTAATCTACTCAATTGGACTTTTTTAACTTAATACACACAATTAAGTGAAACATGGGAAACTGAAACAAAAGATTAGCAGCAGCATCTCTTTTATAGAATAAGGGTAACAAACGAGCACTCAGTCTACCTGATAATAACTGGATGCAGTGGCCCATAGACATGACATCTATCTTTGATCAAGTATCAAAATGCAGAACCGTTGTCACCCCTTCTAACTTATATAGAATACCCCGTATCCAGTGAAAAGTGTTCACGGTTCTCTCCACTCCTAATAAGAACACAGCAGCATTAAGATGCTATTTTACGCTGTATACTTGTGAGAGCGGGATCCATGCAGCGTGACTCTAGCACGTATAAAATTACTGTCAAGAGCCCAAAATTATATAATATTACTGTGGTTGCCAGCCCGCCTGCCAAGTGTTCGTTTGTTCAACACAGACCTTTGATTAACTGTAATAAATGAATAAAATATCCGATTCATGAATTTGGGAACTGGGAAGCACGACATATTTCTCGCGATTATAAAAAAATATTTAATTTACATTTTGCAACAACTTACTGCTATATTAAATGCAAAATAGTCGGATCTAAATGTGTAGGAGATATTGGTGAGGAATGTTGACTAAATTAATAATAAATAAGCTCGCATTTGTTTTGCGGACGGTACTGTGTATCTTACTCACATATATTTACATTGTCAGGGGATTAAATTAAAAAAGCTTACTCATGCGAGATTCAGGGGATTTATTTCTGTTCTATTCTGTTCTGTTTCTGTTAAACGTACGCCATAAGGTGAGGATATCCGTAGTTACTAGAGTAACCGACCCAACCGGTAGCCTCATAATTGTAGAAAAGTGCAGGGCGGTCTCGTACTGGATGGAGTGACGGCCTGGTTAATGATGCAGGAGGTGGATCGATGTAGGTGACTCGGAACCGTGATTCCTTGTAGGCGCTTGTTCAACAGAGGCTTGTTTTTTTTCCAATTTAAGCCAGCGCTTGACTCCTCGACTCCTTCCTCCTTGACTCCCACGTGATGTGTAAGTGATGCAGCCGAAGATGGTGAAGCGCACTGAGTACTTGTGATGGGTTGTAATGATGATAATAATGATATAATTCTTCCATTATATTCTCAACGAAAACTCAAAATGCAGATGCGTTGTAAACTCTGAGGACTAAGATGGAATGCCTCATTTCCAGTATAAAGGGTCTTCGGTTCTCTACACTCACCATACAAAACACAGCAGCAGCATTGAGTTGCTATTTTACGCTGACATTCTGTGAGAGCGTGGTCCTATTTTGGCCGAGCCAACCTATTTGTGCAACAACAATAATATAGCTGCAACGTGGTTCGACAACGTATAAAATGTAATGTATGTATGTATGAATGAGTCAAATACACAAATTATAATGTCATAGTTTTTTCATATCGTATCTATTTATCATATACATACTATGATAATGTAATTATATATTTAATAATTAGTAGTTACACCCAGAAGTAAATAATTTACCTTCGTCCAGCGGACCTAGATCCCCGGATACATTTATATTAAAAACTAAATTCAAATATTGTTGTCTAAATCTTAATAAAAGTAATAAGACGAACATCTTACGACAAGAATCACCCGCACATTTAAATAAAACTAGTTTTTACGGATTTTATCGCGTATATTAACTTGTTTTATATTCCCGATGTTTCAAGCACTATACAGCACCCATGGTCACGGGGCGACTGAGGTGTTTGACGTCCCAATGTTATAGTTAACCACGGCTACCTCCAGATTAAAATTATTTATTTTTGTACCGATCTATGCTGTATGAACTTACAGTATCAGTTGCAGTTGTATATTTGGGTTGGGTTTAATTTTATTAATTATAGGATCCCAAGCAGATGCTAGCACCCAGCCATCTTCTTTATAGATATTATTAGGATTATATAATATTAGGATGTTTTTTGATTTCAATAGCCTTGCGAATCAACCTTGCAAGGAATCGGTGTTCTTTAGCGATAATTTGTGGTCTAACAAATCTAATGTAGTGACGGGGGCGATCTTGTACATGTTCACAGACTGCAGACTTCCCGGAGCGTCGATTCTTCACGTCAGTTATGTGTTCTTTAACGCGGGTTTTTATTGATCTTTTGGTTTGTCTTATATGAGAGAGACCACATTCACAATCAAGCTTGTACACTCCTGCATTTTGCAGAGGGACATAACACTTGACTAATGGTAAAACTGACTAATCTTCATCGGCGGCTTGAAGTCTATTTTAATGGAAGCACGCTTCAAGATGTAGCCAATCTTATCAGTGACACCTCTGACATATACCAGTATAGCAGGCACTCGCTCGATTGTGACCGGATTCACTCGTTCACTATGACGTAGGCGCGGGACCCGAAGCTTGTTGTCGTGCGAAATTCGCTTGACGTTTTGGAGCTCATCGGCCAGGTGTTTACTGTCACAGATCCCTCGTGCTCTCTAAAACAAAGATTTATCCACGGTAGCTAACTGTGAAAGATGGTGGTGAGAATCGCCGTTTAAATATCTATCTGCATGGGTATTTTTTCTATACACAGTGTGTCTCAAGAGGTTATTAGTATTCCGAATTACTAACACATCTAGAAAAGCTAAAGAACTGTTTGTCTCTACCTCCATTGTCAACTGAATTTTAGAATTTATGGAGTTAAGATGCAGTTACTTTATCTAAAGCTTGTAGAATCTTGGATTTACGGAAGAAGTAAGCAGGGCTTTCTCCTCAAACTTTACGATTAATATATTTAATATATTGACGACAATGTGGGGTACAGGTGAGCCCATCGCCGCACCATCTACTTGCTGTAAGTGTAAGGCAGTGTCTTAGTAATACTGCATATTCTACGGGTATGTTGTTTTCTTCTAGCCTTCTATTTAAAATTGAAATGCAGCCTTCAACAGGTAAGCATGTGAACAGATACTGGACATCAAAACTGACAATAGTTTCATTGTCTGCCAGATGTAGATCTTTAATCTCGCAGACAAAATGGTAGGAATCCCTTGTTGCGTGCTCTTGTATGTCCCCTGAGCGGTGAGAGTATTTTCGCTAAGTGTTTAGCCAATCTGTAAGTAGGGAATCGATTTATCTCACTATCGGACGTATTAGAGTGTTGGGCTTGTGTATTTTTGGTTACCAATACAACTTCGGTTTTTTTGACAAAAATAGGTATTATTGAATTTACGACCAAATTAAATTTTTCGGACGTCAAACACTTCATTCCCCCCACCCACCATGACCATGATCATGGGTGCTGTATTATTAATTTAATTTAATATTACTGTCATAAGTTTCCTTGTATTATTTCAATCTTACAACGATGTTATCTGCAGTATAACCAGAGCAATATGTAAATGACAAAGCATACATTGTAAACTCAAAGCAATACCTAGCAGTATTTATTTTATGAATGTTTTTCCAAAATATTATTACATTAAACATGTTAAAATAAAAATAAAAAATAAAGCTTTTCTCCGCGTAGAAACTTACCTGTTTGACGTGACGTGAAACTGTTTCTTCCGATCGAGCCGAACCTCGTAAAAATGGATCACTAAGAGACTCGTTTTGACGTGGTTCTTAGAAAATTTGTTTTTAACATCTTTAACAGTTAAAGTTAAAAAAAAACTTTATATCCATTCCCTAACATTAATAAACATAATTATTAGAGTGAGGTGTTATTTAAGAATAACTTTTCATCGAAGTCATCGTGAATAAATTTAGCGAGTGCTTCGTGTTGCCTAACTCACACCTTCGAATACGTATTTAAAATGCGCTATATATCACACTACAACGACGTGCTCCTGAATAATAAATGATGAATCATCCACAAAATATACGACAGTTTCTTCTTAAATAAATGTATATTTAATTATTTTATAAAATATTTCTACTTTTCTTGTTCAATTTGTGAAAGAACCCTGCTGGACTTGGTCCCTTATGTCGTAGGAAGGATTTACGGACAATAGCTTAAATTTTTTTACGCGACAGAAATTTTATTTTTTACAAAATTTACTTCCCAGACAGCATACATACATGCTAGTAAACAAGGGGAGTTTGTAAACGCTGACTTTTGTAAGCCTATCAATAAAGTAGATTTAGTTACGCTTCTTCTGAACTTTTTGTGAATTCGGGGTAAGCTTTTTACATTGGCTTCATTCACACATTATGAACGGAACAGAGATAGAACGTATCGAATTCTCATATGACGCTACACTGTCAAGCTTTTCGATAGTATCATCATCATCATCATCATCATCATCATTACAGCACTTCACAAATCCCCTGCTGAACATAGACCTCCCCCAAGGAATGCCACAAAGCACGGTCCTGAGCCACCTGCATCCATCGATTTCCTGCATGTCTTACCAGGTCGTCATTCCATCTAGTGGGGAGACGCCCTTCATTTCGTCTGCCGGTACGAGGCTGCCACTCAAGAACCTTTCTTCCACATCGGATGTCGTTTCTTCGAGCTATATGGCTCATTGTCACTTCAGCATACAATTTCTTTGAGCTATGTCGGTTACTCTGGTTCATAGGTCATCACTGGCAACATGCACTGGTTGAACAATCGAGTTTTGAGGTCTTGACGTATGTCTAACGAGAAGATATGTCGTAATCTCCCGAACGCTGCCCAGCCAAGTTGAATCCGTCGATTGACCTCTCGGTCGAAGTTGGACTTACCTAGTTGGACTATTTGTCCCAGGTAAACATATTCGTCAACAACTTCGGCTTAGTGCTCCCAACAACTACCGGCATAGGTGTGACATGGACGTTAAACATGATTTTTTTGTCCATTTTTATCTTAAGACCTATCCGTTGGGAGAAACTATTAAGTTCATTGAGCATAGTGCTTAGGTCCTCCAGCGATTCTGCCATAACGACTATATCGTCGGTAAATCGAAGGTGAGTGATGTACTCGCCATTGATTTTGATACCGTATCCTTTCCAGTCCAGTAGCTTGAAAACGTCTTGCAATGCAGCGGTGAAGAATTTCGGGGATATTATATCAACCTGTTTTACACCTCTCTGCAGTTGGATAGGTTTCGTACTCTGGTTCTGTACTCGGATAGCCATCGTAGTTCTACTGTACAAACACTTTCTCATAGTCCACATACGCAAGACAAAGTGGCAGATTGTACTCTTCGGTCTTCTGTATAATTTGCCGAAGGGTATGTGTGTGGTCCATGGTGCTAAAGCCTTTTCGGAAACCGGCTTGTTCGGGAGTGTTTCACATTCGGTCTTCATCTTTGACAGTTGGCACGTTCTGGCAGACAGATCTTTGGCAAGGACTTTGAAGCCCTGGTTCCGCATGATCGCTTCGTCAATACGAGCAGTATTCAAGTTGCGTAAGTCCCGCCGCATGCGTTTGGAGATCTTTCTGTTCAGTTGCCTGTATGCTATCAAATCTACTGAAGACTGCAAGTATATTTCCCATCTAATAGCCATGAGATCGCATCATATTTTCTCTCTTATAGGAAAGTCTAAGTCAAAATATTTTTATTCAAAATTGGCTTTAACAATTTGGCACTTTTTGAAAATCAAATGCTTGCTGCCGTCGCTTTAACAAGTCCCTACTGCGGAGAGACCTTGTATGGAGAAGCGGCAAAAAACTCACAAGTAAAGAGTACTTTTTTACAACAGTTACAATTTAAATAAAGGAGTATGAGGAAGTTCTTTACGTCTACACATTCTCATCTTTTAAATAGTCATCTAAAATGGATTATTATATTTTATAAAATAATTATGAAGAAATAATTGTTTACATTACAACCTACTTCCAGAAGTGGACGACTCACGGACTGATAAGAATGAAGAAGATAATCAACAATTTCTTTGCCAGTTTTAAATAAGATAAATTTAAAAATTGGCAAAATTAATAATTTGTTGGATCAGCAATTTCCCGTCGACGTTTAATGCTACTTTGTGCTTTATGAAAAGCGGATTGTTCCCTCCAACAAAAGAACTTCAAAGTTTTGAAATTTTTCGTTCGCATTATGCATAAATTCTAAGAGAATATCGCACTCGTATGTTTGCAGGTCTTTGCGTTTTATAGGAACGTAGGCGTTCAGACTGGACAGGATATTGTGCAAAATATGACAAAAATCCTGTCTGTGTGATTTTTATTATTTATACTTTTTCTTTGTTATGCTTGATTATCTATATCCTTCCATATATTTAAATATATGCTTCTTCACCATCAAACTCTGAAAGTTATGTGCTTCACATGTGCCTCTCACGTTGCAGGAAGGATTTGCCTTGTTCACATTTTTAAAAACAAAAGCTACGCCATCGCATTGACGAGTCCCTATAGTGATAAGAAGCGGCAAGTAAATCACAAATAAAATATTTTTCGCGCAAAAGCTTATAAAATATGTACCTAAGTAAAAAAAGGTTAAGGAAGCTCATTAAGTTCACGCATTCTTAGCTTTTAAATATTCATCTAATTAAAAGAATCTATTCTTTAAAAGAATGATACTTAAATGCGCCTTGAATTTCTGCAATTCAGTAATATTTCCGTTCATTTATTATCCGTTCACCAAGCATAATTGTAGGGAAGATGAGGCTAAATCACACACACCAACACTCACGCCTGCCACCCAGAGGGGTAGGCTGAGGCTACGGACTTCCACTTGGCACGCTCCTGACACACCTCTCTCGCCTCCTTTACATGCATATACCTACGCATATACGCTCGTCGGTTAAGGGTACTCCTAATCTGGACCATTTTCAATATATCGCCAATTTGGTAATAATAAACCGTCGTCTAGGGCGTCCCTTCCCGACTCTGCCGTTCACTTCTGCAACATAAATTTGCTTTGTCACTCTTTGGCTATGATATATATGATGAAGCCCAATCCTCCCTATAATTACACTTGGCCAAAAGACTGACGATCATGGCACACAATGCCTCGCACCTACGACGATGCTATCCATCACTGGTCATATGCAGACTAACAACACGCACTAAATTGCTCCATATAATACAAAAGAGCCTACTCTTTTTAAAAAGGCCGGCAACGCATTTGCAGGTGTTGATGTTGTTCATGGACAGCAATAGTCACCATTAGATGAGCCGCAAGCTCGTTTCCTCATTACCTATAAAAAAAGAAAAGGGCGAAGTTACGTGAGACATATTTTTTTTTTATATTTTTATTGGAAATGAGGCATTCCATCTTAGTTCTCACGGGTGACAACGCATCTACATTTTGATTTGTAATAAAGGATAGATGTAGATGTCCATGGGCTGCAGCAACCACTTACCATCAGGTGGACTGTGTGCTCGTTTGTCACCCTTATCCTTTAAAAAAAAAACCAGACCGGGGGATCAGAGGGTGTCAAATTTGTAGGAAAAAACATTGATTAACGGTTTTTAATTTTACAATTTGTGTATAATCTGGAATTAAAAATAACATTATTTTGCAAAATATTTATGTAATAATCATTCCAAAATAACGCAATCGTAGGTTTATTTCTGCATATTCGGGTTAGAATTATTACTTATTTTCAATAAATATCGTTGCTCTCTAAGATCATTAATTTTCCGCCATCAAGGGTCCTTTGTTAGTTGAAGAAAAGCATGTTTTTCTTCTGACAGACTTTAAGTAAATACGTTTTATAATACTTCTTTCACGGTTTGGGTGAGTTTTAAAATTAGCGTCTAGTAATATTTTGTTAGAATAGAATAGAATGGAATAATTTTTATTGTATGTAGATTATTACATAATACTTATTGAAAGTCATTTTTTATTTACCACTGGTTCAGAAAATACCACTGTCCTGGGAAGAATCAGTAAGAAATCATCAGGATTATATTTAAAAAAGATTCAAATCCCGGGTCGGGCCAATATAAAAATCAGATATTGAGTTCTTTTGTTAAGAAATTCTCAGTAGTAGCACGGAGTCAGCAATTGAGGTTTCACTCTCGTGCCTCGGAAATCAGGTAAAGCCGTTGTTGCAGCGCCTGACTTCTCTCCAAATATATCTGCATGACGTCTTATCGGACTATGACCGTAAAGTCTCTCTCTCGGGCACTATAATCCTGTCTTGCGCAGATGGCTAGTCTCCGTTGAGAATGGCCGCCGTGACCAAAATTCGGTCTGAAGTACATTAAAAGTATAAGTTCGCATGATATGCGGCATTAATATTATGTTGTTACATAGCTGCGCTAATTACGTAGTTAGAATCATATTTAATAGTTACAAAAATATAAATAGGTATTTGGTACTATCAGCTTATGATCTGTACAACGTGACATTAGATAAATCGGAGAAGTTGGCTTGAATCCTGAAGTCAATTTTAAACTTATTGTCCTCAAATATTGGACCAATGTAAGATGGGATATTGAAAATGTTCTCAATGCAACCATTGAAATTGATGTGATCTTAAGATTGAAGTATCTTACCGTATGAACTATAATTGAAAAGCATTGATTATAAAGGTTAGTAGGAGACGTATTAAATAAAATAAAGAGTTAATGTACATAAATAATTATATTATAAACAAATTCTTATTTATATCAACTAAAAACAAAACACTATGAGGAGACTATGTGGTATGACATTGTAAAGTTACTTAAAATCATTTTTGTACGTGGTAGAGCCATGTTGCAGCTATATTAGTAGTATATTTGTAGCACGAATGGGTCGGCTCGATCGGGGAAGGACCACGCACAGAATATCCACGTATATCAGCGTAAAATGGCAGCTTAATGCTGGTGTGTTTGGTATGGTGAGTGTAGAGAATCGGTTACCCTTTTTACTGGAAAAGAGACATTTAATCTTAATCCTCACGGGTAACAACACATCTGCATTTTGATTTGTAATCGAGGATAAGATGTAGATGCGACTCATAGCAACAACTTACCAGTGTGTTCGTGTCTCACCCTTATCCTACAAAAAAAGTAACTCATTACTTATTACCTATAATATATTTAGTTTTAAATATACCGAAAACCTATAAAGCATATATAAGTCTACGACGGCATTCTACGTTTGTAAGATAAAAAGAATCATATTTATTTGAAGCTACATAATATGGTATAAATATGTTTATAATTTATAATTTTGTTACGTGTTATAAAAATCCATTGCAGAACATATTCCTCTACATAGTTTGCTTCATGGAGGGGATTTTTCAATTTTCGATAGTCCAATCATGTGTCTACCACAATAATATAATACAACATCTCAACTGCGTAGGGATGTTGCATCTCTTAGCATTTTCTTTCGCATTTACCATGGGGAGTGCTCTGAGGAATTGTTCGGATTAATCCCAGCCGCCAAATTTCACGAACGCACATCGCGGCAGAACTCCCGATACCATCCACACCATCTGGATGATTGGCGGTCCACCACTGTGCGATTTAGAAGATGTTTTCTTCCTCGCACAACTTCCTTGTGGAATAGTTTACCACCAGCGATTTTTCCGGACCGATACGACTTAGGGACCTTCAAGAAAAGAGCCTACTCCTTTTTAAAAAGCCGGCAACGCATCTGCAATTCCCCTGGTGTTGCGGTTGTTCATGGGCGGCGGTAGTGACTTACCATCAGGTGAGCCGCATGCTCGTTTGCCCCCTCTCCTATATAAAAAAAAATCTCTACAATTCTGATAGTAAACCTGTATTTTATAAGCCATTTCCATAAATAGTATACGTTTTAAGAATTACTCGTAATATATAAAAAAAAATATCGAATACATTTGTTAAAGTAATTTAGTTAGTAATAATTGTATAATATTATTTGTTAGAAAACGTTAATCGTGAATTGTATTAAAATGTAAACACAAAATAGTAATTGTGACGGTGGCTCCAGAAAATTATATGTGGTAAAAGAATTGTACTAGTCGTGAACAACACATAGAGCAATGTAATACTAAGGGCTTGCAAATATACCTTATTCAAATTATTTTCAAATTTGTTATGAGCTATCATTTTGTTTAGTTTTCGATAATTAATATTGTTATCATATAGCGGAAATTGCAGATGTATCGCTTGCACAAACCTATTACTAATAATTATTTCACAAGTAAATCCATCATTTGGTATCCTTTAGTTGAATTTTCGATATAATATCTTATCTCCTTCGTATAGCAAAAAATAGCAGATGTTTCGCTTGCACGAACCAATTCAGTTCCGCGCTTGATCAACACAAATCTATATTCGCTCTATTTTAAAACTCCACGAGTTTGACGAAACAAATTATTTCTTTGAATAGTTAATCTCTGTTGTGATCCCTTTTGATAGTCCTGCTGCGGAAACAAAGCTGTCACGCGTTGCTTAATTGAAAAATTTTACAATGACGTTCTTCAGACGTGAAATCTTAGGGTTCATACGAGGTATACGATGAATTATAACTATGTATTTAGTAGAAATTGTTTGTTTTATGACTTTACCAATATTCTCCAGTATTTCTATTAAGTTCTCGCTTCGTTTTTCAGGCAGATTACTTATCTCAATATTGCAATTTCGAGATTTTTGTTCAAATTATACCAGTTTGGTTTTTAATTCAGGGATACGTGCTTCAGAGGCTTGTGTGGATTTCAGCTGCTGTTCTATTCTGGATACGCGCTTGCTGACACCGTGAATTCTTTTACCTAAATCATCGTATTTGTTATTGATTAATTTAAGCCTGGTTTTAATTTCGTCGAAGTCATTAAGAAACGTATTAAATTTTGTTTCTTGTTTTGAGAACGAGGAATCAAGCTTCTTAAATAAACTGCGTTGATAAGTTTCAAAGAACAATGGCAGACTTTCATACATGAAATTAGTTGAGAAGGAATGGTAGCGTCTATATATCTCAAATATCTTAAAATGTTAAGCGTCAGTCCCTCAATAACTGTCAAAGAATTTTGTCCTGAGAAGGCGTCAAAAAAAAGATATTTAGATTTGAACCTTTTTAGGTTATGTCTTATGTCAATTGGAAAAAGTCATGCGTTCTGTGGTTTTTTCATGTTAGCTTAGTAAATTCTCAACATATTGTACCTACCTACATAATTGAGAGTTTTTAGATTATTGATTCTCTATTATATATTTGCATACTATAAATGTATATTTCTGGCATGGCTCCAGGGCATTTGTGTCATACAGTGATATTCTCAGAAGGGCTAGAACCCAGAGCCGTGAAGCCAGTAAAAAAACAGTGACAATTTGTTTAAGCTAGTGTTGCCATAACATTTAATGAAATTGTTACATAGTACTATGATTGAGATTATTGTAGGAAGTTCTTTGTAACAGACTTATTTACAACCATATCACTTTTATTTTTATTATTACTGATAGTATATTTTTTACTAATAATAACTTAATACAAAAATATTTTGTTTGTGTGTTGTGTTGGTAGTCTTACAAAGTGTATATGAAAATAGTATGAATATAGTAAATGGCAACACTTGAATAGAGTAAAATGATTTAAGTCATTTGATATTCACAAAAATGTTTGTTTTTTTTTTATTAAAATACATTTTTATTTGAAAAATCATAGAAGAATATTAAAAATCATTTTATATTTAAGTTATTTCTAGACTCAATAATTTTTGTGAACTATTTTTCTGCCATCGTTCTTTTTGTTGTAGATCGGATATTGCAGACAGCACGCTACCTTTCCGAAATGTTACCTGAGGAGGAGGTGATTCATTTTCTTCAAACGACTCGTCAACACTCATTTCTCCGGGTTTTACCTCTTGCTCAGTTTCACTCTCTTGCGTAAATGTAATGTTTACAGTTGTGTTCTGTTTATATCTTGACCGCTCTGTTATGAAATAAATCTGTACGAAACCTCGTGTTAACTCGGATGCTTTACACGAAACACACATGCGCACGAATCATTGCAAATAGTGAAACGATCGACTGGCGTCGTCGCTTGAGACGCAATCTTCTTAAAGTTAAATATGTGTAAAATGTTTATATTAAAATTAAATATGCGTATAAATTCTTAAACTTGAATTTAATAACGTCATCCAATGCAGTGGTGAAGAGTTTCGGGAATATAATGTCACCCTGTCTTACACCTCTTTGCAATTGGATAGGTTCCGTACTCTGGTTCTGTACTTGAATAGCCATCATAGCCCTACTTTATAAGCACTTCACCACTTCGATATACCGACAGTCAACTTGGCACCGCTGAAGGGACTGCAGCACCGCCCAAATTTCGACGGATTCAAAGGCTTTCTTATAGTCCCCGTACGCCAGACATAGTGGCAAATTGTACTCCTCGGACTTCTGTACAATTTGCCGAAGGGTATTTATGTGGTCTATGGTGCTAAAGCTTTTTCGGAAACCGGCTTGTTCGGAAGGTTGGAAGTCGTCCAGTCTGCATGCGAGACAATAGGGTAAACCACTATAATTTTTACATAAATTTTTAATTAAATGAAACTAATTTTAACGGATTCTATCACGTTTTATTTATCTCTTTAATTCCCGACGTTTCAACTTACTTCAAGCCGCCGAAGAAGATTAGTCAATTTTTACCATCCGTCAAGTGTCATATCCCTCTACAAGATGCAGGAGTGTATAAGCTAGATTGTGAATGTGGTCTCTCTTACATAGGACATACAAAAAGATCTATTAAAACCCGCGTGAAAGAACATATAGCTGACTTGAAGCACCGACGTTCCAGGAAGTCTGCAGGGTGTGAACATGTTCTAGATCGTCCCTGCCATTAAATTAGATTTGAGAAACCACAAATCCTCGCAAAAGAACACCGATTCCTACCAAAGATGATTCGCGAGGGTATTGAAATTAAAAAACATCCTAATTTCAATAGAGAAGATGGATGGGTGCTGTCATCTGACTTCAAGATACTGTAAGCTCATTCTGCGTAGATCGGACCAAAAATTAATATTTAAAAACTGAAGGTACCCGGGCTATTTATGACATCGGGTCATCAAACACCTCAGTCCCCCCCCCCACCCGTGACCACGGGTGCTTTAAAGCACCCGAAACGGTGTGAATTAAAAAGTTAAATTAAACGCGATAGAATTCGTAAAAATTAGTTTCATTTAATGTGTAGTCTTCGCGTAAATATAAGAAATCATTATAATTTTTTTAATTAGTGCCACGAAAATTACTTTTAATCCATCGTTTTAAATTTTTGCCTAAAAACGATAGCCGCCATGCTGTTCAACTCGTGACGTCACTGTCCTAGAATTATGCCGATTTTGCAAAGGAATAAGATAATTTTGGATGTTATTATGTGTTATCATCTATATTATTATTATGTTGTGTCTGAATGCAAAAATACAAGCATATGAACGCCGGGGAAGTTATGGATTCAAGTGCCAACTGATTTTAATACTTCGTTAAAACTAGCAAGAAGAGGACCCGAAGGAATTATCTACAAAATCTAAACTACACTTCTGTGAAGATCACTTTGATTTAAGTTACTTATATTTAACTATCGTTTATACAAAACAAATCATCATGACATGAAAGGTGCATGACCTATTGCAAGTCAAATTTTGTATTTAGTCAAATTTTGGATTAAGTCGCCCTTTGTGGGCATTCTCTTAGTTAATTCGTGTTTTCTTCTTTTATATGGGAATTATGACATGGTTTGTAAAAAAAAATATAACAAAAAGTCTTTCTTACCTAAGCTGATATTATAATATCTATAACATTAGTGCTAAAAGCGAAGTAATAAACTCGCTTTAACTTCAAAATGTCATAAGGATTATTGCATGTTTTAGCTGGATAATGACATGGAAATTACACACAATATAAGATTATGGGTTCTGTTAAACGAATTCGAATTAAATTCGGAACAAAACTCTACAATCGTAATAATAACTTGAAACTTTTCGAAATAACATGATAGACACAACATGGAACATGGAAACATGGAAATAAGATGGAAAATTACACACAATATAAGATTATGGGTTCTGTTAAACGAATTCGAATTAAATTCGGAATAAAACTCTACAATCGTATGATGTATATCAATAATGATAACTTGAAAATTTTCGAAATAACTTAATACATTAACTAGTTCTCCGAACCTATGACGTCACGACGGTATCTAATATGACGGACAACGTTTTGCACATTTGAGACACAGATAAATAATATTCTTTAAAATGAAATATAAAATTTAAAATGCATTTTATAAATAGAAATCAATATTTTCCGTTTCATTTTTACAAAATCTATCTTAATATGTATGTTTTTAATTTTTTTTACATGATGTTAAATACCCTACTAGTAATGACTCTCGAAAACAGCACGTAGACGCGGCTCAGAATGGAAATCGGTCTGTAGTTCTTCAAGAAAGCTTTGTCGCCTTTCTTGAAGAACAAGACCTACGTACTTCTATTCCATGCCTCCGGTGTAGTGCCGCCATGGAGGACGGAATTAAAGAGCTTCTAACTTCAAGTACCGGTTTTCCACCCGCTTTTAGAAGCTCCGCTGAAATTTCATCCTTGCCGTTTTAAGGTGCTGGAGAGCCATTCTAATGTCGCTCAGACTGACGTCCAGAATATCATCGGAATAGTGTCGGATAAGTAAAAATATAAAGTACTATGTTAAAATGATGTAAAAGAATATTAAACATTTTTGGTACTGACTTTATTTTATACAAAATTTATAGTAGACATTAAACTATAATCGTTTCAGCTATAGCGTAGTTTTTGACATTGTTTACAAGAAATAGTGAAGCATATATGTGATTGTTATTGTCTTCAATTGTTTGCCTGGCCTATACATTATTTCCAGTTGTAATGTCTGCTATCTTCTCTAACCACTGTAGTGTAACACAGGCTCGGCACGCACTTTAACTAAACAACACGTCCACTCTCGCCCGAGGCTCTCGTGTAACTGACGCGGTGCGCTCGAGACAGTGACTTATATATAAATGTATGTTTGTGTATTTGTGCATGGTAAATTATTAGTAAATAAAACAAATAACAATATTTACTGTATACTACATATATGCAAACACTACATCTCTTTCTTATCAAGATTTTTTCTTTTTTTCATTATAACTCATAACAATCACAAAGCAGCTTGTATTGTCTGTATTAATTATTTTCCACTGCTTTTACGTAAACCTTATCTCCCTGTATTATATCTTAGTTAGTTGCTCTGCGTTTCCTATATACATACTCTTTTCCTTTTTCTTTTTTGTATTTTGTCTCTATCCCTGATATCTGAATCTAAATGATTGTCTGTAATTTATTTCACCTATTGATGGAATTTTATCCCTATTTTTTCGTTGAAAAAACAGTTCAGACGGTAACCTCCCGGTAACTGTAATGCTGTTATACATTAGAAGATACTCCCACAAACATTTCTTTTAAATCCTTCTCGATCTGGCTGATACGAAGACGTTTCAAATATCTCTGTTTTGTCTTTCAACTTCGCTGATCATTTGAGGCCAATATAGTACAGTACTAAATAACTTAATGTTACATTCTTTGCAGAAGGATCGAAACTCTTCACTCACGAACAGCTTGCCATTGTCTGCGGTGATAGAAATAAGATAACTAAGTCTACTGAACATTTCTTTTACCATTTTAATAATCTGATGAATGTGATGTTTTTGTAATTGTTTACTTCTTTGTATCGACTATAGTAGTCGACCACTAATAACAGATACTCGTTACTTGGCAATGGTCCCATTAGATCCATTGTGACATCTATCCATGGAGCTGCAGGCAACTCTCGTCTCTTCATTGGTGCAGTTGGGTTTGGCAAACCCACTAACGTACAACCTTTACAAGCCTTTAATAATTGTTCTAAGTCTTTATCGATACGGGGCCACAATACCTTTGATCTCCAGCGTCCCTTCATCGCTACGATACCTGGATGACCCTCGTATGCAGCATCTAATACACTCTTGCAGAGTTGCTGTGGTATTACAATTTTATTTCCACGAAGTAGAATGCTATCATGGAAACAACTCGTTTTCAAAAAATTTGTAACTCTTAATCGAATCGTCCCGTTCTGAATATGCTACAATGGTACTCATTGTTATAGCAACTGGTCTAGAATTTTCCACTATTTGGTACACATGCTGGTCTTTTCCTTTTGGTGGGTTATCAGGATAGTTACATAATCGTGACAAGAGATCAGCTATATTTGTTTTTCCTGGCTTGTATACAACCTTGAATGAATAAGAATGTAGCCTCAGTACCCATCGTTCAATCCTCGCACATGGTTTTGACTTAGACCCGAACAATATCTCTAGCGGCTTGTGGTCAGTGACTAAATCAAAAGGCTTTCCAAATAAAAATATTAAAATGTTCGACCCCCCAAACTAATGCTAGTGCCTCTTTCTCCGTTTGGCTATACCTGCGCTCGCAGTCTGTCAAAGTTCGATTACCATAGGCAATAACTGTAGGGCCATTTGTATCATTTTGTACAAGGACAGCACCAAGTCCGACAGGGCTAGCATCTGCTATCACCTGTCTTGCATCTCTGACGTCATAATACCCTAAAATCTGTATTTCCGTGAGCATCCGTTTGAGTTTTTGGAATGCTTTATCTTGTTTCCCAGACCATTGTTCTTCCAAGCTCTCCCTTTTGCTCATCTTCTGTTTTAACAGGTGCTTCAGAAGTTCTGTCATGGCAGCCAAGTTAGGTATCCATTTGTTTATGTAGTTTAAGAGTCCTAAAAAACTTTGGAGTTCCTCTATGGTCTTTGGGACCCTAAATTTCATAATGCTCTCAACGTACTTGTTGAGGGGTTTACTCCTTCATGTGTAAGCCTGTGTCCCAGAAAATCCACATCCTGCGTTTTATATATGCATTTATTGCTATTCAGCACGGCGTTGTTTATTTGCGTCATGTTCTTCACTGTTATCGAATACCAGGATATCATCAATAAAATTGACGACCCCTTCACAGTTTATCAGCATCCTTTCAATGATCTTCTGAAAAATCTCGGAAGCGCAAGTAATTGCAAGCATTATTCTTTTATATCTATATAATCTTTTGGGGGTTATAAAAGTCGTTATGTGTCTGGATTCAGAGTGAATTTCCACTTGATGGAAGGCATTTCTTTATGTATAATTTCTTAAAATATTTAGCTTTCTTCATTTTAGGCAAAAATGGTCCATAGTAGGCAGGAGGTGGTTTTCTGGCAATATAACGGCGTTCGTACATCTCATATCTACGCACAAACGTAATTCACCATTTTCTTTCACGATTGGAACATTGATGAAACCCATTTAGACTGGCCTTGCACTTCTTCAATTACATAACTGTTTAGTGCTTCCTTAATTTTGATTGCAACCTTCTCTTTAATGGGGATCGGCTTGCTTTTACTCTCCACTTGATTTATCCCGATACCAAGTTTTAAGACACCCAGACGGACTGCTGTGTTCTTACCAAACAGGTTTCTGGTACCCCCCGAAATCTCGTAAATGGTTGTATGTTCCTTTCGTCAATCGACTTCGAGTATAGTTTCAATTGAACCCTCTATTGCCAAAGGAGAGTTACTACCATATGCTAATAATGTCTTGTCTGGTCTTTACATTTGATTAAAAGCATATACTTTTTTGCTTTCTAACACTTCCCACGTTTTGTAAGATATAAGGTTCTTGCGCAATTTCGAATTACACCTTTCCGCAATTTGATGATGCACACTTTTCGGCCTGTTGACGCAATCTTATCAAAAACTTCTCAAATGTTTCTCCTTTTTCCTGTTTTAGCAATCGAAAAACATGCCGCTCATAAACTTTGCTCAGTTTAGGTTGAAAATACTCTTTAGAGTTTTTTTATGGCTACTTAAAATACATCAACGATTTCTGATGATTCGACATTGGCATCAGGTAAATTGTAGAATATTTCTTGTATCCCAGAGCCTCCAAAATGCAATAGCCTAGCTCGTGTCTTGAGTGCTGATATAACTTCAGCTGCGTACAGATAGATTAATAGAGACCTTTTTCATTTTTCACACCTTATAGCCATAGATGTGCTATCACATTAAAGCTGATAACGGTATCATTATTATTATTATTTTAGGGGCAAACTGAAACAGTTTCTTATATTTTTTTTCCAATTTAATGCTGGTATTTTAATACCCAAAGTCCAATTTAATGGTAGTAACTTAATACCCAAAGTCCAATTTAATGGTAGTACTTAACACCCAAAGACCAATTTAATGGTAGTACTTAACACCCAAAGACCAATTTAATGGTAGAAACTTAGTAGCCAAAGTCCAATTTAATGGTAGTAACTTAGTACCCAAAGTCCAATTTAATGGTAGTAACTTAGTACCCAAAGTCCAATTTAATGGTAGTAACTTAGTACCCAACTCAATTTAATGATGGTATCTTAGTACCCAACTCAATTTAATGATGGTATCTTAGTACCCAACTCAATTTAATGATGGTATTATAGTACCCAACTCAATTTAATGATGGTATCTTAGTACCCAACTCAATTTAATGATGGTATCATAGTACCCAACTCAATTTAATGATGGTATCTTTGTACCCAACTCAATTTAATGATGGTATCTTTGTACCCAATACCAATTTAATGGTTGGTATCTTGGTACCCAAACTCAATTTCATGATAATAATATGTTGCATAACACTCGCCCTTCTCTTTCGGTTTATTTGTTACACCGACTACTTCCATTGCTGTGCCATTTAGGCTTTGGGTGAATTCAATACCTATATTGCGCATTTACAGTATTACTTGTAAATAATAGTTAATTAGTATAAATAGTAGTTAATTAAACTACCTGACATATTAAAAGATGGAAATAATGACATCATATTTACAAAAAAATTAAAACAGTACTAACTAATGAATGTTACTATAGTACTAATGAAATTTTACAAATATGTAATACTTATATAGGTTTCACAAAATGATCACTAATTTAAATTGAATTCTATCTCAATAAATCACAATGACATTCTTATAAGTAGTGAAATAGGCTTCCTCTCTCCTAGCCCCTAAATTGCGTGCCCAACAGGTTCCATAACACTGGTCTGACATTATTTTATAACATCTTGTGTACATTATGGTTTAGCAATAAATGCTTGAGTTTGAGTTTGACTTTAGTTACCTACTTTGCAATGTACAGAAGTCGTGAAGTGTCCACGATTTTTTTGTAAGACTTATATATGCCATGAAAGCAGTAAAATAGTATTTTCATTAAAGGCGATAAATATCACCCCTACATGTAAAATGCCACTAAAATTTAGCTAACGACATTGTATTTCGGTTCGAATCGAGAGGAGTGATTAGTAACATCTACTATTTTTCCATCAAAAATCTTTTTATATAAAAGTTGTGCTAATAGACATATGTTAAAATAAATCATTATTTTATCATTGCTACATAAAGAAAATAATTTTTTTGCACACCATAAGCGTGGTCATATGCGAACATACAATTTATATAAATTATTAAAATGATCAGAACAGGGTTAAAAACAATAAATCATAATTCATAATCCACAGTTTTTTTTCCGCGGGTACCTACTCTAGGAATTAATTTACAATTGCAATGCTAATAGTTGCACATTGCTAACCTATTTTTGATTATATCTTTATACTAAATAGGTACTTATCTTTTTCCTCGTCGCTACTTGTAATGTCTGCTATCTTCTCTAACCACTGTAGTGTAACACAGGCTCGGCACGCACTTTAACTAAACAACACGTCCACTCTCGCCCGAGGCTCTCATGTAACTGACGCGGTGCGCTCGAGACAGTGACTTATATATAAATGTATGTTTGTGTATTTGTGCATGGTAAATTATTAGTAAATAAAACAAATAACAATATTTACTGTATACTACATATATGCAAACACTACACCAGTGTATAGGAGAGTTCAATCCTCATAATAAACAAGTTTTTGCGTTTACCGCTAACTGCCCTTGCTGCCTCAGCCAGCATCGTAATCCTCGGCATCAGCATATCGAATAATGTACAGTTTCGTGGTCACTTGGAAGGGAAGACCAGTCACAGAGTGGGACAGTATTTCATGCCGGCACACCACTTGCAACTTTACAAGGCGCAAGTTCAGCCTCACATGGAATACTGTTCTTATCTCTGGGCCGGGGCGCCCCAGGGTCAGCTCCTTTCACTTGACCGCATCCAGCGCAGAGCAGCTCGAATCGTCGACGACCGAGTTCTTTCTTATCGGGTATATTCACTGGGCGCTGCGAAGGGATATTGCATCCCTTTGCATTTTATACCGCATCTACCACGGGGAGTGCTCTAAGGTATTGGTCGGATTAATTCCAGCCGCCAAATTTCACGAACACACATCGCACCAAATCTGACGATACCATGCACACCATCGGGATGCTACTACTAGAAGTTAACTTCTTCGTACAATCTCTCTGTGGAATTGTTTTTGGGTGATTTTTCCACACCGATACGAATTAGGAACCTTCAAGAAAAGAGCTCACACCTTTCTAAAAGGCCGGCAACGCACCTGCAATTCCTACAGTGTTGCAGTTGTTCATGGGCGGCGGTAGTCACTTACCATCAGGTGAGTCGCATGCTATTTTGACCCCTCTTCCATAAAAACAAAAATGAACCAAAACGCATGCGCTGTTGATGAGAGGAGGCATGTGCCCATCTGTGTGATGTATAGAATTATTTTCATTTCTATCATTATTTAAAAAATCCCAGACTAGGAGTTTCTCCTGTATCGTGGGAGTTTACATACATTGATTTAACGTGAACAAACATCAATTTATTGTTTTAATTAAGCAACAATTTATTGTAGGACATAAAATACTTGCTCCTTGCGGGCTTCAATCCCGCGACCCTTAGCCCTACAACTCATTGCTAAGACACTGCGCCACGGAGCCGTCATTGAGTAGGCTGTAGCTGTACTTTACTTTTATTAAAAACGTTTTTTTAGTAAAAAATTTTGGTGGAATCTATTAACGTGGAATTATTTAGATTAAAGTTAATCGTCAAAGCCCATTTTTTTTAATTGCATCAATTGTTCGACACGTTTTAAAAAAAAAAAACTCTAAGTTTTTCAGATAAAATGTAGTCCTAGATCACTCCTGGCATTGGTCTCTCTGTTCTGTTCGAAAAGTTTAATTACAAACAAGACAAGCGGACAAAAACTTTAAAAGATGTCTCTTAATAAAAGTTATAAAATGTCAGTTATTTCGATTTTACAGACAGAAACTATGTGAATTTTGCGACGCCCTGATAATTTTAAGCTTACAATTGTTGCCATCAGTACCTTAGGAAAAGGGTGTAATGTTAACTCCTTCTGAAATGTACGTATTACTGCGTCGCTAATAAAATTAAATTTGTTAAAACAGACGCCTGGTTTAATACGAGCGTTAAATTTTATAAGTAAACTTGTTACGGGCCTAAATGGAAGACGGCAGTGTTCATTGCTCATGTTAAATGTATGAGTGGCCTATGAAATTTATTATGGAATTCGTAACTTTTGTTTTTGTTATAAAATAGGTTTGGGTTAACAGTATATATAAAAAATTAGTATAAAATATTAAAACACAACTTAAGGCTAGGTTAACAAAAAGTCCCACGTTTTAAAAGTAAAATTATAAAAATTACAGACTTATTTAGACTAAAAGGAGAAGGAGACGTCTCCATACATTCTTGAGCCCAAGTGTTAACAAGATGAAAGTAGGACCATTTGAAAGCGTATATATAAACATTTCATATCTGAAAAATCTGGCAAGATTTGTCAATCTAGGAGCTGAGTTATTGTAGAATAAGTAAAAGTGAGATTATCTATTACCTACATTGTAACAGGTGATTTTTCACTGTTATTACACTGTAACAGGTTATTTTTCACTATAACTACTTAAAGATATAAAAGCAGGAGGAGCATGAAATCACTAAAAAGCTGTGTTTAATAATGAAACGAAATCTTGGTAGAGATGCATTACCTACTTGAATTGCTGTTGTAACTTTTACTTGTTGGAATTTTGATATTTTGTATTTTTTTATTATTATTTTGAAGATATGTAAGCAATTTTTTTAAAATAGATATTTATAGAGATATTAAAATGCTCTCAATGCTCTCAATCGATTATATTGCGCTCGTTTCAAATTGAACCGAAAATCAGTCTTTTTCTTTTAAATAAATAGGTTGAAGTTTGAACTGTCAAGTTTCAAAATGAGAAGTCCTCTATTGGAAGACAACATTCAGAAACGAGAATTTCAATGGTGTATTCTTTATGGTAATCGATTTATTGCCATAAAGAATACACTACAATCGATTTTCTAACATATTTCCTATTTTATTGTTTTTTCGAAATCTAGATTGTAAAAAGAGCTACTTTTTAGTATTTTACTTAAGAAAAATATGGCCAATTTTTTAAAGTATAAACTAATTAGTTAACTTCAGGCCCAAAAATCCCCTTCTCCTTTACGTGAAGCTGTCAAGTGTCTAATCTAGACGAAACCGCCATTAGAAAAACATGATGTGATGTGGTTTGTTGCTAGAATAATTTAAAATTAAAAATTTTGTACAGCCGACTTCAATATAAGTTATTTAAGAATAACTTAAAAACTATTGGTCTGACCTTGATCAAATTCATATGGGACCACACGAGAAGTACCAGCTTTCAAATAAAAAAAGAATCATCGAAATCGGTTCACCCAGAAAAAAGTTCTGAGGTAACACACATAAAAAAAAAACGGAAAAAAAAACATACAGTCAAATTGAGTACCGGCTCCTTTTTGGAAGTCGGCAGAAAATAAGCTGATGCTACGTCATTTTCTGATAAACTTTTCAGATATAAAAAAATTATATATGATGGAGAAAATGAGCATGCGGCTCACCTGGTCATTGACTACAGCCGCCCTCGAACAACTGAAACACCAGAGAAATTGCAGCTGCTTTTCCGGCCTTAAATGTGTAAAAATATACTAACTATTTTCATACACAGGTCTAACTATCAATAGTCGTATACCCTTATGATTCTTAATATACGCTCACAAACTCTTTTCAGGAGAATAAGAATTTTAATGCACTTTTTTGATGGCATTGCGCAAGAAATTCCAAAGACGTGCAGCCTAAAAAGTGATAGAGTTACCATAGAACGCGTTGAAATTAGTAGGAATACAAATCGTAATAGTAGCATATAATAGCAGAAATATACCAAAACGTGCTCCAGCGTAGTATTCAGGTATTACATCCGGAAATAAATACATTTTCTTTTCAGAAATCTAAATATAAACAGCAATTTTTTTTAGCCGATTGGTATATTTGCGATGACTATTACGCGCGAGCTACTCGTTAATGACTACCGCGACATTATAAACGAGCCAAAGATAGTAAAACTGCAGTAAAACTGTTGTACACGATGTGCGTATTACTATGTGGTGGCTGCGTAAGAATATCCACTAGCCGATATCATTCTCTGGATATCTTAAGAGTTGATATTTTACCAATCATGAAATGAGCAGATTCGTCATAAGAACAGCTCAATAATAATAAAAAATAAAAAATGCGGTTGCCAAGTCGCCTGAATACATATACAACTGGAATGTCATCTAAATAGGTACATACAAAACTTCATCTCCATTTGCAACCTTAGAGGTAAAAATTTTCCCTAAACTTATATATATATGGTCTGACACGAATTAGAACGTGTTGAATAAATATTGATTATTAAAATCGGTTCAAATTTGAGGAACATATAACTTAATGTAACATACATACAAAAAAAAGAACAGATACAGATACAGAACATGTGAGTACCTTCTCCTTTTTAAGTCGTTTAATTAAAAAAAATAGTTAAAGAATTCCAACAATACTCGGAAATTACACCGTGCTAAAATTCGACCAAAAATACCACCCAATTAATGTGACTTCGTGCTCTGTTCCAAAGCCCCGAAATTTTTAGCTCGAGTTACAAAACCGTTTTCAGTGCCTAGAAGACTGCAATGAAGTGGACGATATGAATGACAAGCTCGTGGAAACTGTCCATGCGGTCGGAGCAAGTTCTGCAAGACTCGCCACAGAAGAAAACAAAAACTCTCCGATCATACTCTTAATCGCATGGCTGTTAGACGGGAGATGAAACTACATTCTTCAACAGATTAGACAGCATACAGGCAACTGAACAGACAGATCTCCAAATGCATGCGGCGGGACTTACGCAACTTCAATACAGCTTGTATTGAAGAAGCTATCGAGCGGAACCAAGGCTCCAAAGTCTTTGCCAGAGATCTGTCTGCCAGAAAGAGCCAACTGTCGAAGTTAAAGACCGAGTGTGGCAGCATCGTTTCCAGGGAACCTGAAATTTTGAATGAGATTGAGAGGTTCGATGGGCAGCTTTACACGTCATCGTTGGAGCCACACGCAAGTGTTTTCTTTTTATAGGAGAGGGGGCAAGCGAGCATGCGGCTCACCTGATGGTAAGTGACTACCGCCGCCCATGAACAGCTGCAACACCAGGGAGGGAATCGCAGATGCGTTGCCGGCCTTTTAAAAAGGAGTAGGCTCTTTTCTTGAAGGTCCCTAAGTCGTATCGGTCCGGAAAAATCGCTGATGGTAATCGATTCCATAAGGAAATCGTGCCAGGAAGAAAACATCTTCTAAATCGCACAGTGGTGGACTGCTAATCATCCACATGGTGTGGATGGTATCGGGAGTTCTGCTGCGATGTGCGTTTGTGAAATTTGGCGGCTGGGATTAATTCGAACAATTCCTCAGAGCACTCCCCGTGGTAGACGCGAAAGAAAATGGAAAGTGATGCAACATCTCTTCGCAGTGCCAATGAATCGAGCCGATCGGAAAGTACTCGGTCGTCGACGATTCGAGCTGCTCTGCGCTAGATGCGGTCAAGTGGAAGGAGCTGGCACTGGGGAGCCCCTGCCCAGAGATGGGAACAGTATTCCTTGTGAGGCCGAACCTGCGCCTTGTAAAGTTGTAGGTGGTGTGCCGGCATGAAATACTGTCCCGCTCTGCTGAGCACGCCAAGATTTTTAGAGGCCAATTTGGTCTTCTCTTCCAAGTGACCACGAAACTGCACGTCACTCAATATGTCAACTCCGAGGATTCCGATACTGGCTGCGGCAAGAAGGGGATTGCCTTGAAACTGAGGAGATACGACAAAGGGGTTCTTTTTAGCGATAAACGAGCAAATTTGTGTCTTCTGAGGATTAAACTGGACTAGATTTAGTCGCCCCCAATCCGAGACTTTGTTCAGCAAAGACTCGACTTCAGACAGAAGTTTGTTCCGGTACTCGGCGACGTTTTCCCGAGAAATATTGGAACGGCCGGTGTATAGAGCATCACCAGTGCTGTCATCCGCATACCAATGAATGTTACCAGTTAGCAACATATCATTGATATGCAGAAGAAACAGCGTTGGTGATAGCACACAGCCTTGTGGAAAACCAGCGTTAATAGGCTTGTATTTGGAGCATGCACCGTCTACAACGAACTTGATGCTCCGATCTGCAAGGAAGCTGGTGATCCAATCACACAATTTCTCGGGGAGCCCATAGGAAGGGAGCTTCGAAAGAAGCGCTTTGTGCCAAACCCGATCGAAAGCCTTCGCAATGTCCAAACTAACGGCCAACGCCTCCCCCTTGGACTCTACTGCCTCTGCCCATCTATGGGTCAGGTAGACCAGAAGATCACCAGCTGATCGACTCGAAGTGTGAGTAACGATTCAAGAGCGAGTCTTATCCGACACTATGCCGAAGATATCCCGGACGTCAGTCTGAGCGAGATTAGAATGGCTCTCCAGCACCTTAAAAACGGCAAGGCCTCAGGCGAGGATGGAAGTCCCTTCAGCAGTTCCAAGTTGACTGTCGGTATATCGAAGTGCTGAAGTGTTTGTACAGTAGAGCTACGATTGCTATCCGAGTACAGAACCAGAGTACCTATCCAATTGCAGAGAGGTGTGAGACAGGGTGACGTTATATCCCCGAAACTCTTCACCGCTGCATTGGAAAATGTTTTCCAGCTTCTGGACTGGAAAGGATACGGTATTAACACCAAGGGCGAGTACAGCACCCACCTTCGATTTGCCGACGATATAGTCCTTATGGCAGAATCGCTGGAGGACCTAAGTACTATGCTCAATGACCTCAATAGTGTCTCCCAACGAATAGGTATTAGTTTCTTCCCATGACATACATCATAAAATAGTTAAGGTTATAAAATACTTTAAAAAATAAACAATATTAGGCAGTTTTCATTTACTTTAAATGACAAAGATCTGTAGAAATAAATATAGGGAAAACATATTTCTGGTCAAATTTAATCTTACTAAACTTTATCCTTTGCTCGGAATCCTTAGAAATATTTTCGCAATATTCCGATCCCTAGGCGGCGGGCGACATATTTGATCCGACAACGTTAATGCTTTAGGCGACCCGCCTTAAAATAAACAGTGTTTATACTCGTATATAAACCACTTTGACTCGTTCGATCTTTACATTTTAGTGGCAAAGGAAAACGTTGGTAAACACGCGGCAAAGAATTTGCAAGTTTGTTTGACGTTGGAAATTCCTGAACTGAAGATGGTTATAAATATTTGAATATGACAACCATGAATCTATAAAGAAGTCAATTATGCATGTTATTCGTTTAAAAGTTTTTAGGGTTCCGTACCTCAAAATAGAAAACGGTACCTTATTAGATCAATTTGTTGTCCGCCGGTCCTTAAGTCCGTATGTCGAGACTCTTATCCTCATGAACGGGTAGTCAAATTGAAAAAAATATCGAATACTAGAATAAAATAGAATACTTTTTATCTAATAAACATTACATGAAATTTATACTTTACTATTTATACTTTGTGACATGCAATAAATGAATTATGAATTATGAAATTCTTACTTTGAAAATATTTTTTTTACTTTGACGAGTACCACTGGTTCTGATAAAACCTCTGTCCTGGAAAGAACTTTCCTTTTAACATAGGGAAATGGGCAGACTGCTACGGGTTGATGCATAAGAAAACCAGGACAAGTGCGAGCAGGACTTGCGACCTGAGGGTTCCGTATAAATTTTATTATGTTTGCAAATAGTTAAGTTCCCGGCAATCATACGAGTAGACAAGGTAAGCAATTCTTATTAAAAGGCATTTTATAATTTTACGAGTGCCATTGGTTCTGAAAAAAGACCTCTGTACTGAGCAAGATACCCAGCGGGACTTTGAAAGTCTAAGCTTCCATGAAGGTGTCAATAATACAAGCTTCTAAGTCAGCACATTAAAAAGATACAGGCATTTATGTAAATATGAAAAAAAATCCTAAAACCGTTAATTTCTTATTTTACCACGTTGTAGTGCCCTGTAGACTCCCCTTTACCTCCGACAATATACATTTATAAAATTAGTATTAAGTATAGAATAGAGGAACAGTATAATTAAAGTTCTTGTACAAGCAACACGTCTCCTTCATTCAGCACCTTCCGAGTTCCGACATTACATGGCGACCCTGCCAGGCGGTGCGCTGCGACAATGCACGCGCACCGCCGCGGCCTATTACTTACAAGAAAAAAAAAATATTATAAGAAATCTAAATTAAATTATGAAAAAATATTAACGGCAATACCGGACGTGACGAATAATAATAAGAATATAAGAAAAGGACTGATATTACTATTTTTTTTAAAGAAATTACAGAAAGTATTTAATAAACTAATGAAGATCAACTTAAAAAGATAAACTTTATGAAAATTTCAAAGGTAATATGAAGAATAAAATACTTAATATTGATAATTATGAGAAGTATAATGAAGAAAGGAACAGCAGTTGTACGCTAGCAAGCTTAGCCCAGAAGAATGTGAAATTTGAGTCAGAAAGTACAAGAAGATATTAAGAGGTAACTTCGCACCTTTGTGATTTTATCTCCATCTAAAACTTTATTTATCAATTTGTGATTGTTTTATGTTCTTTTTGCTATTATATTTTATGAATTTAAGTATTAAATATTCTATATTTAATACACCTATGTTTAAATTGAAAGTAATTATCAGATAATTTACGATTCAATAGATTTTTAATATTTTATTACTGTATCTGAAAAAATAATCAAAAAGCAATAATTATAAATTAAGTTATGTATGCACTTCTGTGGCATGTTTTATTAAGGTACAAGACGATTTTATATTCATTTTTTTTTTCAGTTATTGCCTTATATTATATTATAACTGTGTCGTGCAAAAATTAATGAAATAATGTGATTTATTACATTTTTACGTCCTTACATTTACTATAGTTCATCATAAATTAATTTTTTTTTTCATAACTTTTATTCAGTAATTGATTTGCAAAAAAAAATTATGAAATAATACGAAAGATAAAAATTTTACGTACTTAATTTCACCAAATTTAGGGTTAAAATAACATTGTGATACATTTCGTTGTTTTTTCTGTAGTCTTTTAATATAAAATTATACAATTCATTCAACAAACTAATTCTACACATTCAACACCATATTTTTTATTATGTTTTAGACTATATAAAATAAAAAAAACACCTAATGCATTTAATATTAAATTTACGTTATTTACAAGTAACTTGAAAATATTTGTCACATTTTATAATATTTCTACTATATTCAAAAAACAACAATATATTAAGCTACATTTTAGGATGATCGGGTTCGGATTAAAAGCAAATATATTTTAAATCTAACCCAAATTTATTTCTGTAGTAATTTTTATTTAAATGTATATAATTTTGAAGAAAAAAAAAATCGCTATTAATAAAAGTCATAAGTATTTTTCTTCTTTTCTAAAGGTATGAAAACCTTGAAACGATTATAAAGTTATAAATAAATAAATATATATTCTTTAATAAATAACCTGAAAGTTAATATAACCTACTTAAAAATGAAAATCATTCTTCTCTTTGTTTAAATAAATTAATGTTTTGTTTATATAAACTGGGTAGCCGTTATAGTGACGACGACTTATGTTCCCATTATTATTTCTTTGTTCTTTTGGCTCATTTTATAGTTAAAATAACACTTTTTCTTTTAACGACCACAAACTAATCTAGATAAGTTAAATTCAATTTCAATTCAAAATTCAAATGTAACAATCTTTACACAGTGAATATAATAAGTATGCTAAACTTTTCTTATGAATGATATATCTATAAATATGACATGTTATGCAATGAGCTTATCTTAAAACAGTAGAGAGCAACATGCGATATATGAACAGGTGCATAAAAATAAATCATAACAACATTCTAATAAAGACGAAAATAATAATATCAAAAAATAAATAAGAAATCAACTGTAAACACGTGGATAATAATAACGTGTAACATAAATATGAAAATAATGAAATACTGTAAAATAAAATAAAAATAATTAAGAGGTTTAATAATAATGTTCCCTAACAGTTAAAAACGGCAAAAAAAAAAAATAGACTGACAAAAATGTTATCCAATTTGTACAAAATTAGAATGTATGTAATTAAAAGATATGAGGAATGGAAGAAAAGAATGTTCGAAAGTGTGAATACGAATGATCGAGTTGCTAAGTTTCCTCAATATTGGACTGATCACCCAAATATTGATGAATGCTTAAACTCTTGGTATGGAACTCATTATGAGCGAGAATAATGCAAATCAGTATATGGAAGTGGAGCATGCAAGTGAATAAAAATACCCGATACACCCAAACAGATATTAAGATGTAAAAAAAAAAACACGGTCATGTATTAATAAAGAAGCAAAAGGGTTTATTAAGAGAATAGAAATAAAACATATTATAATGACCTTGATAAATAAATCATGGAGAGATACGGGAACGTCCATCACTGGTAAAGCATATGGTCCTCGAGCAGGGTATGTTTCCATGATTGGATGATAAAATCGGAAGTAACGGGTACTAGGGAACAATACCTTCAGTACAAATGAGATGTGAACGAGTTTACTCATATTAGTACTGTTGGGGACCAGAGAAGTCTTAAATTTGTTACCCTTAATAATGGTACATAGAGGTCACATCCTTCATTGGATCATAGTGTGAACTTAGTTTTCCTCCGTGACAATTGTTGGAGTCCTTTTAAAATGACTTAAAAGTTGACCTCAAGGTTGTGCGCACAACCCAAGATACAGTTCTACCTTGAGATAGTATGATAAAAAAAGTTTATGTACCAATAAAATGAAATGAATGTTATGAAAATGTAATATAATACCCAAGTAAATGGGGGGCCCATATTTATAAAGTACCCGCGTGATAAATATCACGAAATAAAATATAAATAAAGTGAATTAATACTCCGATTCCCGATATCTAATTAATAAATAAATATATAAGTGAATTGAATTACGAAAATAAATTAAGCTAGCTAAAAGGTCAAAAGAATAAATTATTATGAAAGGAAAGAAAGTATGTACATACAAGAATTATAAAAGAACATATAAATACATATATGTATAACTTAAGGCCTAATAATTTAAACAAAGTAAATAGGAGTAGTCGTACTGGTATGAAATTAAGTACAATGAAATGAGAAAATTTTAAATCATAAAAGGACATGACAAAAAATAAAATGTGTTACATACAAGGTATTAAGGGGATCCCCGACCAAATCTATAAAGTGAGATAGGTAGTTATTTGCATTTCTTTACTAGGATGCTACCCAAAATGCTACCTACTAGTTGCACATGTAGTTGCATATAGGATCGATCCACATAACTGCATGTATAATTAAATAAATACCTAATATAATACACGTGTTATAATCATATAGCAAATAATATATTTTATCCATAATCGCAATAATTAAGAGTATAGGACTTAAAATAAAATAAAATCATAATATAAATTATTATTGCAATAGGTACATATTATACACGTAGTAATAATAATTACGTTATAAAAATAATGAATAGTTATAAAAGATTGTTTCGTATTATATAAAATCAATTAATCAAAGTTCAAAATTCAACAAAAAAAAATAGGGAAGGAGATGTTGAAATAAATTAGAGATACGAACGTAATCAGAGTAGAGTATAAATATTATATTTATACAATAAAGTACAGTGCGTGGCGCACATTTCAGCCAACTAACAATTATATAACACTCACAAATTAAACATGTTGTAATTATAGACACACAACCACATGTACACAAAAACATCAATAATTAAATATGAAAAAAAAAACATTTTCGCGCATATATTTCGCGTATATTTTATATGAATTTACAAGATTTTTTTTCCTTAAAATAATAATTTAACCTTGAATTTTATATTTTATGTTATGTTTTTTTGTTTATGTAAAAGTTGAACAATTTTAAATTAAATAAAACTAATTTTACGGATTTTATCGCGTATATTAACTTATTTTACTTTCCCGACGTTTCAAGCACTTTACAGCACCCATGGTCACGGGGGGGACTGAGGTGTATGACGTCCCAATGTCATAGTTAACCACGGCTACCTCCAGATTAAAAATTATTAATTTTTGTTCCGATCTACGCAGTATGAACTTACAGTATCATGAAGTCTTGCAGTTGTATGCTTGGGTTGGGATTTAATTTTATTAATTATGGGATCCCAAGCAGATGGTAGCACCCAGCCATCTTCTCTATTGAAATTAGGATGTTTTTTGATTTCAATAGCCTCGCGAATCATCCTTGGAAGGAATCGGTGTTCTTTAGCGAGGATTTGTGGTCTATCAAATCTAATGTAGTGACGGGGGCGATCCTGTACGTGTTCACAGACTGCAGACTTCCCGGAGCGTCTATTCTTCACATCAGCTATGTGTTCTTTAACGCGGGTTTTTATGGATCTTTTAGTTTGTCCTATATAAGAGAGACCACATTCACAATCCAGCTTGTACACTCCTGCATCTTGCAGAGGAATATTACACTTGACTGATGGTAAAAACTGACTAATCTTCTTCGGCGGCTTGAAATATGTTTTAATGGAAGCACGCTTCAAGATGTAGCCAATCTTGTCAGTGACACCTCTGACATATGGCAGTACAGCAGGCACTCGCTCGACTGTGGCCGGCTTCACTCGTTCACTGTGACGTAGGCGCGGGACCCGAAGCTTATTGTCGTGCAAAACTTGCTTGACGTGTTGGAGCTCGGCGGCCAGGTGTTTACTGTCACAGATCCCTCGTGCTCTCTGAAACAAAGATTTACCCACGGTAGCTAACTGTGAAGGATGGTTTTATTTAAATGTGTAGTGTTCGCGTAAATATAAGAAATTTTAAATTAAATTTGGTTAATATATTGTTTTAAAATCAAGTCGAAACAGTATCGATCCGCTATTACTTATATAAGTTTCATAATGTAATATTTTTTTCTTTTATAGACAATAAAACCAAATATTATGTTATTATATACCAAAAATACTATACAAACATATATTTTGCTATACAAACTTATATTTGTGTAATAACCTATGTTTTCATAAATATATATTTCAAATGAGATAAACACATTTCTTAGGAGTCATGTAATCTTAAAAAGGTATTAATGCGTTTACGACTTTTAATGATAAATAACATTTATAATAATAAATACTTGGTAATGTATGTAAATTTATTACGACACAATGCAATGTAAAATATTTAATACGTAAATTAAAAAGTGTTTAATACCAGAATTTTCAGATACATTTTAAGTGTATTCATAATAAAACATTTTGAAAGTTATGGTAAAATTTTGTAATAAAGAATATCTGATAAAGAAGTTAAATAAATACCTAATAGTTAACTAAATGTAAAAATAAAAAATAAATCAAGCTAAACTATTGAACCGAGTAAGCAAAACGTGTCCTTCTCATTGACACATTTCCTTATATCTCTATATCACATGTTTTTTTTTCCTATAGTAAATTTTATTTAAATGTAAGATTCAATTTGAAAAGAGTTAAAACAATTAAGTACTAATTATAAGGGTTAGCTTTTCTTTTCTTTTATAAAAGCAAGGACCTTAAATTTATGTAATAACCTACTTAAAAACTAAAAGTGTTCTTTTGAATGTTTAAAATTTTAATGTTTTGTTGCGTAAAGTTGATATGTGTTACAGTGATTATTCAATTATTTTCTGTAAACGATATAGTAAATATCATACTCCCAGAAATTGTAATTAATAACGCATTTTTTGATGGATGTAAAATTAAAGTAACTATCTAAAATTATGTATAAATAAGAATCATAAAAATAAATCTATTATTTTACACGTATCCATATATGTATGTAATAATAACATCATACGATGTAATCGCAAACTTTCCCATAAACGTACTTTGGAATTGAAAACAAAAGTGTCACAAATCGCTTACGCAGCTGGGATCGCAATTTGTATTTTGATCTGTCTTTTGTTATGTGATTATGTTATTGTTATTGAAAATGATTACGTTGCTTTGACTTCTTTGTTCTGTTCATCTTAATATGAAATGTAATAATTTGTTTTCGGTTTCATGTTAAAACTTTTAAATCGTAAAATTTTAAACTATTATAATTTATTAAATTCTTGGAAAATAGTACGTATTTGTTTAGACCATGAAAATATTTACTTCGCTTAATACGATTTTGAAACTCATTTTGTTATGTAGACAATTAAGTAATTAATTTAAAATTTGTTGTACCCATATTGTGAGCCTCGATTCTTAAAAATATGTATATGTAAAGGAAATAATTCTTCTCTCAAATGACATATAATTTTTATGACTAAGTTAAGTTACTCGTACGTAACTATTTTTATTAACTGAAATAAGAATCATAGAAATGACTATATACATTGGCCATGTTCTTAATGATGTATACGCGAGCTGTGTACGTGAAAGAAAAGACACAATTATTTGATGAATATTATTATTAATGATATTTAATGCCATGCAGTAAAATGAAAAATAAATAATAGTTACCGAAGAATAAAGTAAATATATAAAGTTAATAAAAAAGTGAATTAAATAAAAGTATCTTGAAATGTAAAACAAAATATAAGAAAATAATTTTTTTAGAGTT
Source organism: Parnassius mnemosyne (assembly GCA_963668995.1). Lineage (NCBI taxonomy): Eukaryota > Metazoa > Arthropoda > Insecta > Lepidoptera > Papilionidae > Parnassius > Parnassius mnemosyne. The sequence continues at coordinate 45,593,896 of CAVLGL010000046.1, read as the reverse complement.
TATAAAAAAAAAATGTAATCATTAATTTTTTTTTTTTTGGTCGGTGGGAGGTGTAGTGCCCTGTAGACTCCCCTTTACCTCCGACAATATACATTTATAAAATTAGTATTAAGTATAGAATAGAGGAACAGTATAATTAAAGTTCTTGTACAAGCAACACGTCTCCTTCATTCAGCACCTTCCGAGTTCCGACATTACAACGTAAAATATTTTTTTCCGTTTACCAACATTCATTATCAGTTGCACGTATCTGTAAATTGAAGTGACAAAAGGCCGAACAGACCACCGATCACCAATATTCTTGAGTAGCAGCCTCGTACCGGTAAGCCGAGTTTAGGGCGGCTCTTCAGTATATGGGCCTGGTAAGAGATGCAGGAAGTCGATGGATGTAGGTAGCTCAGGATCGTGCTTTGTGGTATTCCTTGGGGAAGGGCTATATTCAGCAGTGGACTTGTAATGGCTGTAATGATGATGATGATGATGACTTGCAGTTGGAGGATTGACTGTGATGTAAATCTTTTTCCACTCTAAAGTTAAGTTTGTTCTTTAATACAAGTTACGTTTTCGCTTGTTAGAGAAATTCTAGATGCTAAACTTACCTATGATTCACGGATACTGAACTATCTGCTTACATATTAAGTTTATACGAAACCCTCAGGTCGCGAGTACTACTCGAACTTGTCAGGGTTTTTTTATTAATCAACCCGTAGCAGTCCACTGTTAGAAATTGGCCGCTTCACAATGTGATAAGTTGGGAAAATCATTTTAAGTGTATGTTATTTGGCACTTGATAAGAACAGCGTATTATGTCTGGAATTTTATAAAAAGACCTGATTAAGAGAAGAAAGAAAAATAAATAAAAAAAGTTGTTTGCACACCACAAAGAGGATCATAAAAATCAAAAATTAAGATATTTTTTGATACCAATTTAAAGCCATAAGCCATATACGAAATATCAAATTGGTCTGCAGATTAATCTGAACTCTTGTATGGAACATACTTGCGCCACTAGTAATTCTGATGTACTACTTCATTATAATAGAGAATAAAAATTAATATAACTTATGACTTAGCTGAGTAGGGAGCGATTGGGCATGTTGTGTTTTTTTAGCAGTAACGAACACAGTTTCTGTATGATGGTAAGTGGATTCTGTGGATTGCTCTTTCATTTATCCCCCACCACAATCCTTGAAGATGAGGCCACATGGGCGTTGCTAGTTTGTTGCTTCGTCACATTGCTATAATTTCGACGCATTGTGTCGCACTCAAACATCAAAATAGCAACTCAAAGTCTCTTGTTACGATGTCGGAACGCCGAGACACTGTTGAAAAACAATATTTGTGCACTCACAAACATTGAGTTACCACTCCGTTATCGCACCGCATCATCCCTCCCCGCTTCGTCTCTGGTCTCCCTCGGCGCGAGTGCGGTATTTCATCAATTTATTTTTATTTTTTCCGTTTGGCAACATAAGAAACAACAATGCATATAAAGTAACATTACAATATTATTAATTATACATAGTTAATTGCACTTATAATAATTATAGGCGATCATAGCATGCCTTGTATAACAAGGAAAAAAAACAACAATGTTCTTATCTTAATATAAAGTATATAAAATAGAATAGCAAATAAACGCTGATTTGAAATTACAGTGCGCATGATAAGGGCAGTTACGTAGGGTCAACATGCTTTAGTTTGGTAATGAAAATATGTAGAACCAAGAAACGTCGCCGCTTAAGCGTCGTAATGATTTTCTCTTCTGTGTTTTGTACGATGAGTGCAGAGAACCGGAGACCTTTTTCAGTGGAAACGAGACGTTTCATCTTAGTCCTCATGTTTGACAATGCATTTGAATTTTGATTCGTAATCAAGAATAGATGTAGATGTTTATGGGACATAGTAACTACTTACTATTAGATCGACTGTGTGCTTATTTGTCACCCATATGCTATGAAAATATTACTTTAATTTACGTAAGTGATAAGAGTTACAGAATTTTGACAAAAACTTACCCAAAAGTACAAACTTCAAGAAAAGAGACTACTCGTTTCTCAAAGTCTGGCACTCCTGAGATTATGCAAATAAATGCACATATAATCTTCTAGTCGAGAGGTTCCAGTGGCAGTCACTAAAGTACTCCTTCAGGTTACTACATCAAGTCCGGAGGTAAAGTCTTATCATAACTAACAAAAAGAGGCTTAACTCGGCTCACCTTATTCTATTCGTCCAGGAGTTCCAGTAGCAGTTACCTAAGTACACTTTCAGGTCACACAGGTAGGTATTAGAATTTAGTATCTAAGTATATTTTTGTAGGTATAAGAAATGAGAAAAAATCAATCTTTCAAAGTATCGAAATGTTTTACTTGATTACGATTCCCGCAGCGAACCGTGCGTACACTTGTGTGTGTGATCCGTGTCAATGTAATAGTTCGATTCTATACATAATTACAATTTTTCAAACGCGACCTTAACCAACCCTCTCAGAAATGAGAGGAGGCCTGTGCCCAGCAGTGGAACGTAAATAGGCTGCAACTGTACTGTACTGTCCTTATCCAATGCATTTATTTTCAATTTTTGAAAATCTGATCATGCGTTTATTAATCCGCATCCAATATCCTCATATTGTCATAGTGACCACGATTGGCAGGCGGGTTGACAACTATGATTCCCTTTTCTGTTTCCCATAGTCGCCTCTTACGAGCCTTACGGGACAATATGGGTTATTTATTTACATAATTATTTTATTTTTGTTTTCTTATTGCACCTTTTCCTTAAACCTACTTCATTCTATCTCTGCATCAACCCAAATTTAACTGGTAGAAACGTCTTAGGCATTAAGTATGCCTATATACGATGACCCGCCCGTGTGTGCAACATAGTAAATTACTAGGAATCCATTTAGCAGCCTGAAATGAATATTCACAAGGACTTTGAGGTAACACGAGGTTGTACTTGGGATTTTTAGCTAAAATTCCGCCGCAAAGGAATTTGCAAAATGTGTTTGACAGAATAATGGTAGCAAATAGCGCCCATTTTTTTTTACTTTTTAAAAGATAGCTCTTCAGGAATTTAACTACTATTACTACTAACAATTTTTATACAATTGTATGAAGGTAGTAAGGGTCAAATTTTGTAAACAGTCCACATGATGTGCTGTGGTCCTAACAAACTTACATCTAGCCTCGGTTCGGAAGGTGCGTATTAATTTCTTAGGACTAAGATGGATAGGTCATTTATTGTCGATAGCAAAAGGATAATCTTTGGCCAAGTGAGCTGTTTCGCCAGGGAAGCGGCCAATGCTCCTTGTGATTGTATGGAACTTGTTATATTTTTACATAGTAGATTATAAAATATTAAGCAATATAAACAAAAATCAATTACCGCATGTATGAAAGGTCATCATTTGAGATGATTTTTTGACGTGATTTAGCCACGCTGCAGCTATTTTATGGTTGTAGCACGAATGGATCGACTCGACCGAGGTTGAGCCACGGTCTCACAGAATACCAGCGTAAAATAGCAACTTAATGCCACTGTGATTCGTGTGGTGAGAGTGGAGAAACGGAGACCCTTTACGGACCCCTTTTACTGGAAAAGAGGCATTCCATCTTAGTCCTCACGGGTAAGTGTAGATGTCTATGAGCCACAGCATTCACTTACCATCAGGCGGACTCTGTGCTCCTTTGTCAATCTTAATCTATAAAAAAAAAGAACGGTTGAACCGATTATGACGATTTTTTATGTGTTTGAGTCCCTGGATGGTTTAGATTCACAATTGAACCCTGTAGGTGGCGTTGTTGTCGACATCCAGAAATCATCCGTGTAAAGCCGGGGCGAATCGCTAGTCATAAATAAAAATAATAAAGAATGTGCTAACTATGTGACTTGCCTGCATGTCGTGAATGGTGACTAATGGGATATTAGACTTTCGATTACCAAGGCGATGGGCTATCCACCTATCATATCTTCCGCAAGTTTCCATCTAAACCCATATTTTTGGCTGTGTCCGAGTAGCTCGCTGCTCTTTGGGATATGCCTACCCGTTCAAAGATAACAGACGTGACGCTATGTATGTATGTTAAATCATAATTGTAACAGTGAACAGCTAGGTAGTGAATTAATATACAATTACTCATTGCGCAAAATTCTTCCACATAGAAGAGTCGTTACTTCCTGAATCATTTCTCAGGATGACGTTGAGATTATCTCGTATTATTTTTAAGGATGAAGAAATAATTATATATTTATTTTTGTTTTTTGAATCCGTGTGTTGGTTGTATAATACTGTGAAATGTATAAAATGTGAGCCCGTTAAAATGTATACACAGTGAACATTTTGATGAAGAGTAGAAGCACTTAGTTTAAATTTTGCATTCATTTGACGAAAATGTCTCATCTCTAATGCATTGCACACAGCTCTTCATAACGGTACATAAATTTTGTCTAAGCTAGAAGGACGTCTAACGTATGTAATTTATTTCATCAAATAAAAAAAAATATTAGATATTTGAAAGATAGAAAAAAAATTGTTAAAGCGATCACCGATACCAAAATAACTCATAACTAACTGCAGAACTAAAAACTAAATATAATCAAAACAATGCAATATATATATATATATATATATATATATATATATATATGTGCGTGTGCGTGTGTGTGTGCGTGTGCGTGTGCGTGTGCGTGGGCGTTTGCGTGCGTGCGTGTGTGTTTGTGTGTGTATGTGTGGGGGGGGGGGGGGTATAAAGGTTACTTTTTATATTATTCTTAGCCAGCGCTTAACTGGAATCCCACCTGATGGTAGATCTACCAGATGCTGGCAACTTATTCCACTCCTCAACATACTATAGTCGCTTCCTTTACCAAGTGGGAAAGACCTAGCATTAAGGCAAAATTTCACGCTTTTCTTCCAGAATAATTGGTCTTCTGGTATGGTAACAGTCAGTCTTGGTGACAGGCTATAAACTCCCCCTGAAAGACCAGGTGTGCAGTAGAATACCGATTTAGGGACACATTAGGAGCCTCACTAAGGTGATCAAATAATTGTGTTGGCTTCTGGTCACCGCTGCACGATCTATAGATACAAGCATAAAAAAATCTTCTCTCGTATGTACTTTAATACCTCTAAAAATAGATTTCTACGAGTACCCAAAGAATGTTTTTACTTGAGTGACATTCGAGCACGCAGTTGATAAGCCCTATGTCATCTGAAACCATCGACTTCCTGCCAGTGTTACATAGTCACTCGCTCTCATCTTCTACCCAAAGTCAAAAAAATTTATTCAATTTGGACTTGTTTAAAGTGATGTGTACTTTAATATACATAAATATCAAAATCTACACTGGTTCGGAATACGAGACCTCCTTAAAGAAGGGGTCTTTATAAAGCTATGTTACATTTTTTTACAAATTTCAAATGTATGCTTTACTCCTTGGCTGAATACCATATAGTTATTGCCTAAATATGTAAGAAGAAAAAAACATAATTATAAATTTTTTAAATTTTCGCAATTAAAAATACGAAGGAGAATTGTCGATCGCCGTTTTAAATGGCATTGCTCCCCATTATCAGCCTGGGTATTTTAGTTATAAAGTAAGCTATATTGGCATACCAGTATCTATCCAATGCTATGAGACCTTTTTAGTATTTCCCATATTCACCCCTTACGACAACCACAGCAGGATATTGTGTGACGAAATGTCTTACACCGCTACTGCAAACCTAATCTGTTAATACATCAAGCGAAAACTTTGAACCCATTTTTAAATTAAAACCGAAATCAAAATTAATAGAGCAAGATCTCAGGGCCACCAGACGTAACTTATTTTCTGACGAACGAAATGTGTAATATTGAGTAGTGTTAGTATGTACTATGACCACATGCCTACCTGCTAACTTGGCCAGACGACCATTTACCAGGTATCAGGTAATTAAAGTACGTAAAAACATTACTCACCTCACGTTAGTTCTCCTAGCTGATTTTTACGTATCTGTTAGATAATATGGTTAAAAATTAGTCATCAATACTTCCAGACACGTTCTTACTAAGAGTAATAATTACAATTACTACGTTTTAGGCAAAAAGGTAAAAAATAGCGTATATTTTTATTTTATGTATTATATTTATGCATTTATGTATATAGTTATTATATGTATGCGTATATGCGTACATATTAATGTGCAGGTGAAAGTGAAATTTAGCTACAGTACTAAATGAAATACACAGCTTAAATAACTATCGTCGAATTGTTCATCTTGCGTTAGTTGTTTAAGGGTACGAATGGCCAGAAACGGAGCACAAGCAGTCCCATATGTACCTGTAAGTAAACGTTTTTCTACAATCTTGTCTAGAAGTGACTTACGCCAAAGAATATACTGATAGTCAGTCTTCTTTCGCAACTAATATTTGTCTATAATTTGTGTAATGTCAGCTAATAAACAGATTTTGTGAGTGCGCCAACGAATAATTTAATCTCTTAAGTCTTGTTGGAAGGGTGGTCCGACTAGTAACTCATTATTCAATGCTGTTCCATTGGATGGTTGTGCTCTGCCATCAAAGACAACTCTTAGTTTAGTAGTAGTGCTGGACTCCCTTAATACTGCATGGTGTGGTAGATAATAGATCTTGTGTTTGGGCTTTTCATAAGGATCTAGATCTTCCATGTGGTTTAAATTTTCTATAAAGACCAATACCAAAATTTAAACCACATCTATGTAATCTTGTCGAAATTTAGGTTTTTGTCTGAACCTTTTCTCCATGTGATAAAGTTTAGTGAGTGCTATTTGTCTTGAATTACCTAAATTATTTTTATGTCAATTTTTGAATGGCAAGCGCACTAGATAGCGCCCGTTATTGTTTCTTGTGTGTGTTTTTACGTAGTGTTCTTCACATTGTTGATCAAGTTGTGATATAGGTTTCTCAAGTGGTTTGTATTCTTCTATCTCCCAAAACTTGCGTGATAATTGATCCACCTCTACTAGATTTGTTGTAACTAACATTGTATGTGCAAGTAGATCAATTTGTGTCTGGGTAGCGCCTGATACTAACCATCCCAACCGTGAGTTATGTGCAATTAGAGATCTATATTTGTCTAAACCTTCTAGTATAATTGAAGCATATACTTCTGCTCCTACAAAATATTGATGGGCCCTGGCTTGTGTAATCGCGGGTCTGCTAACTTTAGCTTCATAATCCAGGCATTGTGAAATACTTAATTCACGTGAAGGCAATAATGATGTCAATTTCGGTAGTACATGAGCTTTAACCTGCATTACATACTTTGAATCTAATATTGAGTGAATATCAAATTGAACTACACGTTGTGCTTTAATAGCGTTGTTTGCTATACCTGTAATATTTGCTCCATATCGTGTCTTCTTCAAACCTAAATGCTGTACAGCAGATTCTGTAATAAAAGTTGCCTGAGAGCCTTGATCTACAAGAGCTCGCAGATGCGTTAGATTACCGTTTCTGTTTTTCACACCAATCAATGCTGTAGCAAGAACAACTTGGCTTTCATTTACGGAGACTCTTAAGCTTGTGACATTTGGTAAGTCTTCAACATGTTTTTTTTTCTTCAGATGTGCTCGCAGGTTCTGAAATTGTAGTTTTAGTAGCGTATTGTGACGCCTCATAATTATTATTAATAAATAATAATTAAATTCATTATACAGACTTTTAAAAATGTCTTAGAAATTATAATTTAAACAATAAAATGCAAATAATAAGCATAGAGTTCAAAAACATCCATATGGAATATTGAATATTATATATATTAGTAAACGCATAAAATGTCTCTAAAAATCTCTAAATTTATTAAAAACCTGCTTAAAATATTCAAAATGTATCAAATCATATAAATACAAGGCGATTATATTGCAATAACAAAGATAAATAACATTTGTAATATAATAGAAAAAATGGATTAAAATTTTCTAAGTTGATGAAGGTGTTCTTGTAATAATTGGAAAATTTCTAAGTTGATGAACGTGTTCTTGTAATGTTCATATATATGTGGTGGTCGGCTGACCGACTGTTATTACTAAGGTTGCACAATGACTAGTCCTATATTAGGGACTTAACATAGTAAGGTCTGACGAACCAAAGCATTAATATAGAAGGTCTCTATGATGCATAAGCATTATGATAGCAGAGTTATGACTTGAAGTCCCATATGAATAAGACATACAGTAGTATGGTCTATGAAATAAAGCAAATATGTGGAAGGTCTCAAATATGTAAAAGCATTTTATTGAAAGAAATGGGACTTGAAAAGGATTATTATAGTGGCGTGTAGGTAGCTTCGCAGCCTCTGAGACCGAGGTAAACTTGGACTCACTAACCGATGTGTCCTAGACATATCATCTTAGTGCCGGTGGTAAGCGGGTTTGTTGTAGCAATACGACTTGCCCGTGGACATCGCACACTCCTACCAGTTGTGGGCGGCGTCTTAGCGCATAGCGTTATGATACGTCGGCTATCTTTCGGATTAGGGTGGAGTGTGTTTGGTAGTACTTTTAAGTGCAGCAAGCATACTCAACGTCATGTCTTAGTGCAATAGCGCTATGATACGTGGAGTTTTGGCTACTGACGTCTTAGTACCGTACTACTATGATACGTTGGTGGTATTTTTAGTTAACAACATTATCAAATTTTGTTACCAAAGTCGATAGGGATCATGTGGGTTTGTTGTGAGGGGGCGCCATCCGTATGATAGTTGCATTGATGCTTACTGCTACTTGCAGTATTGTGTCTTGTGATGGATCTGCGGGTGTGCTGCACCTGATTCGATGCATCTTGTGGTTCTGGTCGATGGAGGTATGCGGGTGGTGATGTCTGCTGGGACTGTATAGGGGACCTTGGGATGGTGCAAGCCCGACGATAGTCGTATTGATGCTTGTTACATTCTGTAGCATTGCGTCTCTACGATGGTTGTTTGGCGGGTCGCTATTCTCAATGGCGCTCTCTGCGTCTTGGTTTGACTCACAACCTAACACAACCTAAGTAGCTTTGCCCAAGTCGGGTCCCTTCATTGCGGGGCTGCAGACTGTCTGCCCTCCATGATGTTTTATATAACAACTTAATAATATATCTCTATAAAGTTCCCACCTTTGAGAGATTGAAGGCAACTTGTTGGTGGGTGAGACAAACATGATCGAAAAATGCATATACTCAACGTCAGTGACACAAACCCTTTCTAATGGCGAATTATTAATATTATCTTATAACTGCCTATTGGCTATATCTGCCATTGTATTGGTTGGTGGAGCATATGTGTTGACCTCATGCGGGTGGTAGCTGGAGGGAGAATCTGAGGAGGCTCTCAAGGCTGCGGCCGAAAGCCGCGCAACGTGGGACCCCATTCCCTTGAGGTGAGCGGTAGACTCATGACACGCTCTGCGGCCAATTGGCCGTGCTGACCATGCAATTGGTGGTGATGCCTTACACTTACATCACGTCTGCAGAAACGGCGGTCTGGCAGGTGGTGGCGCTCACGGAGGGCTTTTTATGGTCAGTGTGCCGATTGTTGCCTAACCCGTGTGACGTACATTTCACTGTTGGCTGGATTTGATCGTATTCTGTATGGCGTTTACACGCATTAACATGCGCGACTTCGGTCGATGTTTGTGCTTACGCACTATCAAGGGGCCAAGTTCTCTTTTACTGGTTCGCCAGTTATTTTGCTGTGGACTACGGTCCAGTTCCCAACTTTGCATACGCTACGGGGGAGCGCATTAAAATGGTTGGCGCTCACCGTGCGCGGCGTGTATGGGGCCGTGTACCTCCTCCACATTCTTTTTAAAATGTGGGAGAGCGAAGCCCTTGTAACTGGTATTTGATATAAATATTGTGAGCCTTTTCTAAGCGGGAAGGGATTAATTAATAAGGAATTGACTGTTGTGAACCAGATACAAGTGGAATAGGGACAATTTATTGTTCTTAACCTTTTTGAGCTCTGTCTTCGTGAACGGGGTTCTTTAGCTTATAAGATTTTACCAACAGCTTTCGATTGCTCTCGTGAATATTCATTCTTCCAAGATACACCTAAAAGAACTAAGTTACTATACAAACACAACGTAAAAAAGGGTCCTAACTAAGACGATCACGCCATAAATTTATTAAACGGCCTATATTTAAACCTTTAGAAAGATTAAGTTATACTGGTCACGTAAATTAGATATATTTATATATCTTACAGATATAGATTCTAAAGAAATACAAGTATAAGTGACATATAGTAGAAAAGAAAAAGGGGGGGGGGGTTTGTTACTGTATGTAGTCGAGTGCAATAAAGTGTGATATTTTTGTTACATTTTTTACAAGTTGTATCTTGTCTTCAAAACTTGATAGAATGGCTTTTCACTAGGCAATTGAAAGAAAGTGCTTTATTCTTAACGAATGCTCTACGTTGCTCTACATCTAATTGTGTAAATTCTGCGCAGTGACAAATATAGTGATGCTTCTTACAATAAGTGCATTCAGCATTAACTTCAGCAGAAAAAGCCTTATGGAGGTTTTGTTTGTTAATAAATTTAATTTATTAACAAACAAATTAATTTAAAAAACGTCGGGAATATAAAATAACTTAATTAAACGCGATAAAATCTGTAAATGTAGTTTTATTCAATGTGTAGTGTTTGCGTAAATATAAGAAATCATTATATAAATTAAAATGTTATTTCCTTAACAATTATTAATTGTTATCCCCATTTTTGTAAATGTAGACAGAACGGCACGCAATACAAACCTACGTGGTTTTTTGCTGTGCCGCATAGCAATATTGTAACAATTTTTATCTAATAATAAATTAAAAAATTTTAAAAATTAAAAAATAATAATTTGGATTTAGCTTATAATTTGTTAATTTAAAATTGCAAACGTCGAAACAACAAACAATTAAATGAAAAAATTAATCAAATTAGGAAAAAAGGAAAACTTTACATGAAAAAACTTTTCATTAACTACTAGTTAACATTTTTTAATTACGAATTGCTATAACGTGGGTTATAAAAATTACTTAGTGTTGCCCCTCTAGCTCTTCGAACGACTTCCAATCTCCTTGGCATACTCCTAATCAAGTTATCAATAAAATGTTGTGAGCTCTTAATAAAAAATTCTTTGTCGTCTCTTACGACAAAGAATTTATATTTAGGGAAAAACTATCATCATGTTATGATAATATGATACAAATTATGCCAACGAAAAATATGGGAGCATGTGGGACAAATAGCCTGAAGCGAACACTGCTGCTTGTTACACCTGCGATGCAACATTTTATATTTCCTGTACATTTCATCCGTACTTTATTTTGCTGCAACTCATAACTAGCGCGCGTATAAGACACAAATGATACTGAATGCATCTTATCCTTAAGTCTTTCGCCTGTTCCTATGCTTTCAAGAATTGCAAGTGTTTGCGGATGCTAATTTATTATTGAACATTGTTCCCAATAAGTGGGGTTTCGCTGTGTGCTGTATGCGGCTTATTTATACCGTACAAGTATCTTGTCTATCACATGTAACATACCATATCACTGGTGTAAACAGCACATAGTGAAACCCTGATACTGGAAAAAACGTAAAAAAAAAGTTGTGTCTGAAAATACTTGCCATACTTGAAACAATATAAATATGGTACAAGTACAAGGTAAGTCTTTAGACAAGCAAGCTTAAAAACAATTATCTCACTTCAAAAATGATTGTTGTGTACTTGTTGATACTTTTTGTCAAAACTTGTGTACAATCGTCGGAATACACCGATATGATTTTGATTTGTGGAGAATGCTACCAAAACACGGCCCTGGCATTACGAACATACCGACAGAGGTATAATACCACACGTGTATGTTCTACAGACTCACGGAATTCTATACGGACAGTCCAAAGATGAACGGCCAACATTTGATACTGCGTCAGGTTGAAATTACTCCGCGAGTCGCCGTTGCTCAGGAAGAACAAATATTAAATTATTTCGCTCGTAATTCAACGTCAAGTCTCCGTAGAGCAGCTCGCCAATTCCGTGTAAACTATAATGTTCATAAAATATTAAAAATTAAAAATTTTGTACAGCCGACTTCAATATAAGTTATAAAGAATAACTCGAAAACTAATTGTCTGAGCTTGATCAAATTCATATGGGACCACACGAAAAGTATCAGCTTTCATTTAAAAAAGAATCATGCGAATCATACTTTAAAAAATTTAGGTATAACCATGTTATACGTAATTTTTTTAATGCGACCAATAATATCTTAAGTAAATCTTTGAGTGCCATCTATATATGTATACATTCGTATTTTCATGTATTTAATTTTTATTATCATTTAGAATGAATGTTTATATTAAGTTGCTCGATATGCTTTTCAACATTCATTTGAAATTTACTAATACTGTCTGAAGCAACATCTATTTATTTCTAATGTTTCATAAATTTACCGTAAGGGGCGTCCGAGAGAAATTGAAACAGGTGATGTTCAGCAGCAACTTCCTGATAACAACTCAAAATATTAAACAAACTGTGGTTGCCAACTCACCTGCCAAGCGTGGCATCTATGGCAAACCTTCCCCCCCCCCCCCTTTGAAGCAATCTATGAGGGAGGCCTATGTTCAGCAGTAGACTTTTATAGACGGACTTTTATGAATGGATGAAATGTTTTCATAAATTCTAACTGCCTATCGAAATTTCTATTCACCACCTGATGCTGATGTGATGCATGCATGCTGATGTTTTATCACCTGATCGGTGTTGGACTAATCAATTGTTAATTATGATTTTTAGATGATGGTCGACGCTTCTGTTATTCCTGGCGGATGCAGGTAGGTTGGGACTGTGTTTTGAGGCATTCCAAGGGGATGCCTGTGTTTAGCAGTGCAACTGTGAAGGACTGAGATCACATTTAACATTAAGGGCTAATATTCTTACGATCTCCAGATGTCGCTAGTTGAGAGTCAGATGTCGTTAGTAGACTAAGGTAAACTTATTTGTAACGCAAAGTCCATAAAGTGTCATCATCGTTGAAAAGATGTGTAATTATAAGTTTTTCCATTTATAGTGTATATATAATGTATAGAATACACAAAACAATGCCTCGGTGTTTTTATTTTTTAAATTTTCACACATTTTTAACTTTTTTTTAATCCTTTACTTTTAGGAATATCCGTACTTTGATTTACCTCATTCATTTTTTGTCATTGTTTAAAAAAAAAAAACGTTACCCCCACACTAGAAGTTTCTCTTTTATCATGGAAGCAGATTACAAACATAAATTGCACAAGGACAAACATCCAGATACGGGACTATTATTTGTAGGACATACTAATACTTGTTCCGTGCGGAATTCTTGGAAAGAAACTTTAATCTCTACACGTTTCTAACAAATTATATTTCTCCGCTATGAAATTTTTTTTTATTTTTTTTTTATAGGAGAGGGGGCAAACGAGCATGCGGCTCACCTGATGGTAAGTGACTACCGCCGCCCATGAACAACCGCAAATCCAGGGGAATTGCAGATGCGTTGCCGGCCTTTTAAAAAGGAGTAGGCTCTTTTCTTTGAAAATCTGTCAAATATTTCACAGTCATGCCAATGACTGGCAGATATTCTTTCTCTTTTTATCGCCAGTAACACAAAGACTGATAGTTACAATCTGAACTGATGACCTACCAATTATCGATAATGTAAAACATCATTGTATGTCAATTATTTACTAAAATATTGTAAAACTATTACGTGGTAGAGCCTTGCTGTGGCTATATTTCGGTTGTAGCACGAATGGCTCGGCTCGACCGGGGTAGGACCACGCTCCCAAAGAACACCAGCGTAAAATAGCAGCTTAATGCTGCTGTGTTTCGTATGGTGAGTGTAGAGAACCGGAGACCCTTTTTACTGGAAACGAGGCATTCCATCTAAGTCCTCAAGGGTGACAACGTATCATTTGCATATAGATTCTTAATCGATGATAAATGTAGATGTCTCAGTATCCACTTATCATAAGGTGGACTGTACACTCGTTTGTCACCCTTATACTATAACAAAATGCTGCAGCTATATTATGGTTGTAACACAGGTCGGCTCAAACAATGAAGGACCACGCTCTCACAGAATATCAGCGTAAAATAGTAGCTTAATATCCTTATACCGTAGACCCTTTTTACTGAAAACAAGGCATCTTACCTTAGTTGTCAGAGATAACAACGCATCTGCATTTTGATTATTAATCGAGGATATATGTAGATGTCTATGGGCCACAGTATCCACTTACTATCAGATGGACTGCCAGTTCATTCGTTAACCGTGTTCAATAAAAAAATGTAAAATGCAGCTATTACTAAATAACACAATTTTTATTACTTTGCCTTTTATAGTAAATGGTTTATGGAACAGAAAATGTGGCAGGAGTCGTGTGGCCAACGACTTTGTTTTTCAATTTCATAATATGAAGTGATATTTTACTTACGTTGCCGTGTAATATCTGTAAGAATATCCACTGCCCTATATCAACCCGTAGGTGTCGTAAGAGTTAACAGCGGGAAACAAATTAGGAGATGGGCAGTATTCTCAATAACGACTAAAAATAAAAAAATGCGGTTACCAACCCGCTTGCGTGGCAACTATGGTAAATGTCCCCCTATGAGGCGATCTATGGGAGAGGCCTATGTACAGCTGTGGATTTTATTAAGCTGTAACGGTAATGGTAATAGATATTTGACTTTGTACCTATGACACAGAATTTCATAAGCTTGATATGTAATGAAATGTGTGCTCAAATAACAAGTTACTTCGCAATGATAAAAAATTATAATTTGACTAAATTAAAATGAGTAAACTGGTTTGAGTTGAGCGCTGAATTGATACAGGCATTAAAATCTCTTTATAAGGATTCAAGTGCTTGGTCAGGTTCAACGGGGCTTACTCGGACTGGTTAGGCATGAACTTGTAAGATGTTGCGTCAAGAATTAAGAAATAAAGATTCAGTGATATTGACCTAGAAAGAATGAGTGGGAAAAGAGTGACAGAGCAAATCTGTTACAGAAGTGAGCAGCAGAGTCGGCAAAGGCCACCCTATTAGAAAGTATAACAACCTAATTGGCGAAATGTTTAAGGCAAACAAGAGTACCTTTAACGAACATATGTCCTCCAGACGAATTTTTGTCACAGTGGCCAACCTTAACGGAGACCAGCCATCTGCGCAGGACAGGATTACAGTGTCCAAGTGTATGCGCGAGTACAGGTGCACTCCCTTATATTCTAATGGGACGGTAAACCAGCACGAACGGAGAGAGGTCAGGCGCAGAACCAATAGCTCTACGTGTTTTCCGAAGCACGGGGGTGGAAAACAGTCAAATTGCTGACTCCTGCCTGCCTGAGAATTTCTTAAGAGAAAAACTCAATAACTTTTTTTTATAGTATCGAGTGACAAACGAGCACACAGTCCACCTGATGGTAAATGGTTGCTGTGGCCCATAGACATCTACATCTATCCTCGTTAGCGAATCAAAATGCAGATGCGTTGTCTCTCGTGAGGACTAAGATGGAATGTCCCTCATCCAGTAAAAAGGGTCTTCGGTTCGACCTGGAATTCGAACTCGGGATCTCAGCAGTCGCATATACAATTATTAGATCAATGAGGTAGTCACGTATAGTGTAAAATGACAGAAGTATTTTTTTATCTAATTAGGTTGACAAACGAGCACATATTTATCCTTGATTTATCCTTGATTAAGAACCAAAATGTAAATGCGTTACCCCTGAAGACTATGTTGGAATGCCTCTTTTCCAGTAAAAAGTATTTTCGGTTCTCTACACTCACCATACGAAACACAGCAACAATAAGCTGCTATTTTACGCTGATATTCTGTGAGAACCCCGGTCAAGCCGACCCATTCGTACTACAACAATAATATAATTGCAGCGTGGCTCTACCATGTACTAAAGTAGCGATAATTTTCTTCACTAGGTTGCAATTTAATATGTGAGTAAAATTGTATGTCAAAAATCAGAAAACAAGGATGTTGATTGGAGGCAGAATGGCGAGTAGTTTTAATACTTCCTTAGAAAACATGTCGACCGGTTCACTTACGTAACGCTTGCTAATTCTTAGTCCTTTAATTACAATTTTAATCAATAAATAATTTCAAAATATCAAAAATGAATGCAAGTTTAATATAGCGCTATATTTCATCATCGTCATTGCAGCTCATCACAAGTTCATAAACAAACTGATAAACAAAGGAAGCACCTATTTATAGCACGGTCCAAAAATAACTGTTCCCATCTCTAGGCAGGGGCTCCCCAGTGCCAGCTCCTTCCACTTAACCGCATCCAGCGCAGAGCAGCTCGAATCGTCGACGATCGAGCCCTTTCCGATCGGCTCGATTCATTGGCACTGCGAAGAGATGTTGCATCCCTTTGTATTTTCTTTCGCATCTACCATGGGGAGTGCTCTGAGAAATTGTTCGGATTAATCCCAGCCGCCAAATTTCACGAATGCATATCGCGGCAGAACTCCAGATACCATCCACACCATCTGGATGATTGGCGGTCCACCACTGTGCGATTTAGAAGATGTTTTCTTCCTCGCACGACTTCCTTGTGGAATCGATTACCATCAGCGATTTTTCCGGACCGATACGACTTAGGGACCTTCACGAAAAGTACTCCTTTTTAAAAGGCCGGCAACGCATCTGCAATTCCCTCCCTGGTGTTGCAGTTGTTCATGGGCGGCGGTAGTCACTTAGCATCAGGTGAGCCGCATGCTCGTTTGCCCCTTCTCCTAAAAAAAAGAAAACTACAACCTACGACACTGTTTTCTTCAGTAGGTCTTCACTCCAGTGAGAGCAAGGGTTTATATAACCTGGAGGCAGTGTATATGAGAACATTTATTTCCCATACACTGGAAACAATTGCTATTTTAGCTTTCTGCTTCCTTGGTCGGTTAGTGTAGTTTTACTGAGAATTTTCTCAATATGCAGTCTATTACAGATAAAATTCGAGCATAACACTCTTTGTTTCTGACTGTTAGGTATATCCTAGTGATAATTAACGTATGTTCATCATTGGAATCACATATTGGTAATTTATTTTTAAAAGTATACACTAATGTAATTTTTTTTAAATAAACTTTACGCCCACACTAGGATTTTCTCCTGTATCGTGGAGGCAGTTTACAAACACAAATTGCACAAGGACAAACATCCAGACCCGGAACAATTATTTGTAGGCCATACAAATACTTGTTCCGTGCGGGATTCGAAGCCGCGACCCCCAGCGCAGCAACTCGTTGTTACTTATATAAATTAAAATAATATGTGTATACAGAAACTAGAAAAAACAAGAATTACAACTTTATTATTATTATTATTTATTCTTTATTGTACACCACAAAAACGATAAAGAAATCAAATTACAAGGAGTAAAACTTAAGAGGTAGGTACAATAAGGCGGTTTCATCGCTAAAAAGCGATCTCTTCCATATAACCTTAAGATTAAAATTAAGGAAAAAATTATACTATTGGGCAGTGAAAGATATAGTAAACTTTATTACTTAAATATTCAAAACAAACACTCGGCAATAACGGATGTTACACATTTTTAAACATATAAATTAATTAAACTTTCAGAATAGACATATTTAAGTTTATTTCGAAATATTTTTAAGTCATCTGCGGCATAATATTTGGAGTGGTTGTCCTATTCCAAGGATGGAAGGCAGTTCGGTTGATGAATACAGTCACGACTCTTATATTGCTTTTAAAATTAAACTTACTAGTCATTTAAAGTCGAGTTTATTACAAAAACAATATTTTTGCCTATTTGATTAGAGTAGAATTTATTTTATTCTTTCATAAAAAATGCGCATAATCCTGAGAGAGTATAATATCCACCATGTACTCTCCTAATAATTCATCCCGTTTTGTTATCTTTTGATTTTTTTCTTATTTAAGTACCAACATAACTAACCTGAATACTTCATCATTGTATTGTATTGGTTTGATTGGTTATTCTTACTCCAAAATATAAAAATTGTATACGCCTGCTGCATCAAAATATGCAAGGTATGTTGGGCAAAGAAAAAGAAATTGAATTGTTTTTAAATAATAACAACATACATATTTTTGTATTGAGCATTGGTTAAGAGATTATAACTATAATATGTTTAATTTCAGTGAACATCGGGTGGTCAGTTGCTTTAAAAGGGAAAAAAATTTACGCGGTGGCTCCTTAATATTAGCTAATAAATTATTAATAAACAAAGAACAAGAGGAAATTGTGCTTAAACTTCATAAACAGAATAAATCTGTCGTCGTATTTGGAGACTTTAATATCAATCTCTTTAAAACTTGTTCCTATTGAGTTATATGTACTACGTACTAGAGAAGCCATTCCAAACAAAAATTGTGTCCTACTCTATGTATTCGCGCATGCGCGGGAGTAAGAGTCGCGCATGCGCGAACACTTTAATTTAATATAAAATAAGATATTAATATAAAATAAATATAAGAATTTAATATAAAATATCTTAATTTAATCTAAAGAAACATATTTCTAAATAAAATGTAATAATAATTATTTTATGGAATTCACAAATCTTCAATTTACGCAATATTTAGTTTGTATGGATTGCACTACAGTTCACTTGAACATAGTCAATGTTCGGAATGGCTTCTCTAGTACGTAGTACATATAACTCAATGGCTGTTCCATATTAAGTTTAGATCATTGCTCAAATCAAACAACCTTGTTAATTATTTCTTTGAACCAACATGTATTACAGGGCCTAGTGCGACTTGTATAGATAATATTTTTACTGATATTGAGCCCTTACATAAATTAATTATTCAAATTTTAAATTTTGATTACTGTGGACAGTTGGTCTTGCTACCTTACATGCACAAAAAACGGAAAGGTAAGAAAGTTGTGCCTGTTCCAATAAATGAAATCACTTAGAGAGATTTAGATGTAGTATAGAGAAAAATATGCCATTTCTTCCATATTTTGTAAGACATTTACTTCTTAAACACTCCCTTTAAACAGTCGCAAATCGTTGGGCGACAGTAGAAATCCATAAGAGTAGACAAAAGTTATATGATCTTTACAATGAAAGATTATATATTCATAGTGCTTCATTTAGAGAATACGTAAAAAAATATTCCAAAATATTTAAAAGAGTGTGACGTTGCGCAGCCACGTCTTTACCTCTAATAAAATTAAAATGACTTGGAGTATAATCAATATTAAAACTGGCAAGATGAAAGTACAAAACTCAAACTTTCAATTAAACTTTAACAATAATTTAACGAAATCAGATCAGGATGTTGCAACGGCTTTTGAACAATATTTTACCGACAATTTCGATCTTGACTACAAAATCACTCAATTCCTCCCCTGCTGTCGGCGAGTCATTACTCAAACAAAATGTAAAAGTCTGTAAAAAAAATTTGCATTTCGTATAATATTATCAGATGATATTGTAAAATATTACAAAACTATTGATATTAAAAAAAATAGCAGATCTATGCAGATTTCTGTTAAAGTTATTACGTCTCTAATAGATGCGATCGCACTCGAAATTGCTATTATTTTCATTGCTAGTAATGAATCTGGTGTGATTCCTGAAACAATGAAACATAGTAAAGCTATACCTTTATTTAAATCTGGCAGTACATTGGACCCCACTAATTTTAGACCTATTTTAGGGTTCCGTACCTCAAAAGGAAAAAACGGAACCCTTATAGGATTACTTTGTTGTCCGTCTGTCTGTCTGTCTGTCTGTCTGTCAAGACCCTTTTTCTCAGGAACGCGTGGAGGTATCAAGCTGACAGTCATATAAAATACTCAAGTCTACTGTCCCTTGGAGCTGTGAAAAAATCAAACTTCTAAGCCAATGCAATCAAAAGTTTATGCCGCAAATTTTCGACATTCGCAAGAGAATCAGGGAATCAAAACCTACAGGGTACTTCCCGTGAACTCAAAATCTTGAAATTTGGTACGAAGCAACGTATTGTAGCACAGATAAAGGAAAAATTGCGAAAAGCATAAATTTTTAGTTACATCATATAATAAAAATATTTTTAATAATTTTAAACTACGGGTTTGTGCGGAACCTTCGGAGCGCGAGTACGACTGGCACTTGCCCTTTTTTTTGCACTGCCGACGCTCAGTAAAATTTTTGAAAAATTATTCTAGATCAAATGTTATGTTTTTTTAATGTAAATAAATTACTACATAACAGTCAGTTTGGATTTACAAGGGGTCGCTCAACTGATGCCAGTGTTGAGTTAATCAAACATATTTTCTGTGCATCGGAAAATTCAGGAGATACTTTGGGTATATGTTGTAATCTTTCCAAGGCTTTCGACTATGTTCACCATGAGACATTAATCATAGCGCGTAAACGTATTATGCCATATCGAAATAATAGAACGCAAACATTTTTTTATTAATGGATGCAGTTCTTCCGGATCGGTAGTATGTATGGGTGTTCCTCAGGGCTCAGTTCTTGGTGCTTTTTTGTTCTAGGTTTAAATTAATAACTTATCTTGCTTGGTAGGGAATAACCATGATATAGTATTATTTGCCGATGATACTTCGTTGATTTTCCGACTAAAAAGGCAATTATTGAAATATGACGAAGTGAATAATGCTATATCAAAAGTAGTACACTGGTTTAATGTCAATAATTTGCTTTTGAATAGTAATAAAACGAAATGTATTAATTTCACTACACATAAAATTAAAAAAGTGAATTCCAGCGTGCTTTTAAATGGGAACAATCAGTGATTTGAATTTGTGAATCGGTTATAACCGTCGTATATTCCCGTAGTACCGATGGACTTCATTGGAGCTTCTTAGATTCATCGTAAATAGCCCCACTATTCTGAGTCTGTTCCGAATCTAGCGCTATGTGTAAGATTTTTTTAACTATTTGTGTTTCGATAGCATCACATGAAAGAAGGTTTTCAAAACTCAAGTTAAAAATTTTTACTTAATGTCTACAATGAGCCAAGCGCGACTAACCAATCTCCTCCATTAAATGGAATATCTATCTAAAAGGTCAATAAAGTAAATTTTGATAATGTAATAGGATATTTTATTTTAAATTTTACCCCCGTGTAGTGGCGGATGAGAATATCCACTACCCCACCTACTTCACGTGGGTATCGTAAGAGGCGACAGAGGGAAACTAAGGTACAAGATGGGCAGCAGCGTCTTTCTGATAACAAGAAAATAACAATAAAAACTGCAGTTGCCAACCCGCTCGCCAACCGTGATAAATATGGAACTATATTTTTATGCTTTCTTTTTAAAACCTAACTCAATTACCCTATTGTAATCACCCCAAACATATTTACAAATGTGTAACTGATGGATATTTTCAATTTTTTGAACTACTAGAATTTATATTGCTTTTATACCGCCGTTTTAATATTTTTAACGTAAACAAACAGCCCTGCCGTACATCTCCCGAACGACTAATAACCGGTCAGGAGCGCTCCACCTGCATTTTGCCTCACACCGCACCATACGATTGACTCACGTTTGATGACTGGTAAGGCCATAAATATTTAGACAATCTAAAACTAGAAAGCTAGTTTTTCCATTTCAAAAATGATCGTGGTGCAAACAAATAGACGTTGCAATAATTACAATTACAAAACTTGAGAAGAAATCGTCTAATTTAAAACGTTAAGTGCTTTAACTTTATTTCTAGATAGAAAGATAGATAATTCTTTATTGTACACCAAATCAATACATAAACGAAAGAAAAAGAAAAAAATAGTGACACAATGGGCAGGCTTATCGCTAAAAGCGATTTATTCCAGACAAACTTTGGATGGACAGAATTACAAAAAGCAGAAAATTATGTGGTTTGGTGATGCAGAATCAATATTTATTATGATTTAGTTATAATATATAGAAATAAATAACAAATAAAGACATAAAATATGAATGCATACATATATAGATGGCACGAATTCAAAGGTTAAGATAGTGCTTGTGTACAAGCTTCTGAAAAACAGATAAAGATTGGGCGCGTCTCACTGACAGAGGTAGGGTATTCCATAGACGGACTGCTTGGATAGTAAACGACCTGTCCAAAAATTTGGTATTATGGGCAGGCATTTTTAATGTAAAATTTTCTGATGATCTCAAAACTTTCGAATGGGAAATAGTGAATGAATTCAAACCGATCCTTAAGATAAGAAGGATAGGAAGGATTAAATAGAACATTGTAAAGAAGTGACAGAATATGAGCATTCCGGCGAAGACGAATAGGAAGCCACTTGAGCTTGTTACGAAAACAAGAAACATGATCATACTTGCGCAAACCAAATATGAATCTTATACAAATATTTTGAAGACGCTCAAGTTTATCAAGTTGCTTTTCGGTTAGATCAAGATAGCTGACATCTGCATAGTTCATTTTAGTCTTTATGTGGATTTTGTGACTTTAACGATAATTTGTAACATGAAGTCTAAGCCTGTGCGTTCTTTTGTATTTTGTTTTCAGCATTTTCACTATATTTGACATGATGAAAATGATAAATCTATCAAAAATAGAAGGTATTTAAATTAGAATATCGCCACAATACTAGCATAAGATATAATATGTATCAACGTCATGTAAATAACAACTGTCAATTCTCAAATAGTATAATTACCGTTATATTTACAGTCTATCTAAGTTCTCTGCTGAATTTAGGCTATTATTATTGATTCAAGAAAATTGCACAAGGTAAAAAGGAAATTAGTGAAAAGAACCGGAGATAAAGTTAGTGCTTGCGCGCACTGCGGTGCTGTAAGGCAAAGCGTTAAAATCTGCATTGGAAAATTCCGTAAGTGTTCAGTACTTGCACGGTGATGAAGTTTTCAGAAGTTTTGTCATTCGAGTTCTTTCTCCCGCCGATAATAGACAATCAAGTTTTCCAAACTACTTGGGCGCAGTTGGTACTAAGAATATTAGATACAAAAAATCTGAGAAGAACTGCATTGGCGCCGACCAGTATGTACGCGAATTTTTACTATCGGTTGGTCCGCAATTCGTATTTAATACAAGTCTATACGATGCAGACATCGCAACATCCGTAGCATTTCACAGAACTTTAATTCGATGCGACATTTTCCCCAGTGCGCGCGCTTTTATGTAGTTCTATACTCGTAGTTCACAGATTTATCCGGAAAAATATGTACAAAAGTATTCGTAGTAGTTTGCTAGCCCTTACTGTTAATGGGACATTCCATTTTAGTCCTAAGATGTAAATATGAATGGCTTGACTTCACTTACCATCAGATCAAAATCTGTTTGAAATCGATTGCAGATTAAACGACCTACAGTCGCAATCTACCACTAGATACCTAATAACTAGTAGATAAATAATTAGTAATTAATAGATAATTAATGATAAATGTATGAATAAATTATATTAAAGTAGTTTTCTCTTCATTCAGTATTCAAAGACTAGCTATATGTTGAAGAATAGACGCTCCAGGAAGTCTGCAGTCTGTGAACATGTACTGGATCGCCCCCGTCACTACATTAGATTTGATAGACCACAAATCCTCGCTAAAGAACACCGATTCCTTCCAAGGATGATTCGCGAGGCTATTGAAATCAAAAAACATCCTAATTTCAATAGAAAAGGTGGCTGGGTGCTACCATCTGCTTGGGATCCCATAATTAATAAAATTAAATCCCAATCCAAGCATACAACTGCAAGACTTTATGATACTGTAAGTTCATACTGCGTAGATCGGAACAAAAATTAATAATTTTTAATCTGGAGGTAGCCGTGGTAAACTTTGACATTGGGACGTCATACACCTCAGTCCCCCCGTGACCATGGGTGCTGTAAAGTGCTTGAAACGTCGGGAATGTAAAATAAGTTAATATACGCGATAAGATCCGTAAAATTAGTTTTATTAAAATATAAATAGATATGTGTACACGGTCAGACCTATTTAATATTCTTACTGAGAGTTAAAAACGGCCATGCTAAACACGAGGCAATGCTCGACCCAACATCTGTGTACAACATGGTAAATAACTACGAATTTATTTGGCAGCCTTAAATGAATATTCAGGAGGACCTTTGAAGTCAGACTAGAACTTACCTGAAATATTTAGGTAAAATTCCACTGCGAAAGCAATTTGTAAAATGTGTTTGACGGGATAATAGTAAAGTGATTTATTTACTAGCAGATGACTGGCAGTCCCGAAAAGGTTTATTCTAACGATTTTCTTTTTTTTTTAGCGTTTTCTTAAAATGTTTGCATGAAACCATTAACTTTAGTTTCGTTTTAGTTCAAGAACACATAGCTACTTAGGGTTCATTTGATGTCAACGAGTGGTTCACTACTGTTTCATCACGCGGAGGTTACTTGGTTGCTGTTAACACAGCGACATCTATGAAACCTAAAGTCTTACCTTTTATATTTGATTAGCTTCGATTGTAATCCAAAATTAAAACATGCATATACAAATGGCGTGAAAACTAGTCACAACTTAGCACTTGGTTCTCTATATGTATATATATGTGTTCTCTATAAGTGGTAATCATACAAAAGAGTGACTTTCAATAAGTATTATTTATAATCTATATTGAATAAAAAAGTTTCTGTTTCTGTTTCTGTTTCTGTTTCTACGAATCGCTGTAGACTTTTTCTGACTTCAACCTACCTTATAGAATTCTCAAATAAACTAAACGTTTTTTTTTATAGAATACGGGTAACAAATGAGTACAAAGTCCACCTTACGTAAAGTGGATGCTGTGGCAAATATACTACATGTACATATTTCCTTGGTTAAGAATCAAAATGCAGATGCATAGTCACCCGTGATAACTAAGATGAAATGCCTCGATTCCAGTAAAAGGGGTTTTCGGATCAATACAAAAGTTAGGGAAAACCCAGGATTTTCATCATCATCATCATCATCATTACAGCCCTTCACAAGTCCACTGCTGAACATAGGCCTCCCCCAAAGAATGCCACAAAGCACGGTCCTGAGCCACCTGCATCCATCGACTTCCTGCATGTCTTACCAGGTCGTCACTCCATCTCGTGGGGGGACGCCCTACACTTCGCCTACCGGTACGAGGCTGCCACTCGAGAACCTTTCTTCCCCATCGGTTGTCGGTTCTTCGAGCTATATGGCCGGCCCATTGCCACTTCAGCTTACTAATCCGTTGGGCTATGTCGGTTACTCTGGTTCTACTGCGGATATCCTCATTCCTAAGTTTATCACGCAGAGAAACTCCGAGCATAGCCCTCTCCATAGCTCGCTGAGCGACCTTGAGCTTCCTCATCCGGCCAGCAGTGAAGGACCACGTCTCAGTTCCGTATGTCATCACTGGCAACACGCACTGGGTGTACAGTCTCGTTTTCAAGGTTTGAGGTATACCTGACGAGAAGATGTGCCGTAATTTCCCGAACGCTGCCCAACCGAGCTGAATCCGTCGATTGACCTCTCGGTCGAAGTTGGACTTACCTAGTCGGACTATTTGTCCCAGGTAAACATACTCGTCAACAACTTCGAGCTTAGTGTTCCCAACAACTACCGGCATAGGTGTGACATGGACATTAAACATGATCTTAGTTTTGTCCATGTTCATCTTAAGACCTATCCGTTGGGAAACACTATTGAGGTCATTGAGCATAGTGCTTAGATCCTCTAGCGATTCTGCCATAAGGAATATATCGTCGGCAAATCGAAGGTGAGTGATGTACTCGCCATTGATGTTGATACCGTATCCTTTCCAGTCCAGAAGCTTGAAAACGTCTTCCAATGCAGCGGTGAAGAGTTTCGGGGATATGACGTCACCCTGTCTTACACCTCTCTGCAATTGGATAGGTTTCGTACTCTGGTTCTGTACTCGGATAGCCATCGTAGCCCTACTGTACAAGCACTTCAACACTTCGATATACCGACAGTCAACTTGGCACCGCTGAAGGGACTGCAGCACCGCCCAAATTTCGACGGAATCAAAGGCTTTCTCATAGTCCACATACGCCAGACATAGTGGCAAATTGTACTCTTTGGACTTCTGTACAATTTGCCGAAGGGTATGTATGTGGTCTATGGTGCTAAAGCCCTTTCGGAAACCGGCTTGTTCGGGAGGCTGGAAGTCGTGAAGTCTGCGCGCGAGACGATTCGTAATGACTCTCGAAAACAGCACCTAGACGCGGCTCAGAAGGGAAATCGGTCTGTAGTTCTTCAAGAGAGCGTTGCCACCTTTCTTGAAGAACAAGACCACCGCACTTCTGCTCCACGCCTCCGGTGTAATGCCACCATGGAGGACGGAATTAAAGAGCTTCTGAAGGACTTCAAGTACCGGTTTTCTACCGGCTTTCAGAAGCTCCGCTGTAATTCCATCCTCGCCTGGGGCCTTACCGTTTTTAAGGTGCTGGAGAGCCATTCTAATCTCGCTCAGACTGACGTCCGGGATATCTTCGGAATAGTGTCGGATGAGACTCGCTCTTGGATCGTTACTCACACTTGCGTGTGGCTCCAACGATGACGTGTACAACTGCCCATAGAACCTCTCAATCTCACTCAAAATCTCAGGTGTCCCGGAAACGATGCTGCCACATTCTGTCTTCAGCTTTGACAGTTGGCTCTTTCTGGCAGACAGATCTCTGGCAAAGACTTTGGAGCCTTGGTTTCGCTCGATCGCTTCTCAATACGAGCTGTATTGAAGTTGCGTAAGTCCCGCCGCATGCATTTGGAGATCTGTCTGTTCAGATGCCTGTATGCTGTCAAGTCTGTTGAAGAATGTAGCTTCATCTCCCGTCTAACAGCCATGAGATTAAGAGTGTGATCGGAGAGTTTTTGTGTTCTTCTGCGGCGGGTCTTGCAGAACTTAGCTCCGACCGCATGGACAGTTTCCACGAGCTTGTCATTCATATTGTCCACTTCATTGCAGTCTTCTAGGCACTGAAAACGGTTTTGTAACTCGAGCTGAAAGGTTTTGGGACTTTGGATTAGAGCATGAGGGGGACGGAGCGTTGACTTCATTAGACGAGACCTCTCCAACTTAACGTTTAGGTTCAGTGTGCCTCTAACCATTTGGTGATCGCTACCAGTTTTCACCCTCGCGATCACGGAGACATCACTGAACAGTTGTCGTCTGGTCGTCATAATGAAGTCAGTCTCATTTTTTGTCGAACCGTCGGGGCTCGACCAGGTCCACTTCCTGTGGGGCCGCTTCTGGAAGAAAGAGTTCATCATAAAGAGTCCCTCTTTCTCCATGAAGTCGGCCAGCTGCTGGCCCCTTGGGTTCCGTTGCCCTATTCCAAATTTCCCTACTTTCAGCTCACCGTTCTCTCTTGTGCGTAGTTTTGCATTGAAGTCTCCCATTAACACCTTATATTTGGTTTTGGAGGAATGCATGGCTCTAGAGGTATCCTCATACATTTCCTCCACCTCCTTATCGGGGTGTGCCGAGGTTGGTGCGTAAACCTGTATGACCTTCAGCGAATACCGTTTGGTGATTCTGAGTATAAGGTACGCAACCCTCGTCGACACACTCCCGATCTTTACAACGTTGTTAACGAGAGACTTGTGGACGATAAATGCGACACCTCCTTGGGACAGATGGTCGCCCTCCCGGTGATAGAGCAAGTTGCCGGATTCGAGGATTACCGTGTCCTCCCCCTCTCTTCGGGCTTCGGATAATCCTATAATATGCCAGCGCAACTTGTCTATCTCTTCTTCCAGCTCCACGATCGTCTCGTCAGTCCTCAGGGTGCGTGCATTGTACGTTGCCAGGTCGAGTCGTCTAAGGTGGCAACCGAACCTCCATCGGAGATTCTTAGCACCCCCTGCCCCGCCGTTACCATGGTCGCCACCGTAGCCAGGAATAGCGGGGCCGCCGGGGACTGGGGGCCGTTTTTTTGTTACTGTCATTCATAGGGGGGTATTTGCCATAGTTGCCACGCTTGGCGAGCGGGTTGGCAACCGCAGTTTTTTTTTATTGTTAGTTTGTTGTTATCAAGAAGATGCTGCTGCCCATCTCCTGCCTGTTTCCCTTTATCGCCTTTTACGACACCCACGGGAGGATATGGGGTAGTGGATATTCTTGACCGCCACTACACGGCAGATTTTACAGTTAGCTAATTAATGCTTCGTGGTCAACGTGTGGTGGTCAACAAGTAGACGTTGCTGTGTGATGGAATAAGAAATGTCATAACAGTTCAGGACAGAACATGAATGAAGATAAAAGACAGTTGTACAGGCCTCCTCTCTCATTCCTAAATGGGTTTTGGAGCAAGGAAGTGACCACATTGACCCAATGTTTTTGGCAGACTCATATATTATATAGTTGAAGTAGTTTTAATTAATGCCGGGTTTCTACATTTAAAAAACGCTTCGTTTTACATTACATGACGTTTTACATGGTATGGTACATAAGTGAATGAAAATCCTTTTTCGAACGACTTCAAAAAGGAGGAGGTTCTCAATTCGTCGGAATCTTTTTTTTTATGTAACCGATTTCGGTGATTTTTTTTTATTTGAAAGCTAGTGGTTTTTATGTGGGCCCATATAAATTTCATCAAGGTCTGATCAGTAGCTTTTGAGTTATTCTTAATAGTTTATATTGAAATCGGATGTAATTTTTTGAATTTTATCACACGTTAGGTACACATGTATATGACAAAGTACTGGTTACAACAACTTAACATTTTAAATCCGCTCCTTTTCAAAAAAAGGAGCAGATTCTCAATTTGTCGAATCATTTTTATGTACATATATTCCAGTGATAATTTAAGAAAGAAAGAAAGAAACAGATTTTATTTGGCACATGCAGCACACTCAAGCGGATTACATAAAACACATAACATTTAAGTAATCATAGAAACAAACAAAAAAAAAACACAAAAAACATTATACATAGAAATCATGAAACAAGACATTAACTCCTTATTTAAAGATATCGTAAAATTAAACAAAAAAAAAAGCAAAAAAGCAAACAATAATATTGAAAAAAATAATAATAACAAAGAACTAGAGAATTAGGAGTAATGCATAAGGTGTATTATAAAGATAATCCACCCGTTAATGCTGCTCTGCTCCAAAAAAGAAAGCCACTCAGGATATGTTGGAATGTATCAGAAGCACCCCAACCCTGATTTTCAGTGGCACCCTTATGTATTTAAAATAAAAATACACAAATAAGTATAAAAAAAAATATATATAAATACATATATTATATATTCTTTATGTGCAGAGGGCAGTTCTGTTGTGTTAAACCAAATATAATAACAAAAATTTATTTGTTGTAATATTGTCATAATTCTTATAAAATATTCTTAATACTGTAGGAACGTAATTAAGTTTAAGTTACAAGCAAATACACAAACCAGCTGCAGTACACCGCTTCAATATATAATTTCAATAAATAATATTTACATACTCAAACATACACACATATACATATATACATACACACATACATACATATATATATATATATATATATATATATATATATATATATATATATATATATATATATACATATATATATATATACATACATATATATACACATATATATACATATACACACATACACATATATACGCTTATACATTCTTTATAAAATTACATACTATCAAAATATCTGCACTATTTAACTTTGAGATTGCTGATCTAAGAGGAGCAATTTATATTTTTGACGGAAGCTATGTATCGATTGCGTATTACGGAACGGCGGCGGCAAGTTGTTCCAACACTTGGTTGCTGCATATCGAAAACTGCCTCGAAACGCAGCGGAGCGGTGTTGGGGCAGAAGCAACCCGTACGCTGAAGCTCTTGTCACTACATTTGTTAAGACGTTGTCTCGAGCCCACCGCAATTTTTCATAGAGATAAGACGGTGCCCTGTATTTGATACAACCAAACAACAACGTAGCAAAATGCAACTGCCAACGTAATAATTCTTATATTAAGATTCTCATGGCCTCCAGTAGAGGGCGGTATCAACATCACTATAATTAATTTGTCAAAGAAGTATTTGAAAATTCACCCGCTAAGTGTCTCAGTGATGTGACGTGAAGTGACATGAAGATAGAGTAAGATGGATGAGTTAAATTCCAACAGTGAACTCGAATGGACTGATGGAGAAGAGTAAAGAACAAGTAGTGGACGCCTTGCGGCCAACTATCAGACGAGATTTACTGTTACCAACGTTTTAGTATTTGAGAAACCTTCACTGTGTGCTAAGTTATTAGTACGTCAAGTAATAAGTTTCTAACCATCAATAACAGTGTAGTGGTGGTGTAAGAATATCTACTACCCCTTATTGTCCCGTGAGTGCCGTAAGGGGCGACGGAGGGAAATTGAAACTGGACATGGGCAGGCATCTTCCGGAAAACAACTGAATAAAAATGACAAACAGTTATGTCACTATGAAGAAATTCATGGGGGAGGCCTATGTTTAGCAGTAGACTTTAATAAGTAAACAAGTGAGTTAATATTTTTTGCTTTTAAATATATATATTTTTTGTTGAAAATTGCCAAGCCAGATAACCTAGAAATTATTTTAGGAGTAACTTGGCGTAGAGTCTGAAAAGGGGCAGCCACAAAAATGCAGGACCGACGTGATTCGGGACCACATTAGTCACTGGAGAGTTGTAATATTTCTTACATGAGATATATGGTTGAAAACATGATATTTTAATTTAAACGAAGGAAGGAATATTTTACTGACTTCTTCAACACAAATAATGTGAACTATTTTTATGAGTTTTATCACGATTAATAAACTTATTTTTAACTCCCTACATTTTAAATGCTTTGCAGCACTCACGGTAACGGTGATAGGCATATGGAGATCCCCCCCGAACGGGTTCCCGCCTTGTCGTGGCGGGGGGGCTTAGTAGCCGTGGCTTGGTCAACCACGGTGAACAAAGAGGAACCCCTTGGCTGGCCTGGGGCCGGCCCGAGGTGGCCACTCCGAGTGGGCTTGGGAAGCCCACTTCGGATGTGTGTCGGTGGGATGCTGCGAGAGGGGAGTCCGCACCCTCTACCGCTGCAGCCGAGGTGGAGTCGCGGAGGAGGAGGCGTGCTGGTATGGCGATGCGCCACTCGCCCTATCCTCCGCGACTCAGACGGGGCCGCACCGTTGAGTGATGCGGTGGTGGTGGGGCTGCGGGGGGAGAGGAGTGTCGGTATTGCGAGGCGCCGCTCTCCCTACCCTCCGCAGCCGAATCTTGGTTGGCGGCGGAGCCATAGACCAGATCCGCCGCTGGGGTCAGGAAGGCTGGTGCTTCTGAGTGCTAGTTTTTCCTGGCCCCATGGCCTTCGCGCATCGGACACGGGGGCGTCCGTTGCGCATGTGAAATTGGAGGCCGAGGAGGAGGGCGCGCCATGTGTTCTGGTGCGCCTTACCTGAGAGGGAGATGGGGAGGAGTGGTCCTCTCCCTAGGAGGGGCCGCCATGGGGCGGCCAGCGCAGGTGGGGCCGCGGAAGTGTGCGAAAGCGTTCCCGTGGCCCTGCCAAAATGCGACGAGGTTGGAACACCATGGGGTTTTAGTCGTTGCGAGTCCGACATAACCCGTCCTTGCCCCCGCGAGGCGGGTATGCGTAGGCATTTCCCCATGTAAAAAAAAAAAAAAAAAAGGCATATGGAGATATGACGTGGGTACGCAGAAACACTAAGTTAATTTTATGTAAATGAATTGAAAATTGAAGTTTTTCTATGATATGCTTGATTAAGATTTTGTTTATTTATTTATTTTATTCAGACAAAAACAGTCACACATTATTGTAATAAGAGTAGGTACTTAACGTGTAACACACCCAAACCTATGGTAATCTATGGTAACAAAAGAGTAATATTAATTTATCCTTATATGTTTAACACAATTGTGTAATTTGCAAAGAGTGTAAAATTTATAAATGCTTACAGACATTCAGGTACTTTGTTAATATTATTTTGAACTATGTAGATGACATAGCTGCAGTTAGACAAACATCATAGTTTATAAAATGTGTTAAAATTACCTAAGAGACGGAGGAGAGGTGCTTAGCATTTGATCTACACCTTTATTGCATAGTAGAGCCATGCTGCATCTACGTATGTTATGATTGTAGCGCTAATGGGTTGGCTGGACCGGGGTAGGACCACGCTCTCCTAGAATATCAGCGTAAAATATATTTCGTATAGTGAGTGTAGAAAACCGAAAACACTTGATATTGGAAACGAGGCACTCCACCTCAGTCCTCAGGGGTAACAACGCATCTGCATTTTGATTTCTAATTGAGGATAAATGTTGATGTTATGGGGCACAGCATCTACTTACAATCAGGTGGACTGTAAGCTCGTTTGTGACTCTTACTTTAGAGAGGGTCTGCACTCCAAAGTTAATAGTTTTAGCTTAGCTATGTTTTAATAATTGTATGTTTGGACTTCTTGAATATAAAGTAACAGTTATGGCTTATTGCGTAAAATAATATTTCCATTTTATGATTTTATTTATAGAAGGAACTCCACGTGGGAAAATGTATTCTTTGTGAATGAATTAAAGTTTTATATAGAATTATGAAAGAATTAAGTTATTACAGGATCACATGATAAAACCAAACAGTTAAAAGCTTTTTTTACTATGTTATTGATCATCATCATCATCATTACAGCCCTTAACAAGTCTACTGCTGAACATAGGCCTCCCCCATGGGATGCCACAAAGCACGGTCCTGAGCCACCTGTATCCATCGACTTCCTGCATGTCTTACCAGGTCGTCACTCTATCTAGTGGGGAGTCACCCTTACAAATCATCTACCGATACGTGGCTGCCACTTGAGAACCTTGCTTACCCATCGGTTGTCGGTTCTTAGAGCAATGGCCGCCCCACTGCCACTTCAGCTTACTAATACGTTAGTCTATGTCGGTTACTTTGCTTCTTCTGTGGATATCCTCATTTATAAAATTATCACGCAGAGAATCCCGAGTATAGCCCTCTTCATAGCTCGCTGAGCGACCTTGAGCTTCCTCATACAGCCAGCAGTGAAGTACCACGTCTCAGATCCATAAGTCATCACTGGCAACACGCACTGGTTGTACACTCTTGCCTTCATGTTTGAGGTATACCTGTCGAGAAGATGTGCCGTAATTTCCCGAACACTGCTCAGCCGATTTGAATCCGTCGATTGACCTGTCGGTCGAAGTTGAACTTACTTAGTAGGACTATTTATCCCAGGTAAACAGATTCGTCAACTACTTCGAGCTTAGTGGTCCCAACAATTACCTGCATAGGTGTGACATTGACGTTAAGCATGATCTTTGTTTTGTCCATGTTCATCCTCAGACCTATTCGCTGGGAGACACTATTGAGGTCATTAAACATAGTGCTTAAGTTCTCCAGCGATTCTGCCATAAGGGCTATATCGTGGGCAAATCGAAGGTGAGTGTTGTTTTCGCTAATGATGTTAATATCGTGTCCTTCCCAGTCCAGTGGCTTAGCTTGAAAACGTCTTCCAATGCAGCGGTGAAGAGTTTTGGGGATATAACCACACCCTTTCTTACACCTCTCTGCAGTTGAATAGGTTTCATACTCTGGTTCTGTACTCGGTTAGTCATCGTAGCCATACTGTATAAACACTTCAGCACTATGATATACCGACAGTCAAATTGGTACCGCTGAAGGGACTGCAGCACCGCCCAAATTTGGACGGAATCAAAGGTTATTTCATAGTCCACGTACGCAAGATATTATAGCATATTGTACTCCTTGGTCTTCTGTACAGTACAACAAGGGTATATATGTGGGCTATGGTGCTAGAGCCTTTTCGGAACCGGCTTGTTCGGGAGGCTGGAAGTCGTCGATTTTGCATACGAGACTATTCGTTACGACTCTCGAAAACAGCACGTAGACGCGGCTCAGAAGGGAAATCGGTCTGTAATTCTTCAAGAGAGCGATGTTGCCTCCAAAGCAAGTGCATTAGATCCATCGCTAATATATGTTTTTTAGATAGTTTCAAACCATTGTTCGAGAAATATAAGACAAGTTTGCCCAGAATATTTTCAAAAGTACACAGATATTAATACTATACAGCAAGGAACTCAATATTTGAACCTATAACACCAAACTCCTTTAATATAATTAATAGAATCAGGCGTTACTTTGCGGAAATCCATTATATAAAAGCTTTTACAAAAATTTACTTCGCAAATATCCGCGTTATAAAATAAAATGATGTGTCTTACCTAGTATGAAGAAGCACCTCCCGCCCTCCCTCAATTGCGTGCACTATCCCCGTCACCAC
This sequence comes from Parnassius mnemosyne, assembly GCA_963668995.1. NCBI lineage: Eukaryota > Metazoa > Arthropoda > Insecta > Lepidoptera > Papilionidae > Parnassius > Parnassius mnemosyne. The sequence continues at coordinate 45,559,623 of CAVLGL010000046.1, read as the reverse complement.
TAATCCCAGCACCGCTACTTCCAACACCACTACACTAGGCAAGACACACCACTGACGATAATACGACACGTGTTTCGCCTCTACACGAGGCATCCTCAGGTGATATAGACTCTACGGTGGCTAACCGCTAAGGTCACTTTTACCAAACTCCTTTTCATATTTATATTTATAGAAAAATATATATAATATGTGTATAATAATATTTAATAAATTACCGAACTTTATAAGAAAATAGAAGGAAACAAGTATAAAACTTCATTAAACCGAATGTAAAAAATAATTTAAGAGAATATTTAGAATTGAAGTAATTTTAGGTTAGTTCCAAGTAGTAGTAATGTACTTTTTTTTTACATGATAAGGGTGACAAACGAGCACACAGTCCACCTGATGGTAAGTGGTTGCTGCGGCCCATAGACATCTACATTTATCCTCTGTTACAAATCAAAATGTAGATGCGTTGTCACCCGTGAGGACTAAGATGGAATACCTCATTTCCAGTAAAAAAGGCCTCCGGCCACCTGCACTCACCAAACGAAACGCAAAGGTAAACCTCTACTTCACGCTGGTTTTCTGTGAGGTCGTGGTACTACCCGGGTTCGAGCCGGCCCATCCGTGCGACAGCAAAAGCTGCCGCGTGGCTCTACCACTGTTAAAATTTACTTACTTTTATACTGTATTATTAATTTACTTACTGTACTTACATATTATTTAAAATTTGCATGTCTGCTTGCAGACTCTATATATACAATATTAGGCTAGTACAATTGTAACACCATATCATGTTAAATTGTATCGTTGCAAATAAATTTATTCTATTCTATTCTAAAAATATCGATAGCAGTGTAGGAAAACTTCGGTAGGCAACCTGATTAACTTAAAAAAAGAAACATGTCCTAAAAATTATGAATATCTTGAATAGGAAACACAAGAAGTCTGCTAACACGTATTGAGACCGTGTAGCAGAATATTCTCGTCTAAAAACCTTTCAGAAATGAGTAGCCTGTGCAGTTGTATAGGGAGGGGAAAAGGTGGAGTGCATGAGGCAGAGAAGTCATTACCCTGGTTGGTAGATTTTTGGGAAAAGGGGTAATTTACGAAAGAAACGTCAGCTCCCTGACTTACCTCTTTAAAAGACGTCATTAACATCACATGAATCTGAAAGTAGCGCTTAAGACTTGATTAAAATATAACAAACACTGTAGCATTCACAGTTCTGAAAATGAAGATAATTTTTACACACAGAAACTTGACGCAAGATAGGCATTAAAACAAAAATGTACTAAAAATGTTGTTTCGTTCATTTTTAAATAATGTTCAAAAACTTTAAAGGACTTAAAGATTTTATAGTTTTTTAATTACTGTGAAAATGAGGCAACAGCATTTTTAGTTCTAGTGGCTCCACACAGTAGCAAAATATGCTAAGCCAGAGGTGCTGCATTTGGAAACTGTTATGTTATTTATATAATCACCTCTAAATGCTATCAATCTTATACTATATGTTATATAGTACCTTAAAAGTCACTAGCTTCGTGACGAGTCACAGAGCGCATTCTTGTGGCTTCCCTTTGAGATTTCATTTCCAGATAATCGCATTACGTCTGAAGAGATCTTGTAGGTCAGCGACAGAAAATCTAAGTGTAAACTACAATTTAATCTAATATAAAATTATATAAATTCAGTGCACATCATAACATACATATCACAAACCATTAAAATGAGCATCTTCTGATATATTTCATAAAGACAACATACCTTCTTAAAAGATAACAATACTTCCAGTGCATAATCTTTATTAAAATTCTGTCTGCATTCATTGCTATTTAATGTGTTGTATTCTTATGGTACTTTACTAGACTGTGGCACGAAGCAGCGCCGTCCTTCCACTCAACTTAAACTGTTTAACAGAATCTACATAATGAAAAGCGAAAGTTTCGCTTTGCGAATGAATTTTATACCATTAAATTCCGTATGTGCTTACTTTATTTTTAGTAATTCAACAAGACTTTGTGACGATAGGTTTATCGTGGCAGTTTCCATCTGAATGTTTGTGGCCCCTTTTCTTTTTGTGGAACAATAAACGTTCAGCAATACTTTTTTATAATATCTTGAGTGAATGTTATGGCTTGTCGACATCCACGATGGGCATCCTCTATTAAGAATCTGTAAAATTTAACGTGGTAGAGCCATGCTGTAGCTGTATTACTGGTATAGTTTTAGCACGAATGGGTCGGCTCGACCGGGGAAGGACCACGCTCTCACAGATTACCAGCGTAAAATGGCAGCTTAACGCTGCTGTGTTTCGTATGGTGAGTGTAGAGAACCGGAGACCCTTTTTACTGGAAATGTGGCATTCCATCTTAGTCCTTACGGGTGAAAACGCATCTGCATTTTGATTCGTAATCGAGGATAGATGTCTATGGGGCACAGCAACCACTTACCATTAGCTGGACTTTGTGCTCGTTTGTCACCCTTATCTTATAAAAAAAAGAATCAAAATGCACATGCGTTTTCACCCCTAAGAACTTAGATGGAATGCCTCGTTTCCCATATAAAACACAGCAGCATTGAGCTGCTATTTTACGATGGTATAATGTAAGAGCGTGGTCCTTCCCCGGTTGAACCGAAACTTTAGTGCTTTAACCATACTGCCTCTATCACGTAAAGTTATATACGTCTTACGTCTCCTACGCACTTTAAACAATTTAGCAGACAATTCGAAACTACCATTAAATACGCCGCACACCGCCGAACTCCTGCCACTCACATCTTAAACTTAGGCTCACACTTATATGATAATATGGAAGAAAGTATTTCTTCGGTTTTACTTAAAAACCTATTTTCTTCTGCTTCTTCCTCAGCTAGTAATAGTTCACTACAATAGGCATGTGCCTCTCAGTTTTGGGGAGGATTTGCACAGTACCAGTCGTCTCACATCTTTGTCGCTGCTACCCGTCGTTGGGCTAGATATCTTACTCATCCATCCATCCATCCATTACAGCCCATAAAGGCTCACTGATGAACATAGGCCTCCCGTATAGTTAGACTCATATGTGGAATCTTATCACAGTTGCCATTCTGAGCAAGTGTGTTGGTAACCGCAGTTTTTCATTATTTAGAGTTGTTATCAGGATGATGCTGCCGCCCATCACTTGTTTCAATTTCCCTCTGTCGACTCTTACGACAAAAGATGTCTTATTAAACTAAATTGTTTGCAGTTTCAATAATGCTTTTGCTATTAATTTTTGTCAATTTATAGGAGATTCCTCCGACATTTTTTTTTCAATATCATAAACCACGGACTAAAATCAAATTACGTAGAAAATATTTTAGGTACTTAGAATTTTATCATATGCTATTACTTTTATAATGTGAATTCTTCGATTAAATATTAGCGTACTACGCATACTACATAAGAAATATTTTATTTAATACTAGCTGGCCAGACAGATGTTATTCTATTATTTTCAGTAGGTAGCGATGAGTTACACTTTAAATTCAATCGGGAATTCTCACAGTGTAACCCAATATTCGTTGCTTTTACATGAATACGTTTTTAAATTTGCTTCCATTGTGGGAGACAATACAAAAAATTGATAATAACAAAATTGGGGGATACAGTTGTGTAATCATCAATTGCTAACAAACTAGCTTACAGTTAGGCAAAATTTGAAGTGTAAATAATGTAACACTCTTTCTAAGAATGAATTTTGATAGATATGTAGTTTTGCAGCTACATATCTATCATATATATCCAAAATTCACTTATACCACTCGATAGGTAAAGGACCGGAGAATTACTATTAAATTTTGTTTCTATTATGAATTTCAATTACTATCGACGCGAAGCTTCAATGGGGTCCCCATATATGTAAATTAGCAGGCAGACAGTTCTGCAGCATATATTATGCTGTAAGCGAGATTAGAAGTCTCACTAATGTTGAGACAGCTAGATTTGTTTATTTTAGTTACTTTCATAGCGTGATATCTTATGGAATTTTACTATGGGGTAATGCGACTGACATCGAAGCTATATTTGTTTTTTTTTTTTTTTTTTTTTTTTTTTTTTTTTTTTTTTTTTATAGGATAAGGATGACAAACGAGCACACAGTCCACCTGATGGTAAGTGGTTGCTGCGGCCCATAGACATCTACATCTATCCTCTTTTACAAATCAAAATGTAGATGCGTTGTCACCCGTGAGGACTAAGATAGAATGCCTCAATTCCAGCAAAAAGGGCCTCCGGCCACCTGCACTCACCAAGCGAAACGCAGAGGTAACCCTCTACTTCACGCTGGTCTTCTGTGAGGTCGTGGTACCACCCCGGTTCGAGCCGGCCCATCCGTGCGACAGCGAAAGCTGCGCGTGGCTTACCACTGTTAAGCAAGGTGAGCCGTACGGGCTATTTATAACTTAATTTGTAATGAGTCCCTTAGAGAATTTTTTTAAGAAATAAACATATTAACTTTGGCATCGTAATGTATTTATGAAAATGTGATATATGTACATAAAAACATAAGTAGCTTGGATAAGAATAAAGATGTTCATACCTTAAACACTAGGAACAAACATAAGCTTGTAATACCAGTTACTAGACTCCACAGAATAAGTAATTCATTTATTGGGCAATGTATACGTTTTTACAACAAAATCCCAGAAAATGTACAAAATTTGTCAATAAATAAGTTTAAATGTTTTATTTAAGAAAAATTGTACAAAATATATAAGTGAAAAAACTCCTGGGAATGAGGTGATCGCCACCATGCTGGTTCTGTTTAAACTCATTTAAATTTTGAACAAACAGAAAAACTAAATGTTTGTTAAGTGAAAATATGTTTCAAAAAAAGTCCCACTGGGTTTCTTGCTGGCTTTTCCCACGACAGAAGTATTTTCCGAACCAGTAGTAAATAAAAAAATACTTTCAATAAGTATTATTTATTTACTATATTGAATAAAAATTGTTCTATTCTAATTCGTTACGTTAAGTAAGGACTGTGAGGCATCACGTGCGGCGGAGGTGGGAGTGCCGTCATTTTGAGGTCGTTTCGCAGCGTCATATAATTATCGTTTGGTATAAAGTATGATTTTGAGAAGCTAAGACATTCGCTTAAGTTCCAATCGTCAGTTCTCGTCAAGATCTATCGATTGCATATATAAATATTTGTATGAAATAATTATAATGAATATATATGGTCTTTTAAAGTAGTATATAAGTTTTTTTTTTCTTAAAGTAAAAAATTAAAACAAATTATGCAATGTCGGTCTATACTCGTCAAAAAGCCGAATCAAAATATATCAATCGTATACGGTTGAAAAGGGACTCTCAAGAGCAATCCAGTGATACTCATAAAAACCATATGAAGGAGTGAATCGATGGAGGGAACGTAAAAAAATGAGGGCGTCCAAGCGGGTCAACGACGTCACCAGTACATCTGCAGCTGTGGCAGCCGAGCCATCGCAACTGGATGACGTTACTGCTTCTATATAAATGACGGATTCTATAGACATCGATTGTATGTGATCGCCGATTATGAAGACACATTGGGCAGCTCGTGCACGTTTTACTACTACGTTTGTCAACAATCCATGCGAACATAAGTGTGATGTGCATGACCATCTATGGCTTCTCTCATTGAACCCACCAAAGGAAAAACACTTACTGCTGCTTAGTAATACCTTCTCATAAGAAGCAGTAGCTCACTTCAAACTGTGCGACACATGCGAAAATCACTGAACTCTGACAAAGACCCACGTTGTCACGTTCAAACGGATTTGTGTATCCACCTAAGCAACATGAGTTGCCTGCATTACACCAATCAGTGCACGTCTAGTATCACCGCGTCTACCATTCATGCAGATATCGTTTGCGTTACGGCGGCTGCTATGCCATCATCGGAGAGATCATTAATGTACTCATCGATGTGGACACAATAGTGCATTAGCTACTGCCTCAATTGGACGTTGAGCAAGCGTTCAATGACAACATCAATCACAGCGTGGACTCATACTCGTACAATAGCTAATGCTATCGTAACAAAGACATACAGCGTCGCCGACGACACTTTAGCCGGCTACAAGTATCATAACACCGAAGCTGCTACAGCCCGGCAAAACCTACACAAACGAGTGTTGACTCTAGTCGCACAAGTAAAAAAGTTTTGTGGTTATGTTCCTGATCAGCGTTGTCTTATACTTATCATTAACATTAATGCACAAGGGCTTGTTTGCGTACTCAGAAGACATCTTTTTTTAATAAAAATAGGGTGTAAAAAAGAGCACACAGTCCACCTGATGGTGAGTGGTTGCTGAGGCCCATAGACATCTACATCTTTCTTCGTTTGCGAATCAAAATGCAGATGCGTTGTCAGCCTTGAGGACTAAGATGGAATGCCTCTTTTCCCGTAAAAAGGGTTTCCGGTTCTCTACACTCAGCATACAAAATACAGCAGCATTAAGCTGCTACTTTACGCTGGTATCCTGTGAGAGCGTGGTCCTTCCTACTTCCTACAACTGTACTATAAATATAGCTGCAGCTTGGCTCTACCACGTAAAATCTCTATTATTCCATCACCAACTGATCTGAATACTTCGCAATGGATAGAATCGATGGACATGGATGGAAGATTTTAAGCCACTGTATATGGTGATATGAGATCATATTGTAACACCGCTAAGCGCCGACAAATTGCAACTACATCATCGGCAGCGGTATCATCGTCATCATGATTACCCGTTACGTATACAAATTCACGTAAAAACACGGCCTTGTCCACGACACAGCCACACCCCGATTTTTTGATTTTTTTGTAACTATAAGCATATTTTGAACGATTTTTTTTATTTTTCTTTGTTAGTGGATAGTTTAGTTATAAGCTTATTAGTTATGCTACATTCTATATTATATTGAGTTGCTAGTGACCATCGAAATTTGTAAAGACGTTGCCAAATAAATATCTCTTTCTTTCTTTCAAATTTATTAATAACAGCACCAGATCCACCGATTGTGTCGTATCGTCCAGGTTTTATTATGTTGAGGCACTATTACACACACTATACACACTGAGACATTATACTTATGCAATTTTTCTATAAGAGAGGGCAAACGAGCATGCGACTCACCTGATGGTAAGAGATCACCGTCATCAATGAACAACTGCAATACCAGGCAAATTGCATGTGCATTGCCGGCCTTAATTATATATATATATAGGTTGGCAATGTGCAACTATTAGCATTGCAATTGCAAATTGTAAACTAAATCCTAGAGTACCCGCGGAAAAAAACTTTAGATTATGAATTATGATTTATTGTTTTTGTCCCTGTTATGATCATTTTAATAATTTATATAAATTATAGGTTCGCATATGAAACCACGCTTATGGTGTGCGAAATTTGTTTTCTTTATGTGGCAATGATGAAATAATTATTTGTTTTAACATATGTCTAATAGAACAACTTCTATTTAAAAAAAAATTATGGTAAAATAGTAGATGTAACTAATCACTCCTCTGGATTCGAACCGAAATACAATGTCGTTAGCTAAATTTTAGTGGCATTTTACATGTAGGTGTGATATTTATCGCCTTTAATGAAAATACTGTTATGCCGCCTTCATGGCATGTATAAGTCTTACAAAAAATCGTGGACACTTCACGACTTCTGTAAATTGCATAGTAGGTAACTAGTAATACTGTAAATGCGCATTATAGGTATTGAATTCACCGAAAGCCTAAATGGCACAGCAACGGAAGTAGTCGGTATAACAAATAAACCGAAAGAGAAGGGCGAGTGTTATAGAACATATTACTATCATGAAATTGAGTTTGGGTACCAAGATACAAACCACTAAATTGGTGTTGGGTACAAAGATACCATCATTGAGTTTGGATACTAAACTGTGGACAGTTAGTATCACTACCTTACATACACAAAAAACAGAAAAATAAGAAAGTTGTGTTTGTTCCAATAAATGAACATCGCTTGGAGAGGTTTAGAAGTAATATAATAAAAAGACTTCCATCACTTTCGTTTAAAAATAGTGCTAATTATTTGTATGCTACATTATCTGAAATTATACGTTGTGAATTTAGTAGAATATTTACTTCTAAAACTTTCTCTTTTAACAGTCGCAAATCATTTAATGAATGGGCGACAGTAGGAATTTATAAAAGTAGGCGAAGGTTATACGAGCTTTATGATGAAAGATCATATAATAGTAGTGTTATATTTAGAGATTATGTAAAAACATATTCTAAAATATTTAAAAAAGTGTGCTCCACTGCTAAGGCTTTACATTTAAGCAACAAAATTAAAACTGCATCCGACAAAATTAAAATAACCTGGAGAATAATAAATAGTGAAACGGGCAAGGTCAAACCGCGCAACTCGGATTTTCAATTGAATATTAACAATAATTTAACGCGATCTGATCAAGAAGTTGCTATGGCTTTTGAGAAACATTTTACTGATGTTCCTTTTTTGACAACAAAAGCATTAAATTCTTCTCCTACTGTCGCCGAATCATTGCTCAAACAAAATGTAAAGGCTTGTTCAAATACTTTTAAATTCCATAGGGTACTGCCAAAAGATATCTTTTTTTTTTTAATATAGAATAGGGGGCAAACGAGCTTGCGGCTCACCTGATGGTAAGTGACTACCGCCGCCCATGAACAACCGCAACACCAGGGGAATTTGCCGGCCTTTTAGAAAGGTGTAAGCTCTTTTCTTGAAGGTTCCTAAGTCGTATCGGTTCGGAAAATTCGCTGGTGGTAATTGATTCCACAAAGAAGTTGTGCGAGGGAGAAAACTTCTTCTAAATCGCACAGTGGTGGACCGCCAATCATCCAGATGGTACTGGTACGGATGGTAACGCGAGTTTAGTCGCGACGTGCGATGGTGAAATTGAGCGGCTGGAATTAGTCCGAACAATTCCTCAGAGCACTCCCCGTGATAGATGCGATAAAATACGCAAAGAGATGCAACATCTCTACGCAGTGCCAGTGTATCGAGCTGATCGGAAAGAACTCGGTCGTCGACGATTCGAATCGCTCTGCGCTGGATGCGGTCAAGTGGAAGGAGCTGGCACTGGGGTGCCCCGGCCCAGAGATGAGAACAGTATTCCATGTGGGGCCGAACTTGCGCTTTGTAAAGTTGCAAGCGATGTGCCGGCATGAAATACTGTCTCGCTCTGCTGAGCACGCCAAGCTGTTTAGAGGCCAATTTGGCCTTCCCTTCCAAGTGACCACGAAACTGCACGCTATTCGATATGTCGACGCCAAGGATTCCGATATTGGCTGAGGCAGCAAGGGGAGTGCCTTGAAACTGAGGAGATACGACAAAGGGGTTCTTTTTAGCGGTAAACGCGCAAAATTGTGTCTTCTGGGGATTGAACTGGACTAGATTTAGTCGGCCCCAATCCGAGACTTTGTTAAGCAAAGACTCGACTTCAGACACAAGTTTGTCCCGGTACTCGGCGACGTTTTCCCGAGAAATATTGGCACGGCCGGTATATAAGGCATCCCCAGTGCTGTCGTCTGCATAGCAATGAATGCTACCAGTTAGCAACATATCATTGATATGCAGGAGAAACAGCGTTGGTGATAGCACGCAGCCTTGTGGAACACCAGCGTTGATAGGCTTGTAATCAGAGCATGCACCGTCTACTACGACCTTGATGCTCCGATCAGCAAGGAAACTGGTGATCCATTTGCACAATTTCTCGGGAAGCCCATAGGAAGGAAGCTTCGAAAGAAGCGCCTTGTGCCAGACCCGATCGAAGGCCTTCGCTATGTTCAAACTAACGGCCAATGCCTCCCCCTTGGACTCTACTGCCTGCGCCCATCTATGAGTTAAGTAAACTAGAAGATCACCCGCTGATCGACCCCGACGAAAACCGTACTGACGGTCACTGATCAGCTGGTGATCTTCAAGGTACCTCATGAGCTGGCAGTTTATAATGGATTCCATTATTTTGGGGAACAAGGAGGTGATAGCGATAGGCCTGTAGTTGGACGGGTCTGAGCGGTCGCCTTTTTTAGGGATCGGGTGGACCAAAGCTGTCTTCCATGAATTCGGGACTACGCCTTGGGAGTAGGAGTACCGGAAAAGACGCGTTAAAACCGGTGCCAACTCCGGAGCACACGTCTTCAACACAATGGGAGTCCCTCCCATTGTGTTGAAGACGTGTGCTCCATCGGGCCCACTCGACTTGCTGACGTCCAGGGAGAGCAGTGCTTTGCGAACCGAGCGCTGTGTAAATCGCACATCCGGCATGGAGCACTCACATCGCGGGATGGTCGGCGGTGTGTTCCCCCCGTCATCTAGAGTCGAGTTAGACGCAAAAAGAGAGCACAACAGATCGGCTTTCTCTTTTGCGGCATGGGCCAGTGAGTCGTCCTCTCTGTGCAGAGATGGAAGGGATGGCTGACAGAAGTTCCCTTGGACAGCCTTGGCGAGAGACCAGAATGCACGGGTTCCCGAAGGAAGGCGAACTAGCTTCTCGCCAATTCTGCCGATGTGCTCAGACCTTGCCTTGGCAATGACGCTTTTGAAGGACCTGGAGGCGGAATTATACTTCTTTTTAAGTGCGCTGGTGTTTAAATCCCGAGACGTTGATGCATCAGCCCAGGCCCGGTAGCACTCCTGCTTATAGCGTGATGCTATTTTACAGGAGCGACCAAACCATGGCTGGGATCTGCCTCCGATGGGCACCACAGAGGATGGAATAAAAGGTTCCATACCCTGAAGTACCACATCAGCAACAGAATCGGCAACAACGCTGGGATCTTCCGGCGAGAAGCAAACCCGCCCCCAAGGGTAGGATGCAAAAAAGACCCGTCCCAATCAGCTGACCTATAGTGCCAAACACGGCGGCAAGCTGCAGATCGCAACTGCGATTGGAGCGTGAGTGGCACCGTGCTCCGGATCAGACAATGGTCCGAAGAGCCCAGAGGGGCATCGACGGAGACCTGATATCCGTCCGGATGAGAGGTCAGCAGAAGGTCCAACAGGGAAGGTACATGGTCTTCCACATCTGGGATCCGCGTAGGCGAAGTAACCAGTTGTGTTAGACCATATGCCAAAGCAAAGTCGTACACAGATCTACCCGCATGATCGGTTAAACGAGAACCAAGCCATTCAGCGTGGTGGGCGTTGAAATCACCGAGTATCACGATCTCTGCGGATGGGACCTGTTGTAGCACGTAGTCTGCAGCCATTTGGACGTGGTCGATGAGTCGGTCTGTGTCGGCATTACCGCTATGGGAGCTATAGAGGCACCCGTAGACGCGGGGATGATCGTCGCTGTCTACGCGCAGCCATAGGATTGACAGGTCCGTACCTTCAAGGCTGCCGAGGCGTCGAAAACAGATGTCCTCTCCGACGTATACACAAACTCCAGCCCGGGGCACAAAGGAGTGTTCCAATTTGTATCCCGGGTAGGAGAGATATGAAGTATCAGCCGGAGAGGACACCTGAGTCTCGGTTAAAAAGAGCAAGGCCGGCTTCGCCGTCTCTAGATGGTAATGGACAGCGTTAAGGTTGGAATGAAGTCCCCTGATGTTGCAAAAATTCACGGATAGCGTGACAGGGGTCGCCTTGGTTGTATTGCTCCGCTTGCCCCGAGAAGCATTAGTCACGAGCGGAATTTTGCCCCCCCCCAGAATACGCGGGGCAGCCTGAGCACCCACGCTCAGGAGTGAAGTAGTTTGGTCGTGGATGCTCAGCGAGGGATTCTCCAGGGGTGCTGGTACCCTCCTGGGGTAGTCTTGTATTTAATTCCACTACCATGTTGATGGGGGGGGGGGGGGGGAATTGGGCCTCCGGCCACCTGCACTCACCAAGCGCAAACCTCTACTTCACGCTGGTATTCTGTGAGGTCGTGGTACCACCCCGGTTCGAGCTGGCCCATCCGTTCGACAGCAAAAGCTACCGCTTTGCTCTACCACTGTTAAAAATCGTTAAATATTTTAAAACTATTGATGTTAAGAAAACGGCAGACTTATGGGGGATTTCCGTTAAAGTTATTTTATCTATAATAGATACATTAGCACCTTATCTAGCCACTATATTTAATATAAGCGTCGAATCTGGTGTGTTTCCTGATTTAATGAAACAAAGTAAAGTCATACCTATATTTAAATCTGGTAGTACATTAGACCCCGCCAATTTTAGACCAATTTCTGTACTACCAACATTAAGTAAAATTTTTGAAAAAATTATTTTAGATCAGATGTTAAGTTTCTTTAATATTAATAAATTGCTACATAATAATCAATTCGGTTTTACAAGGGGTCGCTCGACAACTGACGCTGGAGTTGAGCTTATTAAACATATTTTTTGTGCATGGGAGAATTCAGAGGATGCTTTGGGTATATTTTGTGACCTTTCCAAGGCCTTCGACTGTGTTCACCATGAGACATTAATCAGGAAGCTACAGTACTATGGTGTCAAGAACACAGCGCTTAAACTTATTATTTCATATTTAAGTAATAGAAAACAGAAGGTTATTATCAATGGTAAAAGTTCTTCCGGGTCACCTGTACTAATGGGTGTACCTCAGGGCTCGATTCTCGGCCCATTCCTGTTTCTGGTGTATATTAATGACTTACTAGGGGACTTAGTAGGGGATAGTCATGATATAGTATTATTTGCTGATGATACTTCCTTGATTTTTAAACTTAAACGTCAATCATTGAAATGTGACGAAGTGAATAATGCTATATCAAAATTAGTACATTGGTTTAACGTTAATAATCTGCATTTGAACGGAAATAAAACTAATTGTGTTAAATTTACAACAACGAATGTTCAAAATCTGAATACCAATGTGTTTTTAAATGGGGAGGAATTGAGCCCTGTTGTATCCACTGTTTTTCTTGGCATCACTCTTGACGCAAAGCTCCAGTGCCCAGCTTGTGCCCAGCTCCCCCATATATCCAAATTAGCAAGCAGACTAAGTTCTGCAGCCTATGCTGTAAAAAAGATTAGAGGTCTCACTAGTGTCGAGACAGCTAGATTAGTTTATTTTAGTTATTTTCATAGCATAATGTCTTATGGGATTTTGCTATGGGGAAATGCGGCTGATTCAGAAACTATTTTTGTTTTACAGAAGAGGGCCATTAGAGCTATTTACAATCTAAAACCGAGAGAGTCTCTTAGAGATAAAGGAGATGTTCGATTTTGGGCTACTGTACACTACATAGATAAATAGGAAAAAAATTGAGGAATTTCATAAAAATACTAACAAATTAATTTGAAAAAGGGTATAGCCGTACAAAAATGATTATTTAAAAATATTTTTGTTATGATAACCCTATTTTAAGGGCAGCCATGACAGTTGTATTATCTAATAGATTACAGATGTGACGTTTGACGACTTTGACAGTTTTAAGAAGTGACTAGACTTCTTTGAGTCTTTCTTTATTGATTATTCTTTAGGGTTATAAGTTATAATATATGTACTGTTATTGGATGTGTTTCGGAGTTTTTAGTGATTGTTTTTGTTTTGCGACCCAGTTTACTACTACGGACATTGATTTATTGCTTCTCTGTTGACCCTCTGTTTGTTATATGGTTTATAATACAAGAAATGTCTAATGATAGTGCTCTTGCACGCGGAGATCACAAACTCCAGCATTGCCATGATAGTAATGTTTGTGTTAGCTGTAGGACATCTTTGTTTAGGTGTGCTCACTCTATTCCCGAGGGTGCCGAAAGGCAATATATTGCTGAAACAATTACTCCAAGAGAGGTAAGCACCCCTTTTGTTTTCTTTTTTATTCATACAAAGGTATGCAAATGTAGATGTTTCTTAATTATAGTCAAAGACAAAATTGTTTCAAGAAGAAAAAGAACAGTTACAATTTAATTTTTGGAAATGTGTGTAGACATGTGATTTATATATAACATCACCTCGGATGAGTCTATAAAAGTGATATTGAAATAACTAAATCTTGATTAATTTAAATTATTTAGAAATATTGTGATATAAATAAATAAATCTTAATTTCATAGAATATAATAGAATGATTTTTTATTCAATATTAATTATTACATAATACTTATTGAAAGTCATTTTTTATTTACATTTTTGGTTTTAGATACCTGAAGGTGCTTTAATATGTTTTGCTTGTTGGGTACATACTTGGCGTACAATACAACAACAAGGAATCATAGCAGCTTCTACTGTTGTTATGAATATGAATGTATGTGTATGGTGCCGATGGTCTCTTGCCCAGACACACAGCCACTTCATACCTGAAGGACCTGAACGGACCATAATAACAGAAACAATATATCCAAGAGAGGTAACATTAACAACTTACTTAATTACCTAGTGTTGGAATTAAATAATTGTGTGAATAGCCAATACATATTGTATTCTTTTATTCAGATTCCACCAGGCGGACTGGTTTTCTATGCTTGTTGGGTAGCAATATGTAAAAATGTGGAGCATGCTACAAGGATTGAGGATAATCGGCAAACTCCACCCCCATCTAGCCTTCACCAAGACTAATGTATTAATGGTGTAGAATGTCTCTACACCGAAGGCTAACACACATGGCTAGTGGTCCTGTAAGAGATAAAGTTGCAGCAAGAATTTACCCAAATCAGGTTAGATTGTTTTAATTTACCAAACCACCATACATAAGTAATGTTACTGTACATTCAACTATAAGTAACCTTATCTGTTGCCCCTATAAGTAAATTGTTTCTTGTATTGTTTCAGTTACCAGAACGTGCTTATTTGTTCCAACTGTTGGACACATGCACAGGAAAATATAGGAATAGAGCAAGAAGTTGTCCAACAAATTGATATGCAGCCACCAAGTGCATCAATAACACTTGATGGTTTTACACACACAACACAGAAGTACTCATTGTTTTGTTCCGGCTTGTAACAATGTAGAACAAAATAGAGTGCCGGAATACTCAAGAAAAATTATATATATATATTATTATTATATATAATCAATCACAGAATAAATGATTTAATTAATAGGAATTTATTAATACCCGAGGGCTTGTTTGGAAACAGAGAGGCAAGAGTACCAATAATAATATGTGATGGTACCTATATATATCTTCAAAAATCATCCAATTACTTGTTTCAAAAATAAACTTATAGCTTGTACAAATATAGAAACCTTGTTAAACCTTTTCTCATTGTTGCCACTGATGGTTACATTATTGATATTTTGGGGCCCTATCCAACAACCAAATCAGATTATGACACCATGAAAGCTTTGTTCCAAAATGAAAATGAGGGTCTAAGGGCTTTTTTTTCAGCCCAATGATGTTATAATTAATGCCTTCCATCCAATGATTGAAAATAGACCAAATGCTGTAGCTATACTTGCACAATACAGAGTGAAAATGTGCCCAACCGTTTAGCAGAATTTATAATTGCTAACCGGATCAACCGCTTTAGAGCCCAATCCATAAAAATTGATGGTCAACTTCCAGAGTTAATTATTTTCCCTAAAATGACTATGTCTGAATTGATACTTTTTGGGCTGGGTACCTATCAAATAAAACTGGCTAGAAGCTATTTCGGGGAACATATTAGGCAACATGGATCATTTCAGGTAGAAGTATCGGACCAACTGGAAGTAGTAGCAGAAGCAACCCCATCCCAACTTGATCATTTTTTTAATAAAAGCCTGTATAAAAACTCGACAGCTCAGGACGAACATATTATACCTACATATTGCTGGCAAGGAAAGGATCAAGTGGGGATGATAAAATAATTAGCTATTATTGTAATTGTATCTCCAGACATCGGACAATGGGTTGCTGTGCTCATGTCATGACCACTGTGTGGTGTTTGGGTTGGGCTCAGTACCAAGAGAGCATAGAAGCACCGGTGTCATTCCTGGATGGAATATTAATAAGGGATGATGTGGAAAACGAATGAAATCATAAGTTCCAACAAGTTGTTTTATTTATATACCTCTCATGACTGATTTCTCGCGTTTTTGATGTCGCTAATACTAGGAATTATATAACATAGAACTTGTTTGAAAAATTGATAGTGTTAAGTTGGGACACTGGGCTAGCGTGGTGGATTACACAGTCCAATCCCTCACAGAAATGAAGTATGTGTCTCAGCAGTGGGAACATTATAGGCTGATTATGCTGCTCCTGCCTAATTGAATTAAAATAGTTGGTATCTTCTCAGCTGTTACTGTGTAATAGGAATAGTTAACTACTTTAACAATAACTTGCAGTTGTCAGATACTGCACAGCTCACTGCTCGCCTATGAATTATTGAAGTCCAGAATATATTGATAGGCACTAAAGAATGAAGCAGCAGGAAAGTGTTAATAAACAAAATAACTTTCAAGCCTTCGTTTCATTTCGATATAACCAATCTCTAACTACTCTAATAGGTGATATAAGATGTGCTGCCGCAATCGAGTTGAATATCCTGTAGTCTAAGTTTATCGTATCCATCCAAGATTTTCGAAATTCGTGTTGTTTTATTTATTGTTGATATTACAATACACGTCAATCAATCAAATGTTAAATGTCAAAATGACATTTCGTGTTTTCTATACTAAGTCTATGGTTTTCTCTGTGTGATCCACCATGTTTAATTTAATGTTGTGTTGCTCTCCTTGACTAAGTTAATTTGAATGTACATTGAAACGAAGTGAAATTAAAGAAAACTAACAATAAAAAACGGTTACTATATTATATAGCGGTATTTACATATAGTGTACATAGTGCTAGCCCAGGCTCCATACATTTCTGGAATGATGAGACGTAGGGATCGGGCTTTTGGCAAATTTAGAAAAGATCGATGTGATGAGAACTGGACTCTTTATAAAGTTGCAAGGAACCGGTGCAATCAGATGATACGCAACGCCAAACGCCGATTTATTCTTAGTAACATCTCATCTTCTTCCCCTGCTAATATCTGGAAGTTCCTTGGAACCTTAGGTATCGGTAAACGACAACGTTGTGAGTTTCAGAAGACGATTGGTCTGGATGATATTAATTTTCATTTTGTCTCCAACAGTCCTCTTGATCACCAGACCAAGCGTCTTACTATTGAACACTTAATGGGTTTACCTCGTCCCGATATTGATCTCTTTCAATTTTCTCCAGTAGCTATGGATGAGATCAAGAAGACAATCCTATCCATTAAATCTAATGCTGTAGGTTGCGACAACATCAGCCGACGGATGATTATCTTTATACTTGACCATATCCTCCCTGTTATCTCGCACATCATTAACTTCTCCTTGGATTCTGGTGACTTTCCTTCTTTGTGGCGTAAGGCTTACGTTATTCCATTACAAAAGATCACAAATCCCACTCTACCCAATCATTTCCGACCTATATCCATCCTTCCCTTCTTATCCAAGGTCCTTGAGGCCTGTGTCCACAAGCAACTTTCGCAGTTTATCTCCTGTCATAACTTACTAAGTCCCTTGCAGTCTGGCTTTAGGCCCGGTCATAGCACCGTTTCCGCACTCCTGAAAGTAACTGGTGATATTAGGGCAGGCATAGAGGATACTAAAGTCACTGTGTTGGTTTTAGTTGACTTCTCGAACGCCTTTAATACCATCAGTCATGACCTTCTAATTTCCATCCTTTCCCTTTCAATGGTCTCACCCGAAGCACTGGATTGGTTTTCATCATATCTTCGAGGTCGCCAGCAGTCGGTTCGCATCGATGAGCTATCATCTAGCTGGCTTGACTTACATGCTGGTGTTCCTCAAGGCGGCATATTATCTCCTTTGTTGTTTTCTATATTTATTAATCTCATTACCCAAGACCTTCAGTCTGCGTATCATCTGTATGCCGATGACTTGCAACTGTACACCCAAGCGAGTATTGACAATATTTCTACAGCGGTGGACATAATTAACAGGGACCTTGAGTATATTAAGAACTGGTCTGACAGATTTGGCCTAATGGTCAACCCTTCGAAGTGTCAGGCCATAATAATTGGTAGCCGTCGGATGATTCATAGATTGAAAACGGTAGCTTTACCTCCTATCTTTTTTAATAGTACTGAGATCCAACTGTGTTCTACTGTGAAGGATCTAGGTTTATTAATTGATTCTACTTTGAGTTGGAAAGACCAAGCAACGACCGTCAGCCAGAAAGTTACCGGTACCCTGCGTTCTCTCTATCGCCTAAAAAATTTTCTGCCATCTGCAACCAAAGCAATGCTTGTGCAAAGCTTAATTTTTCCCCTAATCGACTATGGTGATGTGTGTTATTTCGACCTGAATGCAGATCTTCTCAATAAATATGACCGTCTTCTGAATAACTGCATTCGATTCATTTTCAATCTTCGAAAGTATGACCATGTATCCACGTATCGATCTCAATTAAAATGGTTACCTATTCGTCAACGCCGTAGTTTGCGTGCACTCACTACCCTTTATTCTATCCTGATGTCTCCAACTTCCTGTTCCTACTTATCTCCATACTTTCAGTTGCTTAGCGCTAGTCATGAGAGAAACCTCCGCTCTACGAACAACCTTCTTCTCCTATGTCCTTCCCATAGCTCTGGACTTGTTCATTCCTCTTTCCACATTCAATCTATTCTCCTTTGGAACGCACTACCTCTCGAAATCAGGACGGCTAGCAATCGTTATGCGTTCAAGATGAAGGTTCGGGAATACATAACTAATAAATTGGCAGATTCATCATAGTAATAGTTTATATATATTTTATATATAAATATATATATATTTTATTTCATTATGTCTATAATTGTATATCTTCATGAGTTTACATACATCTGACGTTTTAATATGTACTTAAGTAATATACATTTTTATTATCTTATTATTTTTATCATAATTTATTTTATAAGTATATATATATATATATATATATATATATATATATATATATATATATATATATATATATATAAATAAATATTATATATATATTATATTTTTTATTAACATTTATATCTTATGTATTTTATTTCGATGTGCTACAATTTTTTTTGTTATTTTCGTTTAGTATTAACATATTACCTTTTTATTACTCCTACTTCATTATATCTCTGCATCATCCCAAGGTAGACTGGTAGAGAATGCCTTAGGCATTAAGTCCGCCTATATACCACATGTGTATATAAAGTTTTAAATAAATAAATAAATAAAAAACATCTCCTTTAAAGAAATTAATATATTAACTTTGGCCTCTCAGTATATTTACGAAAATTTAATGTACCTATGTTCACAAAAACAAAGATAGTTTTAGTAAAAGAAGTGATATACATTCTGTAAACACTAGGAACAAACACAAGCTAGTGATACCAGTTTCTCGACTCCACAGAGTCAGTAATTCATTCTTGGGGCAATGTATACGCTATTACAACAAGGTCCCGGAAAGTGTACAGGTTCTCTCTATTACCAAGTTTAAATGTTTTATTAAGCTGAAACTGTATAAAAAGGGTTATTATAGTATAAATGAATACATGGTTGATAATAACCCCTGGGAATGAGGTGATCGCTTCCAAGCAGTTTCTAAAATAAATTTTGTAAATAGTTCGTAATCATTTATATTGTAAAATTTATTTAAAAAAAAGTCCCGCTGGGTTTCTTGCTGGTTCTTCCCAGGACAGAGGGTTTTTTTCGAACCAGTGGTAAAGTAAAAAATGACTTTCAATAAGAATTACACATGTAATGTATATTGAATAAAAAATATTCTATTCTATTCTATTCTATTCTATTCTAAGATACCACCATTAAATTGCAGTTTGGGTACTAAGGTACTACCATTAAATTGGAGTTTCGGTACTAAGGTAGGTACCACCATTAAATTGGACTTTGGGTACTAAGTTACTACCATTAAATTGGACTTTGGGTGTTAAGTAATACCATTAAATTGGACTCTGGGTACTAAGTTACTACCATTAAATTGGACTTTGGGTATTAAAATACCAGCATTAAATTGGAAATAAATATATAAGAAACTGTTTCAGTTTGCCCCTAAAATAATAATAATAATGATACCATTATCAACTTTAATGTGATAGCACATCTATGGCTATAAGATGTGAAAAATGGAAAAGGTCTCTACTAATCTGGACGGAGCTGAAGTTATATCAGCACTCAAGAAACGAGCTACGCTATTGCATTTTGGTAGCTCTGGGATACAAGAAATATTCTACAATTTACCGGGTGCCATTGTCGAATCATCAGAGACCGTTGATGTATTTAAAGTAGCCATAAAAAAACTCAACGAGTATTTTCAACCTAAACGGAGCAAAGTTTATGAGCGGCATGTTTTTCGATTGCTAAAACAGGAAAAAGGAGAAAAATTTGAGAAGTTTTTGATAAGATTGCGTCAACAGGCCGAAAAGTGTGCATTCGAAAATCAAGATGATCATCTCATAGAACAAACTGCGGAAAAGTGTAATTCGAAATTGCGCAAAAACCTTATATCTTACAAAACGTGGGAAGAATTAAAAAGCAAAAAAGTATATGCTTTTAATCAAATGTAAAGACCAGACAAGACATTATTAGCATATGGTAGTAATTCTCCTTTGGCAATAGAGGGTTCATTTGAAACTATACTCGAAGTCGATGGACGAAAGGAATATACAACCATTTACGTGATTTTGGGGGATACTAGAGACCTGTTGGGTAAGAACACAGCAGTCCGTCTGGGTGTCTTAAAACTTAGTATCGGTAAATCAAGTGGAGAGTACCGATCCCTATTAAAGAGAAGGTTGCAATCAAAACTAAGGAATCACTAAACAGTGATATAATTGAAGAAGTGCAAGGCCCGTCTAAATGAGTTTCACCAATGTTCCAATCATGAAAGAAAATGGTGAATTACGTTTGTGCGTAGATATGAGATGTACGAACGCCGCTATATTGCGAGAAAACCACCCCCTGCCTACTATGGACCATTTTTGCCTAAAATGAAGAAAGCTAAATATTTTAACAAATTACTTACTTACTTATCTTCACGCACAATCCCTGACGGGGTAGCCAGAGAGAACAGATCGCCAAGTGTCACGATCCTTACAAACCTCTTTCACTTCTTTCAGATTCATTATCTTCTTCATGCATGCACGTCTAAGTATCCGAGTACTTTTGACCCTACCCTCTTCGAGCAATTTGCTCACATGGTCTTCGAAAGTTAGTCTCGGTCTACCTCGACACCTTTTAATATTTACTTTCACGCTATATATTTTCTTCACCATTCGGTCTTCACTCATTCGCTCAATGTGCCCAAACTACCGAAGCACGCCCTTATCAATTTTTGTGATAAGGTCATCTTTCAAACCTGCCATATTGCGAATCTCTTCGTTTCGCTTTCGGTCGGCCATGGTAACGCCGCACATTTTACGAAGAGATCGCATCTCCACTGCATTCAACTTACTTTTATGCTTCTTCTGGCATACCCAGGTTTCGCTGCCATATAACAAAGTCGGTACCAACACTGCGTTATGTATTGCAAGGCGTGCACTCTTCGCTACGCCTTGCCTTTTGACTAACGCAGTCAGGGCACCATTGACTTTGTTCCCGGCAGCGACACGCCTGTCCACATCTAAATCACATCTTCCATCCCGGCTAAAAGCACTCCCCAAGTATACAATTTCATTAACCTGTTCTAGACATTCATTTTACCCATATTTCACACTTCGTTCTCTCTTCGTCCCTTTCAAATACCAGAACCTTAGTTTTATTAGCATTCAAACGGAGACCTTTAATTTCACATTCCTCTTTCATACACGTG
Organism: Parnassius mnemosyne; assembly: GCA_963668995.1. NCBI lineage: Eukaryota > Metazoa > Arthropoda > Insecta > Lepidoptera > Papilionidae > Parnassius > Parnassius mnemosyne. The sequence continues at coordinate 45,537,897 of CAVLGL010000046.1, read as the reverse complement.
ACTAATGCCTGCAGTTCTGCCTCTGATGGTGCAATAAGCACTGCATCATCAGCATACAGCAGACAATTTACTTTAATGTCACCCAATTTCACACCCAAACAACTATCTTTCAGCTTCTGTAAACAGCTGTCGAGATACAGTATGAACAGCCAGGAAGACATGACACAACCCTGCTTTACGCCCGTTTGGACGTTAAACATGGGTGACAGGTCATGTCCTACCCGCACACAGGCTTTACAGTCACAGTAAAGAGACTGCACAGCCCTTAGCAATTGACCATCCACACCATACCCCGGCAACAGTTCCCACATTTTCTTCCTTAAAACCTTATCAAATGCTTTCTCAAGATCCACAAAAGCACAGAAAATCTTCTGGTTAGCAGCCAGAAGCTTTTCTGTGATCATGCGGAGAGAAAACATTTGTTCCGTGCATCCTCTTCCAGGTATAAATCCGCATTGTGCCTCCCATAGAAATCTTTCCGATTTCTCTTGCATCCTACGTGTCAAAACCTTCGAGTAAACTTTACTTGCTAAACTGGTCAAGCTGATCGCCCGATAGCACCCGCAGTCAAAATGTGAACCTTTACCTTTATATAAAGGCACAATGACTGCGGATCGCCAATCATCCGGGACATCCCCCGTCCGCCAGCACAAATTGCACAGCAGATAAAAGCTGTCCCAGACGCGATGCCCACCATACTTGACCATTTCAGCAGTAACTCTGTCTAGTCCCGCAGCCTTACCACATTTCAAACTTCGAATCGCACGTTCAATCTCTTTCATACTGATGACCTCAGTGTCATCGAGGTCCGGGTCTGGCGTACCAGTCACGGCGTCATCCCCGGATCCCTCACTAAGATCATCACACGCATACATTTCTCTATAAAATTCGCTCCATCGCTGCATGACGTCCGATTTTTCTGAGAGGACGTCATTAGTTCTCGAAAGCACTTTGTTCATTCGTAAGGCCGTCGCACCACTTCGGGCCCTTCCAACCTCTTTCCAGAAGAGTTTGGAGTTCTCCTTAAAGTTGTGCGACAACCTTTCGTCCGCTTCCATTCTACACCTTCACGCACTTCCTCAATCAGTGCTTTCGTGTGAACTTTCTGCAGCCTATATCTTTCTTTCATCTTCTCTCTCATATCCTTATCATTACTAGAGGCCAAGTAGTCTAACCATGCTTTCTTCTTTACAGCTTCTTTCACTTCATCATTCCACCATGCATCTCTTCTTTTACTACTGCCTCTTTTTATTGTTCCACACACTTCTTCCGCTGCACTTACCATTCCATCCCTAAGGTTCTGCCATGTTCTTTCTACACATTCGTTTCTGCCATCGACGGTGTCAAGCTTTTCGGCTACCCTCGCATGATATTTGTCCCTAGTATCCGCTTTCTGAAGCTTCCATCTTCGGATGCGACAGACCGACTGTGGTTCTGTTACTGCTGTCCGGTAGCGCCAACCCGCGAACAGACCCCTAAATCTAGTAATCACTAGATAGTGATCCGTTCCCAGGTCAGCACCCCTGAACACTCGCGTATCCATCACCTGTTTTCGCAGTCGGTCATCCACCAGGAACAAATCGATCATACTTCTCTCATTCTTTCGTTCTCTAGTATACATATGGATTTTCTTGTGATTAAACATAGTGTTTGTCACAAGAAGACCCTTTTCCTTGCACACCGCCAGTATAAGCTTGCCAGCATCATTAACCCTTTTATCGCCAAACTTTCCAAGTACCGACTCGTACCCTGGTCGAGCGGTACCAACCCATCCATTCAAATCACCACATACAACAATTCTTTCGTTTCCCCTAGCCAAATCTAGAACTTCTCTTACATTCTCCCAAAACTCCTCCAGCTCAGCCCTGGACGACTAAGCTACCGGCGCATAAACAGCCAAAAGGAATAACTTCGTCAGTCCCAATTTAAAGCGAACCCAGAGAATTAACAAATTAGACATAAAAAAATGCCTTCCATCAAGTGGAAATTTACTCTGAATCCAGACAGATAACGAATTTTATAACCCCCAAAAGATTATATAGATATAAAAGAATAATGCTTGGAATTACCTGCGCTTCCGAAATTTTTCAGAAGATCATTGAAAGGATGCTAATAAACTGTGAAGGGGTCGTCAATTTTATTGATGATATCCTGGTATTCGGGAACAGTGAAGAAGAACATGACGCATGACTAAAGAAAGTTCTACAGGTACTTAGTAAAAACAACGCCGTGCTGAATAGCAATAAATGCGTATATAAAACGCAGGATGTGAATTTTCTGGGACACAGGCTTACACATGAAGGAGTAAACCCTTCAACAAGTACGTTGCGAGCATTATGAAATTTAGGGTCCCAAAGACCATAGAAGAACTCCAAATTTTTTTAGGACTCTTAAACTACATAAACAAATGAATACCTAACTTGGCCGCCATGACAGAACTTCTGAAGCACCTGCTAAGACAGAAGATGAGCAAGAGGAAGAACTTGGAAAAACAATGGTCTGGGGAACAAGATAAAGCATTTCAAAATCTTAAACTGATGCTCACAGAAATACAGATTTTAGGGTATTATGACGTCAGAGATGCAAGACAGGTGATAGCAGATGCTAGCCCTGTCGGACTTGGTGCTGTCCTTGTATAAAATGATACAAATTGCCCTAGAATTATGGTAATGGCCTATGGTAATCGAACTATGACAGAATGCGAGCGCAGGTATAGCCAAACGGAAAAAGAGGCAATAGAATTAGTTTGGGGGGTCGAACTTTTAATATTTTTTTATTTGGAAAGCCTTTTGATTTAGTCACTCACCACAAGCGGCTAGAGATATTGTTCGGGTCTAAGTCAAAACCATGTGCGAGGATTGAACGATGGGTACTGAGGCTACAGTCTTATTCATTCAAGGTTGTATACAAGCCAGGAAAAACAAATATAGCTGATCCCTTGTCACGATTATGTAACTATCCTGATAACCCACCAAAAGGAAAAGACCAGCATGTGTACTAAATAGTGAAAAAATCTAGACCAGTTGCTATAGCAATGAGTACCATTGTAGCATATTCAGAAAAAGACCAAGAGATTTACAAAGTGAAAAAAGCTGTCGATCAGAACGACTGGGACGATTCGATTAGGAGTTACAAATTTTATGAAAACGAGTTGTTTCCATGAATGCATTCTACTTCGTGGAAATAAAATTGTAATACCACAACAACTCTGCAAGAGTGTATTAGATGCTGCATACGAGGGTCATCCAGGTATCGTAGCAATGAAGGGACGCTTGAGATCAAAGGTATGGTGGCCCCGTATCGATAAAGACTTAGAACAATTAGTAAAGGCCTGTAAAGGTTGTACGTTAGTGGGTTTGCCAAGCCCACCTGCACCAATGAAGAGACGAGAGTTGCCTGCAGCTCCTTGGATAGATGTCACAATGGATCTAATGGGACTATTGCCAAGTAACGAGTATCTGTTAGTAGTTGTCGACTACTATAGTCGATACAAAGAAGTAAAAATTACAAAAACATCACAAGCTTACAGATTATTAAATTGTTAAAAGAAATGTTCAGTAGACTTAGTTATCCTATTTCTATCACCGTAGACAATGGCAAGCAGTTCGTAAGTGAAGAGTTTCGATCTTTCTTCAAAGAATGAAACATTAAGTTATTTAGTACTGTACCATATTGACCTCAAATGATCGGCGAAGTTAAAGACAAAACAGAGATATTTTGAAACGTCTTCGTATCAGCCAGATCAAGAGGAAGAATTTCAAATAATGTTTGTGGGAGTATCTTCTAATGTATAACAGCACCCCCTCCCCCCTTACAGTTACCGGGAGGTTACCGTCTGAAATGTTTTTTCAACAAAAAAGTAGGGATAAAATTCCATCAATAGGTGAAATAAATTACAGACAATCATTTAGATTCAGACATCAGGGATAGAGACAAAATACAAAAAGAAAAAGGAAAAGAGTATGTAGATAGGAAACGCAGAGCAACTCACTCAAATATAATACAGGGAGATAAGGTTTACGTAAAAGCAGTGGAAAACTCGAATAATCTTACAACAAATTTTAAACCGACGCCACACGTCGTAGAGAGTGCACGAGACGGTGACTGCACGGTACGCAATAGTGAAACGAACCAAATGTTTAGGAGAAATGTGATACATTTGAAGAAAGTAGGAGGCGATTGGACGGCTATTCAACCCGATCAGAATGAAAAAGAACAAAATCTAGAACAGGATAAAGAAGACGAAAATATGTTGTAATAATTAATACAGAAAATACAAGCTGCTTTGTGATTGTTATGAGTTATAATAAAAAAAAGAAAAAATCTTGATAAGAAAGAGATGTAGTGTTTGCATATATATATAAGTCACTATGTCGAGCGCACCGCGTCTGTTACACGAGAGCCTTGGGCGAGGGTGGATGTGTTTAGTTAAGTGCGTGCCGAGCCTGTGTTACACTACAATGATTAGAGAAGATAGCAGACAATACAATGATAATGCACGCAATTGAGGGAGAGAAGTGCTTTTCATCTTTAAGCAATGTAGGACACATCATTTTTATTTTTAACGTTAATTTTAGCTAATTAATTTTAACATTATATATTACTATACTAGCGATCTGCCGCGGCTTCACATGGGTGTTTTCCAGATCTCGACAGCAACACCATCTAACAGGTCTAATTGTGAACATAAACCATTCAGTGCCCCCACTCAGACACACACAAAATAAAATCATCCAAATCAGTAGAGCCTTTTTTGAGTTTTAGCGAGACTAACGGACAACAATTGATTCTTATATATAGAGATTAACTGGTACCCGTCGCGTTGCTACCGCAGAAGAAATAATTGTCGAAATATCTTTTTAAATTTGGAAAAGTTGCATTGTTTAATTAGAAATGACAATACATTCATTGAAATTGAGTGATGTATAACTTTCAAACAAATTTGTCGGTAATAATACACGCGCGCAACCTGTTAGTTAATTGTACTATGCCTATAACTTTTACGTAAGTGCAAGCAATAAGTTAACAAAGTTTAATCGCAATCTGATGAACGGTATAGCAGCGCATAAAATGCGAACAAACAAATATTAATTTTTATATATTAGATTATTACGTGTTTAAATTTATAAAGTAGTAATTTATCATTACGGGTACTATTATTTATTCTGTGATTACAGCTTGAAGCACAAATGCAGAACATGAAATAAAATCTATTTCTAAAGCCAGAAACACGAAACACACAAACACTGTATCGCGGAGAAATAATTGTGACGCGTACTACAAGCTTCCTTCTAATTAAAAGAAAGATTAGGTACAGTGAATGAAACAATCTTAGTTTGAAATTAGTGTCAGATACAACAAGGCACAAGTTTGCGGTTATGCGAGAGAAAGTTTTAATTAGGAAATTAGAAGAGGGATATATCGTACTTTCTTCTATACCAAAGTATAACAGTTCACAAAAGACAAGAAAAATATATTTTTCCGCTGCCATATTAACTAAAAGACCTTATTGACAGGCTTTATAGACACCATCTATATGCATATGTATAAGTAGTCGTGTTTATATTATTTTTTCTGTAAATTAAAGCAAAGTTGCAGCCTCCATACTTGCCACTCCTCGTCACAGGATTCCTTTCACTACTGAGAGAGTTTTAGGGCCACAATGTGTCCACTGCGTCGCCCAATGCGTGTTGGTGGACTTCAAATTACTTTTATTTATATAGTAATACAAGCTGTAACACCATATTTTAACCCCGCTAAATCGTTTCTTAGTTAATGTCTACATCGAGAAAGGAGTATTTATGAAAAATTTCAAGCTAATCTGGCGTATAGTTTTGGATAATGTGAGTATGTGGTATTTCGCTTATATGTATATACAGATAACTTTCTCAGACATGTAGCTTTTTTGAAACTGAAACAGAAACTTTTTTATTCAATATAAATTATAAATAATACTTATTGAAAGTCACTCTTTTGTTTAATTACCCCTGGTTCGAAAAAAACCTCTATTCTGGGAAGAACCAGCAAGAAACCCTGCGGGACTTTTATTTGAATAACAGCTTATAGTCATGTAATCACAATTAACCACACAAAACAAATTAGAAATAGCTTGGAAAAGATCACCTCATTCCCTGGGTTATTATCATCCATAAATTCCTTAATATTATAGTAACCCTTTTTATACAAAATTTGTTTAATAAAGTTTTTGAACGTTGAGCAGGTTAAATTTTGTATAGTTTCTGGGATTTTGTTGTAAAAGCGTGTACATCGCCCCAAGAATGTATCACTGAGTCTGTGGAGTCGAGTAGCTTGAACACTTGAACACTACTACTACTACTTTACTACTAGCAGTACTACTAGCTTCTGTCTGTTCCCAGTATTTACAGAATGAATGTCACTTATCATTGTAATACTACCTTTATATTTATGTACGAACATTACAACAGAGGCCAAAGCTAATATATTAATTTCCTTAAATTTTTGTCGGAGCGACTTGTTAGGTTTTAAACCATTGATTGCTCTTATGGCCCTCTTCTGTAAAACAAATATAATTTCAGATTCAGTCGCGTGTCCCCATAGCAAATTACCATACGACATTATGCTATGGAATTAGCTAAAGTCAACAAGTCTAGCTGCTTCCACACTGGTAAGATTTCTAATCTTTTTTACAGCATATGCTGCAGAACTAAGTCTGCTTGCTAATTTTGATATGTGGGGGCTCCATTGAACCTTCGCATCTAGTGTTATTCCAAAAAAATGGTGGTATCGACAAGACTCCGTTCTTCATCATTTAAAATTACATTAGTATTTAATTGTTTGACATTTGTAGTCATGAATTTCATACATTTCGTTTTAGTGCAGTTTAAATGCAAGTTATTTAGATTAAACCAATTTACTAATTTAGATCTAGCATTATTTACTTGCCGTGTAGTGGCGGTTAAGAATATCCACTACCCCATATCTTCCCGTGGGTGTCGTAAAAGGCGACAAAGGGAAACAGGCAGGAGATGGGCAGCAGCATCTTCCTGATAATAGCCAAAATAACAATAAAAAACTGCGGTTGCCAACCCGCTCGCCAAGCGTGGCAACTATGGCAATATACCCCCCATGAGCAATGACAATAATAAACGGCCCCCAGTCCCCGGCGGCCCCGCTATTCCTGGCTACGGTGGCGACCATGGTAACGGCGGGGCAGGGGGTGCTAAGAATCTCCGGTGGAGGTTCGGTTGCCACCTACGACGACTCGACCTGGCAACATACAACGCACGCAGCCTGAGGACTGACGAGAAGATTGTGGAACTGGAAGAAGAGATAGACAAGTTACGCTGGCATATTATAGGATTATCCGAAGTCCGAAGAGAGGGGGAGGACACGGTAATCCTCGAATCCGGCAACTTGCTCTATTACCGGGAGGGCGACCATCTGTCCCAAGGAGGTGTCGGATTTATCGTCCACAAGTCTCTCGTTAACAACGTTGTAAAGATTGAGAGTGTGTCGACGAGGGTTGCGTACCTTATACTCAGAATCACCAAACGGTATTCGCTGAAGGTCATACAGGTTTACGCACCAACCTCGGCACACCCCGATCAGGAGGTGGAGGAAATGTATGAGGATATTTCTAGAGCCACGCATTCCTCCAAAACCCAATATACGGTGTTAATGGGAGACTTCAATGCAAAACTAGGCACAAGAGAGAAGGGTGAGCTGAAAGTAGGGAAATTTGGAATAGGGCAACGGAACCCAAGGGGCCAGCAGCTGGCCGACTTCATGGAGAAAGAGGGACTCTTTATGATGAACTCTTTCTTCCAGAAGCGGCCCCACAGGAAGTGGACCTGGTCGAGCCCCGACGGTTCGACAAAAAATGAGATTGACTTCATTATGACGACCAGACGACAACTGTTCAGTGATGTCTCAGTGATCGCGAGGGTGAAAACCGGCAGCGATCACCGAATGGTTAGAGGCACACTGAACCTAAACGTTAAGTTGGAGAGGTCTCGTCTAATGAAGTCAACGCTCCGTCCCCCTCGTGCTCTTTTCCAAAGTCCCGAAACCTTTCAGCTCGAGTTACAAAACCGTTTTCAGTGCCTAGAAGACTGCAATGAAGTGGACGATATGAATGACAAGCTCGTGGAAACTGTCCATGCGGTCGGAGCTAAGTTCTGCAAGACCCGCCGCAGAAGAACACAAAAACTCTCCGATCACACTCTTAATCTCATGGCTGTTAGACGGGAGATGAAGCTACATTCTTCAACAGATTTAACAGCATACAGGCAACTGAACAGACAGATCTCCAAATGCATGCGGCGGGACTTACGCAAATTCAATACAGCTCGTATTGAAGAAGCGATCGAGCGGAACCGAGGCTCCAAAGTCTTTGCCAGAGATCTGTCTGCCAGAAAGCGCCAACTGTCAAAGCTGAAGACAGAATGTGGCAGCATCGTTTCCGGGGCACCTGAGATTTTGAGTGAGATTGAGAGGTTCTATGGGCAGCTGTACACGTCATCGTTGGAGCCGCACGCAAGTGTGAGTAACGATCCAAGAGCGAGTCTTATCCGACATTATTCCGATGATATCCCGGACGTCAGTCTGAGCGAGATTAGAATGGCTCTCCAGCACCTTAAAAACGGCAAGACCCCAGGCGAGGATGGAATTACAGCGGAGCTTCTGAAAGCGGGTGGAAGACCGGTACTTGAAGTCCTTCAGAAGCTCTTTAATTCCGTCCTCCATGGTGGCATTACACCGGAGGCGTGGAGCAGAAGTGCGGTGGTCTTGTTCTTCAAGAAAGGCGACAACGCTCTCTTGAAGAACTACAGACCGATTTCCCTTCTGAGCCGCGTCTACGTGCTGTTTTCGAGAGTCATTACGAATCGTCTCGCGCGCAGACTTGACGACTTCCAGCCTCCCGAACAAGCCGGTTTCCGAAAAGGCTTTAGCACCATAGACCACATACATACCCTTCGGCAAATTGTGCAGAAGTCCGAGGAGTACAATTTGCCACTATGTCTGGCGTATGTGGACTATGAGAAAGCCTTTGATTCCGTCGAAATTTGGGCGGTGCTGCAGTCCCTTCAGCGATGCCAAGTTGACTGTCGGTATATCGAAGTGTTGAAGTGCTTGTACAGTAGGGCTACGATGGCTATCCGAGTACAGAACCAGAGTACGAAACCTATCCAATTGCAGAGAGGTGTAAGACAGGGTGACGTCATATCCCCGAAACTCTTTACCGCTGCATTGGAAGATGTTTTCAAGCTTCTGGACTGGAAAGGATACGGTATCAACATCAATGGCGAGTACATCACTCACCTTCGATTTGCCGACGATATAGTCCTTATGGCAGAATCGCTGGAGGACATAAGCACTATGCTCAATGACCTCAATAGTGTTTCCCAACGGATAGGTCTTAAGATGAACATGGACAAAACAAAGATCATGTTTAATGTCCATGTCACACCTATGCCGGTAGTTGTTGGGAACACTAAGCTCGAAGTTGTTGACGAGTATGTTTACCTGGGACAAATAGTCCGACTAGGTAAGTCCAACTTCGACCGAGAGGTCAATCGACGGATTCAACTCGGTTGGGCAGCGTTCGGGAAATTACGGCACATCTTCTCGTCAGGTATACCTCAAAACTTGAAAACGAGACTGTACACCCAGTGCGTGTTGCCAGTGATGACATACGGAACTGAGACGTGGTCCTTCACTGCTGGCCGTATGAGGAAGCTCAAGGTCGCTCAGCGAGCTATGGAGAGGGCTATGCTCGGAGTTTCTCTGCGTGATAAACTCAGAAATGAGGATATCCGCAGTAGAACTAGAGTGACCGACATAGCCCAACGGATTAGTAAGCTGAAGTGGCAATGGGCCGGCCATATAGCTCGAAGAACCGACAACCGATGGGGAAGAAAGGTTCTCGAGTGGCAGCCTCGTACCGGCAGGCGAAGTGTAGGGCGTCCCCCCACTAGATGGAGTGACGACCTGGTAAGATATGCAGGAAGTCGATGGATGCAGGTGGCTCAGGACCGTGCTTTGTGGCATTCTTTGGGGGAGGCCTATGTTCAGCAGTGGACTTGTGAAGGGCTGTAATGATGATGATGATTATTTACTTCGTCATATTTTAATAATGGTCGTTTTAATTTGAATATTAATGAAGTATCATCAGCAAATAATGCTATATTATGGTTATCCCCTACTATGTTAGGTAAGTCATCAATATATTTTTAATTAATTTTACTTTGTTCACGATGTCTTCGTTTACCCACGAGCAGGTAATAAATCAGCACTTTATCTGCAATTTCATTGACACCGGCGGGGATCGAACCTGGGTTGCCGGGTACTGCGAAATTTACATCGAGCTATTGCCCCTGAGCTACCACGGCTCTTTTATGTATGTCTATCATAATCATCTTCATCATGAGGCCTTTCACAAGTTCATTGCTGAACATAGCCCAAGCAATGCCATAAAGCACGGTCCTGAGCTATCTACATCCATCGACTTCCTGCATCTCTCACCAGGTCGTCACTCCATCTAGCTCGGGGCCGCCCTACACTTCATCTACCGGTACAAGGCAGCCAATCGAAAACATTTCTTTTTTATTTGTTGCCGGTTCTTCGAGCTCCAGTGCTACTTCAGCTTATTGATCCACGCTATGTCGGTTTTGTATGTACTCATAAACAAATATAGTTTTAATAAAAATAGTTACTTGATTCCAAATAATCAGAAGTTCCTTTATTTTGTTTATTTATTTATTTCGACCAGCAAGGATCATAGGGTAACATTACATTCATTCAAGTTAATTCTAATACTAAAATTATTACTCATTACTAAAATTAATATATCAAATGCATAAGTATTCATAATAATATTGAAAATATAATAATTATTTAATATTAACAAAATAATGTAAATCAATATAAACGTAACTCACAACAGACCCGACTTAATAATATATTAACAAAATCATAAACATAACTTATATTAATGATATAATAATAATAATTAATCATTTATTGCAGACGATAATTTGTTAAAAGTAGATAGTAAAATTAAATAAAAATTACTAATTATATCTGGGTTGCCTATCCGAGGCAACGGATACATGGACATGAACATGCATCCAGTGCCTCAAAAAAGTACAATCGGGTTTCTCGCTAATTACGTTAAGGATGCTGTTGGCGCTCTTACGAATGAGATGATAATACATAATGAGACAATTTATATGCATTTACAACAAAGTTACAGAACATATGCATTATAATGTTTAAAGTTTATACCAAGCGAAAGTTTTCAAAAAATGAAATATGCAAACATAGTTTTTCTGCGGAAACATATTAATTAAATCGAAGTTTTTAACCCTTACTACCTAAAATTTTCTTTCTGTGGTTAAAGGTAAGATCAAAGTACTCTTGACCGCGGTTTAAAATTTCTCACAGAAGTAATCAAATAATTGTTTTGGATCTGTTATGCACTACGACACAGGAAGAAAGCATAATATCGCCTCTTAATAATTTAGTTTTTAATAGAAAGTAGAACTGGCTTCCAAAGTAAATAAAATAATGTCCCCATAATAGCTTCTTAAATCAGCGCTAAAACATAGTGTATCATCGAAGAACTACGTGAAGAGCACCAAGTTCAGATTTATAAGTTGTGAAGTCGGTTCTTTTTTTTCAATATATTATCAGAAGTTCAGTGTAACAAGCAGAATGTCGTTTAAATAGGGTTTTAGAGAATAAAATATATTTCTATAGGAAAAAAAAAACGTAACATTAAAATCCTCATTCCTTACTTACTTACTACTTACCTAACATAGATGTAAGTTTGCTTTATTTTATATGCCATAAAGTATAACCTGTTTATTAAAAAAATATATTTAAATTGGTTCAGCTGTTTCCAAAAAATCGGTGAACACTCATAAAATTACATAACTTTCTTGTTTTTGTTTTCGATTAATACGTGGTAGAGCCATGCTACGGCTATTTTGTGGTTGAAGCACGAATGTGTCGGCTCGACCGGGGAAGGAGCACGGTCTTACAGAATACCAGCGTGAAATAGCAGCTTAATCTTGCTGAATTTTTTATGATGAGTGTAGAGAACCGGAGACCCTTTTTACTAGAAACGAGGCATTCCATCTTAGTCCTCGGCGGTAAAATCTGCATTTTCATTCTTAATCCAAGATAGACGTAGGTGTCTATGGGCCTCAGCATCCACTTACCATCAGGTGGAATGTATGCCCGTTTGTCACCTTTATTATATAAAAAGAAATGTCACTGCACCACAAAAGTAAACTTTTTTTTAAAATAAAATATTGTCGCACAGAGAAGCTCATTCTGATGCACATTAACCTCTTTATAGACGGTATGATGCGCAAAAGACAAAAGAAAATAGACATAGGATTGTCTTTGTGGAAATCGTTTCAAAGTTGAAAGAAAAGTAGGATAGCACAAGTGCTATGCTTCACTGAAAAGTAGCCATTATAAATAAATCTCTTTATGTTATCGGAGATAATTTTTAAATATATATTTCCTTTTAATACAAGAACGACTGTGTTATGTATTGTCAATTTCATAATATTAAAAACGAAAAATAGATAGGAAAATCCTTTTGGCACTCAAAACGATTTGGTACATAGACGAATTTAATGCCAAAAAGGAATTATCTGTCAGCTTAACTTTGGTATTATAGTGAGATCTATGTGTAGACCCGCAATAGAAAAATAAAAACTAAAATTAAATATGTTAGATTCTTTTCTGTTAGAATTTCACTAAACGTATCATGTAATATAAATGTAAAAGAAAGGAAAAGGGAAGAAAAACGGGAGATCTCGCGCCGGGCAAGATGTTCAACCCGGGAAGCGGCCAACACTCCATGTGTTATTTCAGAGCTGTTCTATATATAGCGCGTTAACTTCTAAATGTTGATAGTATCATTTAGGTTTCGGTGCGTTTTGCATACGGCCCGACAACAGCACCGCTACATCACTTCTCTGCTTAGACCAGAGGTCGATAGTGCAGTTTAGATGTCGACGAATTCGCAAGTGCCAGGCATTGTCTTGTAGCTGCGGTGAGTCGAGAAGAAGGCAAGTAATCTGCAAGAGTGCCGTGAAGCAGAGACGATCAGTAAGACTCAGAGCCGTGCTGAACACTGTAGCGTAGAGAGTAGCTTGAAGGAACAAGAAGTCAGGAAGCATTATTCCAGTGCTGCAATGAACCTTGTAAAGCTAGGTGGCTTGCAGGATCTGAAGACTGCAGAAAATATTTGCTCGAGATCGAATCGATGGGGTACTTGAAGACGATAACAAAAGCTTGTAGTTGAAGTTTCCGGAGGTTCGGGTTGCGTCGTGTTCACATCACGTCGGGGTCACCAGTTTAGCCATGCAAAGAAAAGAGAAGACTTCCCGCCGAGCAAGATGTTCAGCCCGGGGAGCTCCGTGTGTTATTTCTAAGCTGTTTTATAGAAAACGCGTTAACTTCAGAACTTTAATAGCGCGATTTAGGTTTTGGTGCATTTCGCTTACGGCACCACAACATCGCTGCTACATAAATACCATACTTCTACAATAAGAATATATACGGACGGCTTTTAGTCCATACAAACGTACTCCTTTATTTTTGTTTCTGGATAATGACGATGAAAATGATAATATCTTAAGATATTTGAGGAGGAAACGAACTGATTCTTTTGACTATTCTTAGCCAGTGCTTGACCACTATCTCATGTAATGCAGCCAAAGATGGTTAATTGCACTGACTTAGCTTAAAAAAGCCACTCTGGCATTGAGACATCCACATTGTGATCGGATTTTTAATAATTCCTTTACAATTTACGAGACTAGTCGCATTTAAATATAAAGAATATAATTTATCCCTAAGAGTAGTAAAATATCTGATAAAGTTTTTAATAAAACTGTTTAGACAACACTTTAGTTGCTACCTTGAGCCTGTTAACCTTAATGAACTCAAAATGGCAACGAAATAAGCTTACCATAAGAATTTGAAACTGACTTCAAAGTAATCGGAAAAGAGTAAAAAAAAATCTTAATAATAACTTCGTAAGTCTAATTCTTCAATATTGTCTTAATACCGTCTTAAGCAGATATTATAAGCAAATCATATTATTAATTTTAGTTCTTTGATGTTCATTTAAATTTTTACTAATTGAATAGAATAGAATAATTTTTATTCAATATAAATTACATGTGTAATTCTTATTGAAAGTCATTTTTTACTTTACCACTGGTTCGAAAAAAACCCTCTGTCCTGGGAAGAACCAGCAAGAAACCCAGTGGGACTTTTTTAAATAAATTTTACAATATAAATAATTACAAACTATTTACAAAATTTATTTAAGAAACTGCTTGGAAGCAACCACCTCATTCCCAGGGGTTATTATTAACCATGTATTCATTTATACTATAATAACCCTTTTGATACAGTTTCAGCTTAGTAAAACATTTAAACTTGGTAATAGAGAGAACCTGTACATTTTCCGGGACCTTGTTGTAATAGCGTATACATTGCCCCAAGAATGAATTATTGACTCTGTGGACTCGAGATACTGGCATCACTAGCTTGTGTTTGTTCCTAGTGTTTACAGAATGTATATCACTTTTTTTACTAAAACTATCTTTATTTTTGTGAACATACATTAAATTTTCGTAAATATTCTGAGAGGCCAAAGTTAATATATTAATTTCTTTAAATTTATCTCTGAGAGTCTCTCTTGGTTTTAGATTGTAAATAGATCTAATGGCGCTCTTCTTTAAAACAAAAATAATTTCTGAATCAGCCGCATTTCCCCATAGCAAAGTCCCGTAAGACATTATGCTATGGAAATAAATGAAATAAACTAATCTAGCTGTATCGACACTAGTAAGACCTCTAATCTTTTTTACAACATAGGCTGCAGAACTTAGTCTGCTTGCAAATTTGGATATATGAGGGCCCCACTGAAGCTTTTTGTTGAGAGTGATGCCAAGAAAAACAGTGGATACAACAGAGCTCAATTTCTCCCCATTTAAAACACATTGGTATTCGGATTTTTAACATTCGTTGTTGTAAATTTAACACAATTAGTTTTATTTTCGTTTAAATGCAGATTATTAACGTTAAACCAATGTAAAAATTTTGATATAGCATTATTCACTTTGTCACATTTAAATGGTTGACATTTAAGCTTAAAAATCAAGGAAGTATCATCAGCAAATAATACTATATCATGACTATCCCCTACAAGGTGATGTAAGTCATTAATATACACCAGAAACAGGAATGGGCCGAGAATCGAGCCCTGAGGGACACCCTTTAGTACAGGTGACCCGGAAGAACTTTTGCGATTGATAATAACTTTCTGCTTTCTATTACTTAAATATGAAATAATAAGTTTAAGCGCTGTATTCTTGACACTATAGTACTGTAGCTTCCTGATTAATGTCTCATGGTGAACACAGTCGAAGGCCTTGGAAAGGTCACAAAATATACCCAAAGCATCCTCTGAATTCCCCTATGCACAAAAACTATGTTTGATAAGCTAAACTCCAGCGTCAATTGTCGAGCGACCCTTAATATTAAAGAAACTTAACATCTGATCTAAAATAAATTTTTCTAAAATTTTACTTAATGTTGGTAGTACAGAAATCGGTCTAAAATTAGCGGGGTCTAATGTACTACCAGATTTAAATATAGGTATGACTTTACTATGTTTCATTAAATCAGGAAACACACCAGATTCGACGCTTATATTAAATATAGTGGCTAGATAAGGTGCTAATATATCTATTAGAAATAAAATAACTTTTACGGAAAGCCCCCATAAGTCTGCCGTTTTCTTAACATCAATAGTTTTAAAATATTTAACGATATCTTTTGGCAGTATTCTATGGAATATACAAGTATTTGAACAAGATTTTACATTTTG
Organism: Parnassius mnemosyne; assembly: GCA_963668995.1. NCBI lineage: Eukaryota > Metazoa > Arthropoda > Insecta > Lepidoptera > Papilionidae > Parnassius > Parnassius mnemosyne. The sequence continues at coordinate 45,521,990 of CAVLGL010000046.1, read as the reverse complement.
TTTGAGCAATGATTCGGCGACAGTAGGAGAAGAATTTAATGATTTTGTTGTCAAAAAAGAAATATCAGTAAAATGTTTCAAAAAAGCCATAGCAACTTCTTGATCAGATCGCGTTAAATTATTGTTAATATTCAATTGAAAATCCGAGTTGCACGGTTTGACCTTGCCCGTTTCACTACTTATTATTCTCCAGCTCATTTCAATTTTGTCGTACGCAGTTTTAATGTTGTTGCTTAAATGTATAGCCTTAGTAGTGGAGCACACTTTCTTAACTATTTTAGAATATGTTTTTACATAATCTCTAAATATAACACTACTTTTATATGATCTTTCATCATAAATCTCGTATAACCTTCGCCTACATTTATAAATTCCTACTGTCGCCCATTCATTAAATGATTTGCGACTGTTAAAAGAGAAAGTTTTAGAAGTAAATATTCTACTAAATTCACAACTCATAATTTTAAATAATGTAGTATACAAATAATTAGCACTATTTTTAAACGAAAGTGATGGAAGTCTTTTTATTATATTACTTCTAAACCTCTCCAAGCGATGTTCATTTATTGGAACAAACACAACTTTCTTATTTTTCTGTTTTTTTTTTTGTGTACGTAAGGTAGTGATACCAACTGTCCACAGTGATCTGAACTTAAATTTTGAATAATTGATTTATGCAAGGGCTTAACATCTGTAAAAATGTTATCTATACAGGTCGCACTAGGCCCAGCAATGCGTGTTGGTTCTAAGAATAAATTAACAAGATTATTCGATTTAAACAATGAGCTAAACTTAATACTAATGGAAGAAGTTTCAAGGAGATTGATGTTAAAGTCTCCACATACGAGTATGACAACAGACTTGTTCTGTTTACTAAGTTTGAGTAAAACTTCTTCCACAATCCTTTCAAAATAGTCATAAGTAGCACCTGGGGGTCTGTAAACACTTACAACAATGAGGTGCTCGAGCTCGACATAAGCCATTTCTACAGTTCGCTCAACAGAGAGGCTCACAATATCCTTACGTTCTTTATATAATAATGACTTCTCTGCTAATATTAAGGAGCCACCACGTAAACTTTTTTCTCTGAAGGAACTGACCAACTGGTGATTTCTGAAATTAAACATGAAATTATAATCTTTTAGCCAATGTTCAGTAATACAAAGGATGTGTATATAATTATTATTTAAAACCAATTCAACTTCCAATTCCTTGTCCATCATGCCTTGTATATTTTGATGCCCCAGGTGTAAACAATTTTTATTACTTATTTTTGGGCTGTATTCAAAATTAATTAAGCTCTTATTATTGCTAGAGATTGCCTCTATTGTCAGATTAACTAATTTAAATTAGTTGGAAGTGATTCCAAATTTAATGTCAAATGATTATGCTCAATAAAAGCAGTCTTGGTAGCCAAAAACTTGGCTGAGTTAAAAAGTAAATAAGTCTTAAATTATATTTGGATAGGTAATACCTATCTTTTGTCGAAAACTTTTTGATTAAATTATTTATGTCAATTACATGAAATTTATGATTATTATCATTACAACTATATGTCAAAAATTTAAATAATTATTACATATTAAATTATGCATTTGTATATTTAAATTATGTCTTAAATTATTTTCCTGTGGCAATGCCTGTATATAAGGCAGTGTGAACAAGAAAATTTTGTGTACATTTAAGTTATTAAGTTGTTCAATATATCTTAATAACTGTTTGTTGTTTACACTGCCTCTTCCAACAAAAATTGTTATTGTACTATTTGGGCAAAATTTAGTAACAATAATTTTATTTAGGATGTCACTAAAAGATGCAACAGGCATGCAGCAATTTATAACTTTTTGTCCCTTTAAAGATTTATTTATATATATGTTACTGTAAAAGCCGAATTTTGGTGATTTTAGGTTTTACTTTTAGATCCTAAGGTTTACCAACATGAGCTGGTAAATATAAGGATTGATATAAAATGCGACGATTTTTTGCGCTTTTACCGTTAGAGTTTGGTACATCCTAGGTTTAACCAAAGACTATCAGTAAGTGTTGGTTTGTGAATTAAAACTATACATTAATATAAGTAGAAAGTATTTATTAAACATTGAATCATATTTTTTTTATATAGGATAAGGGTGACAAACGAGCATACAGTCCACCTGATAGTAAGTGGTTGCTGCGGCCCATAGACATCTACATCTATCTTCTATTACAAATCAAAATGTAGATGTGTTGTCACCCGTGAGGACTAAGATGGAATGCCTCATTTCCAGCAAAAAGGGAAACGCAGAGGTAAACCTCTACTACACGCTGGTTTTCTGTGACATAAAAATGTTTTAAAATTATATATTACCTTTATAATTTTAAAACATTTTTATGGTGATTTTTGAAAGAAAAATAAAGAGGCTTAGGATTCCATTGACTTCCGTCGATTTGGGGGTTGATTTTTTTTTCATAAAGTTTACATTATTATAAGTACACACGCAAAGTTTCAACTTGCGGAAACGCGTATATTTTGAGAAAAAAAATTATTGAATATCAATTATTTTTGCGATCATCATCATCATTACAGCCCTTCACAAGTCCACTGCTGAACATAGGCCTCCCCCAAAAAATTCCACAAAGCACGGTCCTGAGCCACCTGCATTCATCGACTTCCTGCATGTCTTACCAGGTCGTCACTCCATCTCGTAGGGGGACGCCCTACACTTCGCCTACCGGTACGAGGCCGCCACTCGAGAACTTTTCTTCCCCATCGGTTGTCGGTTCTTCGAGCTATATGGCCGGCCCACTGCCACTTCAGCTTACTAATCCGTTGGGCTATGTCGGTTACTCTGGTTCTACTGCGGATATCCTCATTCCTAAGTTTATCACGCAGAGAAACTCCGAGCATAGCCCTCTCCATAGCTCGCTGAGCGACCTTGAGCTTTCTCATACGGCCAGCAGTGAAGGACCACGTCTCAGTTCCGTAAGTCATCACTGGCAACACGCACTGGTTGTACAATTTGGTTTTAAGGTTTTGAGGTATGTCTGACGAGAAGATGTGTCGTAGCTTCCCGAACGCTGCCCAGCCGAGTTGAATCCGTCGATTGACCTCTCGGTCGAAGTTGGACTTACCTAGTCGGACTATTTGTCCCAGGTAAACATACTCGTCAACAACTTCGAGCTTAGTGTTCCCAACAACTACCGGCATAGGTGTGACATGGACATTAAACATGATCTTAGTTTTGTCCATGTTCATCTTAAGACCTATCCGTTGGGAAACACTATTGAGGTCATTAAGCATAGTGCTTAGGTCCTCCAGCGATTCTGCCATAAGGACTATATCGTCGGCAAATCGAAGGTGAGTGATGTACTCGCCATTGATGTTGATACCGTATCCTTTACAGTCCAGAAGCTTGAAAACGTCTTCCAATGCAGCGGTGAAGAGTTTCGGGGATATGACGTCACCCTGTCTTACACCTCTCTGCAATTGGATAGGTTTCGTACTCTGGTTCTGTACTCGGATAGCCATCGTAGCCCTACTGTACAAGCACTTCAACACTTCGATATACAGACAGTCAACTTGGCACCGCTGAATGGACTGCAGCACCGCCCAAATTTCGACGGAATCAAAGGCTTTCTCATAGTCCACATACGCCAGACATAGTGGCAAATTGTACTCTTTGGACTTCTGTACAATATGCCGAAGGGTATGTGTGTGGTCTATGGTGCTAAAGCCCTTTCGGAAACCGGCTTGTTCGGGAGGCTGGAAGTCGTCAAATCTGCGCGCGAGACGATTCGTAATGACTCTCGAAAACAGCACGTAGACGCGGCTCAGAAGGGAAATCGAGCTGTAGTTCTTCAAGAGAGCGTTGTCGCCTTTCTTGAAGAACAAGACCACCGCACTTCTGCTCCACGCCTCCGGTGTAATGCCACCATGGAGGACGTAATTAAAGAGCTTCTGAAGGACTTCAAGTACCGGTTTTCCACCCGCTTTCAGAAGCTCCGCTGTAATTCCTTCCTCGCGTGGGGCCTTACCGTTTTTAAGGTGCTGGAGAGCCATTCTAATCTCGCTAAGACTGATGTCCGGGATATCTTCGGAATAGTGTCGGATGAGACTCGCTCTTGGATCGTTACTCACACTTGTGTGTGGCTCCAACGATGACGTGTACAACTGCCCATAGAACCTCTCAATCTCACTCAAAATCTCAGGTGTCCCGGAAACGATGCTGCCACACTCTGTCTTCAGCTTTGACAGTTGGCTCTTTCTGGCAGACAGATCTCTGGCAAAGAATTTGGAGCCTTGGTTCCGCTCGATCGCTTCTTCATTACGAGCTGTATTGAAGTTGCGTTAGTCCCGCCGCATGCATTGGAGATCTGTCTGTTCAGATGCTTGTATGCTGTCAAGTCTGTTGAAGAATGTAGTTTCATCTCCCGTCTAACAGCCATGAGATTAAGAGTGTGATCGGAGAGTTTTTGTGTTCTTCTGTGGCGGGTCTTGCAGAACTTAGCTCCGACCGCATGGACAGTTTCCACGAGCTTGTCATTCATATCGTCCACTTCATTGCAGTCTTCTAGGCACTGAAAACGGTTTTGTTACTCGAGCTGAAAGGTTTCGGGACTTTGGAACAAAGCACGAGGGAGACGGAGCGTTGACTTCATTAGACGAGACCTCCCAAACTTAACGTTTAGGTTCAGTGTGCCTCTAACCATTCGGTGATCGCTACCAGTTTTCACCCTCGCGATCACGGAGACATCACTAAACAGTTGTCGTCTGGTCGTCATAATGAAGTCAATCTCATTTTTTGCCGAACCGTCGGGGCTTGACCAGGTCTACTTTCTGTGGAGCCGCTTCTGGAAGAAAGAGTTCATCTTAAAGAGTCCCTCTTTTTCCATGAAGTCGGCCAGCTGCTGGCCCCATGGGTTCCGTTGCCTTATTCCAAATTTCCCTACTTTCAGCTCACCGTTCTCTCTTGTGCCTAGTTTTGCATTGAATTCTCCCATTAACACCGTGTATTGGGTTTTGGAGGAATGCATGGCTCTAGAGATATCCTCATACATTTCCTCCACCTCCTCATCGGGGTGTGCCGAGGTTGGTGCGTAAACCTGTATGACCTTCAGCGAATACCGTTTGGTGATTCTGAGTATAAGGTACGCAACCCTCGTCGACACACTCCCGATCTTTACAACGTTGTTAACGAGAGACTTGTGGACGATAAATCCGACACTTCCTTGGGACAGATGGTCGCCCTCCCGGTGATAGAGCAAGTTGCCGGATTCGAGGATTACCGTGTCCTCCCCCTCTCTTCGGACTTCGGGTAATCCTATAATATGCCAGCGCAACTTGTCTATCTCTTCTTCCAGCTCCACAATCTTCTCGTCAGTCCTCAGGGTGCGTGCGTTGTACGTTGCCAGGTCGAGTCGTCTAAGGTGGCAACCGAACCTCCACCGGAGATTCTTAGCACCCCCTATTACACTCCATATTTTTGCGATATTTATGTCAATTCCTACCGTAAAACTGACGCTATTTTGTATTGTCATTGTCGTCGTCAGTAGGGATGTCGATTCTTTCCGAAGAAGATGTTTTCGAAGAATTAATTAAAGCTATACAATATTTGTATAAAATTGATTAATAAGTTATGTCAAAGAACCGAATTGATTGACTCCGACTCCACCTGGTACGAGTCTGTCTTACCCCTATAGTGTTTTTAGAGAGCCGGAGCCGCGTAGGGGGAGCAACCTAGGCCTGCTGTAAGTAACAAATCGTAGGCATCGGACGAGCCGGAGCGGCTGAGGCTGTTCGCCGAAGGCGACCAACAAGCCGAAGCTGCAGAGGCGAGGAGGCGTAGAGGCTGCTCTTCTCATAACGCCGGAGACGTTGCAGTCTCAAAATAAAAACAGAGGGTGACACAGGTAGCGGAGGGGGCTGCACACTGTTCGCAAGTGTGATAATGCGCCGAACACTTCTAGACATGACTATTTTTCAACATTTACCGTGTCTTTGAGGTAAAAACTAAGATTTACTGAGTGAATGTTTGTAAAAGTCCGAAAAAAACGATTACCATAGAACACTTCGGACTTTTACCTTATGGACTTGGTAGAGAATGCCTTAAGGAATTAAGTCAGCCCTTAGTATTCCTTTTCCAAAGATAATAATTAAATAATTTCAAAAGAGATTTTAAAATAAAAATAAATAAATTTAATAACGCTCCCACTCCGTTCTCTCTATCTCCTGTAGAATATATTTAATTTAGGTTTCGCTAAATCAATCACTGGGACGGTACGAAATCTGTGCTGAGAGGTTTTCCCAAATTAAATTCAACGGTACACGTAATTGAATGAACATAATGAAATAGATAACGTGTGAATGGATATAGTGCATCATGAATACTGTTCTACTCCTATATTGAGTTTCCCTAAGTGATGCTTCAATTTCAAACTTGCAATTTATTAAATATAAGAGACAAGTGAAGATTCTATTTTAATACTACTGGCCTGCCCCGGCTTGCTCTGGTGTTATTAAGATTTCAGATAATCGACAACCACTTATTTAATTATTTATCATTTTTCTTAACTTTAAGATTTTCGGATTACAAATTGCCTAGATCCGTCCTGACATTGTTCTTTATCTGTTTTGTAAAATTCCAGCTCAGCCATGCCAAAGATTAGACCGGACGGACAAATAGAAAGATTTTTTTTTAAATGTTTATTTATTTCTGAATAGTATGAAAATAACATACTGAGCTTAATACAAACTTATTTCTATATGTATAGCAGACAGATCCTTCAGTTTGATTTATTCAGATATATTGCGTGGTTGTTGTTTTTTTCAACCGACTTCAAAAAAGGAGAAGGTTCTCAATTCGACTGTTTTTATGTGTGTTACCTCAGAATTTTTTTCTAATTGAATCGCTATTGATAATTTTTTTTTTGAAACCTGGTGGCGGCTTACATGTGATCCCATATAAATGTAATCAAGATCTCAGAACAGAAATAGTACAGTAGTTCTTGAGTTATCCTTAATAATGCGTATTTAATTGACTTCGACTAAATTGATGATGTTCTCTGATGTTTTATTTATATTGAAGTCTTTGTACAATTTTTTTAATTTTACGACTTGTTATAGATGAAAGGCAAACGAGCATACAGCCGTATGGTCGTTTGCCTGATGGAAGAAACTGCCAGCTACCAGCATCAGCTGATTAGTGACTTCCAGTATGTTTTTCATCGGGGTCGCTCAGCTGGTGATCTTCTTGTTTACCTAACACAAAGATGGGCGCAGGAAATCGATTCCCAGGGGGGGAGGGATTGGCCGTTAGTTTTTTACGTGGTAGAGACATGCTGCAGCTATATTAAGAGTATAGTTATAGCATGATGGGTCGGCAAAATCGGGGAAGGACCACGCTCTCACAGAATACAGCGTAAAATAGTAGGTTAACACTGCTGTGTTTCGTATGGTGAGTGTAGAGAACCGGCGACCCTTTTTACTGGAAAAGAGGCATTCCATCCTAGAACTCACGGGTGACAACGCATATACATTTTGATTCTTTGTTGAGAATAGATGTGGATGTCTATGGGTCACAGCAACAACTTACCATCAGGTGGACTGTGTGCTCGTTTGTCACCCTATCCTATAAAAAAAACATAGCGAAGGCCTTTTAATTGGGTTTCGTACAAAGCGCTTCTTTCGAACCTTCCTTCCTATGTGCTTCCCGAGAAATTATGCAAACGGACCAGTTTTCTAGTTGAGTCGGTTTCAGTCTGAGCATTAAGGTCGTAGTAGAGGGTGCATGCCTCGATTACAAGCCTATTAACGCTGGCGCTCTACAAGGCTCCGTGCTGTCACCAAAGCTGTTTCTTTTGCATATCAATGATATGTTGCAAGCCGATAACTTTCATTTTCATGCGGACTATAGAACTGGTGACCGGGTGGTACACCGGCCGTGCCAATATTTCTTGGGAAAATGTCTCCGAATACCGGAACAAACTTGTGTCTGAAGTGGAGACTGTTGAAAAAAGTTTCGGATTGGGGGCGACTAAATCTGGTCCAGTTCAATCCCCAGAAGACACTAGTTTGCGCGTTAATCACTAACAAGAACTCTATTGTTGTAACTCCTCAGTTTCACGGCACTCCCCTTGCCAGTTTTGGAATCCTCTGCGTCGACATATCGAGTGCAGTTTCGTGGTCAATTGGGAGAGAAGGCCAACTTGGCCTTTAAAATGCTTGGCATACTCGACAGAGTGGGACAGTATTTCATGCCGGCGCACCGCCTGCAACTTTACATGGCGAAAGATCGTGAGGCCGATCTTGGAATACTGTTCCCGTCACTGGTCTAGGGCTCTCCAGTACCAGCTCCTTCCATTTGATCGCATCCAGACCGAGCTCTTTCAGATGGGCTTGACTTACTGGCGCTGCGAAGAGATGTCGCATCTCTTTGCTTATTCTATCATATCTACCACAAGGAGTGTTCACAGGAATTGTTCAGACTCATTCCAGCCGCCCAATTTCACCATCGCATATCGTATTAAAACTCGAGATACCATCCACACCATCTGGCTGATTGGCGATCTACCACCGTGCTATATATATATTCGAGAAATCGATTACAAAGGATATATATATATATATATATATATATATATATATATATATATATATATATATATATATATATATATTCCTTTGTAATCGATTTCTCGAAATTGTCATTCGATAAAATTAACAATATTGGGGTTTACAACGACGATAAATAGATAATTTCACCACAGAAATTATCTTCTCAACATAGTTATGACTAGAGTCTAGGTTAGTAGATTCTCTTACACTCTAAAAAAAAACACCTATTTATTATAAAAACAAAATAAACTTCAGTCGATATATATTAAGCAAGTGATAACAATTGATTTTACAACAATAAAACACTCCAAGCACGTTTGTTTAATCTGCTTATATCTCAGCTAAGCTTCGCTTTTCTCATATCGAGTGACAGCACACATCTTTTCAATGGAAAACGCTCTACACTAATGTTAGTACGCAATAATTCGAAGGCTTTAGGTGTTTAAGAATACATTACGTACATTTATTTATAGTCGTTATTATGAAGATGCTGCTGCCCATCTCCTGATTTGGTTCCCTCTGTCATCTTTTATGACAACCACGGTATGTTGCGGCGTTCTTACACCGTCAGTACAAGGTAACATAATATATAGCCCAAAGTACACAAATTAGATGCGGAGTTTGCGCATGTTATACTGAACACATGATGTAATGATGACGATATTGGTTGATTTTTTTTAATAGTTATTGATTGTAAAAAAATATAAAATTAATAGTTAAAATTTTTATTTTATTCACAAGCAAAGTTTTATAGATATTTTTTAGAGAAAAGGCAAAGAAAGGAAATACTCACAGTGGCAAAGTTCCTGCAGATGTGAACGATATGATCCGTAAGGGACATCCCTAGACAGCAGTTTAGCGTCAAATTGGCGATATATATTGAAGATAGCAATTTAGGAGTACCCTTTACAAAAATGGGAAAAGGAAAAAGGAAGTCGTATGGTGTGTAACGAAATGTTTTTTTTTTCTAGGTACTATGATGTCAGAGGAGAAAACAAATCATGGTTGTAGCACGAATGGGTCGCTCCACTCACGCTCTCGCAGAATAAAGTAAAATAGCGGCTCAATGCTGCTGTTTCGTATGGTGAGTGTAGAGAACCGGATACACTTTCTACTGGAAACGAGGCAATCTATAAGCAGTCCTCAAAGGTGAGAACGCATCTGTAGTGTGATTCTTAATCCAGAATATATGTAGATATCTACGGCCCACAACATGCACTTTTTATCAGGAGGACTATATGTTATACTCTATACTATAAACTAAATGTGTTTGTGCTCGTTGGATCGCTAAGTAGGTACACATATGTACGTGAGTACGTGTATACCGATACCGTTGCGGTCTATCAAAAGTCCAATGCTGAACATAGGCATTGGATGCTTGGATGTCACATGGATTGCTTCATAGTAGACATTGCGTTAATAGTCAAATTTATTAATTTGTTAAAATGTATATGTTATTTTTTAACAGATAAATTTAACAGTTAAAATATTAATTACTTTTGTATTAATTTTTTATTTTTAATCGTTTGATGTTAATTTTATTAGGTACTTAAATTTTACGCCTGAAATTTTAATTCAATAAACAATTCTTGATAGTTTAATAGGTACAGGACTCTCTAGTACTAAAAAGCCTTATTATGCTAAGAGTATTTAAAAGTTTATTATCTTCACGCACAATCCCTGACGGGGTAGCCAGAGAGAACAGATCGCCAAGTGTCACGATCCTTACATACCTCTTTCAAAAGTTTATAAATTCAATATTTACATTATACTGTAATTTACAATAAAGTGTTGATTATTAACAATGATTATTATGTATTTACACTTAAATTTAAATGTTTTAATATTTCTGCCTTCATTCGTTTTTTTGTTTTAATTATTTTATTAAGTGGACATGATTGTTTGTTAATATTTTATTAATGTTCAGAAACATTTGTTCGATAAAGTTTTTTTACAATAATTACATATTGCCATTTTTCAAAACGGTCCCACAGCTGTGTGCTATGTCTCGGCGTCATAAAATAGGAAAATTAAACTCGTAACTAAAAACTTATATTTGTACACTACACTAAATAATAATAAAACAATTTCACTAAATCTTAATTAACTTCCGTAGTATTTATTTTTACAAATTTTATAAAAATCCTTGTATTATTTTGATGAAAATGTAAAGTAAACAATATATAATAAATTGACGCGCTTTATTTAAATTAATACTACCAACCAATATTTCAGCCAATAACGTAACAACAAAGTACGTGAAATTAACATCAACCACTAATGAATTCAGCCAATAGCGTTACACCTATGTGTTAAAAATATCATTTCGTACGGTTTCATAAAAATAACACTTCAAAAGATTTAACTACAAGTTCAGCATAAAATATAGGATTAGTTTAATTTAATAGCAAATAATTATTACCATCCTTATTTTTAGGCGTATGAAGCCTACATTTTAATTTGTTTTACTTATTATAAGCCATTGCTTGACCACAATCCCACCCGATGGTAAGTGGTGATGCAGCCCTAGATGGTAAATCGCACTGTCTTAGCGTAATAAAAATCTATTCACTCTTGCCTTACGGACTTTTGGACGGAAAGATAGACGCCGGATAATTATTCCACTCCTTTGGTATACGTGAATAATGCGTGGAATATCGAAAACATACTTCACACCTGAAGACCCGCCGACCGCCTGGTTGTCCGATGATGGAAAGGAGAGGAAGGTGCTTGTGCTCAAGGCTGACAAGATACCAATCTTGATAACCAAATCAAGGTCACCAATGAGTCTCTTAGCACGTCTCTCCACTGAGTCCAACGCTGCCAGGTGTCATTTTGCGGCACCAGCCCATATGAGACATCAGTACTCCATGCACGACCGGACTAACGCTTTATATAAGGTAAGAAGCTACCCCGGCGTGAAGTACCGCCGCACCCTTGCATAGAAACCTAGTTTGCTTGCGGCTGCTTTGGCTCTGGACTCAATGAACCGCCCATAGTTGAGATTCGGAGAAAATTCAACCCCTAACAACTGAAGGCGGTCAGTGTACTCCAAGGATACATTCCGGAATGTAGGAGACTCTCTCACCTTGAGCGGGCTCCTTTTAGCGGTCAAAAGACACGCTTGTGTTTTGGAGGCGTTAAATCTCAAGAGATTGGCATCGCCCCATTCGGAGACTGCCTGTAGTGTGAAATTCACACGTTCAACCATAGCGTCTCATTCTGACTGGATTTGATCCCAACTGGCTCGTTCACTTGGTTGGTGTCTCTCCACAACTGTGCTGTCGTGTGCATACCCATAGACACCGAGAATGAGCAGATCATTTATATGCAGCAGAAAGAAAATTGCGGAGAGAACGGTACCCTGAGAAACACTGGCGTTAGTCGCCACAGTATCGCATGAGCAGCTATCGATGACGAGCCGGAGAGACCGATTACTCAGAAACTGCTTAGCCCAGACAATCAGCCCAGGGCATAAGCCGTAAGCTGAAAGCTTGCCCAATAGACTAGCGTGCCAAACCCTGTCAAAGGCCTTCGAAACATCGTGGGAAACAGCAAGTTCTTCACCACTGTTCTCGAGGGCTTCGCCCCATATGTGAGTGGCATAAGCTAGAAGGTTCCCAGTTGATCGATCTCACCGAAACTCGTGCTGGCAATCCCTGAGGAGATCATTTTGCTCTAGGCGGGTGTTCAATATACACTCTATAGTCTTGCAGAATATGGAGGTAATTGAAATTGGCCGATAGTTAGCAGGGTTGGTACGGCTACCTTTTTTAGGCACTGGCTGCACATTGGCCAGCTACCAAGATTTGGGCATTATTTCAGTCCTGAATGAGAGGCGGAACAAGCGTGTCAACACAGGAGACAACTCAGGTGCACAGACCTTTAGAACTATAGCTGGTATACCATCAGCTCTACTAGCTTTGTTCACGTTTAGACTTCGAAAGGTTTTAAGAACCCCCTTGTTGGTGATACGGACCTCTGACATAGAGATACCGCAGTAAGGTAATTGAGATGGTACGCTGTTGCTACTGTCCAGACGCAAATTGCAAGCAAAAACAGAAGCAAATAAGTCCACTTTCTCCTTAGGTGCATGCGCCAGTGAGTCATCTGGTTTTACCAGCGGAGGCAGTGTAGACCGACAGAAGTTTGTCCATCGACCCAGCATAAAGACGCCATATGCTTGCGCTTTTCAGCACAAGCACACTCGGCGTTGAACCAGGGGTGAGCTTTACCACCAATGGGCACGTCAGCAAAGGGGAAGAAATACTCCATCGCTTGACGTATCACATCGGTTATGGCATTCGCGCAGCGCGAAGCGTCTTTAGACGAGAAGCAGACCTGATTCCACGCCTCTCTCCCAGCGTGGTCCGTCTTCTGGTATGGGAACAGCCAGTCCTGATAACAGTCATTAAAGTGCCCCAGAAAAACCAACTGTGTATTAGGGTGCTGATTTAGAGCCACATCAGAGGCTTTACTGAGGTGTCTAAACTGCCAAGTTGTCTTCTGGTCATGGCTGTGCGATCGGTAGACACATGAATAAATAGCTTTATCCATTCCTGTGTCTTTCAAAACCCATATCGTAGAGAAAATGGGGTCTTCAAGGTGACGGAAACGCTTACAGCAGATGTCGTCCCGGACATAAACACAGACCTCGGTGCGTTGATGAAAATTATGCTTCAATATGTACTCAGGGTAGGCAAGGTACGCCGCTTCTAGAGGACATCTGATCTGCGTCTCAGTCAAGAAGAGTAAGTGTGACTTGTCAGTCTCAAGGTGATAGGTGGACTGCATTGAGATTACAGTGCCGGCCTCGGATGTTTGTGACGTGCACTTTGATGGAGAGGGAGTGCAACCGCTGTACAAACTTACTGTGCTTTTTCCTTTTTTTCATAAATGGTGGGAGTAAATAGGTTGAGAGAATGGCAGTTGGACGAAGCTTCACACATATAACCTAGGTACACAAAAAGAAATCGCCACCAGGCCCTCTCCTCTGGTCGACAACCAGCATAGTGGAGCCATCTCAGGATTTTTCGTAAGATGGCGGGGCAGCCTTTCATGAGTTGCTGGCTCATTAATTGGGTCCCCAACTATCTACGGTAGGCCAACGGTGCAACAACGATGCCGCTAATCTCCATAACAAGGTACTAAGGAACGGCCGCGACGCAGCCAGTTCGTATGCGCAACGCAACTGTCCAGACCTATTCTCCCTAAGAAATGGGTTTCACGTAACATCATACCGGAACTCGATTTGCATCATTTGGCGATATGTCTATGCCAGGTGGATGGTAACTAACCCTCGGCCGGGCCTCTTACCAGTAGAGGACCAACCTACCACCAGTATGTAGTACTGCTCGTTTAGCACTACCCAGGGGATACCAAAATTTTTGATCACGGAAATCATCCCTAAAGAGGGTGATGGAATTTATTATGAAAATGCGATTATTGATAGATCACTTGTGGTTTAAATTATGATATCTACGCGGAAGTAGTCGGGAATAAGTTGATGGGGTAATAACATTGTTGGTCGATATATATAAGGTGTTATGATAATTGTTTTTAGTAGTGTTTGAAGGACCTGCTATATGCTATTGTGGGGTATCTATATAGTTTTCTCATCTAGTTGGGATATATATATATAAAAATTAAAATGACAATTATACATAAAGCACTTTTGTCAAGCGAGCTAAAATAACTAATTACTTAACAAACACAACGTAAATAAGGGTAAAGTGTAGTAATGATCATGATGATAATGATGATGAATATGATTTGCTTTTAATAAATAATATTATTAATATCCTAGACCTCCATCGAGTATAACACAAAACTAAGTAGGTAGTCAAGATAAAAAAAAACCCGAGTTGAGTCTAATACTCAACTCGGACATTCAAAGCATATCACCTAAAAAGTTTTGCGCACGTTAAACTTTTAGCAAAACTCTCGAAATCGAATTTGGTTAATGTAAAGGAAAAATAGGATTTGAAACTTTCCGGAAACTATTCGTCCAGATGTCGAGCTTTATTGAATGAATGAGTTTTGTTCATTTTTTTTTTCATAAGTTGCATAAATGGGTTGTCTTTTTTCATGTTTTTAATTCAACAACTTGAAGAACCGAAAACCACAAGAGGAAAAAGTTTTTGCGTGGTAGCCTCGTACCAGAAAGCGAAGAGTTGGACAGCCTACTCCCACAAACTGGACATGAAAAAAGTCGATGGATTCAAGTGTGTGGTGCTCACGTGTTAGGTTGATGCTCACGGTCTGAAAGGTAAATAAGCAAAAAAAAGCCAACTAGCTAACAGCACAAAAATAAAGTCAAAATGTGGTATCAAACTTTTTAGAATTTTAAAAGTAAAAACAGTCTGGTAGATATTGAAGCATTGCACTCTCGACAGCTCGCTGTGGAGAGGGTTATGCTTGAGGTTTCTTTGTGTGATAAACTCAAAAATGAGGATATTCGCAGTACAACCATTGTGACCGACAAAGCCCAACGGATTAGTAAGTTGAAGTGGTAATGGGCCGGCCATGTACCTCGAGGAACCGAACCCAATAAGAAATTAAGGTTTTTGAGTGGCAGCCTCGTACCGGTAGGCGAAGTTTACGGTGACCCCACACTATATGGAGTGACGACCTGGACGAGACATGCAGGAATTCGATGGATGCAGGTGGGTCAAGACCGTGCTTTGTGGCATTCCTTGGGGAAGGCCTATGTTCAGCAGTGGACTTGTGAAGGGCTGCAATAATAATAATAATTGTTTATTTAATTATTAATCCAGTACAAACAAGAGTTACAACTTACAGTCTATAACTTTATTGGCTAAAATAATATAAAATGGACTTGTTTGGTCATCTCAAGTCAAACTAGGAAATTTATCCTGTATTTTGGCTACAGCGCCCCTCCACTCCAATAGACTTTACAATAGATAGCCATAAAAAGTATTTTATTACTACAAACATTAAAATAAAGAAATAAACATACAAACAAAAAAAAGCGTTTGCGTAGGTTCGTGCGTGGGTGCATGCGTGCATGCATGTGTGCGTGCGTGCGTGCGTTTGTGCGTCCGTGCGTGCGTGAGTATATGTTTATAGGATACAGCGGTAACTAATTCCTCAGTTTTGTCATAGTCAAGTGTAAGTAAATATCTTGTTAATTCTATTGTACATTTATATTTATTAAGGTTAACAATGGCAAGGTCTCCACTAATTTTAATATAAACAAAGCTTCCTAGAAAGCTATAACATCGTTTAGAAAAGGCGGTTCGGGAACTACGGATTCGTTTACACACAATACATTTTCTACGTTTTGTAATAATTGTGATGATGATATAACTTTACGCAACATATATTTATTACGCAATATATATTTATTAACACTACAGTGCACGCGCCCCTTTTTTTACATGGATGCTCGCATGCTCTACTCTGGTAGAAAACAATATTGTAAATATTTAAAAAGCGAGTGGTTTTAAAATGATAAATCTGCATAATATTGGTTCTTTATTTATAATTACACACAGTTATTGCAAAAAATCTGAGTTTTAATAGAATATACTTAACTTAGGAACAATTTAAGAGATCAACAAAATAATCAATATTTTTCGCATGTTTGAGATCAGCTCATAAAAAAAAAAAACTTCTAATAATAGGTGACTGTCTTATTGGTCACCAACCTCGCATTCGATACAGACCACAACTTGGTGATGAGGACAAATCCACCTGACACATCGTTTACACCACTTTTTCGTGGACCGATTTCGGGCTCGAGAACACAGGCAACATTAGCCTACTCTTCCCATTCTTTGAGGTTCATTGCGAGGCTCCTCATCTGTATGCCCCAGAAGCCATTTTGTTTAATTTTTAATTCTCTGGGGAGGTTTTCAAATGTCAATCTTCTTACCATGAGGGGTTTTACCAGCTCGTACGAAAGATCGTAGAGGAAATTGCGTCTCACAATCTTTTCCTGGCCTTTATTTAGTTGATGGATAATCAAGGCATTTATTCCAGCTATATTCAAATAATTGAAAAAAAGTGTTAGCGGCCATCGTCGGGAGTTTCGCAAAACGCTGTACTGTTTACACATTTTGTCGAGAATATCCACGCCACACTTAGTACGGTTATAACAAGTGATTATTTCCGGTTTACGGTCATCATTGGTTTCTGGGTCTATAGCATCGTCGTAGTGCATTGTAGAAAGTAATGCGACAGATTTGTTTTGCTTAGGCACATATGAGACCAATGTGCAGTTTGGCTTAAACCCAAAAACACTGCTCTTTGAGGCCCTGTTCCTCGATTTTTTGAACTCATTGGGTAACTCCGGCCTGTTAGCTTTCAGTGTGCCCACGACTGTAATCCTTTTTTTTAGTAACTCCAAGCTTGTAGGCAGACTCGTAAAATAGTTGTCCATAGTCACGTTGCACCCCAGATTGAAAAGTGGCTCGAGAACACGGAGAACAACATCGTTTACTTTGTTGGATTGATGAAACGGCCCTTCTGGCTGAGCCCCGGCGTAAACCTCGAAGTTGTACACATAAGGGTACTTTGTGTCAACCACCATGTATATTTTTATACCGAATTTGTCTGGTTTGTTTGGGATATACATGATAAATCCACATCGTCCCCTAAATCCCACTAGTTGTTCATCCAATGTAAGATAATCGCTGGGGGTAAAATTATCGAGGCAGTTCTTTACCATCTTTTGTGTAATTGCTCGAATGGGTGCCAATTTATCAAGGCAACGTCGTTCTTCTCTGTCATTTACATCATCAAATTGAAGGGCACGTAAAAGAAACCTGAATCGGTTTATAGACATAGTGCAGTATACGAGCTGCAGCCCTGTACCTTTGGAATTGTCCCAGAAGTCATTGAGATTACGACGACCTGAATGCGAGACTCCTATGCCTAGTAACAATCCAATTAGCGCTTTCATTTCAACCAAATCAGTTCTCTTTGCATTTCTCTCTCTGGTAACGGTTCTGTATTTTATCGATGTAAATATTCGTGCAAGTAACAAGGATATCGAAAATACTCGCATCAAAAAATAGATCGAAACAAGATAATGGCGTTTCAGCGTTTCTTGCAGCACCCTTTGGACCTGGAGATCTAAACCGGATGTTTTGAGATCTTACCCGTGTTGCAGCAGTACATGTTTTACTCCACCGTGTTCCATTTCTAGATACATAAACATCGTCTCGTGTATTGTTCTGAGCGAGTTCAGAAAGAGGCATGTCATCTTCAGACGATGACGCATGGTTTTCGTTAACGGCTTCCTGTGCCATGTCTTCCTGTTCCATTGGTTGTACTCCTTCTTCCCCATCATCAGATTCACTTTGAATCACTTCTTCATCATCTTGTTCTTCATGCAACCACCGGATCAAGCGAGATTCTAAGTGTGGATCCATTTATTTCGCTGAAACAAAGTAATAATAATTATTAAATACACACTAACATGCTGAACTGCAAACAGTATAGTTATTGTTCCATTGTCAAAAAATAAACCTTCAAATTTAATACATTGTAAAGTAGAAAAGTCACAAAATAATAAATTTACTTACATTCAGTTTTATGAAACAGTAACTTCGTCTTAAGTAATGTCTATACATCTTAATTTTAACAAAGCGATTAATCGAAGGCATACAGTAAAATTGGATATAAGTTATAATACATTTAGGAAATTCGAGAAATTATATCACCTCAACATTTGTAAAAATTTAAGACAGGTTATAAACGATATAATACAAAGTTATACATCAGAGATGTATATTAATTTAGCGAGAAAAATTATTTATGGTACCGTAAGAAGTGAGGCACTATATTCAATTTAAAAATTTTTAATTGTTTTAAATAATCATCATATAAAGCCTCTAAGGCTCCACGGTTGAAAATGCGTATTAACCGTTGCAGAGAGTTATGCTCTTGTTCTTGGTAGGCCCGTTGACAATCGAATTACCTATGACGCTGTACCTCGTCATAGGTCTAGGTATACACGTTGGCGTAAACAAGATGGTATTCTGCCATCAATCGGAAATCATAAGATTCTTCTACCACTTTCCATAGTCGCCTTTGTAATCACTAAAGGGATGGGGATTTGGATCTGACTCTCACCACACGTCGAATTGTTATAATTACTATATTGTAAGAAATCACTTCACTTCTGATGTTAGAAATTATTATCAAAATTATTTAAATAAAAGAACAATACTCGGTAAAAAACCCTTTTTTATCATGGGGAAATTCATATGCATACCTGTCTCTCGCGGGGGCAAGGATGAGTTATGTCGGACTCGCACCGACTAAAATCCCATGGTGTTCCACTTTCGCCACATATTGTCAGGGCCAAGGGAACGCTTTCGCACACATCCACTGTCCCACCAGCGCCGGCCGCCCCATACCAGACCCTCCTCGGCGAGGACTTCTCCTCCCCCTTCTTCGTCAGGTAAGACGAACCAAGAACACAAGGCACGCCCTGATCCACGGCTTCCAACTTCAACTACGAAATGGACTCCCCCGACTCCAATACTCGAAGGCCATGGATGATAGGGTGCAATCACCGCGTAGGTAAGAGACGTCGCACTTGGCAATGTCTCTACGTTAGCACAACGTATCATCTAAGTAAGGCATAGGCACTAATACTCTCTCTTCTACTTACTTCTGTGGAACCTCGCGTACGATGCGGTTATGCGAGTCGATCTTCCCGCTGGCGTAAATATCGTGTGCTATGCCAACGACACCTTGGTGATCGCCAGCTGGATAACTTTCGAGAGGGCCAAGGAGCTTGCCGAACTTTGGGTGGATGTCGTCGTCGCCAAAATCCACGAGTTGGGAAATAGCGCCTCAAAAGACGAAGGCCCTATGGTTCCATAAATTACCACGGGGCAGGGAACCACCCGACTCTTGCGTCCGCGTGGGTGGGTCCGAAGTCAGAGTGGGGAGGTACATGAAGTACCTTGGCCTCCACCTTGACAGTCGCTGGGGCTTCGAAGAAAATTTCGAGCGCCTAGTCCCCCGGATCGAAAGGGTGGCAGGTGCAATGCATAGACTGCTGCTCAATCTAGGGGGATCGACGGAGGAAGTACGTCGCCTCTATGCGGGAGTTATACGGTCTGTAGCTCTGTATGGAGCGCCTGTATGAACAAAAAGGTTGGCTGTAGAACTAAAATTTACAGTGTCCAGCGGAGGCTGGCCATACGGATTGTACGAGGATACCACACTATATCTTTAGAGGTGGCGACAATTCTGGCTCGCTTTCTACCACTAGATATACTGGCGGAGATAGACGCGAGCGTGTACGACCGAATCCGTGCCCTCCGCCAGAGCGCTGGTAGTGAGCCAGAAGAGGCGCTCGAATCAATTAAACGGCAGGAACGACAAAACGCCCTGGCGATATAGCGCACTCGACTCCAGGAGCTCTTTGAACACAAACGCGTCATTGGAGAAATCCTGGTCTTCGAAGCCTGGATGCAGCGACGAGCAGGAAGACTCACCTACAGACTTACACAGATAATTACCGGGCATGGGTGCTTCGGTGATTATTTGTGTAGGATCGGACGTGAGGCGACGGCGAACTGCTTCCACTGTGGTGGACGGGACCAGGACTCCGCTTCCCATATGCTCGCAGTATGCCCAGCGTGGGAACGGGAGCGGACAATTCTGGTGAACCGCATTGGACGGAACCTCTCCCTGCCAGCAGTCGTGGCGGCGATGCTGAGCGGGGATTCGGCGTGGAGGGCCGTGGCCACCTTCTGTGAATCTGTTATGATTCAGAAGGAGGCTTCTGAGCGGGATCGGGAGAGGGCGGATCCCGCGCGGAGACGATGTCGCCAAGGCGTTCGTCATGGCCCTCCTCTTGAAAACGGTGTTCCCCTACCAGAAACGGGGACTCCGGGGTTGCAGACGCTCGGGGCGGGGGCCTCGAACGTCTAGTAATGTAACCCCCGAGGAGGACGATGGCTCGGAAGTGGTCTCGAGACATCGTGATAGCACTGCGAGGGTGCTGGGGGCAGCAATTACTCTACCCGGGACGTGCTATAAGCGAAGCAAAGCGATAGAGAGGCCTCGGTTGCGTTCCGAACGGAGATCACGGGACCCCTCGTATACGCTGATGGTGACCACCGTGGGGTTTTAATAAATATGCATTATTAAAAACAACTCAAAAACTCCTGTTCTTCAGATTTTGAGATTTTGAGTTCTTTCAGATCTTTATCAAATTCATACGAAATCACATGATAAGTGCTCAAAAAAAATTTCAAAATAGGCTTCCCTAGAAAAAAGTAGAGTCTGAGGTAGTACACATATAAAGAAACACAGTCGAATTGAGAACCTCCTCATTTTTTGAAGTCGTTTAAAAATCACTGATTAAGTCATAGGCGCAATGTTAGCATAACTTAAGCTAGACGCGACAGAGGTACGACGTTAACAACACCTTTGAGAAAGAGGCACAACGTTAGCGTATCTAAATATTACTCTTTCAGAAAGGAAAGCATTGCGTTAGCTATTTCTGATACGTGTAACTACTCACCCTCAAAGTAAGCATGGGGCAAACACACCTAGTGTGGAGGCGCTAAAGTAACTGGCTTAACGTAACTTTCCCGTCTCGGCCCTTTCTGACCATCAAACTATAAACTCTAGTTTTCAAATCTTTACCCATTTTATTCAACAGCACACAATGAGCGAGCCCTCGAATGCATTTCATATAGGCTAAGCTTCTACAGAATTGAAAACATCGTTCAAATCAGATTTTAGTATACAACGCTTCCTATCGGAGCTTAACGCACGTCACTGATAACACAATCTTCTCTAAGGAACACTGTGCACACGGTATCCACTACACCGCACCAGCGCCAGCGAGCTGTCTCGACTTCAAAATTGTAGGCATAGGCTGGTGCCTATGCCTACAATTTTGAAGTTTGCATACCTCACAGTGGCTGTTGACACAGGCACAAAGTTAGCGTTAACTAGTACCTGAAACCTTTTTTATATTGGATTTTACTCATGGTAGTTTTAATGTAAAATTTGAAGTACACAACAATAAAAGCAAACGACATGGAAACAACTTCGTCAGATGCACAAGTGTGCACTTAAGTACATCCAAACTCAGGTCTCGCAAAATAGGTATCCAAAATAATTTAAGATTGAAACAGATCTAAAACGTTAACACGAATAAGTGTGAGAAGTGAGTATACAGTTCACCTGATGAAAAGTGGATACAGCAGGCCATAGACATCTACATCTATTCTGGATTAAGGATCAAAATACAGATGGGGCCTCTTTTCTAGTAAAAAAGGATTTCCGGTTCGATACATTCACCGTACTATTCACCATTGAAAGGGTTCAACAGACAGGGGTCAGTCGGTCATTGAAATCAACAAATAAAAAAAACACATTAATAAATTAACCTATAAACAAACTTTTGTGGAATTAACTCTCGACCGGGGAATCGGACCCTGAACTTTCGTTTGACAATTAAATTGAATCTATTTAATTTTAACGTAGATTACCTTATTATTCGGAATGCCTTAAAGTAAAATTAAAAGTAAAATATACTTCATTGTACACCAAGTAAAATTAAAAGTCAAATATACTTCATTGTACACCAAGGAACATATTACAGAATTTATATATTTAAAGGGACATTGGTACAACAGGCGGCCTTATCGCTAAAACAGCGATCTCTTCCAGGCAACCTTAGGGCAGAGGATACTATTTTACAAGATAGCGGAAGGGGTGTACAGAACATAATATAGAAAGATAAATAGAAGAACATAAGTGATTAAAGGTAAAAAAAAAGTGAATGATGATAGGTAGTAACTTAAGAGGAAAGGTAATAAAGTTTTAATTTATTTTTAAATATAGGAAAAGATTTATATTCGTTAATATGTAAGGGGAGAGAATTCCATAGTCGTATAGCGGTAAACGTAAAAGAATTAGAATAGAAGGAAGAGGAATGTCTAGGAGTACTTAAAAGGAGATTATTTTGAGATCGTAGAGGTAAAGAGTGTAAACTACTTAAATATATAAATCGATCATTCAATTAAGAGGAAGTGGTCGGATTGATCAGAATGCAGTAAAGAAGATGAAGAATGTGGGTATTCCTGCGAAGGCGAATCGGTAACCACTTGATCTTATGGCGGAATTCGGATATGTGGTCATACTTTTGTAACCCAAATATAAACCTTATGCAATAATTTTGAAGCCGCTCAAGTTTATTAAGTTGCTCGACTTTTAGGTCAAGATAACAAGTGTCCGTCTTATATAATTAAATGCCTTATATAATTAAATAGCAATAATTTAAAAACGCATTTTATTTATATTTTATGAAATTTAAAATGACAAACTATTTTTTAAGCGCGTCGCCAACGACCATAATGTAGCTGTTGGCTCTACCACGTAAAACAAGACTGAACAACAATCGAAGTCTAAATAACACTATCTATCCATCTATGTCCTCAAAAATGACAACGTACCTTACGAACCGAGGCTAGATGTAGGTTTCTAAGGACCACAGTACATCATGTGGACTGTGTGCTAATTTGTCACCCTCACTTGTATCAAAACAGTTAATAGTGACAGTAGTTTAATTACTGAATATGACATAAATAGCTTCTTTTAAAAAGTCTAAAAAATAGTCGCTATTTTCTAACAATATTTTTTTTATTTGTACACATAGGCGGGTAAAGTATTGCTTATTTATTTAATAATACTTTAAATACGCACATAATATGTATATATGCAATTTAAGGCTGCGTTTCCACCAGAGATGTGAGAGGATGCGTAACGAGATATGTGTTGTTTAAGAACCAATAGAATCACTTCATTTACCTAGCCTCACTCGGCGCAGCTCTGGTGGAAACGGCTCAGCGGAGCAAGGTTTTTGCATATACAAAACAAGGGAAGGATGTGTGCGAGGGATGTTTTGCGAGCGATGTGTTTTAGGGAAGGATCTAAGAAGGAGCGGGCAGTAGCGTGCGCTCCACTCCCACCTCACCCCGCTCGCATCTGAATCGAGCCCGCTATTCACCGCTTATTTGCGCACAGTTTCACAGCGTCGCTACAAATCCTCTTACCGCTCAGCGGCCTACCACATCTCTGGTGGAAACACTCACACCGTTCCACAACCTTGCTACGCATCCTCGCACTGCATACCACATCTCTGGTGGAAACGCAGCCTAATGCCTGAGACTTTTTTTTCAGCTTCCTTTCGGTTGATGCAGAGATAGAATGAAGAAGGTTTAAGAAAAAGGTGGAATAAGAAAACAAAACAAAATGCGTGAGAGTCGTGGAACACTCGGTTGGAGCGAAGTTCTTTGCATAGTATTTTTTAGTAGTTTTTGAACAGTGGTAGAGCCCGCGGCAGCTTTTGCTGTCACACGGATTGGCCAGCTTGAACCGGGGTGGTACCACGACTTTACAGAAAACCAGCGTGAAGTAGAGGTTTACCTCTGCGTTTCGCTTGGTGAGTGCAGGTGGCCGGAGGCCCATTTTACTAGAAATGAGGCATTCCATCTTAGTCGTCACGGGTGACTACGCATCTACATTTTGATTTGTAATAGAGGATATATGTAGATGTCTATGGGCCGCAGCAACCACTTACCATCAGGTGGACTGTGTGCTCGTTTGTCACCCTTTTCCTATAAAAACAATATTATTATTGATAAACGTAGATATTATATTATTGATTAACAAATACAAGTAAATGAATTTCTAGCGTCTATTAAAATGAAGCGCCATTTGAAATAAAATAATATTTCTTTCATGGCAAGATAAGAAAAAGTGCGAGGGAGATCGATATTATTCCATCTCACTTCCTTATTTCGCCGCCAAGGCCGTCTACACTATGACACAAGGGGTAGTGACGAATAATTCTTACACATTAAGTCGCCTAGCCCCCATCCGCCAAACCCGTACCGTCCGATAAAGAACTTCGTTCCAATAAAATAATTATGTCAATAAATATTAAAATTAACGTACGACGTTGGAATATTCAATACCACATATCGCCCCGTGGGTGTCGTAAGAGACTATGAGGACACCAGATACATATTAATAGACACATGACTAGATTTTCAAAAGTTGACAATAAATCGAATGCAGTGGTTCAGAGGATCATAATTATTTGCATTTATTTGCATAAACGCAGGAGCATGCCAGCCTTTGAGAAATGAGTATTCTTTTCTTGAAGGTTGTACTCTTGTCAAAAATTTTTAATACAAAAATTAGTGTATATTATATATTTATATATAATACGTATATTTATACTGTTATATGCTACTACTACGATTTTTATTGCTACTCATTTTACCGCTTTTTCGCGTCTTTGGAATATCTTACCCAATGACATATTAACTCCATTATGTATGTATTAATGACTTATTCTCCTGATAAAAGTTGGTTTGTGAGCGAATATTAAAGACTCATCAGGGTATAAGATTACTGGTCTTAATGGAATTAGTCTTGTATACAAAATAAGGAATATTTTTTACACATTTAAGGCCGGAAACGCACCTGCAACTCCTCTGGTGTTTCGTGTGATTTGAGTAGCATGCTCCTTGACCCCTTCTTATATTATATATTATATAACTGAAAATGTATTATATATTTTATATAACTGATAATTTTCACAGAAAAAGACGTAGCATCAGCTTTTTATATCTACAAACCACATCACATCGTGTTTTGCAAATGACTATTTTGTCTAGATTGGAAATTTGACAGCTTCTCGTACTTTTTAGTCTAAATAATGTCTGTATTTTTTATATTATATTACTTTTAAAAAGGGTGACTTTAGGATAACCTAGCCTTAAATGTGTTATAATATTTTCTACAAAAATTTATAATATACTGTTACCCTCAACCTATTCTAACACAAACGAAAGTCAGGAATTCCCTAATAAATTTCAAAGACCCGTTTGAAACGTTTTACATCATCAATGAACACTGCTCTCTTCCATTCAGGCCTTTAACAAGTTTACTTATAAAATTTAATGCTCGTATTAAAACAGGCGGCTGTTTTAACATATTTTATTTTATTAGCGACGCAGTAAAAGGTACATTTCAGAAAGAGTTAACCTTATACCCTTTCCCTAAGGTACTGGTGGCAACAAGAATAAGCTTAAAATTATCAGGGCGTCGCAAAATGCACGCTCATCTATACCATATAAATGAAATTGAAGTGTCTGTCTGTCGTATCGAAATGACTGATATTTATTAAACTTTTATTAAGACACATCTTTTAACTTTTTTGTCTGTCTGTGTAGATTGTAATAAAGTGTTACGAACAGAACATAGAGACCAATGCCAGGAGTCTACATTTTATCCGAAAAATTTGGAGATTTTTTTTTTAAATCGAACAATTGATAAAATGAAAGAATAAAATAGAATATTTTTAATCAATATAGATTACATGTATGTTATTCTTATTGAAAGTAATTTTTTACTTTACCACTGGTTTAGAAAAAAAAACCTCTGTTCTAGGAAAAATCATCAAGAAACCCCACAGGACATTTTTAAGAGTAAATTTTACATGAAAGGTTGTATAAACTATTTACAAAATTTATTTTCGAAACAGCTTGGGAGCGATCACCTCATTCCCAGGGGTTATTATCAACGATGTGTTCATTTATATTATAATAACCCTCTAGGGGCTTACGTTGCAATATTATAATACTGTGTAACGGTTCGACGCCGGGCCGACAATTAGCCCCTCGCCTCGGACCGAATAGGTAGTAGGAACTGAGTGGAAGTAAATGCAGTATTATATTCAAATACCAGGGTGATCCAAAAGTAATGATATTCGGTTACTTCAGGTCCGCATAAAAATCCAAAAAAAAAATTTTTTTGCTTGCTTATATACTCACTACGTCAGCCTAAAAAAATCATATAAATAGATCACGATTTCCGGGAGATACACTTTCCATTCCGCCTGTTGCACCGCCCCCGAGCGGTTGTGTACAGGTAGTTCGCGTGCCTAGCGTCCCAACGCTAGTGCCCCCCGCTCCGCGCCTCGCGCTTTTCAGATAGTGAGCGCCTAGCGCTGAAGTCCGGTAAGTGTTTTCCTGCTAACTTTCAGTTCTCACCCCCCCGCCCTCGGTCGGGGAGGTTGGCTGACCGCTTGTTTATATTTTAGAACACTAGATACTAGTGTATAAGTTTATTAGTATATTTTATTACATATCTGTTTATTATATTCCGTGTATCTGTTTCTTGTAAAACGTTACTTGCTCTTTTCAGAGCAAGTCCCTGTTCTTTTGAGAACAGGGGTCTGTTTCTTGGATTAAGAGCGTCCCGTTCTTTTCAGAACGGTGATCCCTGATCCCCCACGCCATAAGATAGTTCTAATTTTTAGTTTATTTTTAGTTTTGTTGTAGAATCGGTTAAAATGTCCTCGCAGAATTTTAAAGGTTACGTGCGCGATGCATACCATAGGTTCCAAAATGACCCGCAAGCTCTTACAGCAGCCATCTCAGCCCTTCTGGCTCCTCCCGCCGTTCAGGCACCGCCGCCCGTAATTGCGGACTACCTCGCGTCTCGAAACTCTTTCGCGCCGCTAGAAATCGACATGGAGTGCTCTCACTCCGACACCGCGTCGTCAATATCTGCCTCCCGGAAGAGGCCTGCTAAAAAGTCTAGCACCAGGACATCGGAGTCCTCTGACTCCGATGATACCGGTGACTCTAACAACTCTAACACGTCTTACACCACGGTGTCGTCAAAGCGCTCGAAGCGCGCCGCGAAAAACCGTTCGCCCCCCGCCGAAGCGGCCCGTGCCGCTCCCCCCACCCCCGCAGCCCCCGCCGCTGCCGCGTCTACCTCCGCAGCCCCCGCCGCTGCCTCGACCCCCTTAGATATTGCAGCGCCGTCGAAGCCGGCTTCACGTTGCGCTCCGCAACTCGCGAAAAAACCAGTTCCGCCCCCTGTCTTTTTGAGAGACAAGGCCGAGTTCACTAGACTGAGCAAGGTATGCTACGACTCTGGAATTAAATATGACATAGCTACGAACATGGGCGTAGCGATAAAAATAGTTCCCCAATCTATTGACGATTTTCGCCGACTCACTAGGCTTTTTACTAACGAACGAGTATCGTACCATACATACGCTCTTCCGGAAGAGCGTAAAGTCAAGGCCGTCATCCGAGGCGTCCCGTTCGAACTCTCCAACGAGGAGATTCTTGATGACCTTAAGTCACAAGGATTCCCCGTCGAAGCTGTTCATAAAATGCACAGTAGGACCGGGTTGAGATACCCGATAGTCTTAGCTATCCTTACCAACGTTCCGGAGGCGCAAACCATCTTCCGGCAAGTACGCACGGTGTGCGGCTTGTCGGGAGTTAGGGTTGAGTCACCGCATAGGCGCGGTTTCCCGGCGCAGTGCCACCGCTGCCAACTATATGGTCACGCGGCGGCCAATTGCTCCGCCCCACCC
Organism: Parnassius mnemosyne; assembly: GCA_963668995.1. Classification (NCBI taxonomy): domain Eukaryota; kingdom Metazoa; phylum Arthropoda; class Insecta; order Lepidoptera; family Papilionidae; genus Parnassius; species Parnassius mnemosyne. The sequence continues at coordinate 45,493,983 of CAVLGL010000046.1, read as the reverse complement.
AGGTGCGTTAAGTGCCTAGATCCACACATCACCAAAGAGTGTCCCCGGCCTAAAGATGCCGTATCCCCGCCCGCGTGCGTCCTGTGTCAACAGACAGGCCACCCGGCAAGCTACAGAGGATGCCCGTGCGCTCCTCGTCCTCGTATAACTAGACAGGTCCCACCGCCGGTAAATGACCGTTCATTCCCGGCGTTATATGTTAGGAGGCCCCGTCAGGGCGTATCTCAGCCGTCTCAGGGCGTTGCAAGACCCCCTCAGGGACCGAGACCACCAAAAGCACCTATTAGGCCACCTCCGGGCTTCTCAAAGCCTACACAGGCTCCAGTTTTTCCCTGGGGCCCCAAAAAGGTCGAAACACCGCAGGCAACCTCTGCTCCGCAGCAGAAACAGCCTACAATCGCCGATGACATTAACACGGTTTACGCCGCGATAAGAAACATTGACGTTAATGAAATTGCTATATTAGCAAACAAGTTGCGCGCCGCGCGGTCCCCTCAGGACCGTCTTCTGGCTCTCGTAGAGCACAGTAACCTATTGCGTTCGTTGTAAGTTAAGTTAACTTAATTAACTTAGCTTACAATGACAGAGCCTTCCGCTCTGCCTAAAAGTCACGGTCGTATCAAGCCCAAAGGGCTATCGCTTATTTCATTTAACATTCGCGGATTGCGAAATAACCTCCCAGAGCTTAAGCTATTCCTTAAAGATCGCGAAGCTGATTTTCTCCTCTTACAGGAAACCAACCTTAAAAATAAAGACACTAAAGGCTTATCCATTAAAAATTATTCTCTTCTTCGTAATGATAGGCACGACCGCCGAGGCGGTGGCACGGCCATTTATTACAAGAAGACACTACATTGCTCTCTTATTGATACTCCGCAGCTTATCAATATGGAAGCTACGTTATGCAGGTTATCTATGACGGGACATCAGTCTTTAGTCATAGCCTCCTGTTACATTCCCCCAAAAAACCTCCCCCTCAAAGATGATTTTGAGGCAATCTTATCTCTTAGTAATTCAGTCATTATGTTTGGAGATTTTAACTCTAAACATACTGAATGGACATGCCGTACGATTAATACTAATGGTAGGATACTGCGTGATATAACGCAGTCTCTTGACTTAACCGTTTTCAGCCCGCTCGGTGCAACGCACTATCCCGATGCTACCGATTTAAACCCAGATGTACTAGATTTTGCGTTACTCAAAGGAGTTTCACTCAACCTCAGGTCTATTGAGACACTAGACGATATAGGATCCGATCACCGACCGGTCTCCCTTATTCTTGGCCATCAGCCTCCCCCTATTATAACTACGAAAACCTTTACTAACTGGAAAGGTTTCAAGGACTCCCTAGCAAAAGCTATGGACTCGCAGGACTCCCCTAATTACCTATCGTCGGATTTAGACTTAGACAGTCCCGTAAAAATCGACACCGCGGTCGAATCACTTTCAACCCTAATTAAATCCTCCCTTAAGGAGAACGAAAGGGTCGTCCCGGTTGCTAATACTAATGGGCTTCCCCTATATATTAGCAACATATTAAAAGCTAAAAAAGCTGCTTTCCGGAGAGCAGCTAAATATCCCACCCCCGAATATAGACATACGGCGAATCGTCTTCAACGAAAACTCCGTTCGCACCTTTATGAATTTCGAGAGCTCCAAAGGAGTGAACTCATGGAGAATATATCTCCCTCACATACAGCGTACTATCAGATGGCTAGAGCCCTCCGTATAGACGCTACAACTCACACTCCCCCTCTCTCCCGACCCGACGGTACGGTTGCCTTCGAGGACGACGAGAAGGCTGAGTGCTTTGCAGACAGCATTGCCGCACAATGCTCTCCTAGCTCTCAACCTGTCGACCCCTCACATATTCAGGAAGTGGAGGATGAGGTCCGCCGCCGGAACTCACCCCCCACAACCTCTGACCCTATCACTGTGTCCAATGATGAGATCTCGTCCCTCATCAAAGGACTTAAGCCCAAAAAATCTCCGGGCGCGGATGGCATATCCAACCAAGCCCTTAAATACTTTCCAGAGCAGGTGTTAACCCTCTTAGCTATTATCTTTAACGCCTGTTTTAATCTTAGTTACTTTCCCACTTCTTGGAAAGAGGCAATTGTCATTGGTATTCCCAAGCCAGGCAAGCCTCTTAACCTCCCCTCCAGTCATCGTCCCATTAGCCTCCTAAAGGCCATGGGCAAACTCTTTGAAAGAGTCATTCAAAATCGAATGAGGCGCCATCTGTTTCCCACAGACGGTGACCCCATTGTCATCCCACACCAATTTGGTTTCCGCGCAAAACACTCGTGTCCACAACAGGTACACCGCATTGTGGAATATATCCTCAGCGGTTTTTATCCACGTCGACTAAAGACAATCGCGGTCTTTTTCGACATTGCCAAAGCCTTCGACCGAGTCTGGCATGAAGGCCTTATTTTCAAATTATATAGGATAGGACTCTCCGATCGTCTAGTACGTCTCGTAGCCTCTTATTTACAACATCGTACCTTTCGTTTTAGACACGAAGGCACGTTATCCTCTCAGCGCCCCATTAAAGCTGGTGTTCCTCAAGGATCAGTACTAGCTCCCCTCCTGTACATCTTGTACACCAACGACATTCCTATCCCGTCGAATGGTGTACAGCTCTCACTCTTCGCAGATGACACTGCACTATACTTCAAAAGTCCTAGAATATCTTCAGCAAGGAACAAGATCCAAAAGTCAGTCGATGACCTAGGAGACTGGTTCCAAAAATGGCGTATCGATGTGAACCCGGAGAAGAGCTCCGCAGTTCAATTCGATATTAAAAGACGCCGTAATAAAAACAAGAAAAATACTCCACCTATACGAATGCTAGGGACCCCTGTCCCATGGCACATGTCAGCAAAATATTTAGGCGTCACCCTTGACTATAGGCTTACTTTTGAGTCTCATGTCAAAAGAGTAACGCGTCTAGCACGTTTCTATTTAGTTCGGCTTAACAGTATGTTAGGCAGACATAGCAAAATGTCATTACGAAATAAGCGAACCCTCTATAAGGTTTGTATACGACCGGTTATGACTTACTCGGCTCCTATTTTTGCACACGCTAACGATAAAATTATTAACGAACTCCAAGTAGTTCAAAACCTCTTCTGTCGTCGAGCTACGAACGCACCTTGCTACGTCCGTAATGCCGACCTTCACCGGGATTTAGAAATCCCAACAATCCAGCAATGTCTTAAAAAATTCTCTGAAAACTTCTTTAAAGTATCAGAGTCGCATACTAACACACTTATTCGTGAGGCAGTTACTTATACCGCCCCACTCCCTTCTCGCTATAGCGTCCGCAGGCCGAGAAACACTCTCTCGGACCCGCCAAATAAGTTGTCAAACGACCTGAACTGCCTCCTGGCGGCTCAGGCCAATCCTAATTAAATTAAAAATTAGTTAAAATTAATAATATGCCTTCGTAGGCAGTCCCTAAACGGCACTTAGCCGTCTGCGCCCTCTTTTCCCAAAAGAGGGTCGCTTTAGATACGGCATATGCAGCTTTAATAGAGCTAGTTGCCAGTCCCCAAAGGCGGTTTTTAGTGGGTATCACTTAGGTCCCCCGGTAGGCAGTGAGTCCCACATAACCAGGACAGACCGGCTGTCGTGGTATGCATAATGCATTTTCCGCCTCCCTCAGTGGTAGCCCTTTTCCAATTGCTTCGGGCGCAAAAAAAAAAAAAAGGGAGATACATTCATTTGAATACGAACTGTCAAAGAGAAAACATCAACACGGAGAAAAACGAAATTAGAGCTGTCATCAAGTACCTCTGTTTGAAAAAAATGTCTTCAAAAAACATACACAGTGACTTAATGGAAACATTGGGGGACTCTGCTCCTCCATATTCTACAGTTGCAAGCTGGGCTAAGGAGTTTAAACTGGGCAGAACATCCACTGAAGATGAACATCGCGAAGGACGCCCATCCACGTCCCTCACTGAAGACAACGTGAAAAAAGTCGAAGATGTTGTGTTGGCAGATCGAAGAGTGACCATCAGGCATGTAGCTGAGGTCACAGGGATCTCATATGGCAGCGTTCATAGAATCCTTGCGAACGAGTTGCATATGAAAAAGGTCTCTGCGCGTTGGGTACCCAGAATGTTAACCGACGAGCAAAAGAAAAATCGAGTTGACATTTCGAGGGTCGATCTCGAAAAGTTCCAAGCAGATCAAGAAATTTTTTTTGTTCTGTTTTGTGACTATGGACGAGACCTGGATCCACCATTTTGATTCTGAAACGAAACAACAATCGATGACTTGGAAGCGAGCCTCCTCACCGACTCCAAAGAAATTCAAAGTTTCAAGTTCGGCGGGAAAGGTTATGGCATCTGTTTTTTGGGACGCTCAAGGCATAATTATGGTGGAATATTTGGAAAAGGGAGCCACTATTACGGGCTCTTACAACGCAGACCAAATAAGACGATTACGGGAGGCCATTAAGGAAAAAAGACGCGGCAAACTGCGAGCTGGAGTGCTGTTTCACCAAGACAATGCACCGGTTCACAAAGCCGCAGTTGCAATGGCTGCCATTCAAGAAACGGGATTCAAACTGCTCGAACACCCTCTTTATTCGCCAGATCCAGTTCCTAGTAATTTTTACCTCTTTCCTCGGCTCAAGGAACGCCTCCGAGGTAAGAAATTCGAAGACGATAGCGAAGTAACGGCCGCTGTTGAAGCGTTTTGGGAGGGTCAAGACAAAGAATTTTTTTCAAAGGGAATCCTGAAACTCACAACCCTTTTTATACAGTTTTTGTTTAATAAAATTAAAATTTTTATACGTGGTAGAGCCATACTGCAACTATATTAATAGTATAGTTGTAGCACGAATGGGTTGGCTCGACCGGGGAAGGACCACGCTCTCACAGAATACCAGCGTAAAGTAGCAGCTTAATGCTGCTGTGTTTCGTATGGTGAGTGTAGAGAACCGGAGACCCTTTTTACTGGAAAAAAGGCATTCTATCTTAGTCCTCATGGCTGATAACGCATCTGAATTTTAATTCGCAAACGAAAATAGATGTAGATGTCTATAGGCCACAGGAACCACTTACCATCAGGTGGACTGTGTGCTCGTTTGTCACCCTTATTCTATAAAAAAAAGAAAAAATAATAATAAAATATTTCAACTTTCTGGGACTTTGTTTTAATAGCGTATACTTACATTGTCCCAAAAATGAATTACTGACTCTGTGGAGTCGAGAAATACCAAATCACTAGCTTGTGTTTGTTCCTAGTGTTTAAATGGTGTAGATATATCACCTTTTCAAAAATTCTCTAAGAGACTCTCCCGGTTTTAGGTTGTAAATAGCGCTAAAGTTCCTCTTCTGCAAAATAAAAAAAGCTTCTAAATCAGCCGCATTTCCCCACAGTAAAATCCCATTAGACATTATGCTATAGTATTATGTATAGTTACTTAAACTGAAATAAACTCGGTCTCGACACTAGTGAGGCCTGTAATCTTTTCTACAATATAAGCTCTAGAACTTAGCCTGGTTACTAGTTTGTATATATGGGGGCTACACTAAAGCTGTGCGTCGAGAGTAATGCGAAGAGAAACAGTGGATTTAACAGGGCTCAGTTCTTCCCAAATTAAAAACACAATTTGTAAATGTAATGCAATTAGTTTTATTTCCATTTAAATGTATTATCAACGTTAAACTAATGCACTTATTTTGATATAGCGTTATTCGTAACATTTAAATAATTACAGAAAGTATCATCAGCAAACAATACTATAATATAACGATCTCCACGATCTCTATAAGAAAATGTAAGTCATTAATATACACTATAAATAGGAAAGTGCCGAGAATTGAGCCTTGCGGTACACCAATTAGTACAGGTGACTCGGACGAACTTTTACCATTGATAATATCTTTGTGCGTTCTAGTACTTAAATTTTAAATAATAAGTTTAAGCGCTATGTAGTTGACATGATAGTATTGTAGCTTCCTCGCTTAATCGCTCATAGTGAACTGGTTTTGGAAAGCTCAAAAAATATACCCAAAGCATTCTCTGAATTCTCCAATGCACAAAAAATATGTTTAGTAGGCTCAGCTTTGGCCTCAGTTGTCGAGCGACCCCTTGTTAAAATAATTTTATGAAACAATTTACTAATATTTAAAAAAAAACTTAACATCCGATTCAAAACCATTTTCAAACATTTTACTTAACGTTTGTAGTACATAAATTGATTTATGATATCCAGGGTAGGTCTAAGTTATTATCAGATTTAAATAAAGGTATGACTTTACAATGTTTCATTAAATCAGGAAACACACCAGATTTGATGCTTGTTTTAGAAATAGTGGCTAGATAAGGTGCTATTATATCTATTATAGATACAAAAACTTCAATGGAAATAACGCACAAATCTGCCGTTCTCCTAATGTCAATAGTTTTAAAATATTTAACGATACCTTTTCAAAATCATCTATGGAATTTAAAGGTATTTAGACAAGCATTTACATTTTGTTTGAGCCATGATTTGGTGACTGCACGAGTATAATTTAATTATTTTGTTGTCAAAAAAGGAACATCAGTAAAATGTTTATCAAAACAATAGCAACTTCTTAATCAGATTGAGTTAAATTATTGTTAATATTCAATTGAAAATCGAAGCTACGTGGTTTGACCACATTAGTAAAGAATACGTACCGTACAAAGGCAAAGCTTTGTAGACCAGCTCTATGGTAGGTACACTACTACAAGCTTGAGGTGCGTGTGAGCACTGGCGCCTCGTCAGGAATAGAGAAAAACTCCTTTAAACTGGCTCGGCCAGTGCTCTAACTCAGGATGTAAAAATAATAAGCGTCAAACTTTATTTTTTAAAGAATAATTCGTATAAAATGAAATATAAAAGGGTAAATATGGTTTATTAATACGTACGTAGATTTAAATCTTATCGAGGTTGCCGCAACAGATACCGCTGATTTTGTATTATAAAATTAATATCTTTTTGATTTATTAAATTCGAATACACTGCGGTCTCCAAAAAAAAAAATATAAAATAGCTTTTCAATGCGATATCAAATTGAGTTTTTAGAAGAAATGCTAAAAATTTTCATCAACTTAAAATTAATAAGAATTGATAGGCAGAAAACCTGATGAATTTCATTCATGGATTTCAAGTGTCTATTAAATCTTTAATAACACTTCATGAAGAATTAAAATCAGCATACGCTAAATTAAGGCTTTAACTAGCCTGAATGACCTTGACGAAACGGCGATCGCAGAGATTTTAGCCGATGTCAAAACCGTCTAGCAACTACGTTCTGTATTACTTATAAAAGTGCAAAGATTAATAGACTGCAGAGATGACAATTATATAAGTGACATACTGCCTGTTATGCTTGCGCATCACTGAGAATTATGTCGCGGTTACGCATCTTCAATTACATTGCACGGTGTCATTGCATTGACATCACGAGCTATCAAGTGTTCAAGTTTCAAGTACGTAAGAATATTTATTATATATGTTAAATCGTATTTATTTGTGTCGTATTAAAATATGTCGTCAAAGCGTTCGCTGTAAATTTTCCCGGGTTTGATCCCCGACAGCACGAATGAAATTTGTAATTGCAATTTTCGTCAACACGCATTGGGGAAGCACGGCGGGCATTTCCTTGCCCTAAAACCCTCTCAGAAATAAAAAAGAGTCCTGTGCCCAGTAGAGGGACTTGTATAGCCTATTACTTATATATAGTACCTTATGCTGACAAAAATATCATGTGGAGGCGACGAAAACGTAAAACATCTTTGTACCTAGATAAAACGTTCGAAAGATTGTCAGTCATGTCATACGCCACATTTTCTATAGAGCGTAGAACATTGCAGATAGGGCAAAATAAAAAATAATCCAATATATTATGGGAACTATTTATTAATAATGTATACATTTATAGGTGTTTATAATAAAAATATTGAACAAGCTGCAAGGTTCAACTAATAATGGTTTTTGTAAACACAATCGTAAAATTCCTGTTTTAATTTTTACCAATGGTTAATTGATGAAACGTAGTCAAGATCACTTAATATAAAATATATTTAATTAAAATTGACACGTGACCTATTTGGCCTTCTACTTACAACTCGGCGGAAATTTGAAAAGAAGATTTTGTCTTTTCGCACAAGTATTGTTTACAACTGGCGTGGTTTCGAAAAGCGTGATTAAGTGTAAGCGGTATATAATCAATTAAATACTGAACTTTATTGAAATTTATTTTTTTATTTATTTTTGTTGTATCTTCTTAAAAACTGACGCCATCTCACTATTTTATTATTTGTTTTTTTTTTTGTACGCATAAGGATAAATTAGACTAAGTTAGATTAACTTGGATAAGTTTATATTTTTTTTTAATTTTATCACAAAATTTCTGCAATAAATTATTACCTTTTCTACAGTGATTCTCTCCTCTTAGTTTCGGCGTGACTGTAGGATGTTATAGGAGTCACCGTCAGTTACTAAGCGGCCATAAATCATTATACGTATGTATAGACATACATATATACATTTTTTGATTTTAATATTTATGTTTTTTGAATTTTGATTGATATTTTGAAGCCTGGTAAAATTACTTTTTTCCATACCAATAGATGGGCCTGAGTATAGTGCCAGTTATGCTCTTTGGCTGAAGTTATTTTTTATTTTATGCTCAATTGCAGACAAAACAATATTGATTGCGCATTTCTAAAACAAAATTTTACCTATTCTTCTTCTAATAATAACTCCTGCACCTAACACGGCAGAATAGTTATTATTATCCATAAGACTATTTGGGAAAACAGTTTTTGTTAACAGTTATGAGTGTAACATTTTATCAGCTGCTTTGTTTATAGTGCCTTGAGCAACACTTTGCCGGTTTCTGTACAGAAAATGATGCTGGCTTTGCAAATACGGATGGCCGCTACCATTGAATATAATTCCCGCTATGTTACACTTATTTACATAGAAACTTTAATTATCATTTGCATAAAATTCTAAATAGCACTTTTTACACAAGAAAGTAAACTTTTAGATCAGTCCATTTTGTTTTTCACTAATTAAGTAAAAAGTAAAACAAAACAATAGGCCCGTGATTTAAAATTTCTTGCAACTTTTTATAGAAAAGCATGACCTTATCATAATATAAAAGTCAATCATTTAGACATGTGATAAAACTTTTAAGTGTGCCAGTCAAACATTAATGATGATATTCGGGTCATTATACTGGAAATAGTCTTTTAAATATTTTGTAGTACAATTGATAATCTTCAGTATGATTGACCGTGTATATGACTTTTATAAGTCTATGTTATTTTTGATGAAAATTATTATTGCAGATAAAAGCCCTTTCACATTTATTTTAGTCTCGAATTAAATTAATCAAAATGAAAATAAGAAGTTCGGCTCTTTATAACTGATCTTTAAATGTAAAACACTGACTTGAAATTATATAACTATCGGCATTTTTTAATTCATTGAGCTTTTTTAAGATTTTGTTGCAACTCTACTTGTAAAAAATCCAAATATATATATATATATATATATATATATATATATATATATATATATATATATATATATATATATACATATATATATATATTATAGTTCTTGATGAAAATAATGTACGCGCGTTACATCGCATCCCATCAAGACGTGATAATAACTGTAAACAATAGAATAACAAAATAATGAAAACATTTACATTTACATACAAAACATTTACAAAAATACTTGCTTTATAACCTTATAAATATTATTTGACCATAATAAAATAAAACAAGGTAGTCTTGGGCATGAAAGTAAAAATAAATATTTTCGATTATTTTTGCAATATCTAACAGCCGGATCAGCGGGCGATTCTGATCCATCTAAAGATGCTAAATTTCAGCAAGCACTGTCAAATTCAATAGGAGTGACAGAAAAACGGTTCTTAATATAGCTAAATAAATTATTTAACCTATAAAGTAAAATCACTTTATTACAAATCAAAATAGCCCAATAGCTTTATTAACATGAGACATAATTGTACGAGTGCTCACAATACTTAACATTATTTTCCTGAAATCTCAGAAAGTTTTTTTTTAAAATAGAATAAGTGTGACAAACTAGCACACAGTCCACCTGATGGTAAGTGGTTGCTACGGCCCATATACATCTACATCTATCCTCGATTACGTATCAAAATGTAGATGCGTTGTCACCCGTGAGGACTAAGATGTAATGCCTCGTTTTTCAGTAAAAAGGTCCTCCGGTTCTCAACACTCACCATACGAAACACAGCAGGGTTAAACTGCTATTTTACATGTTATTCCGTGAGAGCGTGGCCCTTCCCCGGTCGAGCCGACCCATTCGTGCTACAACTATACCTAATAAATATAGCTGTAGCATGGTTCTACCACGTAAAAAAAATTGACGTTGAAAATTTAAGTATTTTTAGAAGCAACATTGCAATTATTTTCTATTGAGTTAATTTTTGTGGAATCGTGTTTTGCAAACCGCCACCTGAAATACGTACAATTTTTTTCGATAATGACGTGAAATTACAAAGCCATCCCCATGCATTTCAATGTGGCTCTATTCATCCTCTTAATATGAACATACCTCGGATTTCAGAGATAATGGAAGATATAATATTATATTATTACTGTTCCGTGTAAGGCAACATTTATACTTATATACATATTCTCATCATATTTTTATGGTTGGTTAGAAAAATTATATCTAAATGCAAATTTGCACAGGGTAAATTTTTTTTTTACTATTTTTACCCAGAAAGTAGTAAAGCAACTACAATCCCATCGGTAAGTGGTTATGTAGTCTAAGATGGTGAATTGCACTGACTTAACAAAAACCTATTCACTCTTGCCTAATAGTACTAGGTAAGTATTATTTGCGACCTATTTGTGTGTGTGTGTGTGTGTGTGTGTGTGTGTGTGTGTGTGTGTGTGTGTGTGTGTGTGTGTGTGTGTGTGTGTGAGTGTGTGTGTGTATGTGTGAAGAAAAGCGTATGAGAATACGTGAAGAGGAATAAAGGTTGAGTACTTATTCGCTTACCTGTACGAGGTTGCCACTTGAGGACCTTTCTTCCTATTTTTTATGTTTTCCAAGTTGTATAGCTAGCCCATTGCCATTTCACTGTAATATTTCGTTGAGCTATGTCAGTTACTCTAATTCTAATGCAAATACCTTCATTTCTAACTTTATCACGTAGAGAAACCCCTCTTTAATTTAAAATTTTTACATTTTTTAGATGATAGTTTGTCTAACAAAAAAAAAAACCATAAACCCAAGAATGTCTTAAGTAATGGTGCTTACTTAGGTAAGCACCATTCTTTTATTTATTTAAATTGTTTGATTTAATTTGATAACAGTGTACCTAAATGTAAGTATCTGTATCTTAATTTCTCTTCCCAATAATATTTTATAAAGTCATACTTATAAAAACAGCGTTTTATTGTAATACATAATTATAAAATTCATTATCAACTAATTAATAAAAATATGCAATAATAAAATTACATAGGTATTAAAAACTATCGCAATCTAAGTAACGAGAGCATGTTCGTCGTTCCACATCTAAATTATATAAAAATGCAATTTTCAATTTCACTAATCAACGTCGCCGCAAAAATTTTTTCTTCTTTGGGCACTTTAAAAATTCATTTATTTAGAAAATAATATTTACAGTTACCAGTGTACAGATATTAACTAAATTAAGTATTTCTAGTCATAAATATATTTATAATTGAGTATAAACTTTTAAAAAACTAATATATATTTGAACGAAGTCGCTCCAACACCGACGTGCGGTCCACCCTCGACGATGTCCGAAAACGGACTGTGACAGAGCTTACATGGCGACGGAGCATGCGCTCTCGCGTAAATATATTCAATTTCAGGGAAAAATGATATATTCTCTTATAAAACGGGTAATAAAAATAAAACTCTCAATTAAAAATATTAATATTTTTAAGACCTTTTCTTTAGTGTAAGAACTATTTAAAAAGCTTGTGCCGTTTTGGAGAAATTTTGCAAAATATGACAAAGATAGGTACTCTTTGGGGATTTTTTTTCTAATAAGGGGTTGACAAAAATACAATTTTGTTAAATTAAAAACATTTACCAAATCTTCTTCTGTTACCCTGTATTTTTTGTTTGTGGATTAAATGAACAGTTATTGAGATTTTTTTACTTAAATATCAGCGAGCTTTGGAGAGGGCTATGCTCGGAGTTTCTCTGCGTGATAAACTCAGAAATGAGGATATCCGCAGTAGAACTAGAGTGACCGACATAGCCCAACGGATTAGTAAGCTGAAGTGGCAATGGGCCGGCCATATAGCTCGAAGAACCGACAACCGATGGGGAAGAAAGGTTCTCGAGTGGCAGCCTCGTACCGGCAGGCGAAGTGTAGGGCGTCCCCCCACTAGATGGAGTGACGACCTGGTAAGATATGCAGGAAGTCGATGGATGCAGGTGGCTCAGGACCGTGCTTTGTGGCATTCTTTGGGGGAGGCCTATGTTCAGCAGTGGACTTGTGAAGGGCTGTAATGATGATGATGATGATCCTAGATTTAGGCATTTCAACCACTGTTAAGTGAGACGTCTCAATCAATACTATCTTCAACATTTCTTTAGCAAAGTCAGACAGACGGGTGGTAACTGCCAGAAACCAACATGTCGACAAGTTAATATTGTCTTCAATAAGATGAGGGTTATAAACCCATATCTTAAGGAAACCTTAAATTAATAATTGTAATTATGATTTCGACATATTACTTATGAAACCAGACAATTGCCGTATTTTTAATACACTAACTGCCCTGTTATTAACAGTAGGAACAAAAATGGTTATCGATTTGATTTACTAAAAATAATTATTTATCTGTGTCAGGATACTTGTATAGAAAATGTTGTCTTGAACACCACAAATGTGTGAAAATAAAATTGTACGTTAGTAGATCTGAACAACCTATAAATATGGGAAAATATATTTTTTTAAGCTATTACAAGGATTTTAATAAAAATCGGGGTTTTTTAATAATACGTCTTGACAATTCTATCGCGTTATCGCCTTAGATTATTTTCTTGTGGTAATCTCTGTATGTTAGGCAGTAGAAATAAATAGGCTTTGTGAAATTTACAGCGAGCACTTAGCCCCTGACGTGAGACGTGGTAGCGTCTATTATATTTACTATATATTTTCATAGAAGAGAAGGCAAACGGTCATACAGGTCATCATCATCATCATCATTACAGCCCTTACCAAGTCCACTGCTGAACATAAGCCTCCCCCAAAGATTTCACAAAGCACGGTCCTGAGTCACCTGCATCCATCGCTTTCGTACATATCTTACCAGAACGTCACTCCAACAAGTGGTGGGTATGCCCTTCACTTCGTCCGCTGGTACGACGCCGCAACTCGAGAACCTTATTTCCCCATCAGTTGACGGTACTTTGAGCTATATGGCCGGCCCATTGCTACTTCAGCTTAATAATCCATTGGGTTATGTCGGTCACTCTATTTCTACTCCGGATATCATCATTTCTAAGTTTATCACGCAGAAAAACTTCGAGCATAGCCCACTCCATAGCTCGCTGAGCGACCATGAGTTTCCTCATACGGCCAGCAGTGAAGGACCACGTCTCAGTTCCGTAGGTTATCACTGACAAATCGCACTGGTTGTACAGTCTCGTTTTCAAGTTTTGAGATTTACCTGACGAGCAGATATGCCGTAATTTCCCGAACGCTACCCAGCCGAGTTGAATCCGTCGATTACCTCTTGGTCAAAGTTGGACTTACTTAGTCAGACTATTTGTCCCAGGTAAACATACTTGTCAACAATTCCGAACTTAGTGCTCCCAACAACTACTATAGGTGTGACGTGACATGTACGTTATACATTACCTTTGTTTTGTCCATATTCATCTTTAGACCTATCCGTTGCGAGGCACTATTGAGGTTGTTGCGCATAGTGCTTACGTTCTCCTGCAATTCTGATATTAGGACTATATATTCGCCAAATCGAAGGTGATTGGTGTACACGCCGTTGATGTTAATACCGTATTCTTTCCAGTCCAGTAGTTTTAAAACGTCTTCCAATGCAGCGGTGAAGAGTTTCAGGGATATAACGTCACCCTGTCTTACACCTCTCTGCAGTTGGATAGGTTTCGTACTCTGGTTCTGTAGTCGGAAAGCCATCGTAGCCCTACTGTACAAACACTTCAGCACTTCGATATACTGATAGTCAACTTGGCACCGCTGAAGGGACTGCAGTACCGTACAAATTTCGACAGAATTAAATCAAAAGCTTTCTCATAGTCCACATACGCCAGACATAGTGGCAAATTTGACTCTTCGGACTTCTGTACAATTTTCCGAAGGGTATGTATGTGGTCTATGGTCATACAGGTCACCTTATGGTGAGTGACCACGCCCGTGAACATTAGCAACAAGAAGTATGTAATCGCTACGTTTTAATATGCAATGTCAGGATGACCATCTCTAGCCCGCGATCTATCAGAAATTTCGTTCCGGCAACCATACTTAGCACAAATATTCCATATATTTTTCTACAATGTGGTGGCGGTGTAAGAATATCCACTCCCCATATAGTCCCGTGGGACATCCACAGTAAGAGGCGACAGTGGGAAAAATCAGGAGATGGACAGCAACTTCTTCCTAATAACGACTAAAAATAAAAAAACTGCGGTTGCCAACTCGCCTGCCAAGCGTGGCAACTATGGCAAAATCTTCTCTAAGAGGAAATTTATGGGGGAGGCCTATGTTTAGCTGTGGATTTCTATGAGCTGAAATGGAATGGAATGGAATCACTCCGGCTTCTGTTTAGGATCTATTAAATCAAAGTCTATTTATTTTATCAATTCTTCGTATACTTTAAAAAAATCTTCAAGTTTTTCGAATAAAATGTAACCTAATTAATTTCTATCAATGCTTCATATTACCTTTTCGTGAAGTTTCATGACAATCTGTTCAGCCATTCCAAAGGTTAGCTCTGACAGACAAATAGAGTGACATGCAAACATTTAAATAATGGTTGTTCATGTTACATAATACTCGCAGCTTAATAAAAGGCTGTTATTTGGATGTTACAAACAGACACTTCTATCTTATTTATATGTAATATGTATAGATCTTCATTAATTTAAATCGGCTTTTGTTTTATATTATAAGATGAATTATTTGACTGTTTTGAGTGGACTAAGAATATCACAAACTCAAGGTAATAGCAATGAGAAAGTCGTCTTAGTATTTACATATAATACAAACAAGTGGTAAAATTAAAAAAAATGTACAACTGACTTCAATATAAATTATTAAGGATGACTCAAAACTACTGGTCAGATTTTGATCAATTTCATATGGGACGAAGCATCAGATTTCAAATAAAAAAAGAATCATCAAAATCGGTTCACCTAGAAAAAAGAAATGAGGTAACTCACACAAAATAAAAAATAACACAGTCAAATTGAGAACGTTTTACCCTCGCGCACACACTGCGAGTAATAAGACTGTAAAGTTTTAGATTTTTTTTGTATTTAAAATAATTTTTCATTGTACAACGTAAAAGTTTTTGTAATTAAAAGATTCAAAATTTTTAGATATGGTTTCCTGTCACTAGTTACATAATACTAAATAGTTTGGCTCCAACCTTTGATGGTAAAACAACTGTCATGGTTCAAGAAGTAAACATTTGATTTGATTTAAGAACTTCCCCTATTCACCTATTTATGGAGTAGGCTAACAAAAAGAGCATGAATGGAGAATGCTATATCACATATTCTTCTTATCAATCCGTAAAATTCCACTACTGAACATGGTCCACTCTTGTTAGAGAGATCATGGGGATTCCCCATCTGGTGGCAACTTAAGAACATCTATCACTCCATTTCGCCCCGTGTGTGTCGTAAGATGCGACAAAGGAAAATGAAACAGGATATGGGCAGCAGTATCTTCATCATAACTCAATAAAAGAAACTGCAGTTGCCAACCTACCCAACCAACTTAGGTGCCATGGTAAATAGTTTTATTATATTACTAGAAAGTGAACGCAAGTAAGACGAAAGTGATGGTTTTTGAAAGAGAAGAAAGTAAAACGTTATGTGAAATAAGAATAGAAGCGAAGTTGATTGAGCAAGTGGATAAGTTTGTATATTTGGGATGTTTATTTAGCAGGGATGATAGATATGACAAGGATATACAACGACGAGTGAACGCAGGAAATAGAGTTAATGGGGCTCTACACGCTATTATGAAGAGTCAGAATGTGTCAAAGAAGGCACGTATGGCAATTCATAATGCTGTGTTAGTCCCTACTTTAATGTATGGTAGTGAAAGTTGGGTATGGCAGTAGAAGCATGAGAGTAGAATAAAGGCTGTAGAAATGCGGTCATTACGTAGTATGCTAGGGCTTAATCTGAATGACAGGGTGAGAAATAGTGAGATAAGAGAAATGTGTGGTTTGCAAGATGACGTTGTGGCTAGGATTAAAAAAGGAATGCTTCGGTGGTTTGGTCACGTAGAAAGAATGAACGAGGAAAGAGTGACAAAGCAAATTTATGTTTCAGAAGTGAACGGCAAAATCGGGAAGGGACGCCCTAGACGAAGATTTATCGACCAAATCGGCGATACATTGAAAATGGGCCAGATTAGGAGTACCCTTAACCGACGAACGTGTATGCGTAAATATATGGATGTAAAGGAGGCGAGAGAAGTGTGTCAGGATTGCGCCAAATGGAAGTCCGTAGTCTCTGCCTACCCCTCTGGGTGACAGGCGTGAGTGTTTGTATTTGTATGTATATTACTAGCTGACCCGTGCCCACTTTGCTAGGCGTAAAACATTTTAACTTGTGATGAAATTATTTTGTGTGGTACTGAGTGTTTAGGATTTATTTTCGGAATTGATTGACAAATATTGTTATTTTATATTAAAAAGATATTATTAATCACAATCAAATATAGCCTATGTCACTCAGGAATAATGTAGCTTTCTATTGGTGAAAGAATTTTAAAAACCGGTTCAGTAGTTCCAGAGATTAATTCTTACAAACAAACTCACATACGTACAACTTTACCTCTTTATAATATTAGTATAGATGTATGCCTCTAACTGTGTAGTATGTGAGTTTGTTTGTAAGAAGTAATCTCTGGAACTACTGCGGATGTGATGGGGATATGAATATGGCGGTGTAAGAATATTCATATCTCCATATCAATATTCATATCCCCATATCGTCCCGTCGGTGTCCTAAGAGGCGACAGATGAAAGCCGAAGCAGAAGCTGGGCAGTAGCATTTTCCTGACAACAACTCAAAATAATACTTACATCCTGTCTGCCTCTGTTGCACAATCCCCTGTGAAGTAATCTATGGATGAGGCCTATGTTCAGCAGTTGACTTTTATAGGCTGTAATGGATGAATAATGGATATATGCCTCATAGGCTGCAATGAATGAAAAGGTGAAAAGTTAGTGCCTATTTCCAACTTGCATGGGATCTTTTAATATAACACAATAATAGGTTTACGTGCCGTAAAAGTTTCATTTATAAAGTAAAACTGGGGCGCTACAAACAAGCACCGAACCTACTCATAATAATAATAATAATAGCCATTTATTTCCCAATTTTCATACAAAAGTCAATATTAGTGAAATAATTTACAATATGCAATATTGTTATGATTTATGCAGTTTTGTTTCCTTTACTAAATGTCATATTATCAGTGTTAATTTTAAATAAAAAAGTTAAAATTTAACTTACAAAATTAACTTTTGATTTAAAAGAATGTTTCAGTAAATAAACGATTTTATATCTAAATAAGTGCAATTTTTTTTCTCTTTTAGTTGATTTTCGTCATATAATATATAGTTAAAAATAATAAAATTTAAGTTAATATTGATCAACCGAATATGGCTACAAACATAAAATAGAGACATAATTTATTATATTAATTATTAGTAATATTGGGATACCCATTTGCGGG
The DNA here is from genome assembly GCA_963668995.1 of Parnassius mnemosyne. Taxonomy (NCBI): domain Eukaryota; kingdom Metazoa; phylum Arthropoda; class Insecta; order Lepidoptera; family Papilionidae; genus Parnassius; species Parnassius mnemosyne. The sequence continues at coordinate 45,475,966 of CAVLGL010000046.1, read as the reverse complement.
TGAAGGCCTCCTCCATCTTTTTCCATGAGGTTCTGTCTGCCGCTAGCCTGGTCCACGTTGCTCCTGCCACCTCCACAATGTCGTCGCACCAGCGCGCCTGCACATAATTGACCATAAAGTTTCTTACATTTGTTACCTTACGGCATGTTGGGTTTGTTTCTCACAGTTACTACAACAGCTGTATGGAAACAAAGAAAGAAAAAAAGAATTTTTTTATATTTGAAGCATTTTATATTCGAATACAATACAAGGTCTAGAGATTGTAAACACGACTGCTGATCATGAGGTCTCGGGTTCGAATCCCGGGTGACGCTAAAAAATATCAGTTATTGAAATTCTTAGTAGCTGCCCGGAGTCAGGCAGATGGCAGTGTCTCACCCCTTACCTCGGTAAGCACGTAAATTCGTTGGTTCTGCTCCTGATCTCACTCCGATCGTGTTGAAGTATCGTCCTATCGGCCTATGAGAATTAGGGAATAGAGAGTGTACCTATGCTTGCGCATACATTCGTGCAGTATAATCCTGTCCTTCGCAGATGGCTAGCCTCCGTTGAGACTGATAACCGTAACCGAATTAAGTCTGGAGAACATAATTAAATTGCAGCAACGAAATTGCTACCGACTTGGTACGGTTTGTTACCACAGCACTGTAATTCTGTCTCAGTCGTCAAACATGTGTATAAAGAAATAATCCAAAATCTAATATTAATAATTTAAAATTAAAAATTTTGTACAACCGAATTCAGTATAAATTATTAAGAATCACTCAAAAATTATCGGTCAAATTTATATGGGACCTCATGAGAAGCACCAACTTTCAAATAAAAAAAAAGAATTATCAAAATTGGTTCACTCAGAAAAAAGTTATGAGGTAGCACATAAAAAAACAAACACTCGAATTGAGTACCTCCTCCTTTTTTAAGTCGGTAGAAAATAGGAATAATTTCTACCATGTTATGTAACAAACATCTTAGTAACAAATTAGAATAGTATAGTTAATAAGCGTTTGAATGTAGCGCGGCGGTCGCGGCTTCTATACATATAATTACTGGATTTTAATTATATTTTAAAAGAAATATGTTATGGGTAATAAATAAGTAATAACTTTCATAATGATTAGTAGTCTCACTAAAAATTAGTGCTTCAAAGTTCCTTGTAGCTTGTGCTCATTCTGCCTTCTCCTTTTTTATGATATTTTCTTTAATTTACAGTGTTTTAATTTTTAGTTGAAAAATAAGAATTTGTCTATAATACAAAATCATTTAATCTTTAATTTAGTTAATGCTTCTGCTACTAAGTTTTATAATCAAAGCGTTTCAATAATAGTTCATACGGTAAGATACTATAATTTTAAAATCACATCAATTTCAATGAGTGCATTGTGCAATATTCAATATCCCATCTCACATTGGTCTATTCTTTGAGGACAATAAGTTTAAAATTGACTTCAGGATTCAAGCTAACTTCTTCGCTTTATATAATGCAACGTGGTACAAAGCATAAGCTTGTAGAAACTAATATTTATATTATCCACCTTTCCATAGCTATATTGGGTTTTTCCATTTATCCACCTTAAAAAATCCACCCTAGAGTGGATAGTCGAAAACGCGTGTTCTTTTATCCACCCCAGACAGCTTGGATAATCGAAATTCGTATATTATTTTTCTTCCGAATTTCTCCCTCGGCTGACTACAGTCGTTTATAAAAATATGATAGAAACTGGCCTAAAACTACTTAGTAGACATTAGATATACTTCTTGTTTAAAGTTCAAAACTGAAATAATTTTAACTGTTCATTTACATATCATTCAATGTGCACGTCATTAAACAATGATTATAATATGGCATTTGTAAATTACTATGAAAAGGTATGGCTCAAGTACGAAAACTGTGTAGCTGTTTATAATTCATTCGTATTGTCCCACAAAACAATACCAAATGAAGTTGAAGACAAACATCCAAAAGTGGAGTTTTTGGATTGCTTGCAAATAACTCCCAAGTTTTTTACTAACACATCTTTTCATTCAAAATAAAGAAATTCAGAAAAGATTGCAAATTTACATTAAAAGAGACGAATTTATACAGAACATACAATTAGGTCCAATTAATAATGAAATTAGTATTCATTTCCTGGATATAATGCAGAATTTATAAATTGCTTATTAATATTTAAAAGGAATGTGAAATTAAAGGTCTTCGTTTGAACGCTAATAAAACTAAGGTTCTGGTATTTGAAAGGGACGAAGAGAGAACGAAGTGTGAAATATGGGTAAATCAGGAATGTCTAGAACAAGTAAATGAAATTGTATACTTGGGGAGTGCTTTTAGCCAGGATGGAAGATGTGATTTAGATGTGGACAGGCGTGTCGCTGCCGGGAACAAAGTCAATGGTGCCCTGACTGCGTTAGTCAAAAGGCAAGGCGTAGTGAAGAGTGCACGCCTTGCAATACATAACGCAGTGTTGGTACCGACTTTGTTATATGGCAGCGAAACCTGGGTATGCCAGAAGAAGCATAAAAGCAAGTTGAATGCAGTGGAGATGCGATCTCTTCGTAAAAAGTTCGGCGTTACCATGGCCGACCGAAAGCGAAACGAAGAGATTCGCAATATGGCAGGTTTGAAAGATGACCTTATCACAAAAATTGATAAGGGCGTGCTTCGGTGGTTTGGGCACGTTGAGCGAATGAGTGAAGACCGAATGGTGAAGAAAATATATAGCGCGAAAGTTAATATTAAAAGGTGTCGAGGTAGACCGAGACTAACTTTCGAAGACCATGTGAGCAAATTGCTCGAAGAGGGTAGGGTCAAGAGTACTCGGATACCTAGACGTGCATGTATGAAGAAGATAATGAATCTGAAAGAAGCGAAAGAGGTATGTAAGGATCGTGACACTTGGCGATCTGTTCTCTCTGGCTACCCCGTCAGGGATTGTGCGTGAAGATAAAAAAAATAATTAAAACGAAGAAGTTTAATTTGGTTTATATGCAATACGTAATATGATTTTTGTGTTAGTTTGTGGTTATTAAAATTAAATCAACTTATTTATTTATTTTATTTATTTCTTAAAAAAAAAACGTTACCCCCACACTAGGATTTTCTCCTGTATCGTGGAGGCAGTTTACAAACACAAATTGCACAAGGACAAACATCCAGACCCGGAACAATTATTTGTAGGACATACAAATACTTGTTCCGTGCGGGATTCGAACCCGCAGCCCCCAGCGCAGCAACTCATTGCTAAGCCACTGCGCCACGGAGCAGTCAATAATATATTAAAGTATGAATATATTTTCTGTTGTTCTGTACTTGGGATGGAAAGGCTGAACAATTATTAAAAAATTCCGAAGAATTCCGACTATCCACCCCTTCAAGGGTGGATAAACTAACATGCATTTCGAAGTATCCACCCTAGGGTGGATTTCTTAGGGTAGATAAATGGAAAAACTCGCTATAATGACCGCGTTACACAAATTAGACGGGGAGTGAAATAGAGTGTTATCGAAAAGTGAGTAAATAGTTTTTATTTAAATAACATAACTGATAATTTTAATAATTAAAAATATTTGTTATTTTTTTATTCAAACATACATATAATGGGTTGATATTGTTAAGTACAAGGTATGTGTTACTCAAAGAGTTAAATGATTGCTTTTCTACAACAAACCAAACCCTGTATTTTGCTTAGTATGACTAAGGAACTTATTCACAACTACATGAATTTCGAGGCTTCGTATGTATGTATGTATGTATGACATCATGACATATCCATACGACTATAGCTTGGACTCTGAAATTGTCGTAGTAATAGGCACATGAGTAAAGAAACTATACAGAGGCAAAGCTTCTAAGGAGCTATCAAAATTTTTACCTAGTTTGGTAGGGTTGGTGCAGTAGGATAAAATTATATAAACAAAAATTTATCAGCGTTTTAATAGATTTAGATTAAGATATATATAATATTTTATAATGGTAACTTATAATTACGCGAACACTACACACAGAATAAAACTAATTTTATTTTTTGCGGATGTTTGTTTAATTTATATAAAACAAACAAAACGATCTATTAAAACCCACGTAAAAGAATCCAGCTGACGTGAAACACCACATTTTATGTCAGTTATTAACATAATATATATATATATATATATATATATATATATATATATATATATATATATATATATATATATATACATATAAATATATAGTGCGACATTCCTCTTTTTTTCTCTTTCTTATTAGTTTTTTTATTAGTTTTGTTTTTCTTTTCACTAGAATATAAGTAAATCTCGTTGTATTGTTTAATTGAGAAGGAAATAATTTATTGTAGCTTCATCTATCTATCTTGTCCACGGATAACTACAAGTGGAGACCTGGTGACCTAAGATAAAGTTTTACTTAGTTTAGGCACCAGTTTTTCACCTAACAATAGTATTGTATCAGATGTAAGCACAAATTTTTGTTGTTTTCTGAAGTTATAAATAAATAAATGAATAAAAAATAAATAAACGTTCCGGGAAGTCTGCAGTTTGTGATCGTATCCTCGACGGTCCCCAAGGCTAAGGATGATACGTAATATTAACGTAAAATTAAAAAAAAAACATTCTATTTTCAATAGAGAGGGAGGCTGGGCACTATCACCTGCTTGGGATCCTGTAATTAATAAAATTAAAACTTAACTCAAGCATACTACTGCAAAATTTCAAATCACAGTAAGTTTATTTTGCGTAGATCGGACTAAAACTAATAATTAAAAAACTGAAGGTACCGGACTGACATCGGGACGTCAATCACCTCAGTCCTCCGTGACTATGGGTGCTGGAAAGTACCCGAAACTTCGGGAATTTAAAAATAAGTTAATTAGACGCAATTAAATCCATAAAAGTAGTTTTATTCAATATAATGGTTTTTTTTTACAAACTACGAATTCTAAATATTTTACTTTTAAAATACTGTTTTACAACAATATGTTGTGGCTTTTACTTAAATGGTGAAGTCTAAATTTAATATAAAGTTTATTTTTTAAATAATATATTGGAAAGCACTCAGATTTCATAACAAATATACTCTTGCGAACGTTTAAATATTTTACTACCAATATTTACAATGTTTCTTTCTAGATCAAACTATTTGCTAAAGTTTGTCAGGAATTAAAAAAAAAAAACCAATTCAACACTGTCTTTATTAAAACCTTGGAACGGCTGAAAATATTTTTTCCCATATTTATAGGTTGTTAAGATCTAGTAACGTACATTTTTATTTTTTCACATTTGTGGTATTCGAGACAACAACGGACAACGGTAGTTTTCTATACAGATATCTCGATACATAGACTAAAGCATTTTTTTCTGGTAAATGAAATAGATAATCATTTGTTCCTACTGTTAACATAAAAACAGGGATAGTGACATCGTCAGGTTTCGGTGATAGTGTATTAAAATACGAGAATCATCTGGTTTCATAAGTAACATATCGAAATCGTATTCACAATTAGTATTTTTGTTGCCCTAAGATATTGATTATAAAGAGGTGTTGGTTCCTGGCAGTTACCACTCGCCTGTCTGACTTTTCCAAAGAAATTTTCAAGACAATCTTAATTGAGACATATCGTAAATATAAATTAATTTAATTTGTTCTGATTTTAATTTTTCATGATTTTTATTAAAGATTTTATAGATACTTGAAATCCCTGAATTAAATACATGCTATTTGTAACGCCTTTCTGCTTATCACTTGTTATTGATTTTAAGTTCATGAAAAACTTTACCATTCCTTCTAAAAACTCAATTTGATAACTATCCCAACGAAAAGCTCTTTTATATTTATTAGGAGATCGCATTGTATTCGAGTGTGAGAAATCAAACAAATTATTAATTTTATTTACCAAATCAGTGGTATCTCTTGCGGCAACCTCGATAAGATTTAAATCTACGTAGGTATACCTACGTATGTAAATCATATTTACACTTTTTTATATTTCATTTGATACGAATTATTTTTTAAAAAACTAATGACACTTATAATTTTTTACACAACCCTGAGTTTGAGCACTGGTCGAGCCGGTTTAAAACAGAGAGTACCGAAAGAAACTCTCTCAGTACGTGACGAGTCGCCAGTGCACACGCAAACACGCGCCTCAAGCTTGTACTAGTGTACCTATCACAGTGCGGTTGTATGAAGCTTTGCCTCTGTATGGTACAGTTTCTTTATTCACGACTTTAAAACTTCTACTTGTGTCTTCAATGCTTACTTTATATTTTATGATTTGTAAGCCGAACTATAAACTTAGGAAGTCGTAGGTTTGAATTTGCCAAACGTGGAAACTATGTAGGAACATTAAATAAAACTAGAAAACCTTTTATAACAAGGCCTTTGACTTCACGCTTCCGAAGTTTTCAACACTGAAGCCCTAATGTTAAATTTTAACAAAATATTATTGTTAAAATTTAACATTAGAGAGGTAAATCGACGGATTCAACTCGGCTGGGCAGCGTTCGGGAAGCTACGACACATCTTCTCGTCAGACATACCTCAAAACCTTAAAACGAAATTGTACAACCAGTGCGTGTTGCCAGTGATGACTTACGGAACTGAGACGTGGTCCTTCACTGCTGGCCGTATGAGGAAGCTCAAGGTCGCTCAGCGAGCTATGGAGAGGGCTATGCTCGGAGTTTCTCTGCGTGATAAACTTAGGAATGAGGATATCCGCAGTAGAACCAGAGTGACCGACATAGCCCAACGGATTAGTAAGCTGAAGTGGCAGTGGGCCGGCCATATAGCTCGAAGAACCGACAACCGATGGGGAAGAAAGGTTCTCGAGTGGCAGCCTCGTACCGGTAGGCGAAGTGTAGGGCGTCCCCCCACGAGATGGAGTGACGACCTGGTAAGACATGCAGGAAGTCGATGGATGCAGGTGGCTCAGGACCGTGTTTTGTGGCATTCTTCGGGGGAGGCCTATGTTCAGCAGTGGACTTGTGAAGGGCTGTAATGATGATGATGATGATGATTATTAGACTTTCAATTTCAAACTCACTCAAAACGAGAATAAATAGAAGCTTTATAAAACGTATTTACTGTATTGTCTGTCAGAAGAAAATTCTTTTTTTTTTAACTAACAAAAGAGACTTGATGGCGGAGAATAGATGATCTCAGAGAATTAAGATGTATTATAGAAAATAAGTAATAATTTTACCCCGCTTTTTCCAAAGTAAATGTACGATTGCGTGGTTTTAGAACGAGTTTATGTATATACTTTGCTAAATGTAATAATTTTTAATTTTCCGCCATACAAATTTGAATATCCTCTTCACCGGGAGGTTTAGGGAGTTATTTTAAAAAATCGCATTTTCCGCTTTTATTTATTTTATTTATAGAATACCTTCACTAAGTTTCGAGTCAATCGCCTCGTAAAATAAAAAGTATTGTACAAACTATTCCCTATTTCAACCCCTTAGAGATTGCATTTTCCAAAATCCTTTCTTTGTAGTAAAGTTACACTATGGGTATATGCCACTGTCACGTACAATAAAATAAGAGCATATTTTTTAACCTCCCGCTTTGAAAATGATTAATTTTGAGAATGCGAGTTTTCATCAGATCTCCAAGTTTTGTGTGTATATGTGTGTGTGTAATTTTGTCGCACAATATCTTTAGAACGAATCAACCGATCGAGATAGGTTCGAAAGTGTTCAATGAGACTTCGAGCTGATTAGATTTTCAAGCCGAGCCGTTTCAAAAATTTTCAAAAAATAAAAACCAAAAAAAAGGAGAAATTAAATAGTTCCAGTGATAGCCTTTTAGATTTTTCTTATAGAAGAGGGACTAAACGATCACTCGGCTAACCTGATGGAAATGCAGCACCATGGAAATTGCAGATGCCTTCCCGGCCTTTTTAAAAAGAGTAGGCTCTTTTCTTGAAGGTATGTATTATATGGAGCAATTAGTACGCCCCGCTGCTTCAATGCGTGTGGGTAGTTTTCATATGACTACTGATAGATAGCATCGTTGAAGGTGCAAGGCATCTGGTAACATGTTCGATAATCCGTTTGCCAAGCGTAAATTACGCACATTTTCCATACAATTGTGCTTGACATCTTCATCATCTTCGTTGCATACCTTGAAAAGTCCACTGCTAAACATAGGCTGCCCCCAAAGAATGCCACAATTTATTTGAGTTAGGTGTATATTTTATAAAGTTAAGCTATTCGGAGAAAAATATTTTATTTGTGTGTTGTAGCGAGCGACTATGATGTACGCAGCCGTTTGCTGTAAAATTAATAATCTCTCTAACCTCGTGAGAATAACAATCGACCACATTGTCTATAAACTTGTTAAATTATTGAAGCAATCAAAGAGGTGATAATATATTTATATTATAAGAAGAAAGTTAAAAAGAAAGTATAAACTAAAAATAAATGATTTATAAAGTATATATACGTGTAATAATAATATTTATGTCTGTTATTAACATAATAAAATATCTATTTACATATATTTAACTATACTGTTTTTATTTTATTTATGTCACTCTATTTATTATTCATAAACACATACAAAAATTTTATTATTCTGCTCAATTATATGCATCCTAAATAATGCGACCATTAATAAGTAAAATGAAGTACCTACCGTTGTAAAATGTTTAACTGTTGTCTCTGTTTGCTATTTAGTGAGACATTCCCCTTTTTTGTTGTTCTCTTTCTTATTAGTTTGTTGCGTTTCTTTTTTTTTATTAGAATATAAGTAAATCTCGTTGTATTGTTTTTAATTACGAATGAAAAAATTTATTGTAGCTACATCTATTTATTTTGGCCACGGATACCTACAGGGGACCTGGTGACCTAAGATACAGGTTTTACCTAGTTTAGGAACCAGTTTTTCACCTAACAATAGTATTGTATAAGATGTAAGCACATATTTTTTGTTGTCTTCTGAATGTATATTGGTGGTGAAAATAAATAAATAAATAAAATAAGTAAAACATTACGAGGCGGTGTTTTATTAAGGAGCGGGCTTAAAGATGTTTAAGAGGAGCGAGTTGGAAACATTTGTTTACTCGTTCAGCAGTGCGACGTTACAATTTTTGACGTGACAACGTCTTATAATTCGATGAAGCTGGCTCCACGCACGAAGAAACATGACTCATACGACATTACCTCGCTCTGAGGCGTTCCATTTAAGGCTTGAAGTGCAAGCAAGAGCGCGGAACGAGCGACAAAGAGGCACAATCGGCCTCCGTGTTGGGCAGCGTTCGACATCTGTCTCTCTCCTACTTGAGTGAGCGATGCGTCCGCATGGACAGCTGCTATACAATAATACATTTACATGTTTTCGTCAAGTATGAAGTGCAGTGAAAAGTGAATATGATGTCAATTGTTTATAGCAACATTTTCTTATGATGTTGTCACGTTCAACTATCGTCAGTAAACCGACTTTACAGACAACCGATTTCTTTAATAGCTCTAACTGTTTCATCACTTAGAGTCGTAGCTCTTTATTACAAGTCGTCGTTGGCTAGGTTGCGTCCAGTCGATATGTAGACGACATAATAATTTACTGGAATAGCACAAGGGGTGTTTTTCTTAATAAAATATATAGAATCCACGACAAAATTAAATTTACGCTTGAATTGGAACAAGATTGTTCCATTAATTTCCTTGACCGCAGTCTACTTCACCTGAGAATGCCTCGTGTAGATGCGAAATACATATAATATTATCGAGGGTGGTGTATCTTTCCTAGTGTGCTAGTGTCCGCAATTGAGGGAAGGCGAGAAGTGCTCCTTAGGCTGGCCAAAACATCATTTTATTTCATTACGCAGAAATAGGCAAATTAAGACGGTTTTCGAACAGCCACTCGAATCTACCACTATTAATCTTGTGGATCATCATGACATATATATGCAGAGTTGGATGCTGGTAGGCAGGTAGATACTGCGTACTTCGATTTTAAAAAAGCATTTGACCTGGTCGACAATAATATCTTGTTACATAAATTGGCAGTGAGAGGCTTTGCCCCAAAACTTGTCGAGTTTTTTCAAATTACCTACGTGATCGGCGTCAGTTTGTTAGAGTGGGTGCATTTGAGTCTAATGATTACTACACAAGATCTGGCGTAAGTAAGGGAAGTACGTTGGGGCCATTGCTTTTTCTTATATTCATTAATGACTTACCGAATGACGTGGTTGCCTCAAAATGTTTGTTGTTCGCGAATGATCTCAAATTAAGCCTAGGTGTAGATGGCCCGTCTGACTGCGAGGCATTGCAAAGAGACATTAGTGCGGTTTTGGATTGGAGTGTATTAAATCATCTTCACTTTAATGATAATAAATGTAAAATAATAACATTCACCTGTAAACGCTGTCCACTAGATGAAGACTATAATTTATCTGACACGCCCTTAGAAAGGGTAAGCGAAATGCGTGACTTAGGATTATTGTTAGACGCTAAACTTGACTTTCATAACATAATGAATAAAATGCTTTGCTCGCACTTCTTCACTGTTTGACGGAATAGGGGTCACTTTGGTACATTACAATGCATATGTTCGTAGTAAGTTTGAATAAGAAAAGAGAGAATACAGTGCAAAGCACGATGGCTGTATAAGCAGAATTACGGTTATTACCCCTATCTTTATCCGTCCTTATTTGTTACTGGTATGGTGGGTTTGGACACTCTTAAACTTAGGCGGACTATGCAGTTGATAACATACTACGTAGCAATCATCCACAATAAAATGGATAGCCCAACGATATGAGAAGAGTGGAGTTATTGGCTTCGAAACGGCTGGACTATGATGTGGAGGGCAAGGTGGCACCGCGGCGGCGGCCGCCGGCGCGCGCCAGGTGCGGCACTCACGCGCCCACTACTCGCGCTATACGGCTTATTGGAGATATGCTCGCACATGAATGAGACTGACTAATATGCTGATAGCTTTAGGCTTTAAGTTCTTCTATTTTTGACATTCAATTTTGACATATTGACATATATTAATTTAATCTTAGGTTAGTTAATTTGACAATGCCATTTTGCTTACTCTATTTGACATGTAATCTATTTGACATCTAATCTGTTTGGCATGTATTTTTTAATTTTTAATTTTATTTGGACATGTATCTTGTACTAGTACTTATTATTTAAAACTGTAATTTGTAAATTAGCACGCTGGAGTTTTGGACATACTGTAAGCCAGCATGTACACTGTTTTAAAATAAATCTATATCTATACTAAGTATACTATATTAAGTATATTAATTTCTTTTAGAGGTTAATTTTCTGTTGTATCTTAGTTATAGGCGGGATGACGGGTGTTTTTCAAATAAATACCATATTTGTAAAGAAAGTTTAAAATTTAGTTATAATCTTGGTAAAATAATTTGAAACTACACCGATTTCGTATTCAAAACAGCGCCATCTATCATCAAATGGAAAAAGTTGTATATTTTGCCTTCAGTTACTAATAAATGAAATAATATAAATAACTTACATTTATATGATTAAATTATTAGATTTTTAAAATTATTAAAAAATTCTAACGTTCAGTTTTTTAATATTTTTGTTATTTAATTTTAAAAGTGTAATAATTTCAATAGATAATAGTGACGTCTATCAAAAATGTGAAAATTGATAAGGTATTTATTTCAATTACTAATATATATGTAAAATGATAAAAACTGGTCTGTCTGCAATTGTTGCAAAATTTTCATTATCATCTTATTTTTATTAAAGAGATTTTATGTATGTCGTGGCCAGATCGTAGAATTGATCATATATCATAAAGTAATCTATCATTTCGTGAAAAGACTGAAAAAATGACTGAAATGAATGTGTATTTAACACTATTTGATGACCTTGTCATGATATAGCTTGACTAAATCAATGAATAGAAATTGTTTGAAGCTATTAGTAACTAAACATAACGTTGCTATTTCATAATATGGTCATATGACAATATCATTATCGTTTTTCACCGCTAGCGGCACCGATAGCTTATTTTTTAACAGAAACAGAACTTTTAAGAGAATGGACATCACTTTATCCCTTATTGATATAATAAATAAATGTTCGTTTCTATTGATGATATTACTAGATGGTATAGTTTTCGCTTTCATTATTTCATGTCATCTTAACGCCACCTACTTACTTCTAAATAAATTAAAATGGCAAGTCATTGATAAAATGAAATAATACAATGCTACTGAATATACATTACATTCATCCCGCGTTGGAATCAGTGCAGCGAACTCTTTTTTGGCCAAAAACTCTAAGGCCTGTGCCCAGTAGTAACATGTATGTAAGCTGCTTTTTTACTTTTCATGAGGCAATATATGCAGTTTTTATTTCATTCGTGTTTTCGGGTATGTTACTTTTTATTTTCACTCTACCGTAAATATTAAGGCTTGCAAAGATGAGTAAAACTCATTATCGTTAGCCTATCAAAAGTCCACTGAAATGAACATAGGCTTCCCCCATAAATAGACAAGTAGCTGGATATTTGCTATAGTGGCGCGTTGGGAACCGCCGCTATTATTATTTTGATCTCTTGTCAAGAAGATGATGCAGATCATCCCATCTCCTGTTGTTATCCTATGTCGCTTTTTACGACGGGACGATATGAGATGTTGGATTTTCTTTCACCGCCACAACAGTGCAAACATTTTTCTACTCCCGTTCATGAGTGTAGTGTTCCTCACGTTCACTATGTATAAAATTTATGAGGACTAAAACTAATTTTAAGGATTTTATCGCGTTTAATTTTAACTTTTTAAATTCCCGATGGTTTGGGCACTTTACAGCACCCATGGTCACGGCAGGGGCGGGAGAACTGAGGTGCTTCACGACCTGATGTCATAGTTAAAATAGAATAGTAAAAATGCAGTAGTAGTTTGAATTTAATTTTATTAATTATGGAGTCCTTAGCAGATAGTAGCACTCAGCGATCTTCCCTATTAAAATTTGGATATTTTTAATTTCAATAGCCTCGCGAATCATCATTGGTAGGATTCGGTGTTCTATTGCAAGGATTTGTTGTATATAATGGTTAGGACGATGCTAAACATGTTTACATACTTTAGACTTCCCGGGGCTTCAGTGCTTTCATTCGGTGAGGAGGCAAGATGCGTAAAATACCCGTAACATTAGTTTTAATCCATGTGTGGTATTCATTATTATAGAACTGTATTTATGAAATTTTCAAGTCTACTCGAAGTAAAAAAAGAAATATCTAGAGTACGTGAGGGTAATATGGTCATCCGGTTAATATGGTCACTTTCTTATAATTCAAAAACTACAGCCTAATTTGCATAGATGGCTTTGTGGTACGATAGCTCTTCATCAGTCATTCAAATAATAAAGGGTCAAAAGAACGCCGCTTTATCGTCGCCATTTTGACAGTTGATATTATAGTAAGTACGTGACGGTAATATGGTCACCTTAAGCTTTATCGCCCTATAAAACCAAAATTAGGAGGAGAACAGAGACAAAAACACAAAATCGTATACTATAACAAATATGTTAAGAAAAAATTAGCAAACAAGCTTTGAACATAATTAGAAACACTTCGAAAAATCTATTTAAAAACTAACTGCACTACACAATACAAAAATCGACTAAAATATTTACAATACTATCAACTGTTAAAATAGCGTCGATAAAGTAGCGCCTTTTTGACCATTTATTATTTGACAAACTGAACAAGAGCTATCGTATCAACAGAGCGTTCTATGCAAACGACGCTGTAGTTTTTGGGCTTAAAGAAAATGACCATATTAACCGCATGACTATATTTCCCTCACGCACTATAGTTAGTTTTTTAAAAGTTGATTTTTCGAAGTGTTGCTAATTATTGCCAATGCTTATTGTTATTTTTTTCTATATTAGTTATAGTATACGACATTGATACGACATTGTGTATCTGTCTCTCTCATCCTCCTGGTTTTGGTTTTATAAGGCGGCAAAGCTTGGTGACCATATTACCCTCACGTACCCTATATCTTTTTATGGTGCCAATTAATATTAAATATGACCAATGATATGAATAAAATGTCTCAAATAAACATTATATTACGTGGTTAAAGCTAAATTTACTTGAACTACGAATAAATGTAAAGAGTACAATATAAATAATAATAATACATTTTGATTTCAAGACTATTTACCTTTCTTATGGATACATCGGAATCGCAAGACACGCCATATATAAAAAATAGTAGGTGTTTCTAGACATATATATTCACGTGTTTCTGTAGCATGTTACCAATCATCTAAGTCTAATAGTATTTAAGAATGAAAAAAATCCCTGACAGACATAGAGACATAGACACCAAGGTGACTCTAAAAGTGATCGAATATTTCTAAATTTGGCACGGAACTGCATTTAATGATGTCCCTAAATTCAAGCGCACGCGAGTGAAGCCGCGGGTAAAGAGCTAGTAAATAAATAAGTTCTTACAACTTAAATAGATTGGTTAATGTTTCCCACGTAATAAAATCTAATCTATTTCTCATGTAATGTCTGTGAACGAGGAGCCATCACTGCAGATGCTGCCGTCGGTGTTGCAAGAGGAGTCTATAGTAAAATACAAAGTTCACATGGTCTTCGATAGGCGATATAACTTTCCTGTTTAGGCCAGACGTAAATACCAAGACCAGCGACGAATATCAGCGTCATATGTTCAAAATTCAATGTTTGGTTCCGCAATCAGAAATCCATCTGCCAAGCATAGCGATTAAAGTAAAAAACTGCCTACGAAGTAATAAGACCGTGGCCAGCAGTGAACTTTGATTGAGTGAACAGATTAGATATTAACATTTTATAAAACTATTAAATATACGTTTATTTAAAAAGAAAATCTTATATACTTTGAAGATGATTTATTGTTTATTATTCAGGAACACGTAGTTGTAGTTTAATACGAGTACAGAGGGTTATTTTGCAATATACGGATAAATTTGCAGAGAATGTTCAGAATAAATAATATAATTTTTTCGAATGGTCAAGAAAAATTAATATAATATTATGTTTTCTTTACTTTAGTTGTAAATAATGTTACAAATAAATTAGCTACGAACCGCGTAAAAACGGATCACGAAGTGCCGCAGAAGAAACTGAAAGTTTCTACGCTCATATCAACAGCTAGTAAATTTTATTTTAACATATTTAACGTAAATATTATTTTGATACAATAATAAAATTCTTACTTGGTAGAACCATGCTGCAACTATATTAGTAGTATAGTTGTAGCACGAATGGGTCGGCTCAACCGGGGAAGAACCACGCTCTCACTGAATACCAGCGTAAAATAGCAGCTTAACGCTGCTGTGTTTCGTATGGTGAGTGTAGAGAACCGAAGATCTTTTTTTACTGGCTATCAGGCATTCCATCTTCGTCCTCAGGGGTGACAACGCATCTGCATTTTAATTCGTAATCGATGATAGATGTAGATGTCTATGGGCCACAGCAACCACTTACCACATGGTGGACTTTTTTATGGGAGAGGGGGCAAACGAGCATGCTGCTCACCTGATTGTAAGTGACTACCGCCGCCCATGAACAACTGCAACACCAGGGGAATCAGGGAAATTGCAGATGCGATGCTATGTGCTCGTTTGTCACCATTATCCTATAAAAAATACTGCTAGGTATTTATTTCAGTTTACAGTGGATACTTTTGAATTTGCACATTGTACGGGTTCTGCTGCGGATATCATCGTTGTAAGATTCAAATAATACAATGGATACTTACGGCAGTAATATTAAATTAAATTAATAATCGTGACACTGAAATATTAAATTTCAACACCTGCGTTGCGTCTGCAAATATAATTTAAGGTAGATATTAATTCGCCTCTGGTAATACGAATAAACTGTGCGAGGGATTTAGATATTGAAAGATGCTCGTCTTATAATTTTTGTTACGATTTTAGGATGTAATAATTACAATGCAAAATTTACAAAATCTGAGTTTAGTTTTTAATATAAATATATCAGAGTGATCTAGGTTCAACGAAAGATTATTTTTTCTTCAGGGTGTAACTACTAATTACTATAAAATGCTAGATGGAGTGACGACCTATTAAGAGATGTTGAAAGTCACAGAAAGCAGTTGGCACAGGATCGTGCTTTGTGGCATTGTTTGGGGGGCATAATATACAATAGAGAACTTGCTAAAGGGATGTAGTAATGATGATAATGATGACGATAAATACATACCAGAGCCGTGTTAGCTCAAGTGTTAATAGCTCGATGTAAAATTAACAATACGCGAGCAATCCAGGTTCTGTCCGTGCCGATATCAATTAAATTGTCAATTGATTATTTAAGCGCCGATTAAGCACAGGCTTACCAATAAAGGGAGACATCATGAACAACGCTATATGTCTGAGAAATTCATATAAGAGTATAAATTGAACGGACATTGAAGTCCGCCAACAGGCATTGGGGGGCGCGTTGAACACTTCCTTGCTCAAAAACTCGCTCAGTAGTGAAATAAATCCTACGCTCAGGAAAGGGGTGTACTAGTATTCTGTAACTCTACTTTCATTTACATACAAAAGACACTAATCATGATTGCTCACAAAAATTAACCATCTTTGTCTATAAAACCTGTCAATAACTCCTGTCATTAAGGTCTTTTGAGTTATTATGACAGCGGAAAAAAGTACATAACTGGTTTTTTGTCGTGCCTTGTTGTAAAAGTAAAAAAGTTAAAGTTACAGTCTATATACGTCCCACGGCTGGACACAGTGCCTCTTCTCATTTCTGTGTACGACACGCTGCCCCAATGCGTGTTCTTGAACTTCACATATCTTCGAAATATATATATATATATATATATATATATATATATATATATATATATATATATATATATATATATATATGTATATATTTTCTTATTTATACGAACGGTTTCCTCACGATGTTTTCCTTCACTGCCAAACACGTGGTAATTCAACACTTAAAATTGCATTTAACAATTTCATTGGTGCCGGCGGGGACCGAACTCGGGTTGCTCGCGTACTGTGAAATTTACAGCGAGCGCTAACCATCAGGGCTACCACGGCCTTGTTGTACCATACACTAATTCCGAACTAAGTTTGTATCATTTACTGTAATCTTAATTTTAATAAGAAGGTAGTACTGCGTCAAAATTATTTCTCCGAGATACAGTGTTTGTGTGTTTCGTGTTTTTGGCTTTAGAAATAGATTTTATTTCATTTTCTGCAATTGTGCTTCAAGATGTAATTATATAGTTATTAATTTTTAGCTTTTAACAGAACATAATATAACATATTACAATGTTAGAAGTAGTAAGTTAAGAGCCGCCTTAATAATAAAAAAATATGTATCTTACTTTGTTTAAAGATGAGGAGCACCTCCCTCCCTCAATTGTGTGCACTGTCATCGTTACTAAAAATCTAAACACCACTACCCCAAACAATACTACACTACTATAAAAATATATATAAGGCCCGCATCGTTCCTACATTTTCCCTGGGGTTGCAGTTGTTCATGAGTAACTGTAGCCATTTACCATCAGGTGAGCCGCATGCTGGTTTGCCTCTCTTATATAAAAACAATATTAATATTAGTGTGATAATAATAGGTGATGCTGTGGTGCAGTTATTATTAAATTTCATATTTAGGAAGAAAGAAATAAAGTAATATTTATATGGCCATGTCTTTACAAATTTTGGTGGTCACTAGCACCTCAATATAATATTGTATGTAGCATAACTAATAAGCTTATAACTAAACTTACCTGTACACTAAAAAAAAAACGAATAGTCAACCTTAAAAAAATGTTGGGTTAAGAGAAGTGAGAAAGTGTGAGAAGTCCGGATTGAATTTAGAGTGTAACTCATCGTTACCTACCGAAAAGAATAGAATCTGTCTGTCTGTCCAGCTAGTATTAAATATAATATATATATATATATATATATATATATATATATATATATATATATATATATATATATATATATATATATATATATATATATATATATTAAATATATATATATTTTTATTAAATATTTGTATGTGGTATACCTTAATACGCGAAAAAAAAATTTGATCGAAGAATTCACATCGTGAAAGGGATAGCATATCATAATAGTTTTAAGTATATGAACCTAAAATAATATTTTCGACGTAATTTGCCTTTAGGCCGCAATTTATGACGTTGAAAAAAAGTCTAAAGAATATCCTAGAAAATAACATACTATCAAAAGAACTACTAAAAAATAAATAATAAATCAAAAGCATTATTAAAACTGCAAATAGTGTAGCTTAGTAAGATATCTTGTGTCGCAAGAGGCGAGAGAAAGAAGTTGAAACAGGAGATGGGCAGTAAGATCGTCTATCAATTCAAAATAATATAAAAGCAGTTTCCAAGCCCAGCGAAGCCACTGTGGCAAAATCCCCCCTATGAAGCAAACTGTGTGGGAGACCTATGTTCAGTAGTGGACTTGAGTGTAATGAATTGATGGATGCATGAGTTAGATATTCAGCCCAGCGAAGGGCAGCAGCGTCAAAGATGTGAGACGTCTGGCACTGTGATTATCAACCCGCCTCGCAGACGTGACTATTAAGTCAAATTCTTCGCACAACATGCGAGGCAAAAGCTAAGCAGTGAACTAATAAGAGCTTAACTAGGAAGACGAAGGAGACGAAAAAAATAGGTTTTTAAGCAAATCTGAAGGAATATTTTATTTCATATTATCATATAAGCGTGAGCCTGACGTTCAGGCCCGTGTGGAATGGGTTTGGCGGCGTGTAGTGTATTTTAAGATAGTTGTGGAGTGTGTGCCATGTTGTGCAGTGGGTAGGAGGCGTAACAGGTATATAACTTGACGTGGTAAAACCACGTTGTAGCTGTATTATGGTTATACCATGAATGGGTCGGCTTGATCGAGAAGTACCACGCGCTCTCAGAATGTCAGAATAAAATAAGGAACCGGTGGTATTTCACTGGAAATAAGGCATTCCATCGTAGTCCTTGGGCGTGGACTTTTTTATTCTTAATCCGGAATAGATGCTGTTGTACATGAGCCACACCTATAACTTACCATCAGGTGAACTGTGTGCTCGTTTGTAAACCTCATATTGCATTTTAGTGATGTTTTTACAATTAAAAAAAATTGTCCTGAACGTTTATCGTTTCACAATAAAAAACAGATACCCAAATATATATAATATATTTTTGGTCGTGATACTTATACGTGGTAGAGCCGTGCTGCAGCGATATAAACAGTATAGTTGTAGCACAAATGGGTCGACTCAACCGGTTAAGGACCACGCTCTCACATAATACCAACGTAAAATAGCACCTTAATGATGCTGTGATTCGTATGGTGAGTGAGTACCGGAGACCCTTTTTACTGGAAATGAGGCATTCCATCTTAGTCCTATTGGCTGACATCGCATCTACATTTTGATTCGCAAACGAGGGTAGATGTAGATGTCTATGGACTACAGCAACCACTTACCATCGCTGTGGACTGTGCGCTCGCTTGCCACACTTATCTAATATATAAAATTCTCGAGTCGCGGTGTTTGTTACCAAACTCCTCCGAAACGGCTGAACCGATTTGTATTAAATTTTGTGTGCATATCGGGTAAGTCTGAGAATCGGCCAACGTTTATTTTTTGAACCCTTAAATGATTTACCATAAATATATTTTTAATTTTTTTGACAAATTTTTTTATTTCTTTTTCTTAGGATTTAGCATAGAAAAATACATAAAACTTCAAATTTTCACCCTTATACGATCAACCCCTATTTTTTAATCGCAATTTTTAAAACTAAAAATATTTCTTAGAAAGAATTTATATTATGGCAAAACAACGTTTGCTGGGTCAGCTAGTATCCTATAAAAACAAAATAGCCTAACGGAAAATGCATCAATAAACCCGTCCTCACAAAGTCTTGTTAAATGACAAAAAACAAAGTAAGCAGATAGAGAATTTAATGATATAAAATTCATTCACAAAGCGAAACTCATTGGTGATGTAGATTCTGTTAAACAGTTTTAGTGTGAGCAGACGAACGGTGCTGCACCGTGTTAGTCTAGTAAAGTACCATGAGATTAAAACGCACTAACTATAAATGAATGTCTACCGAAAACACTACTCCGTACAGAAAGGATTTGAATGTTACTGTGAATTTTTAATTGTTAATGTTTCTTTCTTCTTTTCTATTTTAAATTATTTTAACGTGTCCTTGTTCCTTTGATTAATGGGATATAAAATAGGCTATATTTTACAAAAAGAAAGTATAATTTAAATTATTACCAAAATATCTTTAGCTATGAAACTGCTGCCCACAAATTTAAAGACAGAATTTCAATAAAGATTAAGTACTGAAAGTATTTTAATCTAAATTTAAGCAGAAGTATAGTAAGAATAGATACCAATACAGATAGATAAACGGTGATTCTTATCACCATCCTTCACAGTTATCTGTCGTGGGTAAATCTTTGTTTCAGAGAGCACGAGGGATCTGTGCCAGTAAACACCTGGAAGCCGAAGCTCCAACACGTCAAGCAAGTTTTGCACGACAATAAGCTTCGGGTCCCGCGCCTACGTGACAGTGAACTAGTGAAGCCGGCCACAGTCGTGCGAGTGCCTGCTGTACTGCCATATGTCAAAGGTGTCACTGACATGATTGGCTACATCTTGAAGCGAGCTTCCATTAAAACATACTTCAAGTCGCCGAATGAGATTAGTCAGTTTTTACCATCAGTCAAGTGTAATGTCCCTCTTCAAGATGCAGGAGTGTACAAGCTTGTGAATGTGGTCTCTTTTATATAGGACAAACTAAAGGATCAATAATAACCCGCGTTAAAGAACATATAGCTGATGTGAAGAATCGACGCTCCGGGTAGTCTACAATCTGTGAACACGTAAAGGATCACCCCCGTCACTACATTAGATTTGATAGACCACAAATCCTCGCTAAAGAACACCGATTCCTTCCTAGGATGATTTATAAGACTATTGAAATCAAAAAACATCCTAATTACAATACAGAAGAAGGCTGGGTGCTACCATCTGTTTGGGATTCTATAATTAATAAAATTAAATCCCAACCAAAGCATACAGCTGCAAGACTTCAAGATACTGTAAGTTCATACTGCGTAGATCGTAACAAAAATTAATAATTTTTAATCTGGAGGTAGCCGTGGTTAACCATGACATTGGGACTTCAAACACCTCAGTCCGCGCCGTGACCATCGGTGCTGTACTCAAAACGTCGGGAATGTAAAATAAGTTAATATACGCGATAAAATCCGTAAAACTAGTTTTATTTAAACCTGTAGGAGCAATTGATTAAGACTTTAATTTTTTTTAATGCCACTGCACTTTCCTTTTAGAGCGAAATTTCATATAATCTGTTCTTGGTAATTTTCAACATGCCAAGAAGAATATTCTGACCAAGTTTTATACCTCTAACCTATAAGAGTTAGTTTGAAATTGTGATTTTTTTAAATTACTTCCGGTGTTAATTAAGAACAATAAACCTCCTTGCGGATGAAATTTCGTAAATTCTGTTCTTAACTGACCTCTGCTAGTCAAAAGTAATATTCCTACCAAATTTCAAGTCTCTAAGCCTTATGATTCCAGAGATATAGTAGGTACAAAGATGGAAATCTCTAATATATATATATATATATACTAGCGGTCCAGGCCGGTTTCGCACGGGTGATAGATCTCGATAAGAACACCACCTACCGGGTCTAATTGTGAATTTAAGCCATCTAGGAAACCAATCAAAAAAAAATTTTTCGTCTTTTAGGACTGAATGCAAGACAAATTTCAGCAACTTCGTATGATTATTTTACCAATACTGAGCTCTACGTACCTTTATATATTTAGTTCCCATGACACCAAGTGTCGCCATCTAGTGTCGAATATATTTAATTATATCTGAAATACGACGCAGAGATTTTATAGAACTATTTTAATAAATTTGGTACAAAATTACTTACAAATGAAAGTGATGCCACCCATAGCATCAGAGCTTCTATCTGATTAGTTTTTATACGATAAAACACAACACTTCATCCTTTTCTTCTTAATACTGCGAAAATACACCAATTAGCGATTTTTGACACATAAACGAACTGGACGAACGCTGACAGAATACTAACGTTAAAGCCACGCCCACTGTGATGACGTCAGGACCTAGTTAGAATCACAGTGCACAGTTGCTTAGGCCGTCTCCTCTTTGTATCTGCTCCGCGCTTATAACCATATACTTAGTACCATTACCATATACTTACTGGCGTATAGACGGACATTGTGTGCAAGGGAGATGAAAATTTCTTATGGCAAAAATGCAAGCTAGAAAAGGATACCAAATTACATGAATCCGAATTTGAATAACAGAATCTCATCAATTTTGAATGACAGGTCGGCACAAGTCGGTACGCAAGAAATAGACTATAGACCTAGACATTTTGTAATTTTTTTAGATTATAATAGTGTTTATGTTTATAATTCATTTTTCCATTATGTTTACATGTTAATTACGTTAACTGCAGCCGAAGGACCCAAAAAAAACCGAAACTAGTTTAAAATACTTTATTATAATATAAAAATTACAATATAATTACTATAAATAAAATATAAGTGATCAGATCGATGCTAGATCTAGAATGAATTTTAATTATTACAGTAAAAATAAGGTAAAGGTATATTGCAGAGCTCCGGTTGCATCCGTTGACGTCAATGCTCACGCTCTGCTGAGTTGCGCCTCGTGCCGCTGCAATGTATCGGGGTCGCTGCTGTGTAGGCTCTTTACCTATGAGGCTATGTTATAACTCCTCCACCCTCAGATCAGCAACTATTTTAGAACCTTGAGAGAAAAAATTGCTGGTAATGCCTTTTTGACTTCAGATTCTTCGGGCTTATCATAGCTATGTTGGGTGTTATTCTGGATCTGTTCTTGCTTCTTAGTCTTGTAGTAGTAACGAACTGAGATTATGATAGCGAATATTGCAATGCTTGATAACACGGCGTAAAAGGGAATAGTGGTGTGATATAAAGTTGGGAGATCCATCTCTCTCAGATGAAGTGGTGGTTGCATCATGAGTTGGTCCTGGGCTGCGTGGAGTCCTTTCAGGTTAATTGTATTAGGGCTGATTCGTGGTACTGCTGGGTTGTCTTTTGCGTTTATATCCATTAGTATTTTCATTAGTTTCAGTGGATGGCCTTCTACTTGATCGTTAATATTGGTGATGGTGAATTCTTGTGTTCGCAGGAAGCAATTAATTGGTATTGTAGCTAAGTAACTACCCTGTAATGTAGTAATATCTTCACGCCCTCATACTGTATGGACTTTAGTTGGTTGAGGGAAAGAGATGGTGTAGTGCTTGTCGTCAAGATGTTCCATGGCTTCTTTTGATAGTGCAATGTCGGTTATCTTACAGGATTTTGCTATAGACTGATTGATGATGAGGTTCTGGATACAGTCGGATTGTGTTCGAATTTGGGTGTTCGTTTCCTTTTCGCATAGGTACCGATTACTCAACTTCGGACATTCTGTCTCCATGTACACGAATTTTTCTCTATTTGTTGCTATTAAAGGATAGGATGGAATAATAGATTGGTGGTTTTTGTTAGGTACAATGGATAAGCGGAATAGGTCAAAGGTGTCTTTGGAAATAACAGGGAATTTTAGAACAATTACTATTTGATTTTCTGTAAAATAATAACCTGACTTAATGATATCGTAATATTCTCTAGTCTCTAAATTTAATACATGTTCCTTATCATAAATTTGTCTTAATCTTACTAACATAGACTTAATTACCTTAACACTTAACGTAGAATGGTGGGTGCTCGATGCACGACTAAATGCTAATATATTTTCTATCCTATTAAGCTCATTGAGCATATCATCAATATTTTCTGTTAAAATTGTTAGTAGTTTGGCAAACTTAGCATACTTGATGAGGCTACTGTCTTTATAAGCGGCTCTATCTAGTAATTGGATAAGCGTTGAGTTAATTTTGTTCTCGTTTTCAATTATCTGGGATATCACACTATTATGTTGTAACATCCATTCTTTCCTAATGCTAATGTGACTATTGAATTCAGATTCGATCCTATCTTGGTTATCCTTCAAAACTTTTATGGCATTGTTATATTTCGCGGCATCTAAATAATCTAGATTACCGGTTACGCTTTTGATCACTGAGCCTTATCCGTCTACTAGACCTCTCTTAGTGCGACTAGGCTCTAAGCTATTTAGTTGTAATAATACTTTGTCTAGTTTGCTAGAAAGTTAGTCCATTTGTAATTCGTACAGTAAGTTGGTGTCATTATCAAGTCTGTTCTTGTAGTTCTGTAGCTGTTCCTGCAATAAGGTTACTTTGTCTCTGATGTCGTCAAGTTTTACATATTGAAGAAATGTATGATAGTGAGTTATGAGAGTCGTTGGTCCAAGTCTAAATGGTAGTAGGCCTGGTCCGTCTTCAAGATATTCAAGTTTTATCTCCTGGGCTTCGATCGTCAGCACGGTTAGTACAGTCAGCAATTTTAGAGTTCTGTAACAAATCGGCAGTTTTAGGTACACGTTTAAGTCTAGACTTCCCTATCGGACCGCGTTTCCTAGACGTGTAAATGTGTATTGGTAAGTCAGCTAGAACATGATCATGGGTGTAACGTGGGGCTAATTTTTGTCGGCTAGCTAGGGGGTTGGAAACGAAAACTTGTTGGTTTGGTTGGTATTCAACCTCTGGTTCCCGTGATTTATTCCGATTATTTATTAATGCTGAACGTTCGGAGAAAGAATGTTCGTTAATTATTTCATACACTGTTTTCATTCGATCTCGGTGTGTTAGTATGTATTGCTGCAGTAAATGTTTTGTCAAGTCGATGTCGATTGGATCTTTTGGGTTGAAATGTCCATTGACAATATCGTAAGGCCTACATTTAGTGAAACTATGTACAGAACTATTGTATCCTAGGATAGCATGGGGCATTAGATTTACTACATGCTCGTCTTTCTTTTGTAGTTTTAGGATTCGCAGATGTTCCAGTATAGTCGAGTGGAACCGCTCTATGTTACCGTTGTCGTTGGGACAGTGGGCTAACGTTCTATGATGGTTAATTTTGTGTAATTGTACGAACTCAGTAAATAGCTGGTTCGTAAATTCGGTCCCATTGTCGGTGACAATAGAAAGAGGAAGACCATGATGCGTACAGAAGGTAAGTAGGCTTTGTAAAATGCTCAATGCTGTTCCGTCTCTTAAATGATACGCTTGAGCATATTTGGAGAATACGTCTATAAATGTGAGATACTTTTCATTATGTACTGTGAACATGTCCATATGGATAATCTCGAAAGGTTTGGTAGCGGGGGGAACGATATTGAATTGAGGTTTTAGAGGTTTTCTATCGTACTTAGCCTGACCATATATGGTACATTCATTAACATATTTCGTAATGTGTTCCCTCATTTTGGGCCAATAGTATCGTTTGGAAAGGGCCAGGAAACTCTCGTTGATACCACGATGGTTAGTTTTACCTTCGTGGTAGTTCTTTATTATTTCTTGTTGTTGCAAATATTCTTTTATATTTTCGACCTCAACTTTAGTTAATACTAGATTCATAGACGAGCTTCTGAATTTATCTTGTAAGATTGGAATGACGTCATACATGCAAAGAGGGGGGTTAATTAATAATCCGGTTTTGACTTTTGGGTTAACGTATTCTTTTATGGCGTTGACAAGGTCTACTTCCATTTCCGGTTGTCTTATCTGTACAGCTGTTCGAGTATGTGTATCAAAAGGTTTGGTCACTATTGGTCGTCTTTTTATGTCGCCTACAATTGTTAATATTAGTTGTCTGTGAAATTTATTAAGAGGTTCGTCGGTAATAGGAATTTCAAGGATCGGATTTTCTTGGCTTGTGTGGGCCGTTTGAGTAGTCGAGCCAGTGCTAGGGGCTGTTTTTACTGATGGGTTAGCTAACATAGAACACGATTCTTCGTTATGTATTTCCACCCGGGGAAGCACATCGGCATTGGTGTTATTTTTTCCTTTTTTATATATGACAGAAAAATCGTATTCGCTTAATTTTAATTTCCACCTAGTAAGGCGCGAGTTCGGTTCCTTAAGATTCATTAACCACTGAAGGGGTTTAAGATCAGTTAAGATTTTAAAAGTACGGCCAAATAGGTAGGGTCTAAAGTACTTGGTTGCCCACACAATGGCAAGGAGTTCTTTCTCTATAGTGCTGTAGTTCACTTCGCTCTCATTTAGAGTTCTAGAAGCGTAACATACAGCTTTGTCTGATCCTATGGGTCCCTGAGATAGGATGGCTCCTATCGCTACATTGGATGCGTCAGTGGTCAGGATGAATTCTTTGTTGAAGTCAGGATATTGAAGGATTGGGTCGTTAGTCAAGAGAGTCTTGCACTTTTCGAAGCAGTTAATATAGTCTGTGTCAAGAGTTATTTTTCGTCCCTTTTTTAGACATTGTGTCAGAGGTTTAGTAATTCGAGCAAAGTCTGGGATGAACTTCCGATAATAACCTATAAGGCCTAAAAACTGTTTAATCTCTTTTGCGGTTTTGGGTAATGGATACTTTTCTATGGCTGATATTTTACTAGGATTTGGCTTAATGCCATCTTTACTAATTATATGTCCTAAATAAGCGGTTTCCAATTTAAGAAACTCGGATTTATCCATTTGTATTTTAAAGTTGGAACACATGGTAAATCTTGAGAAAGTATTTCAGAAACTACGGGAATAGTTTCTGAAATACTTTCTCAAGATTTACCATGTGTTCTTGCAAGGAAGTGCTGAACACAATAATATCGTCTAAGTACACGAGACAAACTGTATTTTGGAGGTCACGGAGCACGTTATCCATGACACGCTGAAACGTGGATGGCGAGTTCTTCAGGCCCATGGGCATCCGTAAGAACTCGAAATACCCATGTTCAACGTTGAATGCTGTTTTCGGTATGTCACTAGGGTTCATTTCGACCTGGTAAAATCCATTGGCTAAATGCAAGGTTGTGAAATATTGGCAATTTCCTAACTTATCTAGTACATCCGATATATTCGGTATTGGGTATTTATCACTAATGGTTTTTTCATTTAGCTTCCTAAAGTCGACTACGAGTCGCCATTTAGTCTTGCCAGAAGCATCCACTTTTTTAGAAACTATCCAGATGGGAGAGCTCCATGCAGATTCGGACGGACGAATTATACCTTGCTCTAACATTTTACTGATTTGTTGTTTAACTTCGTCTCTATGAACGTAAGGGTACCGATAGCTTTTAGTATATATCGGTATCTCATCAGTGGTCCGGATGCTATGCTTTATTTTATTAGTAAATGTGAGCTGTTCGCCTTCTATATAAAAAACGTCGGCGTATTTGGCACATAATCTTTCTAAATTAGCGCGTTCTTCGGCATTTAGATGGTCGGTGCGTAAACGTGATAATACTTCTTTGTAATGTGGGAGTGGTTGAACGTTGTGAGAGGACTCGATGTTATACGTCTCAGCACATATTGGACGATCTAGGGAGAAAATTATATCGTGCGGAGTCGGGTTAAATACCTCTATAATACCGCGGTTATTTGACACTAATGTTAGACATTCGTTTATCACGCAATTAGAGATGTATTGTTCGCTAACTAAGGCTTCTCCGTCATGGACATTAATAGGTACTTTTATTAATTTTGAAGATTGGGATGGTATCACGTCCTCGTAAAAATTAACATTTCTAGAGTTATACATTAAGATGGGATTGTAAGCTAATCGTGTTACAAGTAATCTATCCTTTAGATCTATTCTAGCTTCCCATTTCTCTAATAGGTCGAGACCAATAAGGCCATCGAAGTAATCGTGAAATTTATAAATATATAATTTAATACTATCAGGCTCTTGGAATTCGGAAAAGCATGGAATAGTTATCGAATAATTATTCCTAGTTGTAGCATGCACATTCGTTACCTCAAAAGGATCATAATTTAAAGGTATATGTGAAAAATATTTTTGTATAGCTTCCGGATTAATGAAGGGCTGATTCGCTCCGGTATCGATTAGAAATTTTAACGGAGGGTTAGAAATACATATGTATGGTAGCTGTCTCTGCGTATGTAAGTTAACTTCTATTTTGGCTTTTTGAAAAACGAGTTTTTTGAAAATCCTGAGGCGAACTGCTTGTAGAAGGTTGGCAGTCTATGTTATCTTGTTCGTTTATCTCAGTTGAGTCATGGTATTGGTAATGCTGTGTGTCGTCATAGTCATAGGTCACAGTATTGGTATAGTCGTCATTATCATTATAGTCGTAATAGTCGTATTGGTGTTCAGGATAATAGTAACTATCGTAATCAGCACATTCGTTAAAATTCATTTCCCTACTTTTGAAGTAATTTGAAGGCGGCGGGTTACCGTATTTGCGCCAATCATGACCGGTCAGACCTGTCGGAGGCATAGGTTTAGGTACGTAATGGCTAACCCCACTCATAGGTTTCGGACCTGAGTCATGGGGTGGATTCCTATTTGGTAATCTAAACGTATTACTATGGGGTTTATAATTAGGTGGCAAAGCGCGGAACATTTGTTGAGTTCTCGTAGGCATGTTATACTCTGGTGGCACGTTAGGCCTAAAACCTTGCTGCTGTGGTACATTTAAAGGTCGCTGTAAATTGGGCATTGGTATCGGTGCTAGAAAACTGAATGGTTTTTGCAAACGTAAGGTCATGTAGCTAGGTTGGAGAGGCTTAGGTGCTTGAGGTTTCCTCTCGGCGAAAGGTTCACCGCGTTGTTGCAAGTACATAACATTCAGTTCTTCCTGTACAAACTCCAAGGCTTTTTCAACGGTATCAGGACGCATGCAACGTATTCGTGAGCCCAGTGGCTCCTTTAAACCGCGCACGAAAGCTTGTTTCGTTAGATTCTTATATAATACACGTTTGGCTTCTATTGTAGTAGGCAAGGTTTAATGAAGCGTAACATACGTCATGATAGTGCTGAACAGTGTCTGACATCGTGCATAAAATTCTTGGGGAGAGCTGTTCCCCTGAGTAGCTAATGAGAGGTCATTATAGAGCGCCGTTTCGTCTCTTTGGTCCGAAAAGTTATTGATTAAAGCTGTACAAATGCCATGCCAGCTTTCAGAAATACCATTTGAATTTAAAGTAGCCGCGGCGGGTCCAGTTATTTTATTTAATATACCGTTAAACAAGCATAAGTTCGATAGTTCACTGCCAGGTTCATTACTTAGATATGTAGCACATATTTGGTCACATAATTTTATAAACCTAGTTAGTACATTAGGATTACCGTCAAACTCTGGCACTGGGCGTAAAACTTTGAAAATAGTGTCAGGGTCGTGGGCCATTTTTGATTCCTCGGTAATTATATCTAACTCTAAATAACAACTTAAATCTCTATTATAGTCTAAACTTTCTCTACGTGGCTGCCTACGCGATGTAGGGTCACTGTGGGATGATTTCCTTGGATAGAAAATTTTGACAGGAAAGATTTACACTAGGAAAAGGAAAGCAACACTAGATAAAATTCTGGTGTACTTACATAAATTTCATCTCGGTTTTCTCGGGATCGATCTCTTGATGTAACCTCTTGGCTTGCAGTTGACCCGTAGTAGATTCGAATACTCGTTTAAAGCTTGAAAGCTACGATAGTCTAACTAACTTTTGAGTATCCTACCGACTGCGCCAATTACGTTAACTGCAGCCGAAGGACCCAAAAAAAAACCGAAACTAGTTTAAAATACTTTATTATAATATAAAAATTACAATATAATTACTATAACTAAAATATAAGTGAATCAGATCGATGCTAGATCTAGAATGAATTTTAATTATTACAGTAAAAATAAGGTAAAGGTATATTGCAGAGCTCCGGTTGCATCCGTTGACGTCAATGCTCACGTTATGCTGAGTTGCGCCTCGTGCCGCTGCAATGTATCGGGGTCGCTGCTGTGTAGGCTCTTTACCTATGAGGCTATGTTATAACTTGTTCCATGAGTATCTGTGGTGTCAATAATAGAAATAATCATGATAATTGCACATTTCATAAGTAAATTCGCAAGACGTCGTTACTGTTATGACGCGTCTATTTTTGGTAATTTATGTTTTACACTTTTTAAATTATGGAATATTTATGATTTTGGTGATTTAATTTTTAAACAGAATATTTTACGTGTACGCTAGGGATTGACCCAATCATATCAAAATTAATGTCGATATTTATCTTGAATGTTTGTAATCAATCGATAGACTTGCCACATAACAAGAAGAGGAATGAAAATATACTCGATTTGCGTTTTAAAAACATAATTTTATTTTGCAGTTTCCAAACAGGTTCCCTCTCGATTCTTTGGTTAGAAAAAGATGTTTGGAATTAATTGGGCGAGTTGGTTGGAATCCAAAGAAGATCTGTACAATTTTCAGCAAACATGTTCTTGAGAAATATAAAAGAAAAAGTGGAATAAAAACAATTTTATTAAAAGTTTAAAGTTTAGGAGCCATTCCTTCATAATTTGTACCAGTAAGTGTAATAAGACTTCAAAAAGTTTACTTCAAAAACTTTAGATAAAAATAGAGATAGATTTATATACATTATAAAACTGTAGTATATTAAAAATAAAAAATTGAGATTATCCTATTTAAGTTATAATGAATCCAGCTATCAAATATCTTTTTTTTACGGGGGGAAATCCTCATGGACTACCTCCGCCTGGGAAAGGCGGAGGGGCGTGCCGGACTCTTACCGGCTAAAACCACCACGGTGTCTTCTCGCGCGGCTCCGCGGGAATCCAAACGGAAGCGAGGCCGGCGGTAGGGCGCAGAAGCCATTGCCGCCATTCCGCCACCAAGACCTGACGGAGCTCCTCTCGGCGCAGCGCGATCTGCCGCTGCACCGGCCTCGAGCCCCGTTGCTGCTCTTCCTCGCGCCATCGATATAATGACGCGAGTACTTGCGCCTCTAGGTCCCAGGGCGGGGATCCAGCCAGGACGCAAGCCGCTTCGAAGGAAATCGTGCGATATCCGCGGACCACTCTGACGGCCATCGCCCTTTGCGGTTTGCGCAGAATGGCGAGAGTACTGGCCGTCATGTCCATAACCCACACAGGGGCCCCATACAGGGCCATGGACCGCACGATAGCTATCAACTATCTAGTCTAACTTCTAAGCTCGAAGTTGTTTACGAGTATGTTTACCTGGGACAAATAGTCCGACTAGGTAAGTCCAACTTCGACCGAGAAGTCAATCGACGGATTCAACTCGGCTGGGCAGCGTTCGGGAAACTACGACACATCTTCTCGTTAGACATACCTCAAAACCTTAAAGCGAAATTATACAACCAGTGCGTGTTGCCAGTGATGACCTACGGATCTGAGACGTGGTCCTTCACTGCTGGCCGTATGAGGAAGCTCAAGGTCGCTCAGCGAGCTATGGAGAGGGCTATGCTCGGGGTTTCTCTGCGTGATAAACTTAGAAATGAGAATATCCGCATTAAAACCAGAGTAACCGACATAGCCCAACGGATTAGTAAGCTGAAGTGGCAGTGGGCCAGCCATATAGCTCGAAGAACCGACAACCGATGGGGAAGAAGGGTTCTCGAGTGGCGGCCTCGTACCTGTAGTGGAAGTGTAGGGCGAGCTCCCACTAGATGGAGTGACGACCTGGTAAGACATGGAGGAAGTCGATGGATGCAGGTGGCTCAGGACCGTGGTTTATGGCATTCCTTGGGGGAGGCCTATGTTCAGCAGTGGACTTGTGAAAGGCTGTAATGATGATGATCAACTATCTATTAATCAAACAAAATATATAACCTTACTTCACCACCCGCACCTCACGGCGCACTAGTATAATATTCATAGTGTAACGCTCCTTTTCCTTTATTTCTTTAAAATGTATCTAATTTACGTGACCATATATTGATCTTTATAAACATCACAAAAATTGACCCATGTCGCGCATGTCAATGCGTGTAAACGCTATACAAACGATCAAATCCAACTACAGTAAATGTACATCTCACGGATTAGGCAATAATAGGCACACTAGCCATAAAAAGCCCACCGTGAGCGCCACCACCTGCCAGACTGCCGTTCCTGTAGACATGATGTGAGTGTAAGGCATCACCACCAATTGCATGATCAACACGGTTAATTAGCCGCAGAGTGTGGCATGAGTCTACCCCTCACCTGAAGGGAATGTGGTCCCACTTTCATCTTCAGTTTTATTTCCCTCTTTTGCCTCTTACGACACCCACGGGATGATATGGGGTAGTGGATATTCTTACACCGCCACTACACGGTAATTACTAATTATTTATTTATTAGTTATTATATATCTAGTGATAGGTGGCAACTCTGTGTCATTCAATCTGCAACCAGTTTCAAACAGGGTTCATTTGATGGTAAGTGAAGTGTGGCCATTCATAAACATTCCATTTACATCGCAGGACTAAAATGAATGTCCCGTTACCAGTAAAGGCTACCGACAACTACGAAATATTTCGTAAATAATTTCCCGAAAAATCTGTGAACTACAGAACCACATAGAAACGCGTGCGCTAAGGAAAAAATTGCATCTAATTAAAATTCTGTAAAATGCTACAGATTTGTTGCGGTGCTTCACTGCTCGAGTTTTTTACACCGTCTAGACTTGTATGAAATTCGAATCCCGAACCGGCCGATGATAAAAATCTACGTGAACATCAGCCCGTGGCAATGCAAATCTTCTCAGGCTTTTTTTAATCTAATATGTTTTCCACCAACTGCGCCCAAGTTGTTTGGAAAATTCGATCGTTCATTATTGGCGCAAGATAGAACTCAAATAACAAAACTTCATCACCGTGTAAGTACTGGACACTTACGATTTTTTTCAATACAGATTTCAACCCATTGCAACTCACAGCACTGCAGTTTGCGCAAGCACTAATTTTACTCCGGTTCTTTTCACTAATGTCTTTTTTACGTTGTGCAATTTTCTTGTATCAAAATTAATATTAAATGAATACCATTTATCGCGCGTAATAATAATATTTGGATCATGTTTTGGTGGCCTCAGTATGTGTAAGCAAAGACGTATTAAAAAAGATAGACAGGTTACACAGGTTATTTATTACGGCATACCTATCGTTAGAAAAAGATGAATATACATCATTAGTTGCGTATTTATGCTGCCGAGCGCTCATTGGCGCGAGTTACTGTGTTTTTAGGTGGTGCACAAATTACACGGCAACTGTTAGAGACAAGAAAAACGTCTCATTAATATTTTGAATATAGATGTTTTGTTCCTAATTGGTTTTATTTCAGCACTAACCGCTAGTGTAAACTTTGACGCTAGCTAGTGTGTTCATTTTCCATATCGGTATGTCACGCGCTCGCGCCAATGAGCGCTCGGCAGCAATCAATACGCAACTAATGATGTATATTCATCTTTTTCTAACGATAGGTATGCCGTAATAAATAACTGTACGTAGATATAGTACTACCTGCCATAATAAATAACTGTACGTAGATATAGTACTACTACTAATACAATAATGTTTGTGTGTAACCTGTCTATCTTTCTTAATACGTCTTTGCTTACACATACTGACGCCACCAATACATGATTCAAATATTATTATTACGCGCGATAAATGATATTCATTTAATATTAATTTTGATACAAGAAAATTGCACAACGTAAAAAGGACATTAGTGAAAAGAACCGGAGTAAAATTAGTGCTTGCGCATACTGCAGTGCTGTGAGTTGCAATGGGTTCAAATCTGAATTGAAAAAAATCGTAAGTGTCCAATACTTACACGGTGATGAAGTTTTGTTGAGTTCTAACTTGCGCCAATAATGAACGATCGAATTTTCCAAACAACTTGGGCGCAGTTGGTGGCAAACATATTAGATTAAAAAAAGCTTGAGAAGATTTGCATTGCCACGGGCTGATGTTCACGTAGATTTTTATCATCGGCCGGTTCGGGATTCGAATTTCATACAAGTCTAGAAATTATATAATTTCCAAAATCAAAAAGTTTTTTTAATCTTTTTTGTATACCACTCCCTATAAGTCTGATTTGAAAATAAGTCCATCAGTTACCATCTTCCTTTTTGGGCCCATTTTTAGTCGTTATAGCGATGAAATCGCGTGCTCACTTGTTATGTCCATTATCAATAAAGCTCACATATTGTAACGGATTACTACGGAACCCTACCTGAACATTGTGCGTGGTCCGACACGCATTTGACCAGTTTTTTTTTTGTCTAAAACGTAGTGATTATATACTACATGGTACTCAATCTAAAAAATTGACAGTATGAACGTCAACAAAGGAATGATTTGTCCAAGCGAAGTTTATATTTTTGACATTAACAACGTGAACATTAACAATGTACGTTTAATATATATATATTATATATAAAACAATCAATTTCTGTCAGTTAGGCTCGCTAAAAAGAGCTCGACCGATTTTTATGAAATTTTTTGTGTGTTTTTGTGCCAGGATAGTTTAGATTTACAATTACACCCAGTAAGTGGCGCTGTTATCGAGATCCAGAAATCACCCGTGCCAAGCCGAGGCGGATGACTAGTTTTATATAATTTATTGTATCTGTAACACATATTTTATATAAATTTTATCTTTCTGCACTCCTTCTCCATCGAAACCTCAACTAAGCCGAAACCACACTCCTCCATATACTCCAATATATTTATTACTGGCTGAACTTGCCAGGCTTTGCCATCGACAACCAAAGATCTATCCACCTTAGCCCGTAGAAGTGACAACGTACCTTCCAATCCGAGGTTAGATGTAGGTTTATAAGGACAACAGCATATCGTGTGGACTGTGTGCTAATTTGTCACCCTCGCATAATATATAAAAATTGTTAATAGTAAGAGTAGTTTAATTCCTGAATGCAAAATTAAGAGCTAACTTTTAAAAACTCTAAAAAATGGGCGCAATTTTCTACCGTTATTCTGTCAAACACATTTTGCAAATTGCTTTGCGGCGGAATTTTAGCTAGAAATCCCAGGTATAGCCTTGTGTTACCTAAAAGTCCTTGTGAATATTAATTTCAGGCTGCTAAATAGATTCCTAGATATTTACTAAGTTGTACACACGGGTAGGACAAGCATTGATTATTTATTTATTAATACTTTAAATACGCACATAGATGAGTATGGAAACTGTACAGAGGCACAGCTTCTAAGATAAGATATTTTATTTACTAAAACATGTGTGAGATATACATTGCATGAGCAGAGATATATTCTAAGTGTTAGTGTTATTAGTAACAACATGTCTTACCGATATTCGGTGTGTAAAATTTAAAGTGTTAGGCTGTTAGTTTTCATTTAACATTAGTAAAGTCTATCAATATACAAAGTGAAATTATTACTTACAACGATCATAATTAAAAATATATGTAAGTACTAGCTGTGCCCCGCGACTTCGCCCGCGTGTAATTTACTACGATTTCATTGATATCAATTTTTTTTATTACCATCTTATAAATATTGATATTAATAGATATTTATACGATACTACCGTCACTTAATTGTTTTGCCTTCCCGGAACCCCTCCACTAACTAATGAATCTTTTGTATGGGAATATAGAAAAGTGTTGTTTTTAGACTTTTTCAGGCAATTTTTAAATTTTTCTCACCGTAAGAACCATCTTCGTACTTCAAGGAATATTATAAAAAATAATTAGCAAAATCAGTTCAGCTGCTCTCGAGATTTGCGCTTAGCAACACATTCAGCGATTAATTTTTATATTATAGATTATAGATAAGGCAATTATATAATGTCAAAATTTATCACTGAGAAAGTTAGTTACAGTGTAGTAGCATTTTTCAATTAAATGGTTTTTGAATTTATTTTTAAAAAGATTGCTGTTCAGTGATTTATACATTTGAGGAATTTTCTTATAGATTTTAGGAACCATGCATACTGCACTCTTTCTTAGCAGAGCCGTTCTTGCTTGTTGCAAGCACAATTGACTTCCATCACGACGGTTGCGCTTCACTTTGTCAGATAACCATGGAAATAGGTTAGGATTGGCCCTGACAAAGAGAGCCATCTTCATTATGTATAAGGACGGAAGTGTAAGAATACTGTGTTTGATAAAATATCGACTTTTCACCGTTTTTATAGTATAGGGTGAGTAACGAGCACATAGTGCACCTGATGGTAACTGGTTACTGTGACCCATAGACATCCTCATCTATCCTCAATAAAGAATCAAAACGCAGATGCGTTGTCTTATGTGTCATCATGTTCAGGGGTGCCAACGCATCTCAATTGTGATTTATAATGGAAAATAAACGAAAGTGTAATCCACAGCATTCACTTACTCGTATCATCATATAGAAAGTATGTTCGGTTAC
The DNA here is from genome assembly GCA_963668995.1 of Parnassius mnemosyne. Lineage (NCBI taxonomy): Eukaryota > Metazoa > Arthropoda > Insecta > Lepidoptera > Papilionidae > Parnassius > Parnassius mnemosyne. The sequence goes on along the minus strand of CAVLGL010000046.1, from coordinate 45,439,569 downwards.
TGCTAAAAAAAAATACAACACGCTCAATTGCTCCCTACTCAGCTAAGTTAAAAGTTATATTTATTTTTATTCTCTATCATAATGAAGTAGTTCATCAGAATTACTAGTGGCGCACGTATTTTTCAGACAAGAGTTAGATTAATCTGCAGTCCGATTTGATATTTCGTATTTGGCTTATGGCTTTAAATTTTTTTTTCTTTAAAAAAACGTTACCCCCACACTAGGATTTTCTCCTGTATCGCGGAGGCAGTTTACAAACACAAATTTCACAAGGACAAACATCCAGACCCGGAACAATTATTTATAGGCCATACAAATACTTGTTCCGTGCGGGATTCGAAACAGCGCCCCCAGCGCAGCAACTCATTGCTAAGCCACTGCGCCAAGGAGTCGTCGAAATGGGAGTTAACTCTTTTTTTTTCGCTTTTTATGTTCCTTTTTGTGGTGTGCAAACAATTTCTTTTGTTTTCTTTCTTTCTTCTATATATCAGATCTTTTAATACAATTACAGACATAATATGCAGTTATTATCAAGTGCTAAATAACATAGTCTTTAAATGATTTTACCAACTTATCACATTGGGAAGCGGACCATTTCCGACAGTGGACTGCTACGAGCTTATGAATAAGGAAACCCGGTGTGAGTTCCGTATAAACTTTATTATGTTTGCAGATAGTTCAGTTCCCGGGAATCATAGGTAAGTTATGCATCGAGAATTTCTTTAACAAACGAAAACGTAAGTTGTGTTAAAGAATAAACTTCACAATCAATGTTCTGACTGCAAATCAACATCATCATCATTATGAGGCCTTCCACAAGGAATGCAAAAAAATCTGCACCTGAACCACCGCATCCATCGATCTCTTACCAGTTCGTCAGTCCATCTAGTGAAGAGCCGCCCTAAACTCCGATTACCGGAACGAGGCTGCTACTCGAGAATCTTTCTTGCTCATCGGTGGTCTGTTCTACGAGCTATATGGCCGGCCTTTAGGCACTTCAATTTACTGATTCGTACATCTGCAAATGGAAGGTGGTAATCGCAAAAAAGTTTTTTATGAGGTGAAATTACAAATTGACGGTTCTCGGTTCGGATTTTTTTCATATATTACAAAAATGGCTGTATATTTTAAATGCGTTGAGTTAGAAGCTTGAATTGTTGACACCTCCAAGGGACCTTAGACTTTCAAAGTCTCGCTTTGTTACTGGTTCTTTGGCTTATTCCCGGGTTATTGCTGGTTTTTACCTAGAACAGAGGTTTTTTACGAATGAGTGGCACTCCAAAAGTAAAAACTGACTTTAATAAGAATTGTTTACCTTAGATGATAGTTACCTATGATTTCCGGGAACTAAACTATCTGCAAACATAATTAAGTTTATACGAAACTCGCAGGTTGCGCCTGACAAGTGCGAGTAAGACTCGCACTTGTCCGGGTTTTCTTATTCATCAACCTCTAGCAGTATACTGTTAGAAATAGCCCACTTCCCTATGTTAAAAGGAAAGTTATTCCGAGGACAGAAATACTTTTCCGGACCAGTGGTACTCGTGAAATTAAAAAATTACTTTTAATAAGAATTACTTGTAATGTATATTGAAAAAAAAAATTATTCTATTCTAGTATTTGATATGTTTTCAAATTTACTCTATCTGTTCATGAGGATAAGATCCTTGACATACGGACTTATGGACGGGCGGACAACAAATTGATCTTATAAGGCTCCGTTTTTTTAATTTTACGTACGGAAACCTTATAAACTTAAAAATAATAACATGCATAATTGACTTCTTTATAGATTCATGGTCATTGTCAGTATATTCAAATATTTGTACCTATCTTCAATTCTGAAATTTCCAACGTCAAACAAACTTGCTAATTCTTTGCCGCGTGCTTGCCAACGTTTTCCTTTGCCACTAAAAATGTAAAGATCGAACGAGTCAAAAAGGCGAATAAGCAGTGTTTATTTAAAGACGGGTCGCCTGAAGCATTAACGTTTTCGGTATCAAGTATGTCGCCCACCGCCTTGGGATCGGAATATTACGAAAATATTTCTAAGGACTCCGTGCAAAGGATGAAGTTTATAGTAACATTAAAATATGCGCAGAAATATGTCTTTCCGAGAAATATGTCTTTTGTATATATTTATTTCTAGTTAAAGATCTTTGCAATTCAAAGTTAAGGAAAACTGCCTTATATTGTTTTTCTTTCATTTGTCGCGTGCATTGAAGCGTTTTTATAGCATTTAATGACCTTAACAATTTTATGATGTTTTTCCTGGGAAGTAACAACAAGGAACTAATTCAATTCTGTCATAATTTATTGGTAATTTAACTGAAACTTTGTTATAAAAAATATGAGAAATAAAACGAATTTTCATAAAACGTGTGAAGGGAACCCATCTGTTTCTAAAATATTTGATAGCTTTAGCTTATGACACCTCTTTACTCACCGGTGAGGTTCCCCATCGTAAATTACGTAAAAGGTAAGTATTAAAGTTTAGCATTAGAATTGGGTCACATCCATGAATAGTGATATTTTTGGTCGATTTTTAGGACGGTGTCATTTCCGAGTATAGTTGGAAATCTTCAAATTGGTTTTTTTATTAACCGACTTTCAAAAAAAGGAGAAGGTACTCGACTGTACGTTCATTTTTAAATGTATATTACGTTAAGTGATATTTTGCTCAAATGTGAACCGATTTGGATTTTTTTTTCATTCAATACGTTATAATTCATGCGAGGTCTCATATAAGTTTGGAGAAAAGTTTATTGTAACTATTGAGATGACATTCCAGTTGTATATGTATTCAGGCGAGTTGGCAACCGCAACTTTTTATTATTATTGAGCTGTTGTTAGGATGAATCTGCTGCTCATTTCATGGTTATTATTTATCTGTCAACTATTACGATATCCACAGGAAGATATGGGCTAGTGGGTATTTTTATGCCGCCACTAGATAGCAATGCCACTAGATAGCAATGTACATACATTTGCATTGCATTGCATTTTACTGCAGTTTTATTATCTTTGGCTCGTTTATAATGTCGATACTGTATCGGTTGCTTGCAGCGGCACAAAAAGATCGCTGTACAAATACAAAATATTCTAAAAACCAAATTTCATACATACTTAATCATTATAATAATCAGAGATTTTTATTACAATATTTTAAAAGTACAAAATAATGGGTTGACTGGTAGAGAATGCCTAAAGGCATTAAGTCCGCCCTTTGTATTCTTTTGTTTAAAGGAATGTAATAAAGAATAAATAAATAAATAAATAAATAAATAATAGTAGTACGTACTAAAAGTAAGTAGGATATATATATTTAAGTATATTTATACTTAAATATAAAATTATTACATTTTTAAAATTATTAAAAAATTCTAACGTTCAGTTTTTTAGTATTTTTGTTATGTTATTTTAAAAGTGTAATAATTTCAATAGATAATAGTGACGTCTATCAAAAATATGAAAATTGATAAGGTATTTATTTCAATTACTAATATATATGTAAAATGAAAAAAACCGGTCTGTCTGCAATTGTTGCAAAATTTTCATTATCATAGATTTATTAAAGAGATTTTATGTATGTCGTGGCCAAATCGTAGAATTGATCATATTTCATAAAGTATTATCTATCATTTCGTGAAAAGACTGAAAAAATGACTGAAATGAATGTATTTAACACTATTTGTTGACCATGTTATGATATAGCTTGACCAAATCAATGAATAAAAATTGTTTGAAGCTATTAGTAAACATAACGTTGTTATTTCATAATATGGTCATATGACGATATCATTATCGTTTTTCACCGCTAGCGGCACTAATAGCTTATTTTTAACAGAAACAGAACTTTTAAGAGAATGGACATCACTTTATCCCTTATTGATATAATAAATAAATGTTCGTTTCTATTGATGATATTACTTGATGGTATAGTTTTGGCTTTCATTATTTCATGTCATATTAACGCCACCTACTTATTTCTAAATAAATTAAAATGGCAAGTCATTAATAAAATGAAACAATACAATGCTACTGAATATACATTACATTCATCCCGCGTTGGAATCAGTGCAGCGAACTCTTTTTTGGCCAAAAACTCTAAGGCATGTGCCCAGTAGTAACAAGCTGCTTTTTTACTTTTCATGAGGCAATATAATATGCAGTTTTTATTTCATTCGTGTTTTCGGGTATGTTACTTTTTGTTTTCACTCTACCGTAAATATTAAGGCTTGCAAAGATGAGTAAAACTCATTATCGTCAGCCTATCAAAAGTCCACTGAAATGAACATAGGCTTCCCCCATAAAGTGTCAAGTAGCTGGATATTTGCTATAGTGGCGGGTTGGCAACCGCCGCTATTATTATTTTGATCTGTTGTCAAGAAGATGATGCAGATCGTCCTATCTCCTGTTTTTATCCTATGTCGCCTCTTACGACGGGACGATATGAGATGTTGGATTTTCTTTCACCGCCACAACAGTGCGAACATTTTTCTACTCCCTTTCATGAGTTTAGTGTTCCTCACGTTCACTGTGTATAAAATTTATGAGGACTAAAACTAATTTTAAGGATTTTATCGCGTTTAATTTTAACTTTTTAAATTCCCGATGGTTTGGGCACTTTACAGCACCCATGGTCGCGGCAGGGGAGGGAGAACTGAGGTAATTGACGACCTGATGTCATAGTTAAAATAGAATAGTAAAAATGCAGTAGTAGTTTGAATTTAATTTTATTAATTATGGAGTCCTTAGCAGATAGTAGCACTCAGCGATCTTCCCTATTAAAATTTTGATATTTTTAATTTAAATAGCCTCGCGAATCATTGGTAGGATTTAGTGTTCTATTGCAAGGATTTGTTGTATATAATAGTTGGGAGGATACTAAACATGTTTACATACTTTAGACTTCCCGGAGCTTCGGTGCTTTCATTCGGTGAGGAGCCAAGATGCGTAAAAAACCCGTGATATTAGTTTTAATCCATGTGTGGTATTCATTATTAAAGAACTGTATTTATGAAATTTTCAAGTCTACTCAAAGTAAGAAAAAATATCTAGAGTACGTGAGGGTAATATGGTCATCCGGTTAATATGGTCACTTTCTTATAATTCAAAAACTACAGCCTAATTTGCATAGATGGCTTTGTGATACGATAGCTCTTCATCAGTCATTCAGATAATAAACGTCAAAAGAACGCCGCTTTATCGTCGCCATTTTGACATTTGATATTATAGTAAGTACGTGAGGGTTATTACCCTAGTCACCTTAAGCTTTATCGCCCTATAAAACCAAAATTGGGAGGAGAACAGGAGGAGCTTTAAAAACTAGATTCATTGAGGTTGAGCGAGCTCAAAGAGCCCTGCTTAAGGTCTGCTATTTCAAACCATACCGATTCCCCACTACTGACCTTTATAATTTGTCTGGTGTCTTGTCACTTCGAATGTTATATATTTTATTCTTATTGCTTAAAATTCACAAATCTACTAGGTATGAACGTGACAAGACAAATAAAAGAAAAAAAGACTTAGTTCTATATACCGATCGCTGTAAAACGACATTTGCTTCAGTACAATATGAGAAAGGGGCAGTATACTTATATAATAAAATAAATAAAATCTTAAGCATATATCCATTGCATAGCATAGAAGTTAAAAAGAAAACAATAGAATGGTTGAAAACTTTAAATTACAACGAAACCGAAACACTTTTAGACAAAATTACTTAACTTGTTACACATAATTAACAATTTACTAAATATACCATACCTCAACATGCACACACCACATACACATACACTACACAATCACACAACTAACACCAACAGATGTTTTATTGTAAAAATACTACATAATTTTAACTGTAAGTCAAAAATCTATGTGTTACCCAAGTTCTAAACACTAATTTATATAAATGAAAGACGGGAAGAGCGGAGCCTCCTAACACAAGTTTCTTAACTTAAAAGGAGTGTTCCAATAATGTATTTAATTTTAAGTATTACTGGTTTGAGAATAAAGATTTTTTGATTTTGATTTTTTTTGAACATAGACAAAAACACAAAATCGTATACTATAACAAATATGTCACTTCGAAAAATCTATTTAAAAAAACTAGCTACACTACACAATACAAAAATCGCCTAAAATATTTACAATAATATCAACTGTCAAAATAGCATCGATAAAGTAGCGCCTTTTTGACCCTTTATTATTTGACAAACTAAACAAGAGCTATCGTATCAACAGAGCGTTCTATGCAAACGACGCTGTAGTTTTTGGGTTCAAAGAAAGTGACCATATTAACCGCATGACCATATTACCATCACGTACTATAGTTAGTTTTTTTAAGTTGATTTTTCGAAGTGTTGCTAATTATTGCCAAAGCTTATTGTTATTTTTTTCTATATTAGTTATAGTATACGAGATTGTGTTTTTGTCTCTCTCCTCCTCCTGGTTTTGGTTTTATAAGGCGGCAAAGCTTAAGGTGACCATATTACCCTCACGTACCTTATATCTTTTTATGGTGCCAATCAATATTAAATAGGACCAATGATATGAATAAAATGTCCCAAATAAACATTATATTACGTGGTTAAAGCTAAATTTACTTTAACTACGAATAAATGTAAAGAGTACAATGTAAATAATAATAATACATTTTGATTTCAAGACTATTTACCTTTCTTATGGATACATCGGAATCGGAAGACACGGCATATATAAAAAATAGTAGGTGTTTCTAGACATATATATTCACGTGTTTCTGTAGCATGTTACCAATCATCTACGTCTAATAGTATTTTAGAATGAAAAAAAAATCTCTGACAGACATAGAGACATAGACACCAAGTTGACTCTAAAAGTGATCTAATATTTCTAAATTTGGCACGGAACTGCATTTAATGATGTCCCTAAATTCAAGCGCACGAGTTAAGGCTGAGCACCCCTGCCAAATCTCATTCGTTCGCACATCATCAGCAATCCCATCTGGGTCAAGCGTATGCAGTAAGTAAGCTTAGTAAATAGTTTTGTTGCATATAACTTAAGTATAAATAGATAATTGTAATAATTTAATATTGAATATTGTAGTAATAAACTTCTTACTGTAACTCTGTCAAAATAATTATATAATAATATTTTTATTGAAGTTTGGTTCATTATCTTAATTCACGCGAACGAAGCCGCGGGTAAAAAGCTAGTAAATAAATAAGTTCTTACAACTTAAATAGATTGGTTAATGTTTCCCGCGTAATAAAATCTAATCTATTTCTCATGTAATGTCTGTGAACGAGGAGCCATCACTGCAGATGCTGCCGTCGGTGTTGCAAGAGGAGTCTATAGTAAAACACAAAGTTCACATGGTCTTCGATAGGCGATATAACTATCCCGTCTGGCCAGACGTAAATACCAAGACCAGCGATGAATAGCAGCGTCATATGTTCAAAAGTCAATGTTTGGTTCCGCAATCAGAAATCCATCTGCCAAGCATAGCGATTAAAGTAAAAAACTGCCTACGAAGTAATAAGACCGTGGCCAGCAGTGAACTTTGATTGAGTGAACAAATTAGATATTAACATTTTATAAAACTATTAAATATACATTTATTTAAAAAGAAAATCTTATATACTTTGAAAATGATTCATTGTTTATTATTCAGGAACACGTAGTTGTAGTTTAATACGAGTACAGAGGGTTATTTTGCAATATACGGATAAATTTGCAGAGAATGTTCAGAATAAATAATATAATTTTTTCGAATGGTCAAGAAAAATTAATATAATATTATGTTTTCTTTACTTTAGTTGTAAATAATGTTACAAATAAATTAGCTATGAACCGCGTAAAAACGGATCACGAAGTGCCGCAGAAGAAACTGAAAGTTTCTACGCTCATATCAACAGCTAGTAAATTTTATTTTAACATATTTAACGTAAATATTATTTTGATACAATAATAAAATTCTTACTTGGTAGAACCATGTTGCAACTATATTAGTAGTATAGTTGTAGCACGAATGAGTCGGCTCAACCGGGGAAGAACCACGCTCTCACTGAATACCAGCGTAAAATAGCAGCTTAACGCTGCTGTGTTTCGTATGGTGAGTGTAGAGAACCGAAGATCTTTTTTTACTGGCTATCAGGCATTCCATCTTCGTCCTCAGGGGTGACAACGCATCTGCATTTTAATTCGTAATCGATGATAGATGTAGATGTCTATGGGCCACAGCAACCACTTACCATCAGGTGGACTTTTTTATAGGAGAGGGGGCAAACGAGCATGTGGCTCACCTGATTGTAAGTGACTACCGCCGCCCATGAACAACTGCAACACCAGGGGAACCAGGGAAATTGCAGATGCGATGCTATGTGCTCGTTTGTCACCATTATCCTATAAAAAATACTGCTAGGTATTTATTTCGGTTTACAGTGTATTCTTTTGAATTTGCACATTATACTGGTTCTGCTGCGGATATCACCGTTGTAAGATTCAAATAATACAATGAATACTTACGGCAGTAATATTAAATTAAATTAATAATCGTGACACTGAAATATTAAATTTCAACACCTGCGTTGCGTCTGCTAATATAATTTAAGGATAGATATTAATTCGCCTCTGGTAATACGAATAAACTGTGCGAAGGATTTAGATATTGAAAGATGCTCGTCTTATAATTTTTGTTACGATTTTAGCATATAATAATTACAATGCAAAATTTACAACATTTGAGTTTAGTTTTTAATATAAATATATCTGGGTGATCTAGGTTCAACGAAAGATTATTTTTTCTTCAGGGTGTAACTACTAATTACTATAAAATGCTAGATGGAGTGACGACCTATTAAGAGATGCTGAAAGTCACAGAAAGCAGTTGGCACAGGATCGTGCTTTGTGGCATTGTTTGGGGGGCATAAAATACAACATAGAACTTGCAAAGGGATGTAGAAATGATGATAATGATGACGATAAATACATACCAGAGCCGTGTTAGTTCAGGGGTTAATAGCTCGATGTAAAATTCACAATACGCGAGCAATCCGGGTTCTGTCCGCGCCGATATCAATTAAATTGTCAATTGATTTTTTAAGTGCTAATTAAGCACAGGTTTACTAATAAAGGGAGACATCCTGAGCAACGCTATATGTCTGAGAAATTCATATAAGAGTATAAATCGAACGGACAATGAAGTCCGCCAACAGGCATTGGGCGGCGCGTTGAACACTTCCTTGCTCAAAAGCTCGCTCAGTAGTGAAATGAATCCTAAGCCCAGGAAAGGGGTGTACGAGTATGTAAGTTCTGTAACTGAACTTTAACTTACATACAAAAGACCACGACTGCTCATAAAAATTTACCATCTTTGTATATAAAACCTGTCAGTAAGTCCTGTCATTCAGGTATTTTAGGTTATTATGACAGCGGAAAATAGTCCATATTTAGATTTTTCTTGTGCCTTGTTGTTAATGTTAAAGTAACATCGTTATACGTCTCACGACTGGGCACAGGGCCTCCTCTGATTTCTGAGATGGTTTAAGGGCAAGGAAGTGTCCGGCACGCTGCTCCAATGCGTGTTTTTGAACTTCACATGTCTTAGAAAAATGTTTTTTTTTCTTACTTCTCAGACGTGCAGTTTTCCTCACGATGTTTTCCTTCACAGCCAACACGTGTTAAATCAGCACTTCAAATTGCAATTAACAATTTCATTGGTGCCGGCGGGGACTGAACCCGGGTTGCTCGCGTACTATGAAATTTACAGTGAGTGCTAACCATCAGGGCTACCATGGCCTTGTTGCACCATACATTAATTTCGAACTAAGATTGTTTTTCTTATAGGATAGGGAGCAAACGAGCATGCGGCTCACCTGATGGTAAGTGACTACCGCCGCCCATGAACAACTGCAACACCAGGGGAACCAGGGGAATTGCAGATGCGTTGCCGGCCTTTTAAAAAGGAGTAGGCTCTTTTCTTGAAGGTCCCTAAGTCGTATCGGTCCGGAAAAATCAGTTGTCTATCGCTAGCAACGCAAAGTCGGCAATTTGCATTTGGAAAAATCCAAAATTAGGGGCTTTTTAGGTGCTAATTAGGTATCAAGTTTAAAAATTAGGTGATCTAAAATTTTCACTGCAACGAACTGTTGAAATTTGCGTTGCTAACAAAACATCTCGCTAGCAACGCAATGAAGTTATTAGATATACGATAAATATTAATAGCAAGGAATTAAGTGCTAATTAGGTGCTGCAAGTATACGCAATAACAAGGCGCCCCTAATAAAAATAAAGTCGTTGTTCAGAACATAGCAGTTGCAAAATTCAGATTTCCTGAAAATCAAAATAGATTCAAAATTGCTTTCAGAAAAACTCCAAATTAGGGGCTTTTTAGGTGCTAATTAAGTACCAAGTTTAAAAATTTGGTGCTATAAAATTTTCACTGCAATGATCGATTGAAATTTGCGTTGCTGGCAAAACGTATCACTAGCAACGCATTGACGTTATTAGATATACGATTAATATTTATAGTAAGGAATTAAGTGCTAATTAAGTGCTGAGCGATTATCGAAACCCGATACAGATTAAGATATTATTCTGGGAATTATAAGGTCCATGACCAGCATTACCTTATCATAATGTATGAACGGTATTTTTGTTCTTTATCAGTGCCTAAAAATAAATTGCTAATTAGGTGCTGAAAGATTATTGAGGTCGCATGTAGATGACGGTAATATTCTGGAAATTATTGGATTTAAAACCACCATTACAATACTATAAGGTAAGAACGGCATTTTTTGTTGATTCAGATTTAATATGATTATATTTGGAAATGGTTGAAAATTGGTTGAAAATTATATTAAATAATATTACAGATTTATAATATTATTTAATATAATTTTCAACCAAATAAATGTTACAATTCTTATTTTAAGACATGTGAAGCCTAAACTTTAGTGTACTAAATCGAAAGGATATTTTCTTTCCAGTAAATTGCTTTGTAATAAATAGCGCCATCTACAACGTTCATGTCATTTCATCGAATCAAAATCGATGGACTCTCAAGGTGGTAAGTACGATAGACGCTAGATGGCACAAACATAACCTGATTTTTGCATTTGCTTTGCCAAATAATTTTCTGAATAACGACTTTATTTTTATCTGGGGCGCCTTCTCATTATGTATACTTGCAGCATCTAATTAGCACTTAATTCCTTGCTATTAATTTTTATCGTATATCTAATAAATTCATTGCGTTGCTAACGATACGTTTTACCAGCAACACAAATTTCAACAGTTCGTTGCGATGAAAATTAAAGAACCTAATTTTTAGACTTGGCACCTAAAAATCCCCTAATTTTGAATTTTTCCAAATGCAAATTCCCGACTTTTTGTTGCTAGCGATACAGAACTGGAAAAATCGCCGGCGGTAATTGATTCCACAAGGAAGTTGTGCGAGGAGGAAAACATCTTCTAAATCGCACAGTGGTAAACCGCCGATTATCCAGATGGTGTGGATGGTATCGAGAGATCTGCCGCGATGTGTGTTCGTGAAATTTGGCGGCTGGGATTAATCCAAACAATTCCTCAGAACACTCTCCGTGGTAACTGCGAAAGAAAATGCAAAGGGATGCAACATCTCTTCGCAGCGGTAATGAATCGAACCTATCGGAAAGGATTCGGACGTTGACGGTTAGAGTCGCTTTGCGCTGGATGCGGTCAAGTGGAAGAAGCAGGCACTAGGGAGCCCCAGCTCAGAGATAGGAACAGTACAGCCTTTTAGAGTTGCAGGCGTTGTGCCGGCATGAAATACTGTCGCGCTCTGCTGAGTACTGCAACTTTTTAGAGGCCAATTTGGCCTTCCCTTCCAAGTGACTACGACTGCACAGCACTCGATATGTCGATGGCCAGGATTCCGATACTGGCTGAGACAATAAGGGGAGTGCCTTGAAACTGAGGAGATTCTTTTTGGTGGTAAACGGGCAAACTTGTGTTTTCTGAGAATTAAACTGGACTAAATTTAGTCGCCCCTAATCTAAGACTTTGTTCAGCAAAGACTAGACATTAGACACAAGTTTGTTCTGGTACTAGGCGTCGTTTTCCCAAGAAATATTGGCACGACCGGTGTATAGAGCACCACCAGTGCTGTCATCCGCATAGCAATGAATGTTACCGGTTTGCAACATATCATTGATATGCAGAAGAAACAACGTTGGTGATAGTACGCAGCCTTGTGGAATACCAGCGTTAATAGCATTGGAGCATGCACCGTCTACAATGACCTTGATGTTACGATCTGCAATAAAGCTGGTGATCCAATTGCACAATTTCTCGGGAAGCCCATATAAAGAGAGCTTCGAAAGAAGCGCATTGTGTCAAATCCGTTTGAAGGCCTTCGCCTTCTATCGGAGTCTTCTTTTAGTCTATGAGTCAGGTAGACCAGAAGATCACCAGCTGATTGACCCCGGCGAAAACCGTATTGGCGGTCACTAATCAGCTAATGATTCTTAAGGTACCGCATGAGCTGGTAGTTTCCAATGGATACCATTATTTTGGACAACATGGAGGTGATGGCGATAGGACTGTAGTTGGACGGGTATGAGCGGTCGCCTTTTTTAGAAATCGGGTGGTCTTCCTTGATTTCGGAACAACGCCTAGGAAGTAATATTTCCGGAAAAGACGCGTTAGAACCGGTACCCACTTTGGAGCACACGTCCTTAGCACAATTGGGGGGGGGGACCACTTTCATTTACTGTAACCTTAATTTTATTTAGAAGGTAGCTTCGCGTGACAATTATTTCTCCACGATAAAGTGTTTGTGTGTTTCGTGTGCCTGGCTTTAGAAACAGATTTTATTTCATGTTCTGCCATTGTCCTTCAAGATGTAATTACACAGTTATTACGGTGTAGCTTTTACCAGAAAATAACATATTAAAATGTTACAAGTAATAAGTTAAGAGCCTCGTTAATAATATAAATTATGTGTTTTACTTTACTTAAAGATATAGAGCACCTCCTTCCCTCAATTATGTGCACTGTCATCGTTACTAATAAAATAAACACCACTACCACAAACAACACTACACTATTATAAGAATATATGTAAGGCCCGCATCGTACCTGCAACTCCGCTGGTGTTGCAGTTGTACATGGGCGATTGTAGCTACTTACCATCAGGTGCACCGTATGCTGGTTTGCTTCTCTTATATAAAAAAAAATAAGTAGAGTCTAAAAACAAAACAATAAAATCTGGACACATCAGGTGACGCTTTGGTGCAGTTACTAATAAAATTCATATTTAGGAAGAAAGAAATAAAGTGATATTTACATATATGGCCATGTCTTTACAAATTTTAGTGGTCACTAGCAACTCAATATATGCAGCATAACCAATAAGCTTGTAACTAAACTTGACTGTACACTAACAAATAAAAATAAAAATAATTCGTTTAAAAATGCATATGTATAAAAAATAAAGAAAAACGTATAGTCAACCTTAAAAAAATGTTGGGTTAAGAGAAGTGGGAAAGAGTGTGAGAAGTCCGGATTGAATTTAGAGTGTAACTTATCGCTACATACCTAAAAGGACATAATCTGTCTATCTGGGCATAAAATATGTGTTATGTGGTATGCCTTCATTACATCCCTTCACAAGTACACTACTGATATGATAATGCATAAGCCTCCCCCAAGGAATGCCACAAAGCACGGTCCTGAGCCACCTGCATATATCCACTTCCTGCATATCTTACCAGGTCGTCACTACATCTAGTAGGGTTGTATGCCTTAATACGCTAATAATTGATCGAAGAATTTACATCATGAAAGGGTTAGCATACCATAATAGTTCCAAGTATATGACCCGTAAATAAAATTTTCGACGTAATTTGCCTTTAGGTCGCAGTTTATGACGTTGAAAAAGAAGTGTAAAGAATATCCTATAAAATATCATACATTAATATTAAAAGCATTATTGAAACTGCAAATAGTTTAGTAAGATATCTTGTGCTGTAAGAGACGACAGAGGGAAATTGAAACAGGAGATGGGCCGTAGGATCGTCTCTCAATTCAAAATAATAAAAAAGCAGTTTCCAGCTGCCAGCCTAGCGTGGTAACTATGGCAAAATCCCCCCTGTCGACGCCAGATAGTCGACAGTCGAGTCTTGAATTTATTATAAGGCGCTTAATATTATGTTGATTGTATAGGGCCATACATTATCGTACAATCAACCAATCACACTGCACAAATACTCAACACGTCATTCCCCACACCCAACACATTCTCTCAACACGTTCTCACATTCCCATTTTGATTTCCAACCAAATAAGACGCAAGCATAACTCCAAGAATAATATAATTGTAAATCTGTAAATTCAGACGAATATATCTTTTAGAAGATCTACGTTTTCTTTCTTTTGTTCATCGCGAACTATGAAGCAAACTATGTGGGAGGCCTATGTTCAGTTGTGGACTTGAGTGGATTGAATTGATGGATGCATGAGTTAGATATCCAGACCGGCGAGAGGCAGCAGCGTCAAAGATGTGAGACGTCTGGCACTGTGATTGGCAATCCGCCTGCCAGACGTGACTATTAATTCAAATTCTTAGCACAACATGGGAGGCACATGCCAAGCAGTGAACTATTATGACCTGAGGAAGACGAAGGAGAAGAAGAAAATAGGTTTTTAAGTCAAACCGAAGGAATATTTTATTTCATATTATCATATATAAGCGTGAACCTGACGTTAAGGCCCGAGTAGCAAGAGTTTGGCGGAGTGTAGTGTATTTAAAGATAGTTGTGGAGTGTGTGCCATATTGTATAGTTGGTAGGAGGCGTAACAGGTATATAACTTGACGTGGTAAAACCATGCTGTAGCTGTATTGTGGTCATAGCATGCATGGGTCGGCTTGATCGGAAAGTACCACGCTTTCTCAGAATGTCAGAATAAAATAGGGAACCGGAGAATAGGGAATTTTCACTGGATATAAGGCATTCCATCTTAGTTCTTGAGCGTGGAATTTTCTTATTGTTAATCCAGAATAGATGCTGTTGTACATGAGCCACAGCAATCACATACCATCAGGTGAACTGTGTGCTCGTTTGTAAACCTTATATTGTACTGTAGTAGCATTTTTTAAAGTAAAAAACTGAGAAAGTATATTGTTTCACAATAAAAACAGTTACACAAATATATATTATATTTGAAGACGTGGTACTTATACGTGGTAGTGCTATGCTGCAGCTATATAAACAGTATAGTTGTAGCACAAATGGGTCAACTCAACCGTTTAAGGAACACGCTCTCACATAATACCAACGTAAAATAGCACCTTAAGACGCAGGTTGAGCAAAATGTCGCGCTAGTCGTTATTTGTGCGGTTTTTAAGAGCTATCTACTTTTTCTTTAAAAGATATATCAACAAATAAAAAAAACATTATATTTCTACATAATCTAGATTCCATAAAAGCTATATCCAATTTTTTTTAAAGTAATCAATATTAATATAATCTCCTTACAACGAAACCATATAAATGTGAAATTATTATTGATAACATGCATCTCTTCGTAAAGTATGTATTATTTTATTTTGCGATTTACAGCAATATATAGGCAATTTATTAATGAACATTTCTATTATAAAATTTGTTTCAAAAGACCAAAATTTGATTTTATTAAGAAATTATTTTAAAATCTGGGCGTATTCACTGCCCACGGGCTTGCTGGAGTCAGTGAGCGCTGAGATCTTACACGTGGAACCCGTGTCATTAGAGCGTCTGCCAGCGTACACGCTCATGTCATCTTATCAGTCGATAATATTATAATATTATTATTTATTAGGTTATTTATAGGTAATATTATTTGTTTGTTTTGGGTTTAATTTTTCGTATTAGTTATACATATATTTGTTGTGTTTTTTAACTGCGCGATGAAGCTTTTTGCGTGTATTTTCTTTGAAGTAAATGCAAATAAAAAATGAAGCACCATTAGCATGTAAGGTTCGAATCCATAATTAACATTTCGACAAATATTATAATTTACACTATAAAAGGCTAATTCAGTATTATCAGTATAGTATACAGTTAAAAATAATCCTAATACCCAACCACAATATCTTATTAGGTATGGTACCGCCTCGTTGGTCTAGTGGTTGTAGTAGTGCGACTGCTGATCATGAGGTCTCGGGTTCGAATCCCAGGTCGGGCCAAAAAGTCAGTTATGAGTTTTTCATTTATGTTCTAAGTTATAATTAGTATTACTAAGTTATAGTTTTTTGCTAAAATATAGTATATTATTTATTGCTTGTTTTTTTCTTCTTTTTCAAAAAATAATTGAGTACATTAGGTGTTCTATACGCCGAATGTCAGAGAGAAAAGCTAGTACATCTTTTGCTAAACTTTAAAATCTAAAACCAATTTTAAAACAGACGAATTGATCATAACTCCCTTAGCTATAAATAAGTTATGATCTAATTAATGGTATTTATTCCAGTTTATGGCAGCCCTGATTTATATTACGTGGCTGAAATTAGGTACTTCTTATTAGGTACGTCAAAACAAATAACAGCCGGGCGGCTGACATTATGCATTCCATACATTTCTTATATTATCTAATTACAGCCCCATTAATTTCCACTAAAAGAAAATAAATAACTTGTCAATTCAAACAAAAATAACTGCATTACTATGTCTATAGTCATATTCATACAAATCAAAAAGCCTATATATGAGATAATGTAAAGTAAGCATAATTTTACCGGGATCATAACTTGTCAAATAATTAGGAAAATGATCGTTTTTCGTTGCGTACCTGTTTTGATTTTAACACTCTTAGGTTTAAAACTGCGAGGTAATATTTGAATAAATATACTTTCCTCTAGGTACAAGGAATTTTTAGATGACAATATTTGTAGTTAAGACTACTAGAAATCTTATTTATGGAGTAAAAAGGCGAAAAGACTGGAATTAGGGGCATGAATGGTATTAGGGGCTTCCACCCTAATTCGGTAAAAAGTATCTAAGTATGTATTAATATACCTACTTTTTACTATAAACTAAAAGTTATTAAAACTAAATTCAACTAAAAAAAACTAAATTGACCATTTATTTCTTAACTCAAAACAGGACATGGGTTTATTTATACTCTAAAAACTATAACTTTATATAATTAATGTTCAATATAAAATTATATTCGGTATAGACGGTAATTATTAAATGCAACATATTTTTTTAATTATTAATTACATTTTTCAGTGGATTAAATTTGCTTTAATAAATTTGGTGATGATTTTAAATAAGAATAAAATTCTGCTCAAGTTTTATTATTGTTACCTTTGTTAACAACATCGCCTTTAGAACTGGAACCGTGAGTGTTTCTTTCAGACGTCCACAATTTATTCAAAATAAAAAAAATACTCTTTCTACTGGAGCATTTGTACCAGGGAGACATAAAATATATTCGATTAAAAAAAATTATGTTGAAGATTGTTGACTTTGAATACTTCCATCCAACGAGTTACGGGACAATTTTGTGTCCCGGAGCTTTGTTTGGGGACAATGGGACAGGTGACCGAGAAAAGGGACAGTTCTGTTCAAAACGGGACGTATGGTCACTTTAGCTATAACCCGGCGACGGCTCCGTGGTGTAGTGGCTTAGCAATCAGTTGTTGCGCTGGGGGCCGCGGGTTCGAATCCCGCACGGAACAAGTATTTGTATGGCCTACAAATAATTGTTCCAGGTCTGGATGTTTTTCCTTATGCAATTTATGTTTGTAAACTGCCTCCACGACACAGGAGAAAATCCTAGTGTGGGGGTAACGTTTTTTTACAATTGAAATTGAAAGATTGAACCCTTATACTTCTTGTTGATTTTTGTATTACCTTTATTAAAGTTACCCTTATGTATAAATAAATATAATTACCTATGTAGAAATAAAATTGATTTTCATGCTCATCAATCATTGGGGTGAGGATAATGTCTGCCAGCATAAGAAATAAGTAGGCTAAATTACAAGGTGCTCAGTTAAAAAATTAGTAGGTAGGTATGTTACTTTTCAATACGTGACACGTAAAAAATAATAATAATCAAAAACACATCTGCGAAACATCATATTTATTTATTTATTTTTTATTGCACCAAATATTTGTACAAAAGCCGAGCTAACTATTTATTTACCTATAGTGAATAGGTATCTTTAAAATCACAATTTTCAATGCTTCATTTTTAATATATAATTATAAAATTTCATAATTAGATAATATATGAAAATACATAATTCTAATATAATGCAACTAATATATACCGAATAAAAAAATTAAAATACATTTATCTTTGTACGCTGTGTGTATTTCCATAAAATAGTTTATTGATGTTGAAAAAATAATACTACGTTCGTACAATAGGTGGCGTCTTACATATTTCTTACGAAATAATATATTGTAGTGAGCGGCGCGCCGGTCAAATGCTCAAGGTCATTCGCATGGAGTAGCCCCTTAATGCTGCTGTGTTTCGTATGGTGAGTGAGTACTGGAGACCCTTTTTACTGGAAAAGAGGCATTCCATCTTAGTCCTATCGGCTGACATCGCATCTGAATTTTGATTCGCAAACGAGGATAGATGTAGATGTCTATGAACCACAGCAACCACTTACCATCACTGTGGACTGTGCGCTCGCTTGCCACACTTATCTTAATATATAAAATTCTCGAATCGCGGTGTTTGTTACCAAACATCTCCGAAACGGCTGAACCGATTTGTATTAAATTTTGTGTGCATATCGGTTAAGTCTGAGAATCGGCCAACGTCTATTTTTTTAACCCTTAAATGATAACGGTGACCCACCCATAAATATATTTTTAATTTTCTTGACAAATTTTTTTATTTTTATTTTATTATGATTTACCATATAAAAATACATAAAACTTCAAATTTTCACCCTTCTACGATCAACCCCTGTTTTTTAATCGCAATTTTTAAAACTAAATATATTTCTTAGAAATCATGTATATTATGGCAAAACAACGTTTGCTGGGTCAGCTAGTATCGTATAAAAACAAAATAGCCTGACGGAAAATGCATCAATAAACCCGTCCTCACAAAGTCTTGTTAAATGACTAAAAACAAAGTAAGCAGATAGAGAATTTAATGATAGAAACAGAAACAGAAACAGAAACTTTTTCATTCAATATAGATTATAAATAATACTTATTGAAAGTCACTCTTTTGTTTGATTACCACTGGTTCGGAAAAAACCTCTGTCCTGGGAAGAACCAGCAAGAAACCCAGCGGGACTTTTTTTTAAATAACAGCTTACAATCATGATGTTACACAAATTAACAACACAACAAATTAGAAATAGCTTGGTAGCGATCACCTTATTTCCAGGGGTTATTATCATCCATAAATTCCTTAATATTATAATAACCCTTTTTATACAAACTTAGTTTAATAAAGTTTTTGAACTTTGAGCAGGTCAAACTTTGTATATTTTCTGGAATTTTGTTGTAAAAGCGTAAACATCGCCCCAAGAATGAATTACTGACTCGATGGAGTCGAGTAACTGGTACTACTAGCTTGTGTCTGTTCCTAGTATTTACAGAATGAATATCACTTATTTTTATAAAACTACTTTTATTTTTGTGTACGTACATTACATTTTCATAAATGTATTGAGAGGCCAAAGTTAATATATCAATTTCCTTAAATTTTTGTCGCAGCGACTCTTTAGGCTTTAAATCATAAATTGCTCTTATGGCCCTCTTCTGCAAAACAAATATAATTTCAGTGTCAGCTGCGTGTCCCCATAGCAAAATACCATACGACATTATGCTATGGAAGTAGCTGAAATAAACTAGTCTAGCTGTTTGAACACTGGTTAGACTTCTAATCTTTTTACAGCATATGCTGCAGAACTAAGTCTGCTTGCTAGTTTTGATATATGGGGGCTCCATTGAAGCTTCGCGTCTAGTGTGATTCCAAGAAAAATGGTGGTATCTACAAGACTCAGTTTCTCCCCATTTAAAATTACATTAGTATTTAATTGTTTGACATTTGGAGTCACGAATTTCATACATTTTGTTTTAGTGTCATTTAAATGCAAATTATTAACATCGATCCAATTTACTAATTTAGATATAGCATTATTTACTTTGTCATATTTTAGTAACTGTCGACTTAATTTGAAAATTAAAGAAGTGTCATCTGCAAATAATACTATATCATGGTTATCCCCTACTATGTAAGGTAAGTCATTAATGTATACAAGAAACAGAAAGGGGCCGAGAATTGAGCCTTGAGGCACGCCCATTTGTACCATCGATCCGGAAGAGCTCATTTTGTTAATGACAACTTTTTGCGTTCTCTTACTTAAATATGAAATAATTAATTTAAGCGTATCACTTCTTACACCGTAGTGTTGAAGTTTCCTGATTAATGTTTCATGGTGAACACAATCGAAGGACTTGGATAGGTCACAAAATATACCCAAAGCATCCTGTGAATTCTCCCATGCATTAAAGATATATTTAATCAGCTCAACACCGGAATCAGTTGTCGAGCGACCCCTTGTGAAACCAAATTGATTTTTATGAAGTAAATTATTTATATCAAAAAAATTTAACATTTGATCAAGAACAATTTTTTCGAAAATCTTACTAAGTGTTGGTAGTACAGAAATAGGTCTAAAATTGGCGGGGTCTAATGTACTACCAGATTTAAATAAAGGTATTACTTTACTATGCTTCATTAAATCAGGAAACACACCAGATTCGATACTAGTCTTAAAAATAATAACTAAATGAGACGCGATTGTATCTATTATAGACGCAATAATTTTAACGGAAATCCCCCACAGATCCGCAGTTTTCTTAACATCAATAGTTTTAAAATATTTTACAATATCTTTTGATGACACTTTATGAAATGTAAAATTCTTTGTATTTATTTGTAATATAAAATTCATTCACAAAGCGAAACTCATTCGTGATGTAGATTCTGTTAAACAGTTTTAGTGTGAGCGGACGAACGGTGCTGCACCGTGTTAGTCTAGTAAAGTACCATGAGAATAAAACGCACTAACTATACATGAATGTCTACCGAAAACACTACTCCGTACAGAAAGGATTTGAATGTTACTGTGAATTTTTAATTGTTAATGTTTCTTTCTTCTTTTCAAATTTCAATTATTTTAACGTGTCCTTGTTCCTTTGATTATTGGGATATAAAATAGGCTATATTTTACATAAATAAAGTATATGTAATTTAAATGATTTCCAAAATATCTTTAGCTATGAAACTGCTGCTCACAAATTTAAAGACAGAATTTAAATAAAGATTAAGTACTGAAAGTATTTTAATCTAAATTTAAGAAGAAGTATAGTAAGAATAGATAACAATACAGATAGATAAACGGTGATTCTTATCACAGTTATCCTTCACAGTTAGCTGCCGTGGGTAAATCTTTATTTCAGAGATCACAAGGGATCTGTGACAGTAAACACCTGGACGCCGAGCTCCAACACGTCAGGCAAGTTTTGCACGACAATAAGCTTTGGGTCTCGCACGTGAACTAGTGAAGCCGGCCACAGTCATGCGAGTGTCTGCTGTACTGCCATATGTCAAAGGTGTCACTGACATGATTGGCTACATCTTGAAGCGTGCTTCCATTAAAACATACTTCAAGCCGCCGAATGAGATTAGTCAGTTTTTACCATCAGTCAAGTGTAATGTCCCTCTGCAAGATGCAGGAGTGTACAAGCTTCATTGTAAATGTGCTCTCTATTATATAGGACAAACTAAAGGATCAATAATAACCCTCGTTAAAGAACATATAGCTGATGTGAAGAATCGATGCTCCGGGTAGTCTACAATCTGTGAACACGTACAGGATCGCCCCCGTCACTACATTAGATTTGAAAGACCACAAATCCTCGCTAAAGAACACCGATTCCTTCCAAGGATGATTTATGAGGCTATTGAAATCAAAAAACATCCTAATTACAATAGAGAAGATGGCTGGGTACTGCCATCTGTTTGGGATTCTATAATTATAAAATTAAATCCCAACCAAAGCATACAGCTGCAAGACTTCAAGATTCTGTAAGTTCATACTGCGTAGATCGGAACGAAAATTAATAATTTTTAATCTGGAGGTAGCCGTGGTTAACTATGACATTGGGACGTCAAACACCTCAGTCGCCGCCGTGACCATCGGTGCTGTAAAGTACTCAAAACGTCGGAAATGATAAATAAGTTAATATACGCGATGAAATCCGTAAAACTAGTTTTATTGAAACCTGTAGGAGCAATTGATTAAGACTTAAAATTTTTTTAATGCCACTGTGAGAGCGAAATTTCATATAATCTGTTCTTGGTAATTTTTAACATGCCAAGAAGAATATTCTGACCAAGTTTTTATACCTATAAGAGTTTGTTTGAAATTGTGATACCTCCTTGCGGATGGAATTTCGTAAATTCTGTTCTTAACTGACCTGTGCTCGTGTGCCCTATGATTCCAGAGACATAGCAGGTACATAGATGGAAATCTCTAATATATATATATATATACTAGCGGTCCACGCCGGTTTCGCACGGGTGATGGATCTCGATAAGAGCACCACCTACCGGGTCCAATTGTGAATTTAAACCATCTAGGAACCCATTTAAAAACACACAAAAATTTTCGTCAAAATCGTTTGAGTCGTTTTTGAGTTTTATCGATACTAACAGAGAGCAGTTGATTTTTATACATTTAATTTTAATGGCCCGCACTACTCCTACTGGTTGGAATTTCATAAAATCAGTTCTTGGTAATTTTTAACATGCTTAAAAGAATATTTTGACAAGTCTTATACCTTAAAATCTATAGTTAAAAAATGTGATTATTTTTAATTATCCCTCCCGCAACCCCCTTGCGGGTGGAATTTCGTAAAATATGTTCTTAGCTGATTTCTGCTCGGCAAAAGGAATATTCCTACAAAATTTCAAGTCTCTTAACCTTATGGTTCTAGAGATATCACGATGATGAGTCATTACGTGTCAGTACATGGTGGAAATCTACGAAGCTAGTGTGGTTCAAGGTACTATAGCACAAAATGTATAGTATTTAGTGGCGATAATATAAATAATGTAACGGCGGTCAAACGCCCCACTGCTGACGTAGCGTTTTGCTCCCTGGAGCCGCAAGAGCCAAAAATACTGGCCCTGACCCCTCGCCCTCCTCATTTTCGTAAGTACCTTAAAAACTAATAAATCTGAAGTTCTTCTAGTCCTCTACGTTCCTGAAAAGTGAATGAAACTATATTATATATTTTTGTATAAAAGCTTATTCTAGGTAAGTTTTTGTGTGTGAAAATTATAACCATATTCAAAAATTTCATGATACAGTGTTCGTTATATATTTATCTTAATTCTAAGAGCTATTTTTTAGATTTACATACGTGATTTATAAAAGAATTAAGTAATGAAGCTGACTTTTATTTCCTAAATTACCCCTTTCCAAATTTTAAAATCTGCCGTCTGGGGCTACGACTTCTCAGCGATACAACTTTACAGACTGCTCATTTCTGAGAAGTTTTTAGAACTCTAGAAGTCTGCTACACGACCCCGAGTTATTTTTAATATTTGTGGAAATATAATATACATATATGCAACGCTTCGAAAATAATGATGTCTGTGACCATATTATATCGAATTGATGATCCGAAAATTCTCGAAAAAAAATACATCTCATATTTTAAATGGAACTCAAAAGTTTGTATTAATTATTTATTTCATTCATAAATTACATTAGTCTCCTTCACTAGTTCTAATTTTGTAATGCAGGCCGTCTTATTAAAAATATAAGAAATACCAAAACATTCTCGACTGCTTACTACTTTAAAAAGATCTTGACATACTTTCTCAACAATATATAGATAATAAACTTTACAGCAGTCTGCCCAAATTTAATATGATATCTTTAGCAATATATAACTAAAAACTAAAACTAAAAATCTTTCTTTCAAGGTTATTAGATCTAAGTTTAATGCTGGATTCAAAATTACATTAAAATCACCACATCGATTCCATAATCAATACCGATTTTCAAAACTAGATCTTATAAGTGTTACCATATAACAAAATATTAAAACGGCATAAGCTACTACGTTTGGAGTCCAGGCTCTAGACGCTCTCTTATTATGATCACGATGTTGCATGGGTTATGAAATAATATGTTTGACTGTAGTTATCTTACAAGTGTGATTCTATAAGTGGTGTGGATGCCTCGGTTGTTTAACACCATAGGGTGTAAAAAAAAAACTTAAGCGCGAGCATCTTTCCGCCGTCTTTTAGATAGTTATTAACACGGAGCAAATACAAAGAGGAGTTGTTGTAATTAGATTTCACATTGCTCCCTCAACTATTTCAATCTACCGATAAGAAGCAAAACTACTCGCATTGTTCCATATCGATATTGTAATGTAGTTTAGCTATCTTGACTTGTTTTGTTATTAAAAACTGTAAAAATAATATTTTGGAGATTAAAATTTTTTTAGGACTGAATGCAGGACAAATTTCAGCAACTTCGTATGATTATTTTACCAATACTGAGCTCTACGTACCTTTACATATTTAGTTCCCATGACACAAAGTGACGCCATCTAGTGTCGAATATATTTAATTATATCTGAAATACGACCCAAAGATTTTTCTAGAACTATTTTAATAAATTAGGTACAAAATTACTTACAAATGAAATGTGATGCCATCCATAGCATCAGAGCTTCTATCTGAGTAGTTTTTACACGATAAAACACAACACTTCATCCTTTTCTTCTTAATACTGCGATAATACACCGATTTGCGATTTTCGACACATAAGCGAACAGGACGAACGCTGACAGAATACTAACGTTAAAGCCACGCCCACTGTGATGGCGTCAGGACCTAGTTAGAATCACAGTGCACAGTTGCTTAGGCCGTCTCCTCTTTGTATTTGCTCCGCGCTCATAACCATATACTTAGAATATACTAGCGTATAGACGGACATTGTGTGCAAGGGAGAAGAAAATTTCTTATGGCAAAAATGCAAGATAGAAAGGGATACCAAATTACATGAATTTGAATTTGAATAACAGAATCTCATCAATTTTGAATGATAGGTCGTCACAAGTCGGTACGCAAGAAATAGACTATAGACCTAGACATTTTGTAATGT
Organism: Parnassius mnemosyne; assembly: GCA_963668995.1. NCBI lineage: Eukaryota > Metazoa > Arthropoda > Insecta > Lepidoptera > Papilionidae > Parnassius > Parnassius mnemosyne. Next base: position 45,414,389 of record CAVLGL010000046.1, on the reverse strand, counting down.
TTTTAGATTATAATAGTGTTTATGTTTATAATTCAGTTTTCCATAATGGTTACATGTTCCGTGAGTAACTGTGGTGTCAATAATAGAAATAATCATGATAATTGCACATTTCATAAGTAAATCCGCAAGACGTCGTTACTGTTATGACGCGTCTATTTTTGGTAATTTATGTTTTACACTGTTTAAAATATGGAATAATATGATTTTGGTGATTTAATTTTTAAACAAAATATTTTACATGTACGCTAGGGATTGACTCAATTATATCAAAATTAATGTCGATATTTATCTTGAATGTTTGTAATCAATCGATAGACTTGCCCACATACAAGAAGAGGAATGAAAATATACTCGATTTGCGTTTTAAAAACATAATTTTATTTTGCAGTTACCAAACAGATTCCCTCTCGATTCTTTGGTTAGAATAAAATGTTTGGAATTAATTGGGCGAGTTGGTTGGAATCCAAAGAAGAATTGTACAATTTTCAGCAAACAATTTCTTGAGAAATATAAAAGAAAAAGTGGAATAAAAACAATTTTATTAAAAGTTTTAAGTTTATGAGCCATTTCTTCATAATTTGTACCGGTAAGTGTAATATTGTTATAGTAAGACTTCAAAAATTTTACTTCAAAAACTTTAGATAAAAATGGAGATAGATTTATATACATTATAAAACTCTAGTATATTAAAAATAAAAAATTGAGATTATCGTATATAAGTTATAATGAACCCAGCTATCAAATATCTTATTTTTACGGGGGAAAATCCTCATGGACTACCTCCGCCTGCGGAATGGCGGAGGGGCGTGCCGGACTCTTACCGGCTAAAACCACCCCGGTGTCTCCTCGCACATGCGCGCGGGGCCGCGGGAATCCAAATAGTAGCGAGGTCGACGGTAGGGCGCAGAAGCCTTTGCCGCCATTCCGCCACCAAAACCTGACGGACTTCCTCTCGGCGCAGCGCAATCTGCCGCTGCACCGGCCTCGAGCCCCGTGCCTGCTCTTCCTCGCGCCATCGATATAATGACGCGAGTACTTTCGCCTCTAGGTCCCAGGGCGGGGATCCGGCCAGGACGCAAGCCACCTCGTAGGAAATCGTGTGATACCCGCGGACGACTCTGACGGCCATCGCCCTTTGCGGTTTGCGCAGAATGGCGAGAGTGCTGGCCGTTATGTCCATAACCCACACAGGGGCCGCATACAGGGCCATGGACCGCACAATAGCTATCAACTATCTAGTCTAACCTCTAAGCTCGAAATTGATTACGAGTATGTTTACCTGGGACAAATAGTCCGACTAGGTAAGTCCAACTTCGACCGAGAAGTCAATCAACGGATTCAACTCGGCTGGGCAGCGTTCGGGAAACTACGACACATCTTCTCGTTACACATACCTCAAAACCTTAAAACAAAATTGTACAACCAGTGCGTGTTGCCAGTGATGACTTACGGATCTGAAACGTGGTCCTTCACTGCTGGCCGTATGAGGAAGCTCAAGGTCCCTCAGCGAGCTATGGAGAGGGCTATGCTCGGGGTTTCTCTGCGTGATAAACTTAGAAATGAGGACGACCTGGTCAGACATGCAGGAAGTCGATGGATGCAGGTGGCTCAGGACCGTGCTTTGTGGCATTCTTTGGGGGAGGCTTATGTTCAGCAGTGGACTTGTGAAGGGCAGTAATGATGATGATGATGTCAATCAATATAGCAACGACTAAACACTAATAACAATTGTTTATACACATTTAATAACATTAATCTTAGCTGACAAGCGGAAGGCGTCAGTTATTATTTAATCATCATTTATTAAGTATTATAAAAATTACGTTATTAATCTAATAAAGGTTTTGTAATTCTCTGGGAGATTAAAATAAACTTAATTATGCGAACAGCTGGTGAACCAGGACCGGAAGACGATAACACTCGGCCATCCTGCGTTTGTCGTGTCCCACGGCGATCAGTCACGCCACTAGGTCCTGGTTTCTCGCTGGAGTACGGCATCTGAAATTTGAATAGTACCAACAGTATGCTTGTCGTTGCGAGTTCATGCAATATATATTTGTATGTCTTTATACATAATAATTCTGTTTATCTGTCATTTTGATTGTAATATATTACACACAGCCTTAATGTATAGGATTACACAGTTTTTAATATGTTGTCACACAGCATTTATTATGGGATCACACAGTTTTTATTATAGTATCACACAGGCTTGATTAGGATCACTCAGCTTTTACTATGAGATCACACAGCATTTATTTACTATAGGGTCACACAGCTTTTGTTACAAGTTCACACAGCTTTTGTTATGGGGTCACACAGCTTTTATATGTACAGGATCACACAGCTTTTGTTTATATAGGATCACACAGCTTTTATTCTGGCATCACACAGCTTTTGTTTATATAGGATCACACAGCTTTTATTATGGGATCACACAGCTTTTATTTACTATAGGGTCACACAGCTTTTGTTATAAGGTCACACAGTTTTTATTATGGGGTCACACAGCTTTTATTTTTACAGGATCACACAGCCTTTGGTTATAAAGAATTACACAGATTTTATTTATTGGAGCCTCTTCTATTTTATGTATATAGAGTCACACAGCTGTCATTTACATAGAGTTACATCCTACAATGTAGCAAATCAGAGTAGTTTTAATTAGATAGGATCAGGTAGCATTTATCGAAAATCTGTTTTTCTTTATACATATATTATCACAAAACATATTTTATCAATCGTAAAAATAATTTATAACAGTCAAAAATAGTTGTAGCGAAACACCTACGGTAACAGACATTTTTCTTCCTATATTTATTAGGGAACATTTATTAACTCATTATAATATAATTTGTCACAGGATATTAATAATTTAATTGCATACTTTTATTGTACATCCACTTGCATACTATTATTCTATATAATATTGATATTAATATAGCCAGAGATTCAATTAGCTTTCTAACAGATCTATAAGATCATCCCTGTCAACTTCATGATCACTACCGCTACTGTCATCGGGGATAGACGAATTATAAGGCCGGAGGACTTCGCCGCGTACAACTGCCGAAAAGTTCCTGTATCCCTTAATACCCCTGATGCTGCTCATCGTGTATCGGTCTAATGAGTGGTCAGCTTTGCATACTTTATATGGTTCAGTATACAAACCGTTAAGCTTCCTAGTAATATTAGCATTCTTCTTAGTTATTCCTCCTTTCCATAGTACCAATTGTCCTACAGAATATTTAACGCATTTCTTATGAGTGCGGTCGAATCAGTCTTTCATAAGAGTCATATTTTTATCAATACGCAATTTAGCCTTGCCGCGTCTCTCTTATAAAGCTCGAGCTTGACTTTCAAAGTGTGCAGGTTCCCCACAAGGGTAGGCTGGTAAACGCGAATTAGAATGGCCAAATAATAATTTGAAAGGTGGGAAACCAGTTGTGGCATGAGGTGTGTTATTAATGCCCCAAATTATATCGGAGTTCCAAGTGCATTCACTATTGGTCATAGTATTTAAGCCGTTAATCAACGTTCGATTGACACGCTCTACTTGGCCATTTGATCTAGGACTAGCAATGGCGTTTAGAACATGTCTAAATTGCATGTCTTTAGCAAACTCCTTGAAATATCTGCTAGTAAAGGCTTTACCTCTGTCTGTAATTATTCTATTGAGATTTCCGAATTGATTTATTATATCTTTTAAATGTTTTATGGTTTCTATTGACCCGCAGTTTTTAACAGCTTTTGCAAATACAAATTTTGTAAATAAGTCAATAATAATAAGTATATAACAGTTTCCCTTCCGAGTCTTAACGAATGGCCCCAAATGGTCGGCATGTAATGTATGCATGGGAACTGCTGCCTTTTCGATCGGGTGCAGTTCTCCCTGCAATTTACCGTATTCTCCCTTCCCATAGGCACAGTGAAGACATGATTTGATATATTTTCGAATAAGCCTTGTCATGCCTGTAAACCAAAACTGTGCTTTTATAATCTTTTCGGTTTTATCAAAGCCTGAATGTCCTATTTGATCATGAAACTTCTGCATTAGGCCCCATTTAGCTAATTTGGGTATAACGAAACGTTTCTAATTTAGAGTTTTCCTATAAAGAAGATCATCCTTTATTTTATAATTACTAGTAATATCTCTATTGTCTGTACCATTTCGTAATTGAGTCAAAATCATCTGAATGTTTTCGTCCTGTAACTGTAATGTCACTAGCCAATCAGAGTCTTCTATCAGTAAAATTGTACTCGATGGCGGATTTCTACTCAAAGCATCTACGTGCCTCATTCGGCCACCAGAACGGTACTCAATCTGCAAGTCATAATCTTGGATGGAAAGCCACCGGCGGGCTATGCGGGGAATAAGGTCTTTTTTAACTATAGTTGTTCGTAATGCCGCACAGTCTGTCACTATAGTTACGGGAATTCCTACGAGGTAGATTCGAAAATTTTTTAAGGATTCTACAACGGCTAATGTCTCTAGCTCATAGCTATGATAAAATTGTTCTTCCTTAGACGTGACCCTACTAAAATAGGCAATTGGTTTCAGGCTAGTATCGGTTTGATATTGCATAAGGATACCACCTAACCCTAGCTTACTCGCATCTGTATGGAGCTCAGTACGTGCACGTCTGTCATATATCCCTAAAACCGGTCTTACCACAATACGTTCTTTACGAGTTTGAAAAGCACTTTCTTGGTCCGGGCCCCAATTCCATTCTATGTTCTTTTTAGTAAGTTGTGTGAGGGGTCTAGCTATTTCTGCAAACCCACGAATGAATTTCCTAAAGTATGAAGTCAAACCGATAAATTGTCGGATCTCATGCACATTTCGTGGATTCTTATATTCAGCTACACAACGAATCTTATCTTGTCCCGGTCGTATCGTGCCCGCAGTAATATCATGCCCTAAATAGTTAGCGCTTTTCTTTAAAAATGAACATTTACTTAAATTCAGTTTTAAATTAGCTTCCGACAATAGTTGTAAGACACTTTCTAGCAACTTCAACCCATCATCAACAGATACCGTTGGCAGCATGACGTCATCAAGATATGTTGCCACGTCATTACCTAACCGACCTAAAACAATTATTATAAGACGTGAAAATACTGCTGGAGCATTAGCCAGGGCAAATGGAATTTTCAGGAACTCATAGGGTGTAACAAATGCGGTTTTGTGAATAGAATCATCAGAGATTCTGACTTGGTAATAGCCCTGTGCAAGATCTAGTGTGGTAAATAATGATTTTCCAGATAAGCGAGTAACCTGATCTTCCATATGAGGTAGTGGATATCGATCCTTAACAGTACGCGAGTTCAGTGCTCTATAATCTATGCATAGCCTATATTCACCCCCTTTTTTAACAAGGACCACTGGGCTTGCGTATTCAGACATAGACTCCCTTACAATGCCTGCAGCAATCAGGTCTTGAACCTTTTCATTAACTATTTCATTCTCTTTGTGAGAAAGTCGATAGGGCTTGCAGAAAACGGATTGCTCGGTTGTGGTATGAATACGCATCTCTAACACATCGGTACAACCTAAATCTCTTGTATTTCTGGTGAACATGTATCCAAATTTATTTAATAATTCTAGTAATTTATTGGATTCTTCTGTGTCCAAATCACCTACATCTAAGTCCGATAATAATAACTCATTGTGGGAAGGATAGTCAATCGTCATTACTTCCCTCTGCTCACTATGCTCTAAGCCACTAACAAGTTGAGCACGCGCTATGAGCCTATTCGACTCCCACTCAATAACATCGTCTCCTATTAATGATTTCTTATATTTACGCGAACATTACACATTTTTAATTAAAACTAATTTTACGGATTTTATCGCGTATATTAATCTATTTTTATATTCCCGACGTTTCGCGTGCTCTCCAGCACCCGTGGTCACGGGGGACTGAGGTGTTTGACGTCCTGCTGTCATAGTTAGCCCGGCTACCTTCAGTTTTTTAATATTAATTTTTGGTCCGATTTACGCAGAATGAGCTTACGGTATCTTGAAGTCTAGCAGTGGTATACTTGGGTTTGGATTTGATTTTATTAATTATGGGATCCCAAGCAGATGGTAGCACCCATCCATCTTCTCTATTGAAATTAGGATGTTTTTTAATTTCAATATCCTCGCGAATCATCCTTGGGAGGAATCGGTGTTCTTTTGCGAGGATTTGTGGTCTATCAAATCTAATGTAATGGCGGGTTTTCGTTGTATTCGGAAGACAAATTTTTTCTATACCTTCGTTTCTTTGCGCCAATACCTTGAATATATGGGCCTGACATTATCCCACTTCTGAAATGTAGATGGCGGATAGACTAGGTACGACTAACCGCAGATAAACGATATTTTTACTTGGTATATAATATATACTTTGTAATCACTTTCACAAACTGACAGAGTTACTCTTCACACCTTTACTTACTGGCGGTTACAAAACAACTGAGTGATCTATCCGTCACAGCGGCCTTTTATACAATTTAGATATTAACCTAATAATGAACATTAATATTCTTATTACTATAAATATTGCATCATAAATTATAAAATAACTGTCAATCAATATAGCAACGACTTAACACTAATAACAATTGTTTATACACATTTAATAACATTAATCTTAGGTTCGCCGGAAGCTGACAAGCGGAAGGCGTCAGTTATTATTTAATCATCATTTATTAAGTATTATAAAAATTACGTTATTAATCTAATAAAGATTTTGTAATTCTCTGGGAGATTAAAATAAACTTAATTATGCGAACAGCTGGTGAACTCAGGACCGGAAGACGATAACACAGAGTTCATCTGATCGTAAGTGAAGTGTGGCCATTCATAAACGTTCCATTTACATCGCAGGACTAAAATGAATGTTCCGTTACCAGTAAAGGCTACCGACAACTACGAAATATTTCGTAAATAATTTCCCAAAAATCTGTGAACTACAGAACCACATAGAAACGCGTGCGCTAAGGAACAAATCGCATCTAATTTAAATTCTGTAAAATGCTACAGATTTGTTGCGTTGCTTCCCTGCTCGAGATTTTTACACCGTCTAGACTTGTATGAAATTCGAATCCCGAACCAGCCGATGATAAAAATCTACGTGAACATCAGCCCGTGGCAATGCAAATCTTCTCAGGCTTTTTTTAATCTAATATGTTTTCCACCAACTGCGCCCAAGTTGTTTGGAAAATTCGATCGTTCATTATTGGCGCAAGTTAGAACTCAAATAACAAAACTTCATCACCGTGTAAGTACTGGACACTTACAATTTTTTTCAATACAGATTTCAACCCATTGCAACTCACAGCACTGCAGTTTGCGCAAGCACTAATTTTACTCCGGTTCTTTTCACTAATGTCCTTTTTACGTTGGGCAATTTTCTTGTATCAAAATTAATATTAAATGAATATCATTTATCGCGCGTAATAATAATATTTGAATCATGTATTGGTGGCGTCAGTAAGTGTAAGCAAAGACGTATTAAAAAAGATAGACAGGTTACACACAAACATTATTGTATTAGTAGTAGTACTATATCTACGTACAGTTATTTATTATGGCATACCTATCGTTAGAAAAAGATGAATATACATCATTAGTTGCGTATTTATTGCTGCGCTCATTGGCGCGAGCGCGTGACATACCGATATGGAAAATGAACACACTAGCTAGCGTCAAAGTTTACACTAGCGGTTAGTGCTGAAATAAAACCAATTATGAACAAAACATCTAAATTCAAAATATTAATGAGACGTTTTTCTGTCAGGATTTATGGATCACTCTATTTTTGTGGATCTTGTAAAGGCGTTAGTTTCCTATGAAAAGGATGACAAAGAAAAAGATACAAATCCTACAAAGAATTTCAAAGAATCAAAAGACGAAGATGAAAAAGAAGATTCTTACAGTACAACTTTTTTATAGTAAATATAACTTTTTTGAAATTTCTTTTAAAATATCTAGTCGACTAGATTTTCATGTTACTTTATGTTTGTAGGCAGTATCTCAAATGTTTCCTAACAAAGGAAAACCAGAAGAATTAAAAGAAACGTACGTTGAACTGACAGAAAGGTCTGATCTAAATGCTCTACCTCCACAATGTACCCCAAATATCGATGGTGCTACTATAAATAATGCTAATTATAAATTAATAATAAACATTGTTCTATATGATACGTTCTCGTTAAACTTTTTTGATCGCACATATTGATATCAATCTGTACAATATGATCATGGAATAAATTTGTTCTTCTACTCAACATTTCAATTATTATTATTTTATTATAATTTTTTTCAATTAGATCATCTTTACCTAAATTAAAATAAACGTTGGTTTTTATATTATTTTCATTAATTCTCATAAATTAGATAATTAGATATCAATATATTGTATTTGGTATATATTTCCAGACTTTGAATGACAGTTGTCGGAATTTTACCTAGAGTATAATTAAGTATGCTATTCTTCTGCTAATCATTGAAGTTTTTTATTAGCTGTTTTTAATTACATTTAGTTTACATTCGAATTTCTTACATATAAAATTGAGCTTATTTTAATACTTGTCTTTATAGAGCACTTTTCATTTTTTCTCAGACGCTGATCATCTCTATAATCCCATTCACCATTATTTTTCCTACAATACGCAGTGTAATGGCCCAAGCCACCAATTGAAGGTGGAGGAGTGAACCTTATAACTCCACATAAAATAAAATTTATGTCATTAATTACAATATTTTCTGGTATATCTTCTACTTTAGTGAAAACTTCAGATGTGTTTTTGCCAATAGATTTTGCATAGGTAGAATCTTGATATGCAGTATCTACTTCAATCAACAGGTAAGGTCCCATGATGTAGTTGGTATCTCTCTGGTTTTTAAATTTTTTGCAAAGATATCTAATTTGAAACTTTTCAGTGAGTGAAGCTGCCAAATTTTTATAATTTTTATCCCAGACAACATGAAGATCAGGAAGAACAGTTGTAATCTCACTTGATTCAATGGGATTGCTATCATCATTCTTGCAATTCAAACAGGTTTTTATAATTTTCATATTTTGATATTGACTCATTATTCTGTTGAATAAATGATTAACATTTATTCGGCAGTCAATAGAGCTGGTATTATTACACTGTTCTGGATATAAGGCTTTCAAAACATATCCTCTGTTGACGTATATGGTACTGTCTGGGCCATTAACTGAATAATTGTGCAAAAATTCCATGTAACTTGAATTTTGTATTTTGAATTTTGTATTCTGTTCATTCTTATCTTTTGGAAGATTTGCATTCACAAATGAATGAAAGGATTCAAATTCATTACTTTGTTAGTTTTTAGTAGTAGTAGTAGTTAGTTACTTGCACAATTGGGAATGAAACACTTAAAAATACATTTTAAAACTAAAAATTATATACAAAATACGCTAAAGCTATAAAGAAAACGTCCCGTCGAAATATATAACCTATTAAACAATAAACACCCTTTCGTAAAATGGCAGTAAAATGCCAATAAAACTTTATTTATAATTTATAGTTAGTTCATACTTCATAGAAAAACAAAATAAAAATTTCCAAGAAAACTTCTAACTTGACAGCTACGCGACAATAACATGACATGACAAAATGGCGGAAGCGGGAAGGGGCAAGAGGTGGGAGGGACGAGGGAAACGTCATGTTCTGGATTGCTCACTGCATTCCTACACACAAAAAAATATAAAATGTATAATAAACATTGAAAGGCAACAAGCCAAAAAATGATGATTAGGACAATACTTACAGAAGATTTATAGAATATTGATAACAGCTCTAAATATTTTCTCCAATAATTAAATGTAAGCTACTAGAGGTGCACACAAAACCAATGGCTTTATTGTAAACTTGTTGTCACGATACTTGATTTTGAATGAAACGCCAATTGAATACGCCCGATTAATTAAAACTCGATTAAAATGGGGAATCTAATTACGCTTTCATTGTACGAGATCTCAATCGTGTAGTGAGCCTGGTATCCAACTGTCAAATTGATGAGACAGAAAACTCTGGATTGTGAGTGTAAACAATAAGTTGATTTCACATTTGATACTTCCCACAGGCCACAGTGCGCTGCGTGACGCGCGCCGCGCAATTGCAGACTCGCATGCTTGCGTAGGCTGGGGGTGCGAAAAATAATGATATCGTGAAAATCAGTTATTATGTATTTTTCTGAGAAAGTAATTATACTTCTGGAACGAGAAAATAACGCGCAAACGTTCTGTGCATGAATATTTTCACTTTGGTGCCTTAAAACCATTAAAAAATGACTATTTTATAAAATTTCTAGCAAGCGTCTTCGAAGGGTCGTAAATCTGCAGGGGTGACACGAATAATTATTTTTTTCGTTTATTCTTAATGAGCAAACGATTCTACATGTCCCTGTAAAACCTCGTCTAATTCTAATTTTTGGACTTGCTAACATTACGAAGCTCGTGATATGTATGGCAAATATTCTATGGGATATGGAATATGCCTAAATTCAGAAAAGAACTTAGATATAATGTAACGGTAACGGTACTTAAACCATTCGAGAATTAAAGGTTACTGTTTACATGAGGTTGATACACAATATACTGTATGATTGTATTGTGGGAGATCCACTAATTTAAAACTTCACGCACCTCCTTTGTATTTTTGGTAGATTTTATCACTTTTATTACGTCATATAAAGTGAAAATGTTTAAATCTACTAAGACATAAAAAGGCGTACAGACTTGGATTTTATGATACTAATTATTGTCACATAAATAAAATTGACAAAATCTACATAAATAAAATGTAAGCACGCGTTTAAATTTGACGATTCTCTTTATCTTGGGTACCTCCCATACAAGTAAATGGAGGATGTTGATTATTGTAAACTGTAATAATTTAAAATTTGTACAACCGACTTCAATATAAATTATTAGGTATAACTCAAAAACTATTAATCAGACCTTTATCAAATTTATATGGGACCACATGGGACGCACAAGCTTTTAAATAAAATCATCGAAATCGGTTCACCCAGAAAGAAGTAACGAGGTAACAAACTTTAGGAAAAGAAAGAAAAACATACAGTCGAATTGAGTACCTCCTTCTATTTGAAGACGGTAGAAAAATAAACATTATAATATGAAGAAAACGACTTACATGAATTACTACTATAGTTTTACTTTTTCATTTTAGGGATAAGCAGTGAGGATTTCTCTTACTTATTACTTTCACTTATTTTTAGATGGTAGTTATTGTAGGCCTCATTCAAAGTATTCATATACATACATTCAAACTTAATGGCGGCTCGGAACATCGTACGTTCCGATGCGCAGAACACAATTTTTGGGTATCAGCGGGATGTAGAGGGACGTGGTGGCGGGGCACATCCCCGCGCGCGCTGCCACGCGCATTCTGTCTCATACGCACTCACGCGACGCGTTTGCTTTTAGTGTTTGAGTTACGTTCACTCCTGCTTACGTACAGTTGAGCCCATAATTTGTTACTGTTTGTTAATTGTTTTGTTACGTTTTTTTGTTTGTTTTTGTTCCGTTAAGTTTTTATTGTTATTGACTGTTTTGTTTTCATCTGTGTGTTACACACATTAAGTTTTAGACTGTTGTTGGTTGTGGGAAAGTACTTTTATTATTTTGTTTAAATATGCCACGCGGACGATACAACGTTTTACGCAGGCAAGCCAGAAAAATGGTGTATAATGTCGTGCAATTTATGAAAAAGGAGAGTGAAGACGGCGTCCAAATTCCTCTGTAGCTCGTTCAAAAACGAGCCGCAGCAGCTACAGGCGTCTCACTAAGGACTGTACAAAGAATAGCTGCAACAGCAAGTGAGTCGGAGATGCTAGCCGTCTTTTGTACTCCTGGCAAAAAAAGGAAGGGAGTCAAGAGAGTGACGAATATTGACAGCTTCGACCAAGGTGTCATCAAAAGGTGCGTGCACAACTTTCACGTGACTGAAAAAGAGTTGCCAACACTTAAACAATTACAAAGAAAATTAAAAGACGACATAAATTTCAACGGTTCTGTAACCAGCTTAGGCCGAATATTGAAACAATTAGGGTTTCAATGGAAGAACACCCAAAATGAGAGAAAAGTATTAATAGAGCAGTCTAATATTCGTTTACAGCGCATTGAATATCTGCATAGTATTACAAAATATCGCTCGGAAGGCAGACCCATTATATATACCGACGAGTCTTATGTCGATTCTTCCCACAGCATGTCAAAGGCTTGGGGAGATGGGTCATAAATGGGAGTTAAAAAGAAAATTTCGAAGGGTCAAAGTGTTGTAATAGTGCACGCGGGTTCTGAAGTCGGTTTTGTACCCAACGCACTTTTAATGTTTAAGGCGGGTACAAAAACCGGCGACTATCAAGATAACATGAATTATGAAAATTATGAAAAATGGATCAAGAATCAACTCGTTCCAAATTTGCCAGCAAATTCAGTCGTTGTTGTAGATAATGCTTCTTATCACAACAAACAAGAAGATCCTGCACCTACCTCAAACTCAAGAAAAGCGGACATGCAATCATGGCTTCGTGAAAAAAATATTGAATTTGAGGAAACAATGCTGAAGCCACAACTATACAAGTTAATTGCGAAGAATAAAGAACGCTTCAAAAAATTTAACATCGATAAAATATTGAAAGAGAATAACCACTTAGTTTTACGCCTCCCCCCTTACCACCCCGATTTAAACCCCATCGAGATGGCATGGGCAGAAATAAAACAATACGTCGCAAAAAAAAAAAAACGTTAACAGGAACGTAAATTCAGTCACGGAATTGGTCCAGCAAAAAGTTAACGAAATGGGGGAAAATGAATGGGGGGCATTGTGACGAAAAGTGATCAAGATAGAGGAAGAGTACAAAAAAAGTGACGTTGTCGTTGATAGATTGACGGACGAATTTATAATACATGTCAGCGACGATGAATCAGATACCGAGTCTGAGGAGGAATCAGATTCCAGCGAAGACGAAGGAAGTGATGTTTCCATGGAAGCTCCTTCCACAAGCAAAGACGTTTTTATGGAAGGGATACAGCCCTTAACTTAAAATGAAAATAAAAACTTTATATATTATTTATAAAATCTGTTTTATTTTTAACCGACTTCAAAAAAGGATGAGGTTCTTAATTCATCTGTATTTTTCTTCCTTGAACCCTCCTCATACTTGCTAACTGACATTTATATACATATGTACAGAACTTAAAACACAAAACTTTCAGTTATTAAAATAATTAAATTGAGCCTAAATTTTTGTCAACTTGACTGTACCTGCGCGCACCTGCACTCGCAGCTAACTTTCGAACCGCCATTAAGTTTGAATCGAGCTGTACAATTATATAGTTTCATACAGTTTCATTCATCACACACTTGGTTTACGCGGGCGACTTCAGGATAATTTAGGGCTGTGGTGGTTTACGAGTACGTGAAGGTTCGTTATGGTCATAAATGTATGTCTTAGGGTTGGGCTGCAGGGAATATATAGATATATAGTAAAATATGATCATCTTTGCACTTACTAGGCATGTGAATGATTTGATGTAAATTATATAATTTTCAAAATCGAAAAGTTTTTTTTAAATATTTTTTGTTTACCACTCCCTATAAGTATGATTTGAAAATAAGTCCGTCAGTTACCATCTTCCTATTTGGGCCCATTTTTAGTCGTTATAGCGGTGAAACCGCGTGTGCACTTGTTATGCGCATTATCAATAAAGCTCACATATTGTGAGTGTGACGGATAACTACGGAACCCTACCTAAACATTGTACGTTCTCCGACACGCACTTGACCAGTTTTTTTTTGTCTAAAACGTAGTGATTATATACTCTATGGTACTCAATCTAAGAAATTGACAGTATGAAGGTCAACAAAGGAATGATTTGTCCAAGCGACGTTAATATTTTTGACATTAACAACGTGAACATTAACAATGTACGTTTAATCTATATATACATATATATATATATATATATATATATTATATATAAAACAATAAATTTCTGTCCGTTAGGCTCGCTAAAAAGAGCTCGACCGATTTTTATGAAATTTTTTGTGTGTTTTTGTGCCTGGATAGTTTAGATTTACAATTACACTCAGTAAGTGGCGCTGTTATCGAGATCCAGAAATCACCCGTGCCAAGCCGGGGCCGATAACTAGTTTTATATAATTTATTGTATCTGTAACACATATTTTAAATAAATCTTAGCTTTCTGCACTCCTTCTCCATACAAACCTCAACTAAGCCGAAACACTCCAATATATTTATTACTGGCTGAACTTGCCTGGCTTTGCCATCGACAACCAAAGATCTATCCACCTTAGCCCGTAGAAGTGACAACGTACCTTCCAATCCGAGGTTAGATGTAGGTTTATAAGGACAACAGCATATCGTGTGGACTGTGTGCTAATTTGTCACCCTCGCATAATATATAAAAATTGTTAATAGTAAGAGTAGTTTAATTCCTGAATGCAAAATTAAGAGCCAACTTTTAAAAACTCTAAAAAATGGGCGCAATTTTCTACCGTTATTCTGTCAAACACATTTTGCAAATTGCTTTGCGGCGGAATTTTAGCTAGAAATCCCAGGTATAGCCTTGTGTTACCTAAAAGTCCTTGTGAATATTAATTTCAGGCTGCTAAATAGATTCCTAGATATTTACTAAGTTGTACAAACGGGTAGGACAAGCATTGATTATTTATTTATTAATACTTTAAATACGCACATAGATGAGTATGGAAACTGTACAGAGGCACAGCTTCTAAGATAAGATATTTTATTTACTAAAACATGTGTGAGATATACATTGCATGAGCAGAGATATATTCTAAGTGTTAGTGATATTAGTATCAACATGTCTTACCGATATTCGGTGTGTAAAATTTAAAGTGTTAGGCTGTTAGTTTTCATTTAACATTAGTAAAGTCTATCAATATACAAAGTGAAATTATTACTCACAACGATCATAATTAAAAATATATGTAAGTATTAGCTGTGCCCCGCGACTTCGCCCGCGTGTAATTTACTACGATTTCATGGATATCAATTTTTTTATTACCATCTTATAAATATTGACATTAATAGATATTTATACGATACTAACGTCACTTAATTGTTTTGCCTTCCTGGAACACCTCCATTAACTCTTAAACTTTAAGGTATGATATTAAAGTTCAAATTGACTTTTAAGTATTATAACGAATCTTTTGTATGGGAATATAGAAAAGTGTTGTTTTTAGACTTTTTCAGGCAATTTTTTAAATTTTTCTCTACGTAAGAACCATCTTCGTACTTCAAGGAATATTATAAAAAAATAATTAGCAAAATCGGTTCAGCTGCTCTCGAGATTTGCGCTTAGCAACACATTCAGCGATTCATTTTTATATTATAGATTATAGATAAGGCAATTATATAATGTCAAAATTTATCACTGAGAAAGTTAGTTACAGTGTTGTAGCATTTTTCAATTAAATGGTTTTTGAATTTATTTTTAAAAAGATTGCTGTTTAGTGATTTATACATTTGAGGAATTTTATTATAGATTTTAGGAACCATGCATACTGCACTCTTTCTTAGCAGAGCCGTTCTTGCTTGTTGCAAGCACAATTTACTTCCATCACGACGGTTGCGCTTCACTTTGTCAGATAACCATGGAAATAGGTTAGGATTGGCCCTGACAAAGAGAGCCATCTTCATTATGTATAAGGACGGAAGTGTAAGAATACTGTGTTTGATAAAATATCGACTTTTTACTTTTTTTATAGTATAGGGTGACTAACGAGCACACAGTGCACCTGATGATAACTGGTTGCTGTGACCCATAGACATCCTCATCTATCCTCAATAAAGAATGAAAATGCAAATGCGCTGTCTTATGTCTCATCATGTTCAGGGGTGCCAACGCATCTCAATTGTGATTTATAATGGAAAATAAACGAAAGTGTAATCCACAGCATTCACTTACTCGTACCATCATATAGAAAGTATGTTCGGTTACTGCTAAAAAAAAAACACAACACGCTCAATTGCTCCCTACTCGGCTAAGTTAAAAGTTATATTTATTTTTATTCTCTATCATAATGAAGTAGTACATCAGAATTACTAATGGCGCACGTATTTTTCAGACAAGAGTTAGATTAATCTGCAGTCCGATTTGATATTTCGTATTTGGCTTATGGCTTTAAAATTTTTTTTTCTTTAAAAAAACGTTACCCTCACACTAGGATTTTCTCCTGTATCGTGGAGGCAGTTTACAAACACAAATTTCACAAGGACAAACATCCAGGCCCGGAACAATTATTTATAGGCCATACAAATACTTGTTCCGTGCGGGATTCGAAACAGCGCCCCCCAGCGCAGCAACTCATTGCTAAGCCACTGCGCCACCGAGCCGTCGAAACGGGAGTTAACTCTTTTTTTCGCTTTTTATGTTCCTTTTTGTGGTGTGCAAACAATTTCTTTTGTTTTTCTTTCTTTCTTCTATATATCAGATCTTTCAATATAATTACAGACATAATATGCAGTTATTATCAAGTGCTAAATAACATAGTCTTTAAATGATTTTACCAACTTATCACATTGGGAAGCGGACCATTTCCGACAGTGGACTGCTACGAGCTTATGAATAAGGAAACCCGGTGTGACTTTGTATAAACTTTATTATCTTTGCAGATAGTTCAGTTCCCGGGAATCATAGGTAAGTTATGCATCGAGAATTTCTTTAACAAACGAAAACGTAACTTGTGTTAAAGAATAAACTTCACAATCAATGTTCTGACTGCAAATCATCATCATCATCATTATGAGGCCTTCCACGAGGAATGCAAAAAAATCTGTACCTGAACCACCTGCATCCATCGATCTCTTACCAGTTCTTCAGTCCATCTAGTGAAGAGCCGCCCTAAACTCCGATTACAGGAACGAGGCTGCTACTCGAGAATATTTCTTGCTCATCGGTGGTCTGTTCTATGAGCTATATGGTTGGCCTTTTGGCACATCAATTTACTGATTCGTACAACTGCAAATGGAAGGTGGTAATCGCAAAAAGGTTTTTTATGAGGTGAAATTACAAATTGACGGTTTTCGGTTCGGATTTTTTTCATATATTACAAAAATGGCTGTATATTTTAAATGCGTTGAGTTAGAAGCTTGAATTGTTGACACCTCCAAGGGACCTAAGACTTTCAAAGTCTCGCTTTATTGCTGGTTCTTTGGCTTATTCCCGGGTTGTTGCTGGTTTTTACCTAGAACAGAGGTTTGTTACGAATCAGTGGCACTCCAAAAGTAAAAACTGACTTTAATAAAAATTGTTTACCTTACCTATGATTTCCGGGAACTAAACTATCTGCAAACATAATTAAGTTTATACGAAACTCGCAGGTTGCGCCCGACAAGTGCGAGTCTTACTTGCACTTGTCCGGGTTTTCTTATTTATCAACCTCTAGCAGTATACTGTTAGAAATGGCCCACTTCCCTATGTTAAAAGAAAAGTTCTTCCGAGGACAGAAATACTTTTCCGGACCAGTGGTACTCGTGAAAGTAAAAAATTACTTTTAATAAGAATTACTTGTAATGTATATTGAAAAAAAAAATCATTCTATTCTAGTATTTGATATTTTTTCAAATTTACTCTATCTGTTCATGAGGATAAGATCCTTGACATACGGACTTATGGACGGGCGGACAACAAATTGACCTTATAAGGTTCGGTTTTTTATTTTTACGTACGGAAATCTTAAAAACTTCAAAAAAAATAACATGCATAATTGACTTCTTTATAGATTCATGGTCATTGTCAGTATATTCAAATATTTGTGCCTATCTTCAATTCTGAAATTTCCAACGTCAAAAAACTTGCTATTGCTTTGCCGCGTGCTTGCCAACGTTTTCCTTTGCCACTAAAAATGTAAAGATCGAACGAGTCAAAGTGGCGAATAAGCACTGTTTATTTAAAGACGGGTCGCCTGAAGCATTAACGTTTTCGGTATCAAGTATGTCGCCCACCGCCTTGGGATCGGAATATTACGAAAATATTTCTAAGGACTCCGAGCAAAGGATGAAGTTTATAGTAACATTAAAATATGCGCAGAAATATGTCTTTCCTATATATTTATTTGTAGTTAAAAATATTTGTCTTTCAAAATTAAGGACAACTGTCTAATATTGCTTTTTTATTTGTCGCGTCCATTGAAACTTTTTTATAGCATTTAATGACCTTAACACTTTTATGATGTTTGTCCTGGGAAGTAACAACAAGGAACTAATTAAATTCTGTCATGATCTATTGGTAATTTAACTGAAACTTAGTTATAAAAATATGAGAAATAATACGAATTTTCATAAAACGTGTGAAGGGAACCCATCTGTTTCTAAAATATTTGATAGCTTTAGCTTATGACACCTCTTTACTCACCGGTGAGGTTCCCCATCGTAAATTACGTAAAAGGTAAGTATTAAAGTTTAGCATTAGAATTGGGTCACATCCATGAATACTGATATTTTTGGTAGATTTTTAGGACGGTGTCATTTCCGAGTATTGTTGGAAATCTTCAAATTGTTTTTTTTTATCAACCGACTTTCAAAAAAAGGAGAAGGTACTCGACTGTACGTTCATTTTTAAATGTATGTTACGTTAAGTGATATTTTGCTCAAATGTGAACCGATTTGAAATATATTTTTTTATTCAATACGTTATAATTCATGCGATGTCCCATATAAGTTTGGAGAAAAGTTTAAACTCTAAGAGTTGCAAATGGTGATGAAGTTTTGTATGTAACTGTTGAGATGACATTCCAGTTGTATATGTATTCAGGCGAGTTGGCAACCGCAACTTTTTATTATTATTGAGCTGTTGTTAGGACGAATCTGCTGCTCATTTCATGGTTATTATTTATCTGTCAACTATTACGATATCCACAGGAAGATATGGGCTAGTGGGTATTTTTATGCCGCCACTAGATAGAAATGCCACTAGATAGCAATGTACATACATTTGCATTGCATTGCATTTTACTGCAGTTTTATTATCTTTGGCTGGTTTATAATGTCGATACTATATCGGTTGCTTGCAGCGGCACAAAAAGATCGCTGTACAAATACAAAATATTCTAAAAACCAAATTTCATACATACTTAATCATTATAATAATCAGAGATTTTTATTACAATATTTTAAAAGTACATAATAAATAATAGTAGTACGTACTAAAAGTAAATAGGATGTATATATTTAAGTATAATTTATTTAAATACATCTTGGACTTTATGGAATTACCTAAATGATGATATGATGATCATATGAGCATTATGAGCCGTGCAAGTTTGGATTTTCCTAACTTTTTTAAAATTCAAGTTTGACATAAAATTATTGGAAAATTGGAAGTATAATAATAAGGTTATTAGTGAAAACTTGTGTGTATTTAAACTACTTTAAAAATCCCTATAATCATGTTATACAAAATTTTTAATGCGCTTAGGGCATGCACAATTGGATTTACCAATAGTTTTTTTATCTATCGTTTTAAATTTCCGCGTGAAAACGGTAGTTGCCACGCCGGTCAACTCGTGACGTCACTACCCTAGAATTATGCCGATTTTGCAAAGGAACGAGATACTTTTGGATGTTGAATAATGAGTTATCATCTATATTATTGTTGTGTTGTACCTGAATGCAAAAATACGAGCATAAGAACGCCGGCGAAGTTATGGATTCAAGTGCCAACTGATTCAAATATGAGAAATACTTGGTTAAACTGGCAAGAAGAGACCTGAAGGCATTGTCTACAAAATCTAAGATATACTTCTGTGAAGATCAATTTGTGTATTAAGCACATTGCACACTCAACTATGTATATGTTTTTCACTCTCTTGAGCTGCACATAGCCTATTGCGTCATCCCCGTTAGATTCCCTTCCGGACCTATGATATATAACTATGTATTATCAAAATACACTTTGACCTGTTATTATATAAATAAAAGTTGGTAATAGGTACTTATATTGATTTTTTAACATTTCATAACTCGGCAGAACAAAAATTTGGATTGCATGAAAAAAAAATTGCCACCATCATTGTACTTCTCCTTGGTAGATAAGTACTTTCTGCAATCACGAATCCGTCTTCTATGATGCCTTTTCAATAAAATTCGGAATAAAACACATTAATCATAATGCTAACTTGAAAAATTTCGATATTAGCTAGATAGTACACAGCACATTAGCTGGTTCTCCTAACCAGTGACGTTAGGACGGTATCTAATATGGCGGACAGCGTTTTACAGACTTCAGGCATAGATAAAAAAATATTGTTATAATTGAAATATAAAATTTATAATCCATTTTTATAAATAGAAACCAATTATGTATCTCGTTCACTTTCATAAACAAAACTATCATAAATATTATATTTTTTCACTTTTTACATGGTGTAAAATAACCTATTCCTCTAGTTTTCAGTTGTTTGTAGGCGACGGTAGTCAATTTCCAGAGCTTCATGCTCGTTTCTCTTATTATAAATATATTTTTAATATAACCGAAAATTTTTCAGAACAAGACGTAGCATCAGCTTATTATTCTATCAATAAATCGCTTCATATCGTGTTCTCCCAATGGCTGTTTCTTCTAGATTAGAAATTTGACAGGTAAATAATTAAACATTACTTTTAAAAATGGTAACTTTAGGCTTTAGGGTAACCTAGCCTTAAGTTTCGTTATTATATTTTGTAGAAGTTTTTTTGTATTCTGGTAATCTCAACCAATTTTCTAACACAAACAAAAGTTAGGGAATCCATAATAAATTTCAAAGGCCCTTCATACATTTTACATTAGCAATGAACACTGCTCTCTTTCATTTAAGCCCATAATGAGTTTACTTATAAAATTTTATGCTCGTATTATAACAGGGGCCTGTTTTAACATATTTAATTTTATTAGGAAATCAGTAAAACGTACATTTCAGAAGAAATTAAATTTAAACCCTTTTCTTAAGGTACAGATGGCAACAAGAATAGGCTAAAAATTATCAGGGCGTAACAAAATTCACGCTCATCTTATACCATATAAACAAAATTGAAGTGTCTATCTGTAATATCGAAATAACTGACATTTGTTAGACTATTATTAAGACACAACTTTAACATTTTTTATTTGTCGATCTAGCTTGTAATTAACATTTACGGGCAGAACAGAGATATAGATAGAGTAAATAGGTTTATATTTATCCGAAAATCTTGGGGATTTTTTTAAAATCGAACAATTGATAAAATTAAAGAACTAAAAATAGAAAAATAGAACAGAATAAAATACTTTTTAATCAATATAGATCACATGTGTGTTATTCTAATTTAAAGCCGTTTTTTACTTTACCACTGGTTCGGAAAAAAAACCCCTGTTCTAGGAAGAACCAGCAAGACACCCAGTTGGACTTTTTTTAAAGTAAATTGTACATGAAAGGCTTTACAAACTATGTACAAAATTTATTTTAGAAACAACTTGGGAGCGATTTATATTATAATAACATATAAAAAAATTTAAACTTGGTAATAGTATATCTTCTGGGACTTTGTTGTAATAGCGTATACATGAACCCAATAATGAATTTCTGACTCTGTGGAGTCGAGAAACTTGTATCAATAGCTTGTGTTTTTTCCTAGTGTTTACAGAGTGTATTTCACTTTTGTTTTACTAAAACTATATTCGTTTTTGTGAATATACATTAAATTTTCGTAAATATACAGAGAGGCCAAAGTTAATATTTTTATTTCATAAAATTTTATTTTTTTTAGTTTAAGGTTGTAAATGGCCCTCTTCTGCAAAACAGAAATAGTTTCTAAATCAGCCGCGTTTATAATTATTTAGATAATTTTTCTTCGTTTTTGTACCCGAGGTGCAGTGCAAGGCACGCCTCGGTGCGTACTTCGCACCGGCGAAAGCTCTTTTACCTTGCCAATATGACGCAAATGGACCGATGTTGTTTTGATGCTAACGTTGAAAGCTGCTGCCATTCAGCCGTGGATTGAGTATCATCAGCTTCCACTATCACTTTTAATTCGTTGACCAAAGTTTTCGGATAACCTCGGGATTCATTTTACAGGTCCAAATTTCCAGAACGGTAGCGGGCAAATCAATAACAGATGGTGTGTTTTTTTGTAGTATTCGTACTTCGTAGGTGTTGTGTGCCGTATGTGCCGAGTTGCTGCCACGACGGTACTCATGTTCAATAATTACTCGATTTTTTAACTTATCCATGATGATAAAAAAGATTGTAATGAGCTGACAAAATAACGTTACTCAATAAACAAATGACTAACTTTGAAAAAACAATTCCGGTTTTTTAAAATAAAATTAATTTCATATTAGAATTCTTAGCCAAAGAAAAGTTATTTTGATTTGAAATAGCCAGTACTGCAGATTGGCAATTTTGTAGATACCTAAATACCTATTATAAAATGTGACCTATATAGTTACTTTAATAACTTCATCCCATATTTTATACTCTTAGAGCTGGGTTTTTTCTTCAAATGTATATGGAACCATACTTATATTTAATAAAAATGAACCATTTTAATAGTTTCAGCCGTTTTTCGAGATGGGTGAATATATTATGTAAAAAAAAGTGTCGAATATAGAACCTCCTCGTTTTTCGAACTCGACTGATAATTAAACTGATCATACATACTTAACATATAAATGTATACGCAAAAAAAGGATGTTTATACTTAATAAAGGCGATGCGTTCACGCACCGGCTGTGTGACATACGGTATATGTACACGCGTTCACCCACCGGTTGCATTTAATGCGGTAAAATTATTACATTTTTATATAATTCTATAAAATTAATGTAAAAATATTAACATCGTTTGGGATTAGGAACTTAAACTAAAAGCGGGAAACCTTTTATAACAAGGCATTTGTCTTCACGGTTCCGAAGGATTCAACACTGAAGCCCTAATAATAAAGTTTGACAAAATATTACTAGACGTTCATTTTTAAACCCAACCAAAACGTGAATGAATAGAAGCATTATGAAACGTATTTACTTAAAGTCTGTCAGAAGAATATGCTTTTCTTCAACTAACAAAGGTCGTTTATTGGCGGAAAATGGATGATCTCAAAGAGCTACTATATTTTATTGAAAACAAGTAATACCGACATAGCCCAACGGATTAGTAAGCTGAAGTGGCAATGGGCTTGCCATATACATAGCTCGAAGAACCGACAACCGATGGGAAAAACGGTTCTCGAGTGGCGGCCTCGTACCGGAGTACGAAGTGTAGGGCGTCCGCCCACTAAATGGAGTGACGACCTGGTGGGACATGCAGAGAAAGCCGATGGATGGCTCGGGACCGTGCTTTGTGGCATTCCTTGGGGGAGGTCTATGTTTAGCAGTGGACTTGTGAAGGGCTGTAATGATGATGATAATGAATAAATTTACCACGCATTTGCCCAAATTAACGTACGATTGCGTTGTTTAAAATAATTTTAACATAAATACGTCCTAATTATAATAATACTATTTCGAATTCCAGAGTATATACACAGTTTTAAAATAAAAAATAAAAAATTTATTCCATACTAATTTTGAAAATCCTCTGCCCAACCTAAGGAGTTTTTATCCTTTTTATTTTTAGCCTTTTGTAACGTAAGCATCTACCAATAAAGTATTTTGATAAAGTCAACACCTAAAGGGGTGAAACCACTGAGGACATCCTCTTTTATATATATACTCGTATATATATAATATATATATATATATATATATATATATAAGATTAGGTCTAGTTACACCATGGATAAGTCCCACTATTGAGTACAGTAAAATAACAACATACATATACGTACTAAGTTTGGGCATTGAATATCTATCTTTTCTTTATTTTTATGGACCAATTGGCCGCCTATAAAATGAGTACAGTAGAAATTGTAAGACAGAGAGCTCCAACTAAAAAACTAGCTCTGAAGCCTTTGCAGCATTATTCTTTTTTCAGACATTTCCCCGTCACCACTAATCCCAGCACCGCTACTCCCAACACCACTACACTAGGCAAGACACACCACTGACGATAATACGACACGTGTTTCGCCTCTACACGAGGCACCCTCAGGTGATATAGACTCTACGGTGGCTAAAGGAAAGCACCTCTCTTAAATATCTTTAAGCCTGCTCTCTAATAATAGAGAGCCTCGCAATATGGTCGTTTGTCACCCTCACTCAGCTTTTATAGAACAGAGGTTTTTTACGAATCAGTGGCACTCCAAAAGTAAAAACTGACTTTAATAAGAATTGTTGACCTTAGCTATGATTTCCGGGAACTAAACTATCTGCAAACATAATTAAGTTTATACGAAACTCGCAGGTTGCGCCCGATAAGTGCGAGTCTCACTCGCACTTGTCCGGGTTTTCTTATTCATCAACCTCAGTATACTGTTAGAAATGGCCCACTTCCCTATGTTAAAAGGAAAGTTATTCCGAGGACAGAAATACTTTTCCGGACCAGTGGTACTCGTGAAAGTAAAAAATTACTTTTAATAAGAATTACTTATAATGAATATTGAAAAAAATATTATTCTATTCTAGTATGTGATATGTTTTCAAATTTACTCTATCTGTTCATGAGGATAAGATCCTTGACATACGGACTTATGGACGGGCGGAATACAAATTGACCTTATAAGGTTCCGTTTTTTATTTTTACGTACGGTAACCTTAAAAACTAAAAAAAAATAACATGCATAATTGACTTCTTTATAGATTCATGGTCATTGTCAGTATATTCAAATATTTGTACCTATCTTCAATTCTGGAATTTCCAACGTCAAACATACTTGCTAATTCTTTGCCGCGTGCTTGCCAACGTTTTCCTTTGCCACTAAAAATGTAAAGATCGAACGAGTCAAAGTGGCGAATAAGCACTGTTTATTTAAAGACGGGTCGCCTGAAGCATTAACGTTTTCGGTATCAAGTATGTCGCACACCGCCTTGGGATCGGAATATTACTATATATTTATTTGTACTTAAAGATCTTTGTCATTCAAAATTAAGGAAAACTGTCTAATATTGCTTTTTTTATTTGTCGCGTGCATTGAAACTTTTTATAGCATTTAATGACCTTAACAATTTTTTTGTCCTGGGAAGTAACAACAAGGGACACATTAAATTCCATCATGATTTATTGGTAATTTAACTGAAACTTTAGTTATAAAAATATGAGAAATAATACGAATTTTCATAAAACGTGTGAAGGAACCCATCTGTTTCTAAAATATTTGATAGCTTTAGCTTATGACACCTCTTTACTCACCGGTGAGGTTCCCCATCGTAAATTACGTAAAAGGAAAGTATTAAAGTTTAGCATTAGAATTGGGTCACATCCATGAATAGTGATATTTTTGGTCGATTTTTAGGACGGTGTCATTTCCGAGTATTGTTGGAAATATTCAAATTGTTTTTTTTTTATCAACCGACTTTCAAAAATGGAGATGGTACTCGACTGTACGTTCATTTTTAAATGTATGTTACGTTACGTGATATTTTGCTCAAATGTGAAACGATTTGAAATATTTTTTTTTATTCAATACGTTATAATTCATGCGAGGTCCCAAATAAGTTTGGAGAAAAGTTTAACCTCTAAGCTTCCAAATGGGAATGAAATTTTGTATGTTACTATTGAGATGACATTCCAGTTGTGTATGTATGTATTCACGCGAGTTGGCAACCGCAATTTTTTATTATTATTGAGCTGTTGTTAGGACGAATCTGCTGCACATTTCATGGTTATTATTTATTTGTCAACTATTACGATATCCACAGGAAGATATGGGCTAGTGGGTATTTTTATGCCGCCACTAGATAGCAATGCCACTAGATAGCAATGTACATACATTTGCATTGCATTGCATTTTACTGCAGTATTATTATCTTTGGCTCGTTTATAATGTCGATACTGTATCGGTTGCTTGCAGCGGCACAAATATCGCTGTACAAATACAAAATATTCTAAAATCCAAATTTCATACATACTTAATCATTATAATAATCAGAGATTTTTATTACAATATTTTAAAAATACATAATAAATAATACTAGTACGTACTAAAAGTAAGTAGGATGTATATATTTAAGTATATTTTTATTTAAATACATCTTGGACGTTATGGAATTACCTGAATGATGATACGATGATCATATGAGCATTATGAGTTGTGCACTTTTGGATTTTCCTAACTTTTTTAAAATTCAAGTTTGACATAAAATTATTGGAAAATTGGAAGTATAATAATAAGGTTATTAGTGAAAACTTGTGTGTATTTATACTACTTTAAAAATCCCTATAATCATGTTATACGTAATTTTGAATGCGCTTAGGGCATGCACAATTGGATTTACCAATAGTTTTTTTATCTATCGTTTTAAATTTCCGCGTGAAAACGGTAGTTGCCACGCCGGTCAACTCGTGACGTCACTACCCAAGAATTTTGCCGATTTTGCAAAGGAATGAGATACTTTTGGATGTTGAATAATGAGTTATCATCTATTAATCTAACCCACAGAAAAATAATAAATTCCCCGGCTTATCTTAGCCTGTGCCAACGTCGGATCTTTCGAGTACCTATTCCCAATCCACACAGTAGTTTTATCAAACGCCACTCACCATTTCTTCTGCCTAGCATTTACAACAAATTCTGCTATCTCTTCCCAGATTTGAGGTCTTTGTCCACAAGTAAAGTCAAACACAAAATAACAACCTGGTTGCTACATGCTTCTTATCAGGAAACGGAAAACTTACTTTCCTTTCATAGTTGACCCTATACATGCACACGCGTAGACTTACACTCACTCACACACACGCGCAAGCATGCACTCCCCCATACACACAAACACACACACACACACACACACACACACACACACACACACACACACACACACACACACACAGACAGACACACACACACACACGCACACGCACGCACGCAAGCACTGCTTGAGTAAATTAGCTGTTTTTTTTTCTTTCTTACATGCATTAATTTATACAAAAAAAATGGTTATTTTTTATTTATTTTTTTATTTTAATTTAATTGGAGTTCTATGTATTCATCGGTGTAAACGGTGTCAGTCAAGGTTCTTGGTTCCTGCGATACAAGCCTAGAGCTTAGTGCAGAAACCAGTGTATTGCTTAATTATGTAATGTTTTTTGGTTAAATAAATACATTTTCTATTTCTATTTCTATTTCTATATTTATTTATTTATAAGGACAGATGATACACAAATACTAAAAACAAGATCCAAGCATTGAGAGAAACATGCAATGTGCTCAGCCAGTTATAGGCAACCACAGCTTACACAGAGTAATGTTGCGAAAAGTTGCATAAAATTTAATATTACAGTAGCAAAATTGTGTATGTATGATAAATTACGAGTAAAAAGGGTTTACAATCATCATTAAGATTCTAAATAAAGTAACATTTTTCTTCTGAAATTATTTAAATTGTTATTGAAAATATCTAAATCAGAAGGCCTAGATATATCATTATACAGTCTAAAACATTCTGCATAATGCTGAATTAAGACCGAGGTTAGTCCTATGAGGTGGGACATAAACAGCTTGTAGACATTAAATCGTGGTAATCTGCTTGGAGCATTAATGTTAACCATTTCCAGTAATTGAGGACAGTCGATGCCATTATTGCACAGTTTATAAAGGAAGCTCAAATCCAAAAGCTTCCGCCTGTTATATAAGGAAGATATACGGAAATGTTTTAGCCGTTCATCATATGAAGTTACGGAGCAATGTCGGTTAAATTTCAATGCTAGCATACTAAGAAACCTCCGCTGTACTCGTTCAATTCCACTCTTATGAACCTCATAGTAAGGTGACCAAACTTGAGAACAATATTCAAGGTTGCTTCGAACTAAGCTGTGAAAGAGTAGTAGTAAAGTTTGAGTATGTCTGAACTGTCTGGTGTTTCTACATAAAAATCCGCTCATTTTGGACGCCTTCGTTATAATACTGTTTATATGTGGTACGAAAGACAGTTTACTATCCAATAATACGCCCAGGTCCCGTATACACTCTACTTGATTGAGTACTGTGTTGCCAATTTTGTATGTAGTTTGGATAGGAGTATGTTTGCGAGTGAACGATATATGATGATACTTTTTAGCATTCAGAAGTATACTGTTTTGAGTACACCACTCGATCAATCTATCAAGATCGGCTTGAATAAGCTGGGAGTCTGCTGACGATCTAACAGGTCTAACGAATTTCAAATCGTCAGCAAACAGGTAAACCTCTGTGTTCAAAAAACATTCTGTCACTGAGTTGATCAAAATTAGAAACAAAAGGGGCCCTAAATGTGACCCTTGAGGAACACCCGAGGTTACCTTAAACGGTTCAGACTGTTTCCCATTAACAACTACATAACACTCGCGAAGAGTTAAGTAAGATCTAAACCAAACCAAAATAGGGCCGCCAATACCACAACTACTTAATTTCGTCAAAAGTATCTCATGATCAACTTTATCAAATGCCTTGCCAAAATCAGTATAGATAGCATCGACCTGAGAACCCTGAGCAACATATATTATTGTTGTGTTGTACCTGAATGCAAAAATACGAGCATAAGAACGCCGGCGAAGTTATGGATTCAAGTGCCAACTGATTCAAATATGAGAAATACTTGGTTAAACTGGCAAGAAGAGACCAGAAGGCATTGTCTACAAAATTTAAAATATACTTCTGTGAAGATCAATTTGTGTATTAAGCACATTGCACACTCAACTATGTATATGTTTTTCACTCTCTTGAGCTGCACATAGCCTATTGCGTCATCCCCGTTAGATTCCCTTCCAGACCTATGATATATAACTATGTATTATCAAAATACACTTTGACCTGTTATTGCATAAATAAAAGTTGGTAATAGGTACTTACATTGATTTTTTAACATTTCATAACTCGGCAGAACAAAAATTTGGATTGCATGCAAAAAAAAATTGCCACCATCAATGTACTTATCCTTGGTAGATAAGTACTTTCTGCTATCACGAATCCGTCTTCTATGATGCTTTTTCAATAAAATTCGAAATAAAACACATTAATCGTAACGCTAACTTGAAAAATTTCGATATTAGCTAGATAGTACACAGCACATTAGCTAGTTCTCTTAACCATTGACGTCAGGACGGTGTCTAATATGGCGGACAGCGTTTTGCGGACTTCAGGCATAGATAAAAAATATTGTTATAATTGAAATATAAAATTTATAATGCATGTTTATAAATAGAAACCAATTATATATCTCGTTCACTTTCATAAACAAAATCTATCATAAATATTATATTTTTTCACTTTTTACATGGTGTAAAATACCCTATTCCTCTAGTTTTCAGTTGTTTGTAGGCGACGGTAGTCAATTTCCAGAGCTTCATGCTCGTTTCTCTTATTATAAATATATTTTTAATATAACCGAAAATTTTTCAGAACAAGACGTAGCATCAGCTTATTTTTCTATCAACAAGTCGCTTCATATCGTGTTCTCCCAATGGCTGTTTCTTCTAGATTAGAAATTTGACAGGTAAATAATTAAACATTACTTTTAAAAATGGTAACTTTAGGCTTTAGGGTAACCTAGCCTTAAGTTTCGTTATAATATTTTGTAGAATTTTTTTTGTATTCTGGTAATCTCAACCAATTTTCTAACACAAACAAAAGTTAGGGAAACCATAATAAATTTCAAAGACCCTTCATACATTTTACATTAGCAATGAACACTGCTCTCTTTCATTTAAGCCCATAATGAGTTTACTTATAAAATTTTATGCTCGTATTATAACAGGGGCCTGTTTTAACATATTTAATTTTATTAGGAAATCAGTAAAACGTACATTTCAGAAGAAATTAAATTTAAACCCTTTTCTTAAGGTACTAATGGCAACAAGAATAGGCTAAAAATTATCAGGGAGAAACAAAATTCACGCTCATCTTATAACATATAAACAAAATTGAAGTGTCTATCTGTAATATCGAAATAACTGACATTTGTTAGACTATTATTAAGACACAACTTTAACATTTTTTATTTATCGATCTAGATTGTAATTAACATTTACGGGCAGAACAGAAATATAGATAGAGTAAATAGGTTTATATTTATCCGAAAATCTTGGGGTTTTTTTTTTTTAAATCGAACAGTTGATAAAATGAAAGAATAGAACAGAATAAAATATTTTTAATCAATATAGATCACATGTGTGTTATTCTAATTTAAAGCCGTTTTTTACTTTACCACTGGTTCGGAAAAAAAATCTCTGTCCTAGGAAGAACCAGCAAGACCCCCAGTTGGATTTTTTTTAAAGTAAATTGTACATGAAAGGCTTTACAAACTATGTACAAAATTTATTTTAGAAACAGCTTGGGAGCGATCACCTCATTCCCAGGGGTTATTATCAACCATGTATACATTTATATTATAATAACCGTTTTATACAGTTTTTTTTTAAATAAAATATTTAAACTTGGTAATAGTATATCTTCTGGGACTTTGTTGTAATAGCGTATACATGAACCCAATAATGAATTTCTGACTCTGTGGAGTCGAGAAACTTGTATCAATAGCTTGTGTTTTTTCCTAGTATTTACAGAGTGTATATCACTTTTGTTTTACTAAAACTATATTCGTTTTTGTGAATATACATTAAATTTTCGTAAATATGCAGAGAGGCCAAAGTTAATATTTTTATTTCATAAAATTTTATTTTTTTTAGTTTAAGGTTGTAAATGGCCCTCTTCTGCAAAACAAAAATAGTTTCTAAATCAGCCGCGTTTATAATTATTTAGATAATTTTCCTTCGTTTTTGTACCCGAGGTGCAGTGCAAGGCACATCTCGGTGCGTACTTCGCACCGGCGAAAGCTCTTTTACCTTGCCAATATGACGCAAATGGACCGATGTTGTTTTGATGCTAACGTTGAAAGCTGCTGCCATTCAGCCGTGGATTGAGTATCATCAGCTTCCACTATCACTTTTAATTCGTTGACCAAAGTTTTCGGATAACCTCGGGATTCATTTTACAGGTCCAAATTTCCAGAACGGTAGCGGGCAAATCAATAACAGATGGTGTGTTTTTTTGTAGTATTTGTACTTCGTAGGTGTTGTGTGCCGTATGTGCCGAGTTGCTGCCACGACGGTACTCATGTTCAATAATTACTCGATTTTTTAACTTATCCATGATGATGAAAAAGATTGTAATGAGCTGACAAAATAACGTTACTCAATAAACAAATGACTAACTTTGAAAAAACAATTCCGGTTTTTTAAAATAAAATTAATTTCATATTAGAATTCTTAGCCAAAGAAAAGTTATTTTGATTTGAAATAGCCAGTACTGCAGATTGGCAATTTTGTAGATACCTAAATACCTATTATAAAATGTGACCTATATAGTTACTTTAATAACTTCATCCCATATTTTATACTCTTAGAGCTGGGTTTTTTCTTCAAATGTATATGGAACCATACTTATATTTAATAAAAATGAACCATTTTAATAGTTTCAGCCGTTTTTCGAGATCGGTGAATATATTATGTAAAAAAACGCGTCGAATATAGAACCTCCTCGTTTTTCGAACTCGACTGATAATTAAACTGATCATACATACTTAATATATAAATGTATAAGCAAAAAAGGGATGTTTACACTTAATAAAGGCGATGCGTTCACGCACCGGCCGTGTGACATACGGTACACGCGTTCACCCACCGGTTGCATTTAATGCGGTAAAATTATTACATTTTTATATAATTCTATAAAATTAATGTAAAAATATTAACATCGTTTGGGATTAGGAACTTAAACTAAAAGCGGGAAACCTTTTATTACAAGGCATTTGTCTTCACGGTTCCGAAGGATTCAACACTGAAGCCCTAATAATAAAGTTTGACAAAATATTACTAGACGTTCATTTTTAGACCCACCCAAAACGTGAATGAATAGAAGCATTATGAAACGTATTTACTTAAAGTCTGTCAGAAAAATATGCTTTTCTTCAACTAACAAAGGACGTTTAACGGTGGAAAATGGATGATCTCAAAGAGCTACAATATTATATTGAAAACAAGTAAGACCGACATAGCCCAACGGATTAGTAATCTGAAGTGGCAATGGGCTTGTCATATACATAGCTCCAAGAACCGACAACCGATGGGGAAAAAAAGGTTCTCGAGTGGCATCCTCGTACCGGAGGACGAAGTGTAGGGCGTCCGCCCACTAAATGGAGTGACGACCTGGTGAGACAGAAAGTCAACCTAAGGAGTTTTTATCTTTTTTATTTTTAGCCTTTTGTAACGTAGGCATCTACCAATAACCATCATAACAGTGGTAGAGCCACGCGGCAGCTTTTGCTGTCGCACTGATGGGCCGGCTCGAACCGGGGTAGTACCACGACCTCACAGAAAACCAGCGTGAAGTAGAGATTTACCTCTGCGTTTCGCTTGGTAAGTGCAGGTGGCCGGAGGCCCTTTTTACTGGAAATGAGGCATTCCATCTTAGTCCTCACGTGTGACAACGCATCTACATTTTGATTTGTAATAGAGGATAGATGTAGATGTCTATGGGCCGCAGCAACCACTTACCATCAGGTGGACTGTGTGCTCGTTTGTCACTCTTATTCTATAAAAAAAAAAAAGTATTTTGATAAATTCAACACCTATAGGGGTGAAACCACTGAGGACAGCCTCTTATATATATATATATATATATATATATATATATATATATATATATATTATATATTATATATATAAGATTAGGTCTAGTTACACCATGGATATGTCCCACTATTGAGTACAGTAAAATTACAACATACATATACATAATTGAATTTCTCTCTTTTCTTTATTTAATGGACCAATTGGCCGCCTATAAAATGAGTACAGTTGAAATTGTAAGACAGAGAACTCCAACTAAAAACTAGCTCTGAAGCCTTTGCAGCATTATGCTAGGTTAGAGACCTATTTGGTTTCTAATTTTTAATTTATATTATGTCGTAAACATCTAACACCATGTTCAGTTGGCATACATGACGCTTTAGGCAAATCTTCCGTCATGGGAGAGGCACAAGTCGAGCATATTACTTTTAGTGGCTGATGATGAAAATAGATATCTTAATAAATCAGGTGACAGAGGGAAAAAGATTAGGAAAACGTTGCTGCCCATTCAAGGGATCCAAGGTATGGACAGCAGCATCTTCTTAATAACGACTAAAAATAAAAATAGCGGTTGCCAACCCACTTGCCAAGCGTTGCAACTATGGTAAATATTCCCGTTATGAGGCAATATATGGAGGAGGCCTATGTTCAGCAGTGAAATAAAACGCACAGACCGGCAAACATACGAGTGCGATATCAGCTATTCTCTTAGAATTTATGCACTATGCGAACGAAACATTTTAAACAAAAGAACTTCAAAGTTCCTTTGTTGGAGTGAACAATCCGCTTTTCATAAAGCACAAAGGAACATTAAATGTAGACGGAAATCTGCTGACCCAACAATTTATTAATTTTACCAATCTTAAAATTTATCTCATTTACCTCTGTCAATGAAATTGTTGATTATTTTCTTCATCCTGATCAGTCCGTGATTAGTCTACTGTTGGAAATAGACTGAAATATTACTGATTTGCCTTTGCATAAGTTCTAGGCATATAAGAAGCATTCTTATGAAGAAACTATTGTATAATTTAGATGACTATTTAAAAGATAAAAATGCGTAAATACAATGTGCTTCTTGGGGCTTTTTTATTTGCATATTTTTTTATAAGATAAGGGTGACAAACGAGCACACAGTTCACCTGATGGTAAGTGGTTGCTGTGGCCCATAGACATCTACATTTATCCCCTACTACAAATCAAAATGCAGCTGCGTTGTCACATGCGAGGACTAAGATGGAATGCCTCATTTCCAGTAAAAAGGGCCTCCGGCCACCTGCACTCACCAAGCGAAACGCAGAGGTAAACCTCTATTTCACGCTGGTATTCTGTGAGGTCGTGGTACCACCCCGGTTCGAGCCGGCCCATCCGTGCGACAGCAAAAGCTGCCGCGTTGCTCTACCACATCAGTAAACTGTAACTTTTGGGCAACAAATAGTCTATTTATATTTTATTTTATTTTATTTTTAAGGCGAGTGTGAATGAAAGTGTTGGAAGGGGTAGACCTAGGCGGACATTTCTAGACCAAATCAGGGACGTCTTGAAAAAAGGCCAGGTCAAGAGTACCCTAAACCGTAGAGCATGTATGAAGGGAATAATGAAAGTGGACGAAGCAAAACAAGTATGCAAGGATCGTAGCAAGTGGAAAGAACTGGTCTCTGCCTACCCCCACGGGAAAGAGGCGTGATTATATGTATGTATGTATGTATTATTTTTATAGGATAGGGTGACAAACGAGCACACAACCCACAGGTAAGTAGTTGCTGTAACATGAGTCTCCGGTTTTCTACACTCACCATACGAAACACAGCAGCGTTAATCTGCTATTTTACGCTAGTATTCTGTGAGATCGTGGTCCTTCCCCGGTCGAGCCGACCCATTCGTGCTACAACTATACTACTAATATAGCTGCAGCATGGTGAACGTAGACTGTTTGTCTTGTGAGTTTTTTTGATGCTTCTTCACAAAAGGTCTCCACGCAGTAAAAACTTGTTGAAGCTGTAGAAATACTTTGATTTTAAATAAAAAATTCCCATAAGAAAGAGAATATATAGTATTTATTTACATAACATTGAAATAATAAAAAAACTATGATTAAAAGAAACTAAAACTAAAAATTGTACTTATCATACAGTCTTACTCCCCATGGCAGTCCCGTGGCGTGACAATTGTGACAGATAAAGATAAGGCTATAGGCCTTTGAGCAAGAAAAGAACCAGTTCTCTTCTCACCAGCAGCTACGACCAATCAAATATATAGTTCCTTTAGGAACTTCAAAGCACGTGGACCCCACGGACCGATTGTTACTTCAGCAAATGGCCAAACCATGTAGTCATCATACAAAGAATTTGATGAGATCGCCACGCTTGGCAGGTGAATTGATTAGCCCAATATATAATAATATAGCTGCAATAGAAGAGAATAATTTTTTTATCCAATATAGATTATTACCAGCACATCAAAAGTTATTTTCTATTTACCATTGGTTTGGAGAATACCTCTGTACTTGGAATAATCTGCTAGAAATCCAGCGGGGTTATTTTTCAATAAATTTGTGGCATATTCTTGGGGGAGACCTATGTTCAACAATGGACTTCTAAAAGGTTGTATAAATGATGATGATGATGATGGGATACACAATATGGAGGTAAGAATAATGATTTTATATATAGTGCGTGTTGCCAGTGATGACATACGGAACTGAGACGTGGTCCTTCGCTGCTGGCCGGATGAGGAAGCTCAAGGTCGCTCAGCGAGCTATGGAGAGAGCTATGCTCGAAGTTTCTCTGCGTGATAAACTCAGAAATGAGGAGATATCCGCAGTAGAACCAGAGTGACCGACATAGCCCAACGGATTAGTAAGCTGAAGTGGCAATGGGTCGGCCATATAGCTCGAAGAACCGACAACCGATGGGGAAAAAAGGTTCTCGAGTGGCAGCCTCGTACCGGCAGGCGAAGTGTTGGGCGTCCCCCCACTAGATGGAGTGACGACCTGGTGAGATGTGCAGGAAGTCGATGGATGCAAGTGGCTCAGGACCGTGCTTAGTGGCATTCCTTGGGGGAGGCCTATGTTCAGCAGTGGACTTGTGAAGGGCTGTAGTGATGATGATGATATAGTAACTAAAAGCCCTCATACATTCTCTAAAATTGTAAATAATATCGTGTAATGTGGAAAATAATACTGCTAATATTGTGTTGAGGATTCTTTTATCATATATTGTGACCATTTGTTATTCAAGATATAAACTGTTATAATAAACGTGGACGTTTAAATAATACACAAAAGAAAAAGCCCTAACTTTTGCTTATATTTCTATCAACAAAATAGAACACTTCATTATTTTCTAACAGCTGTTTTGTATAGACAAGAACTTTGGCAGCGTCATGTTCTCTAATTCTAAAAACCGTGAGATATAGTTTTAAAATTACTTTTAAAATGGGTTACTTTAGGGTAACCTAGCCTTAAGTTGTAATATAATATTTTGTACTAACTTTTTCATATACTGTTAACCTCAATCTATTTTACAACACACACAACACAAACAAGATTTAGGAATTCCATAATAAATTTCACAGACCTTTTTTACATTTAACATGAGCAATGAACACTGTTCTCTTCCATTTAGGCCCGTTACAATTTTACTTATAAAATTTAACGCTCGTATTAAGCCAGGCGTCTGTTTTAACAAATTTAATTTTATTAGCGACGCAGTAACACGTACAATTCAGAAGGAGTTAACATTACACCCTTTTCCTAAGGTAATGATGGCAAAAAAAATTAGCTGAAACTATCAGGGCGTCGCAAAATTCATTCTCATCTATAAATAAATTGAACAAAACTGATACCATATCATTTAAATAAATTTGAAGTGTCTGTCTGTAATATCGAAATAACTGGCTTTTATTTAGTGTTACTTACATGCCACTGAGACATGAGTAACCATGTTTAAAATTTTTGTCTGCCTGTCTGTCTGCCCGGGTCAATCTACTAAATGACTGAACCGATTGTAATGAAACTTCACCAACGGATACAAAACACTTCCAGAAGTGATCGCAGCTACAATTTATCCGAAAAACTTGAACGCTTTTAAAATTGAAAAATTGTTAAAATAAAATAGATAGGTCTTTGATAATTATCTTAAATCTAAATAACTCCACATTAATAGATGCATTAATAAGTGCAGTTACAGCCTATTTATGTTCCAGGAGTAGGCGTGTGATTCACATAACTTCCTCTCAACCGCTGCTTCAATGCGTGTTGGTGGAATTCACATGACTCACGATGTTTTTGTTCACGGCCGAAAACGTGATTAATCAGCACTTAAACCTGCAATTATCAATTTCGTTGTTGCCGACGGGAATCGAATCCGGGTTGTTTTCGTACTGTGAAATTTATGGCATGTGCATTACCTCTGAGCTACCACAGTTACTATGTAGCATAGCTGGGTACATGTCTCCTTTCATCCGCCGCGCTGCCTCAATTCGTGTTGGCGGACCTCATATGTCTACGTAATATTTTCTTTTTATTTCTTAGACATGCAGATTTCCTCACAATGTTTTCTCTCACCACCGAGTACGTGGTAAATGAGCACTAAAACTCGCCCTGGTCTACATGCCGGAGAAAGACTCTCCACCTCCTCATGATCTCGTCAGGCTGGTACATTTCTGCGAGAAGATCGGACTAGAGGTTGTGATCGGGACGGACTCCAACGCGCATCATCCCCTCTGAGGAATGGAAAATCACAACGAACGAGGTAAGAAGTTAGTTGAATATCTCTTTAGCACTAACCCAACCATTTTAAACAGAGGTTCCGAACCAACTTTAATAAAAAAAACATTGTCGCACAATAATCGACCTCACACTTGGAACAGAAGGAGCAGCTAAACTAATTACGGGATGGCATGTGTCAAAAGAGGCCTCATACTCAGGCATAAAATTAAAAC
Source organism: Parnassius mnemosyne (assembly GCA_963668995.1). Taxonomy (NCBI): domain Eukaryota; kingdom Metazoa; phylum Arthropoda; class Insecta; order Lepidoptera; family Papilionidae; genus Parnassius; species Parnassius mnemosyne. The sequence continues at coordinate 45,376,697 of CAVLGL010000046.1, read as the reverse complement.
TGCATTTACTATATATTTTCATAGAAGAGGAGGCAAACGATCATGCAAGATGGCCCCCCCGGCCTCCAATGAACATCTGCAATAAAAAGTATATAATCTCAACGTTTTAATTTGCAATATCATTGCCATTGAGGGGATCTGTCAGAAAGTTTTTTTTTATAGGATAAGGGTGACAAACGAGCACACAGTCCAGCTGATGGTAAGTGGTTGCTGCGGCCCATAGACATCTACATCTATCTTCGTTTGCGAATCAAAATGCAGATGCGTTGTCACCCGTGAGGAATAAGATAGAATGCCTCATTTCCAGTAAAAAGTGCCTCCGGCCACCTGCACTCACCAAGCGAAACGCAGAGGTATACCTCTACTTCACGCTGGTATTCTGTGAGGTCGTGGTACTACCCCGGTTCGAGCCGGCCCATCCGTGCGACAGCAAAAGCTGGCGCGTGGCTCTACTATAATATCTATTTCTTTCGCGAGTCAGACAACCATCTGCAGCCCGCACTCTGTCAGATATTTCGTTTCGGCAACCTTATTCAGTGCTGACGAACTATTTCGCCTAGCGAAGAATAAAGCGGAGTTTACTAGGCTGACTGCCAACTTTCGCTAGTCGGAGGGGCACCAGAAGAAGACGATGAATCTTTTTATTATTAATATTCCATAGTTATGTGTATTTTTATCGTGTAGCGGTGGTATTAGAATATTCATTACCGCATATCATCCCGTGGGTGTCGTAAGAGGCGACATAGGGAAACAAATCAGGATATGTGTAGAAGCATCTTCCTAAACACGACTGAAATTTATAATAAACTGTGGTTGTCAACCTGCTTGCCAAGCGTGACAACTATGACAAATATCCCCTCTATAAGGCAATCATGGCTATAACGGTAAATTTAACGATTTGAGTGGAATATCACAAATTCAAGGTATCAACAAAAATGTCGTCAAAATAGTCACATTCAAAACTACATTCCCTATTTTCTACCGTTAGGTGTCAAAATTTTTTCTAAATTTATATAGCACCGAGAGGATAACCTTTTGATAACAAAAGGTACAATAGGGTTGACAGGTAGGGAAGGTCATAAGGCATTAAGTGTAACCATTGTAACCCTTAGTTTAAGATGTCTTATGATAAGGATTAAATAAAGAAATGAGTACTATGTCAAATAGTTTAATTGTAATATTATGCATCCTCTTACCGTGTAGTGGTGATGTAAGTATATCCACATCCCCATTTGCATCATCTGTATCCAGTTCTGCAGAATATACATAGTTTTGCAGAATATAAATAGGCCTTACATGTGTAAAAACAAATAGATTAGTTTATTTTAGTTATTCCTATAGTATAATATCACATAGAATCTGGCTATGGGATAATGCGACTGAAATTGAAATTATCTTAGTTTTGCAATATTAAAGTACTTAAGTCCCGTCGCATTCATTTGGAGATCTCTCTGTTCAGTTTCCTGTATGCTGTCAAAGCTGCTAAAGACGGCAACTTCATTTCCCGTCTAATAGCCGTGACATTAAGAATGTGATCGGAAAGATTTCGTTCTTCTGCAGCGGGTCTTGCAAAATCTATCTCCGACCGCATGGACAGTTTACACGAGCTTGTTATTCATATCGTCCACGCCATTGCAATCTTCTAAGTACTGAAAACAGTCTTGTGACTCGAACTTAAAGGTTTCGAGACTCTGGATTAGAGCACGAGGGGGACGGATTGCTGACTTCATTAGACGAGACCTCTTCAACTTAACATTTAGTTTCAATGTGCCTCTAACCATTCGGTGATCGCTCCCAGTTTTCATCCTCGCGATCACTGAGACCTCACTAATATGTCTCCAGCAACGAGTAATTCCGAGGGCGGGGGAATCCTAATTGCCGTTAAAAAAGATAATATAAATTTTATTCATCAAGCTTCGTGGAATAGTGAACTAGAACATGTGTGCATCAGCATATCAGTATATTGCCAAAAGCCACTAATGTTATGATTATTAATATTTGTCCATGTTATTTTCCACCAGTTCTGCCGTAAGATTGCATCTATAAATTTTTGATACAAACTGTCAAAACGTAACTATGCGATATCGAAACACAGAATAATTTCATGGTTAGGGGATTTCAATACACCCGACGTTCGCTGGTCTAAATCATTTCAATATAATTATATGATTCCTCTTGATCCGCGAGGTCAAAAAAGCCAATCTACTTTGTGATACCCTTAGAATATGTAATTTAGATAATTTTTACAGTAGTTAACGGTCTCCCGGGCATGGTTGACTATAGGGGCAGGTTGACTTACTGTCAAAAACTCCACTTACTCAAAAGTGTTGCCTCATCCAACTAGGTGCGAGAAACTGTTTTCTACCCCCACTAAGGTATCGGAAGAGCGGCATCGTTTACGCACGTCGTTTGGAAGAAGGAGCTGTGGCTGGTAGAAGACCAGAGGTCGTTATTGTGTCGACTAATTTGCAAGTGCCAGGGAATTGCCTTATAAATCTGCGGTGAGTCGAGAAGAAGGCAAGTAATCTGCGAGAGTGCCGTGAAGCAGAGGCTTTGATGTGTTTCGCTTGTGGCGTGACGACAGCGCCGCCACATACTCGTTGTTATTTACTTTCACGTTATTTAAAGTGAAATTTTGATTGATAATCTTTTTACTACGTGTCATTATTTTTTATTTCGCCGCAGTTTTGAGGCTATACCATGTGGTTAAAAATTAAAAAGCGATACGGGGCTGGTAGACTAATTTATTTTGAGGCTGGTTGACCACCTAGTCAACCTACCCCAAGTAGTCTGAGTATACTTTACATGGATTAAAGTCAGTTTTATTTTTAATTTATCAAATGCTTGTTGTTGCAGAACCATGCGAACGTACAAAAAAAAGACTGATCGAGGAAGTACACCCTAAGATGTCTTCGATAGATCATGTCAACAAGTTATTTTTGATAAAAATAAGCATTAATTCTACAGCAAAAGAATTTGCTAGACTGTTTAAAACAACCAACGTCACGTTGTAAAATTGAAGAAAATGTTAGAAAGTGAACAGACATGGACAAGATGTAAATGAATTTTGGAGAGCGCTGACTGCACTAAAAATAGACGAATATTTAGTAATGAGGATGAAATCGCATTAGAAAATTACCTCAAGAAGGCAGTTGATATTTACTACGAATTTACTACTCATGAAACTCTAAAGTTTGTACTATTTATACAGACAGACTAACAACAGTAAGAGAAAAGGAAGAGCAAAAAAGATTTTCATGGGACCAATAAGAAGAATAGTGACGAGGAAGACAAAAGTTATGAGGAGATATTTTGTTTAGAGTGCACTGAATCTTACATTTTGCGTATTCCTCGAGAAAAATGGATTCAGTGCACTATGTGCAAGTTATGGGCCCATGCACAACACTGTGCAAGTGGTAATATTTTGTTTCATTAATGCAAAAATTGCACCTCCAATTTAGAAGACTGATTAATTAATTCCAAAAATGTGATCTATTTCGTTAAAATATATAATTGTATTAGTTGAATTAGTCTAGATTGTTTTTTACTTTCGTATATTGTTAAGGTAATAAATGTATTTAATGGGATTGTTATAAACTAATTTGCTTAATTCCGCGTAAAGAAAGAAAATGATGTGTCCTGCCCAGTTTTAAGGGGACCTCCCACCCTCCCTCAATCGCGCGCACTATACCCGTCGCCGTCAATCCCAGCACTATCACCCCCAGTACCAACACCAGCACCAGCACATTAGGCACGACACACCACTCTCGAAAATACGACACGTGTTTCGCCTCTACACGAGGCATCCTCAGGTGAAGTAGACTCTGCGGAGGCTGGCCGCTAAGTGAGCGGCGAGCCGAAATTACTGCTACTTATACTATTTGCTGACGCAACCGCGCTCCAATTACGTAGCGAGCGATCACGTCATGCGATGAATCACCGCCTGACGTACGCCGATATTTGCTGTGAAATGAACAACAAACTACTGCGAAACGTCCGCCTACTCTACAACCACGCAACCAAACGCTGACCACCGCACCGTGAGGGTGACAAACGACCATGTTGCGAGGCTATATATCATCAAGGAACAGGCTTAAACATGTTTAAGAGAGGCGAGTTGGAAACATTTGTTTGTTCATTCAGCAGTGCAACATTACCGTTATTATTTTTTAATATCTCTAACTGTTCCAGCACACACAGTCGTAGCCCTTTATTACAAGTATGTAAGACTTTAAAGGAGTGGTCATTGGCTAGGCTGTGTCCAGTGTCTAAGAGATGTTTAGCAAAATGTGATTTATCGGGGTTACAATTCCTGTACGCGGCTAAATTCTCTTTATAACGTGTTTCGAAGTTGTGACCAGTCTGACCCACGTAAACGGCTTGGCGTTTGTCACAATCAAGTTTATAAACACCAGACTTCAGACGAATATCTAACTAATCTTTATAATTACAGATATTCCTAAGTGAATTGTTAGTTTTGAATGCCACGTACACGCCACTCTGTCGAAGACTATTAGCTATTTTTTCAGATATAGAACCTAAGTAGGTCAAACTGCCAACATATCGACGATCACTTTGAGGTTTAACCGCGTACAGTGAATTGCGTACGACAAGTTTTTGTTTCTTTTTTATTACATTGTCAATGATATTCCTTGAATAACCGTTAGAGACCGCAATTTGATAAATCACATTAAGCTCTTTTAAATAATTTTCTTTACTTAACGGTACAGTAAAGAAACGATTAACACAACAATAAAAAGCGGCTAATTTATGTTGTCACGGATGACATGATGACACAGAAATTACCGTGTCGGTATGAGTTGGCTTTCGGTTAATTTGAAATTCATGTAACGACTCTTTCCTTGTTATTGTTAAGTCGAGGAAATTAAGGACACAATCTTGTTCCAATTCAAGCTTAAATTTAATTTTGTCGTGGATTTTATTAATTTTATTAAGGAGAACATCCAGTTGCCTCTTTGTGCCAGTCCAGCAAATAATTATGTCGTCTACATATCGATAATAGTATAAAATATTTTGATTGACAACTATGTGTTGGTTTTCAAAATTATCCATAAAAATGTCCGCCATAAGAGGACTTAGAGGGGAACCCATGGCTAGCCCTTCTTTTTGTAGATAGAAGTAGTTATTAAACCGGAAATAGTTTTGTTTCATACAGAGAGAGGTTAAGTTTAGAAGATCATTTGTTTCCCCGGGATGTAGACGACGTTTATTAGAGATCTGCGAGTATACGCAAACAGTCTGGGGATAGAACATAAGTGAAAAGACTATCAACGTCTAAAGATAACAACATGGATTTAGGTGGAATACGGATATCTTTAATCTTGGAAATGACATCTAAACTATTTTTAAGGCTGTAATTTGGTTTGAATCCAGATTTCTCCCGCAGAAGAAGTTTTAACTTTTTAGCAAGGAAATAAGCTGGTGCACCTATGTATGATACAACTGGACGAATAGGAACATGTTCTTTATGTATTTTAGGTAACCCATATAAAATGGGTACTTGAAGATTCATTGGAACAAGACTGTTGCGAGACAGGCACGTTGTGGTCGGGAAAATATATGATGACTATTGTATACATACTTTAATATACAAAGTAAACTTTTTGGTAGGGTCAGACTCCAAAAGCTCAAAGTCATCACTTTGGATAACATCGTTAACCTTCTGGCTATACCCGCTATTATCCATAATAACAAGAGTATTGCCCTTGTCGGCTTTAGTAACAATAAGATCATTGTCCCTTATTCTCTGCTTTAGTGACTTAAAAACAGGGAACTCTGGATTGCAATGGTAAGAAGCGGGTACAGCCTGAATTTCTTTCGCTACCAAACTTTTAACAATGTTATCTTTCCTCCCGATCACAACGGCCATCTCCGCGTCCACGGCCACAGTCTCTAGCGACTTTTGAGATATCGAAGGTGATAGATTATACTTTATGCCTTTTTGTAAAAGTGACAACTCATCCGTTGGAAATTGAACATCGGGAAGATTTTTAACTCGGGGATAAAATTGATGATATTCAGTATGTATGTTGTTATTGTGCTTACGTGATGAAGAGGATACAAGTCGTTGTAATTTACGGGACTGAATTTGATATTTCTCGTAAACAACTATTGAAGCTAGTTCTCTGGATTTCCGGTCCAAAATATCAAATTCAATATTATGTAATTTATAAGAAAGTTCAGAATATAATACTTTAAGGTGGATTTTTAAATTATCTCTATTGTAAAATCAATGACGACACTCCTCATTAAGCCAAACGTTTTGAGCTTTAGAAATAGCAACATTGGCCGCTCGACTATTTGTGCCAGAACGTATTTGGATGTAATTAGGAATAACATAAAGTTGTTTGCACTGATGATTAATATCCCATAAGAAGACGTAGAGGGGAACCCTAAAAGTGATCGTCGATATGTTGGCAGTTTGACCTACTTAGGTTCTATATCTGAAAAAATAGCTAATACCCTTTGACAGAGTGGCGTGTACGTGGCATTCAAAACTAACAATTCACTTAGGAATATCTGTAATTATAAAGATAAATTAGATATTCGTCTAAAGTCTGGTGTTTATAAACTTGATTGTGACGAACGCCAAGCCGTTTACGTGGGTCAGACTGGTCGCAACTTCGAAACACGTTATAAAGAGCATTTAGCCGCGTACAGGAATTGTAACCCCGATAAATCACATTTTGCTAAACATCTCTTAGACACTGGACACAGCCTAGCCAATGACCACTCCTTTAAAGTCTTACATACTTGTAATAAAGGGCTACGACTGTGTGTGCTGGAACAGTTAGAGATATTAAAAAATAATAACGGTAATGTTGCACTGCTGAATGAACAAACAAATGTTTCCAACTCGCCTCTCTTAAACATGTTTAAGCCTGCTCCTTGATGATATATAGCCTCGCAACATGATCGTTTGTCACCCTCACGGTGCGGTGGTCAGCGTTTGGTTGCGTGGTTGTAGGGTAGGCGGACGTTTCGCAGTAGTTTGTTGTTCATTTCACAGCAAATATCGGCGTACGTCAGGCGGTGATTGATCGCATGACGTAATCGCTCGCTACGTAATTGGAGCGCGGTTGCGTCAGCAAGTAGTATAAATAGCAGTAGTTTCGGCTCGCCGCTCACTTAGCGGCTAGCCTCCGCAGATTCTACTTCACCTGAGGATGACTCGTGTAGAGGCGAAACACGTGTCGTATTTTCGAGAGTGGTGTGTTGTGCCTAGTGTACTGGTGCTGGTGCTGTTGCTGGTGCTGGGGGTGGTAGTGCTGGGATTGTCGACGACGGGTATAGTGCGCGCGATTGAGGGAGGGTGGGAGGTCCTCTTAAAACTGGGCAGGCCACATCATTTTCTTTCTTTACGCGGAATTAAGCAATAATTCAAAATAAGCAAGAATTAGTTTATAGCAAGCCCATTATAATGGATTTCCGCAAAGTAACGCCTGATTCTATCAATTAAATGTATTTAAGTTTCAGATACTAAAAGTATTATGTTTTCAGTGTTTAGTTGAGAAATTTTTGAAATAAATGAATTATTTTTAATATAACTGCCTCACACTTCTGGCTCCACTGAAAATCAGCGTTACAAATTGATGTATAAATTCGTGACTTAAAGCTGAGTGGAGACAAGTTTAGTGCGTATTACGTTATTACTTTTTCCTTTATATTTTTGTGAACAAGAAGCGTCAGATAGTGAGTGATGTACCATTGAGTGTTATTCAACAAAAATGCGTTTCTCCGCACCCAATTCTAACCAGCAGGATTCTTCTAAAACAGAATCATCGCTTTATCATTCATTATTTTATTCTGGTAAAAATGACACAAAATTTTTACACATATTCACGGATTAAAACAAAAATTGCAGCTTGCCAAGACCCTGCCAAATATAGTTACATGAAAGAATGGGATATGAATGAACTGAGAGCAATTTTGGGTCTTATTTATATTGCTGGGGTATTTCGGTCAGGGAGGCAGAACTTGAATGATCTGTGGGCTTCAGACGGTACCGGTGTAGAGATTTTCCGATTGACTATGTCCCAGCGCCGATTCCATTTCATTCAAAACTGCCTATGTTTTGACGATCTAGCTACTCGAAATGATAGAAAATAGCTTGATAATTTAGCTCCAATTATATACCTGTTTTATGTATTTGTAAGAAACTGTCAAAATTTGTACAAGCCAAGAGAATATCTAACGATTGATGAAATGCTTTTGGCTTTTCGTGGCATGTGTAAATTTAGAAAATACATCCCTTCAAAGCCTGCAAATATGGGTTGAACATATTCGCTTTAGTCGATGCGAAAATTTTTAAATCACTAACCTAGAAATCTATGCTGGAAAGTACCCTGATGGACCATATGCTCAGAGCAATAAACCATTTGATGTCGTCAATTGCATTGTACAGCCAATTTCGAAAACTAACCGAAACGTAACGTTCGACAATTGGTTTACAAGTTATAAGCGGATGCAACACCTACTCTAAGATATATAATATAATAATTGACAAGTGTTGGTACTGTACGAAAAAATAAGAGGCAAGTACCCATTGAATTTACAAGAACTCGAGGAAAAGAAGTCTATTCATCGACATTTGGTTTTCAGAAGGACATTACGATTGTATCCCATATTCCCAAAAAACAGTGGTTTCGCTAATGTCTTCTTTGCTACTACGATGGACCGATTGACAAGCCTTCAGGAGAAATGAAAAAACCAGAAATAAATATGTAGGAAGTATAATGGGTATAGTACAGAGACTGATTTTAAGTTAGGAATAATAATTAATTCGTTTACACGAATTAATTATCCAACGAGTCGAGGATAAACTGGTAACGGAATACGACAAGCGCACCGTTCCACGTCAGAGCCAAGACTGTCTTAACGACAGCCGCTCCGTCCGTTTTATACAAGCAGGACGGGTGGCAACGCAGGTGCAATGCCGCAGGTGTGCGGTACACGTGTCGTTTACAAGAATTCTGTCTAGCCAGACCGACGCCACCGCACCTACAACGGTGCAGGTGCCGTCAAATACATTCTATAATGTAACAACGGGTGCGGTAGACGTTACGGACGAACTCTTTTCTCCGTACGATGTATCGTAGTCGGTACTCAAAAAAATGGCCCCTGGCCATTTTTATGGAGTTTTAAATATGATTGCTATCAGCGCATATATAGTATATACATAAATAACAATTTACAAGATATAAAGCGACACAAATTTTCGAAAATTTCTGGAGGATCACTTGAGAACTCGCAAAGACGTATTACGTTTGCCCAGATAGATGCGCAAAAGAATCAGGGAATTTACAGGAGAACCATCAGAAGATCCACCTGCTAAAATTCCAGGTGTAAGGAAACGGTGTCAAATATGCCCTGCCAAAAAAGATAGGAAAACTACCCACACCTGCCGCATCTGCCACAAGTTTATTTGCCCAGAGCACATAATTCCTTACTGCAGCGTATGTGCCGATTTACACGCTGACAGTGATTAATTTTAAGACTTAAATGTAACTTTTATTTTAAATTTTCAAAGATCAAACATAAGACTTAATAAAAAGTAACAAATAAATATCAAGAAGTTAGATTTTTGTTTATTTACTCATAAGATTAAAAAGTTTAAGTTATTTATTAAAGATTTTTATAGCCTTGGAAAATACATAAAAATTTCTAAATACAATATAATTTTTAATTTTTTTTTATAAAATTTATAGTATGAGAATTATTCACTCCTCTATTTTAAAAATTCTTTAAATTTCCTTAAAATGTTGAAATTACATACATTTCAAAATTCGGGTCATTTTGACCCACCATACAGTAGTTGTACTCCTTTTCTACCGTACTCACGCCGGGTTAATAACAAAGCAAACAATTTCGAAAAATTCGTATTTGATATACTTTGTAAATAAGACATTCAAGGCTTAAATTTTAAATGTAAACATAGGTAAATGAACACAATTTTAATAAAGATTAAATTTTTCACAACATATGTTAATAAGTATATACATACATACATAACACATAAACACTCACGCCTGTCACCCAGAGGGGAAGGCAAGAGACTACGGACTTCCATTTGGCGCGATCCTGACACACCTGTCTCGCCTCTTTTACATCCATATATCTACGCATACACGCTCGTCGATTAAGGGTACTCCTAATCTGGCCCATTTTTAATGTATCGCCGATTTGGTCGATAAACCTTCGTCTAGGGCGTCCCTTCCCGACCCTTTTTTTTTTTTTTTTTTTTGCGGATGGAAAATCATCAAATGACGCCTTTCGCTCTGGGTGGAGCGGAAGGGAGTGTCAGACTTTTACTGACTAAAAACCATCCGTGTTCCTTCAGTGCCCTTACGTTCCGGAGCCGCGGTATCTCTTTCGAACAGCCCGCAGCCCCGGCAGGCGTCGGCCCTTGCGGGCCCCTTCACGCTGCTGACAGCTCCTTGAGGCGCGCGTGGAACAAAACGCGCCGTCGACACGGCCTGTCGTCGTTAGACGGACGGACGGCGAGCTACCCATTGCTCGCCGTCCACAGGCCCGCGCCTACGGTGGCCGGGGGCCACGACGTAGCCCCCGACGCCCGGGGCGTCTCCCGCGGCGGCCGGGAAGGAAAGCTGCTGCTCTCTCCTTCTCCCGCTCCGCCACCTCCTTCGCTAGCATCACTGCTTCGCAGAAGGTGGTGACGGCATCCCATTCCGTCTCGCTCCGGACCATGGCTTCGACCAGGGCCGGACGCGAGAGGTCGCCGCCGCCTATCGCCGCTACGAGGACACGGCGGTGCTCCGCCCAGGCAGGGCACACCTCCACGGTGTGCTCCACCGTGTCCTCCGGTCGATCCTGGCAGTGGGAGCACCCGGGCGTTTCCGTCCGCCTGATTCGGTGCAGGAACCTCCCGAACACACCGTGTCCGGTGAGGACCTGCGTCAGGCGGAAGGTGAGGACGCCGTGGCGTCTCTCAAGCCACTCCTCAAAGAGGGGTCTTATCGCCGCTATAGTGGCGTGCCCAGCACGGGGTTGCAACAGTCGCTCTCTCCATGTCGCCATGAGATCATGCCGGAAGTCTGTCCGCTGCATGACAACTTGCCGCGGCAGCGGGGTTTCCCCCGGCATAGTGCCTCCGCGCGCCATTCGTGCAGGCGCGCGAGGACTATCGCTTCCAGATCCCATGGCGGCAATCCGGCAAGGAGGCACGCTGCCTCGCGGGAGATCGTGCGGTAGCCGCGAACCATTCTCACGGCAAGCACCTTTTGGGGCGCGTTCAGGTGGTGGACGGCAAGCCGCGCCAAACCACGCGCCCACACCGGGGCCCCGTAGAGGGCCATGGACCGCACAATCCCCGCGTAGAGCCTCCGGCAGGAGGCGTTTGGCCCCCCTAGGTTCGGCAGGAGCCGCCTGAAGGCAGCCCCGGTCCGTTCCAGTTTGGGAGCCAAACGTCGGAAGTGCTCAACGAAGTTCCATCGGCTGTCGAGGACGAGTCCTAGGTACTTCAACGTCGACTCGACGCCGATGGATACCCCTCCTACCATCGCTGAGGATCCCGGTGGTGGCCTGTTCCGAGGACCATGGAAGTGCATGGCCTCGGACTTGTGCAGAGCCACCTCAAGACCCAGCTGCCGGATCCTCTCAACGACTATCGCAACCCCGCGTGTCATAGTTTCCGCCGCCGCCTCGTACGACCCCCCCTGTGCCAGTACCAGCGTGTCGTCAGCGTAGCAAACTACGCTGACGCCGGTAGGGAGGTCGGCGCGCAGCACCCAGTCGTAACCGATGTTCCACAGGGGCGGCCCAAGAACCGAACCCTGTGGGACACCGCACGACATCTCTCGCCGGTTCCAATCACCGTTGCGACCGGGGTAGATGACGGCCCTATCCGTCAGATAGTCCCCGACTATACGACGGAGATAGGTCGGCACCCGGTGATACCGGAGTGCCTCCCTAATGCAGCTCCAGGGCATGGAGTTGAAGGCGTTGGCGATGTCGAGAGACACCGCCAGAACAACCCCCCCCCCTGGCCACTGCATCCCCCGTCGTGAGGGCTCTCACGCGCATGATGGCGTCCACCGTAGAGCGCCTCTTGCGGAAACCAAACTGGTGTTCCGCAAGATCCGGCCCCGTCCCCGCAAGGTGCTCGGCGAGGCGGTTTGCAATGACTCTTTCAAAGAGCTTGCCCACCTCGTCGAGCAGCACCACGGGCCGGTATGCGGACGGAGAGTCCGCAGGGCGCCCCGGCTTCCGAATAAGGACCAGCTTCCCCGTCTTCCAACGAAGCGGGAATTGGCCTCTCTCCAAGCATGCGCTTAGGAGCCCCTCCAGTCGGGGCCCGAGAGCCTCCGAGGCCAGGACCCAGGCTTTGCCAGGCAAGCCATCGGGTCCTGGGGCGGTATTCCTGGCCTTGAGCCTACGTACCGCCACTCTCAGGTCTACTCCGGTCCCTTCCGGAATGCCGTCGTCGTCGTCCTGGTGGTCCGCTTCCGGCACCGCAGGTGGCGGAGCCATAGGCGGGGGCGGATGTTCCCCTCGCGCAGGAAACAGAGCGCTCACCACGTCCTCCACGAGCTGAGGCCGGAGACTCTGCGTTAGCGGGGGGGCCCAGGTGCGGAGTTTATCCCGCACCATCTTGTAAGGGCGCCCCCACGGATCTCTGTCGAGAGTCTCCAGCATCTCCTCACGGGCCCGATCCCGGGCCCGCATGACAGCCTCCCGGAGGGCGGTCTTCGCCGCTCTGTATCCCTCGTACAGCTCCGCCTCAATGGCTGCCGCATTCGGTGGACGAATGCGGAGCCTGCGATGCCTGGCGTACAAGTGCCGCGCGGCGACACACGTCTCGCGCAGAGACGTCAGCTCACGCGACCACCAATACACCTGACGCCGGGCGCTTCCTGGCCGGACGCGGGGCATTGCCACGTCACATATCTCGGACATGGCCTCCTGGAACCACCCTGCCTCATCATTGACGTCGGCAGGCCTATCCGGTGATGATACCCAGGCCTGCACGATCGAGGCTTCCAGGAGGAGCTCCCGGTCCAGCTGCTTCAGCGCCCAACGCGGACCACTCGGGGCCTGATGGACTGGCGCGCTCGAGGGCTGGGTGGAGACGTCAAACCGGATGTACCGGTGGTCGGAGTAGGTCTCCACCCCTTCCATGACTCGCCAGTCAATGGCACGCGGCGACAGAGCGGGGCTAGCGAACGAAATGTCCACCACCGACTCGCCCCGCATCCGCACACACGTGGGGACAGAACCCCGATTTAGGACGACCAGGCCTGTCTCCAGAGCCCAGTCTTCCACCATCCTACCCCGCACATCTGTACGACGAGAACCCCAAGCCAAGTTCTTGGCATTAAAGTCCCCGAGGACAAGCACGGGGAGGGGATAGCTTCCGACGACGACTGCTCTCAGCTCTGCAAGAGAGTTGTGGAGCTCGGCGAGAGATCGGTTCGGGGAGAAGTACACCCCCACAACGACGAACTCCCCGAACCGTGCTGCTACGCACCCCTGACCCCTCCTGACACCTTCAAGGGTCGGGGTACCGGCGGCGGCCGAAGAAATGATGGCCACTGAGCCGTTAAGGTCCGCCACCCAGTCCTTTCTAGGCCAGACAACATACGGCTCAGCGACCACAGCGATGTTAATCGACCACTGCGCCATGCTCTGGAGCAACAGATCCTGAGCGCAGGCGCAGTGGTTGATATTCGCCTGGAGGAAGCTTAATGGGGCCGTTATAGGCATTCCATTTCAGCTTCCTCCACGGGGCGCCCCTCTGCAGGCGTCGGTGTCGCGGCGGCGGCGGCGGCGGTAGTGACAGCGGCGGCGGCGGCAGTTGCAGCTGCGGCGGTGGCTATAGAGGCGGTGGCGGCGGAGGAGGGCCCTCTCCTACCCGCGGCCTTGGCCTTGGCGGGTGACACGCAGGCCCTGCTTCCGGCCCAGTGATCGGCTGGCTTGCCGGTCGCCGCACATGCATCACAGTGCGGCGTAGCGCAGCAGGTCGCCGATATGTGTCCGGGCTGACAGCAGCGGAAGCAGAGGCCACTGCGGTCAACCTCCGAGGCGCATTTCACTGACACGTGATGCCCCACGAGACAGCGGTAGCACCTCAGAGGTCTGGGCTCCAGCAGCTTAACCTGCGCTGAGACCCAGCCCACCAGAAGCCTTCGGCCCTCCACTATGGTTTTGGCCGCCGTAACAGGGCAGCACACCGTGGCGGCATGCATACCCTGTTGGTCCGGGCGTATGGCACCTGACCTGACCTGGTCAGTAGTGCACCCCCCGGACCTGGCGACGGCGGCCACCAGCTCCTCCTCCGATACCGAGTCGTCCAGACCCATGATGCGCAGGTCTGCGCATCTGACGGGCCTGGACACTCGGGCCTCGTCCGCGTTCAGGGACGCTCTGAGCTTCGCAGCCAGAGCGTCCACAGTCGCGCCACTGGATTTCCCGGGGATCTCCAGCATACGGGCCCCCGTCTGGGTGACTTTGAGCCGGAGGCCCCCAGAGATCCCGAGCTCCCCGAGATCCACCGCCTCTTTCGCCTTCGCGAGCAGATCGCGGTAGGTAACGCCCTTCTTTTCCGCGTCCGGCTGTAGTGTAATCACTACAGCTGCGGTCTTCGGGGTGCGGAGCCTAGCCGCGATCTTGCGCGCCCTGAACTGGCGCTGCCGCTCCTGCTCTTTGGCCTTTTTGGCTGCCTTCTTCCCCTTCTGTTTGTCCCCGACCACCTGCCAACCGGCTTCTGCCGCGGGAGGTGTAGGGAGCTGGGGGGGCGGTGGCGGCGGCGGCAGCTGGCTTGCCGCTGGCGCTGGCCCATTCGCCGCAGGCACTGGGGCTGGCGCAGCCATCACCTGTGCTGCCGCCTTGCCCTTTTTTGCCTTCGCCTTGCCTCTCTTTCCCGTCGCCGGCTTAGCCGGAGCCGGTTCAGCCGGTATCGGTTTTACCGGAGCCGGCTTTTCAGGGGGGGGAGGGGCAACTGCAGCCCCACCCGAGGGCTGGCTGGACGGCCCCGGCCTGGATGCGGCAGCCGTGGCCGTCGCGTAAGAAACCGTTGCCGGCCTCGCCGCCGTCTTGTTTGCCCCTAGGGGGGGGCGCAGGACGATGCCCTCCAGCACGGAGAACCGGTGCTGGAAGGCAGCCAGCTCCTTCCGGACCAGGTCCCCTTCCCGACCCTGCCGTTCACTTCTGTAACATAAATTTGCTTTGTCACTCTTTCCTCGTTGATTCTTTCTAGATGACCAAACCACCGAAGCATTCCTTTCTTAATCTTTGTCACAACGTCATCTTGCAAACCACACTTTTCTCTTATCACACTATTTCTCACCCTGTCATTCAGATTCAGCCCTAGCATACTCCTTAAGGAACGCATTTCTACAGCATTTATTCTACTCTCATGTTTCTTCTGCCAGAACTTCTGCCAGACCCAACTTTCACTACCATACATTAAAGTAGGGACTAACACAGCATTATGAATTGCCATACGTGCCTTAGTTGACACATTCTGACTCCTCATAATAGCGTGTAGAGCCCCATTCACTCTATTTCCTGCGTTCACTCGTCGTTCTATATCCTTATCATATCTACCATCCCTGCTAAATAAACATCCCAAATATACAAACTCATCCACTTGCTCAATCAACTCCCCTTCTATTCTTATTTCACATAAAGTTTTACTTTCTTCTCTTTCAAAAACCATCACTTTCGTCTTACTTGCGTTCACTTTCATACCCCTTTCTTTCAATGACCAATTCATTAAAGTAACCATCATTTTTTGCAACTCGGCCGCCGACGTTGCAAATATGACTTGATCATCGGCGTACAAAAGGCATTTGACGGTTGACTCACCCATTCTCA
This sequence comes from Parnassius mnemosyne, assembly GCA_963668995.1. Taxonomy (NCBI): domain Eukaryota; kingdom Metazoa; phylum Arthropoda; class Insecta; order Lepidoptera; family Papilionidae; genus Parnassius; species Parnassius mnemosyne. The sequence goes on along the minus strand of CAVLGL010000046.1, from coordinate 45,360,842 downwards.
ATAAGTATATGTAAGGTTATAAGTATTTGCGCTGTAAACTCGTTACTGTTACTAATATCATGTTGTGTGCACATATTTTGGAATACCATCGAGATAGTAACTTTGCATTTGCTGCAACTTTGATGTTATTCTGTTTTGTCTAGCTAACTTAAATATACCAAAAGGTGTAAAATATTTACTTAGCAAAAATTGTTTAGCTAGGGTTATTATACTATTAAAGAGTACAAGACTGATAATAACCCCTGGGAATGAGGTGATCGCTACCGTGCTGTTTCTAAACGTTTTCATAAAAATTGTACAAATATTATATTGTAAGTTACGCTTTAAAAAAAAGTCACGATGCGTTTTTTGTTGTTTGCCGAACCTGGGGTAAAAGTAAAAAAAAAATATTTCAATGAAAATCAATTTTATGACATTAGAGACCTATTTGTTAAATGTAAATAATATATATATTTTTTAATGAACTGATAATCTTTGTTTGTTTATGATTTTATATGTTTTAGTCTAATTTTTTTGTATTATGGTTAGAAAATTTCATTTGTATATGTGTAATTTATGTAAATTTGCATGCTATCACAATCACATAGCAAAACATGTTGTGCTTTAAGAATTGTACCATCATTATCTGTCCATGTTTTATGCAAATATATGAAATAAATAAATAAATAAATAAGAATTAAATGTAATTTATATTGAATAAAAATTCTATTCTTTGCCATATCGTCCCGTAGGCGTTGTAATAGGTGACAGAGGGAAACTTAAACAGGATCTGGACAGTAGCATCTTCCTGATAACCTCTGAAAAAAATAAAAATTGCCATTAACATCCCGCCTGCCAAGGTGACAGCTATGGCTAAATCTGGAGGATTTGGTAAGACAAGCCACTAACTAACGTAATAAACTTTCCAGTCGAGAACATATAAGGTATATTAAAGTTGGCAAAAAATTACTTTGCGTACATCCGCTCGACAAAATAAAATGACGTGTCTTACCTAGTTTGAAGAGCACCTCCCGCCCTCTGTCAGTTGCGTGCACTATCCCCGTCATCACTAATCCCAACACCACTACTCCCAACACCACTACACTAGGAAAGACACACCACTGACGACAATACGACACGTGTTTCGCCTCTACACCTGAGGATGCCTCGTGTCGTTCAATATTAATTACCTCAATTGCGTGCGGGGATAGTGCACGCAATTGAAGGAGGGCGGGAGGTGCTCTTCAAACTAGGTAATACACATCTTTTATTTTATCGAGCGGATGTACGCAAAGTAGTTTTTTGCCAACTGTATTATAATGGACTTCCGCAAAGTAACGCCTGATTCTATTAATTATATAAGGTTTATAATTTCAGCGACTGTTTATTCAGCCGCACTTCAACTTGACTATGAAACTATTGATATACGTTAAATTAATGATATAGTAAAATATTTGCCAATCCCATGAACGTTAGAGGTCGATGTCTTTATGAGAAACTAAGACCAAAGAAATGAGAAAATAAAAACTACAAATATCAAAAAGCAAAGAACCTTGAAGCTGCGGTGTAAGAATATCCACTACCCCGTATCTTTCCGTGACTGTCGTAAAAGGCGACAAAGGAAAATGAAACAGGAGATGGGCTGTTCCTGTCCATGTGACGCATTAATATTAAAAAATCAAAATAATAATAAAATAGCGGTTGCTTATCCGCCTGGCGTACACAATGTGGTAAAGCAACTGTGACAAATTCTCCCCTATGAAGCAATCTATGGGAGAAGTCTGTGTTCAAGAGTGGACTTTCGTGGATAGGCTGTAATGGATGGATAATGAGTATTGGAGGAATTCTTATGAAGGACATAAGGAGTAACCTATGCGGGACGTCAATGTTTAGCGATGGATTTTGATATTGTAAGGAATGATAAAAGTGTAATATTTGTATCCATTTGCAACCTACATGAGATCAACTCATATAACTTAATAATAAGTTTATGTTCACCAGAAGCTTTATATTCAAAGTAAGACTGGGACGGAATAAACAATCGCCGAACTTATTCATAACCTTCTAGAAAGTTCACGTAAGAACGTTTGTTACCTTAGGCATGTTGGGTTCGCTTAGATATTTAATTTATTAGCATGTTTAGATTTTTTACAGTTACTAAAATAGCTGAATAGAAAAAAGAAAGAAAGAAATTTGTCAAAATTATAATACGATACAAAAAGTCTTACTAATAAAAAAGAGGATTGACTTAGTTAGTTTTACGTGGTAGAGCCATATTGCAGCAACATTATGGTTGTATAACAAATAAGTCGGCTCGACCAGGGACGGACAGCTCAGCGCGGCTGTGTTTCGTATAGTGAGTGAAGAGTGTAGAGAAAAAGTGAGGTTGGAGACCTTTTTTACTGGAAACGAGGCATTACTTCCCACTCCTCAGGGGTTAAAATGCATTTGATGTTTAATTGAGGATGGATGTAGATTTACCTAGTTAGGTCATAAGTATTGTCACACAGCAAAAACTTTTCTTTTAGAAAGCTGGCCACAAAAAAGTTTATTGAATTCGAATTTCGAATTGTTCATGAAAATAAAACTGTATACTTTTTAGAATTTTACTCATTTTTAAATATGGAGTGGACGCTTAAAGAAGACCGTGTTGCAGTTATTGCGTTGCATCGTTGCGGTTATGCGCGAATTCAAATTTTTGACATACTGAAAAATTTGAATATAACCAAAAGATTCGTTTATCGTACCATCAAACGATACAATAAAGACTCTAGTGTAGATGACAGGTCAAGAATTGGTCGCCCTCGGTCTGTTAGGACTCCAGCAGTGATAAAAGCTGTGAAGGCGCGAATTCAAAGAAATCTCAAACGTAGCCCTGACAAACGTGGCCCTTCAGATGGGGTTAAGCAGAACCACGGTGAAAAGGGTGTTTAATGAAGACTTAGGGCTTCGGGCAAATCGAAGAAAAACAGGACATCGTTTGAATGCTCGTCTAATGGACCTGAGACTGAAGAGATGCCGCGCTTTGTTGAAGCGGTATGCGGGAAAAAAATATCGGGAAATTCTTATTTCGGATGAAAAAATTTTTACCGTAGAAGAAAGCTACAACAAACAAAATGATAAGGTATACGCACACAGTAGTGAAGAAGCGAGCAACCGTATTCCGCGTGTCCAACGAGGTCATTTTCCATTCTCTTTGGTTGGGAGTCTCTTATTGGGGCTTAATAGAGGTACGTTTTTGTGAGAAAGGTGTAAAAACGAATGCAGTTGTGTATCAAAATACAGTCCTGACGAACCTTATGGAACCTGTTTCTCATACCATGTTCAATAACAGGCACTGGGTATTCCAACAAGATTCGGCGCCAGCTCAGAGCGAAGAGCACACAAGACTGGCTGGCGGCGCGTGAAATCGACTTCATCCGGCACGTAGGTTTGCTCTCCTCCAGTCCAGATTTGAATCCGTTAGATTACAAGATATGGCAAGACTTGGAGGAAAAAGCGTGCTCAAAGCCTCATCCCAATTTGAAGTCACTCAAGACATCCTTGATTAAGGCAGCCGCCGATATTGACATAGACCTCGTTCGTGCTGCGATAGACGACTGGCCGCGCAGATTGAAGGCCTGTATTCAAAATCACGAAGGTAATTTTGAATAAACTTTAGTGTCATAAGAATCTATGTTTTGTTAAGTTACATAATGAATAAACTTGTTTCAATTATTTTATATTAAACATGTGACAGAATTTATGACCTGACTAGGTATATGTACCACAGCATCCACTTACTGTCAGGTGGACTGTGTGCTCGTCTGTCATCCTTATTCCATAATAATAATAATATATGAATTACAGTAAAGAAATGGATACTAACTCGACATGATGCTAAGGTCCGTTAAATACCACAGAGTTGTTACTCTGTCGGCGCCAGTGACAGGAACTCACAAACAGTCGACAGACATGTATTTATTTTATTCATGTGATAAAGTAGAAACAGATTGTAAAATCTTATATTAAAAATAGCAATAAAAACACATGAAAAATTTCTACACTGTTGCAATTACACATTATACATATATTCATCTTAGTAACAAAATAAGATAGCATAGATAAGCGTTTGACTGCAGCGCGGCGGTCTCGCCTTCCCTTTCCGTACGATAAATATAATAATTATATTTTTACCAACTTTCAAATAGGAGGTGGTTTTATATTCAACTCGTATGTATGATTATATTATGTTTACCGATTTGTGTAAAACAGAAAAGGCGATTTAAATAATTATTTCTTAATTAAATGGATTCAAAAGTGATCCCATTTAAACTTGAAAAAAAAAGAAATCCGCTTCTCAAGGTTTAAAAACAGTGCATAAAGATATTATTGTTACTACTTACATGACAGTTGTAGTTATTACGTTGAGCTTGTGTTACTTTTGATTTTTATTTATGTTGTTTAGCAGTATTTTAATAAAATAACATAAATTCTCTTTTAAATATAGATAGTATTTTTTGATCTACTTTTATTGACAACTAAAGATTTTCAACATTAGTACATATAGTAAGACACTTTAATCTTAAAATCATATTAATTTAAATGGGTATATTGAGGAAATTTTTAATATCCCATCTCACATGTAAATCTAATACACTTCGTCTTATTGCAGTTTAAGAGTTACAAAAGGTAAGAAACCTTAAGTCAATTTTAAACTTATCGTCCTTAAAGAATAGACCAATGTTTTTTTTTATGGAATATAGGTGACAAACGAGCACACAGTCCACCTAATGGTAAGTGGTTGCTGCGGCCCATAGACATCTACATCTATCCTCTATTCCAAATCAAAATGTAGATGCGTTGTCACCCGTGAGGACTAAGATGGAATGCCTCATTTCCAGTAAAAAGGGTCTCCGGCCACCTGCACTCACCAAGCGAAACGCAGAGGTAAACCTCTACTTCACGCTGGTTTTCTGTGAGGTCGTGGTACCACCCCGGTTCGAACCGGCCCATCCGGGCAGCAAAAACTGCCGCGTGGCTCTACCACTGTTAAAACTACCACTTTAAACACTAGGAACAAACATAAGCTTGTAATGCCAGTTAGTAGACTCCACAGAAACTGTAATTCATTTATGGGGCAATGTATACGATTTTACAACAAAATCCCAGAACATACTCAAAGTTTGTCAATACACAAGTTTAAAAGTTTTATTAAAGAAAAACTGTACAAAAAGGGTTATTATAATATCAAGGAATACATGAATGAAAATAACCCCTGGGAATAAGGTGATCGCAACCATGCTGGTTCTATGAAAAATCATTTAATAATTGTATAAACGAAATTATTGTTAAATGAAATATGTTTGAAAAAAAAAGTTCCGCTCGGTTTCTTGCAGGCTCTTCCCAGGACAGAGGTATTTTCTGAATCAGTGGTAAATAAAAAATGACTTTCAATAAGTATTATGTAATAATCAATATTGAATAAAAAATTATTCTATTCTATTGTATTCTATCACCGGGAGGGCGACCGTCTGTCCAAAGGAGGTATCGGATTTATATTCCACAAGTATCTTGTTGACAACGTTTTAAAGATTGTGAGTGTGTCGACGAGGGTTAAGTACCTTATACTCAAAAACACCATACGGACTTCGTCGAAAGGTCTTACAGGTTAACCTTGACACATCCCGATGAGAATGTAGAGGAAATGTATGAGGATATCTCTAAAACCACGCATTTGTCCAAAAGCCATTATACGGTGTTAATGGGAGACATCAATGCAAAACTAGGCACAAGACAGAACGGTAAGCTGAAGGTAGGGAAATTTGGAATAGTAAAGTAACGTAAAATTAAAAAAAATATATATCAAAGGCTACTACAATTACAAAATATTATAAAATAAGAAAAAAAACCGACCGCTAACGACCTGGATGACTGACACTGAAAATCTATCCCATAAAAAGTCGGAATACCAACAAAGTATCATCAGCAAATAATGCTAAAATATGATTATTATGAAACTGTGGTGAACCTCTTCTAACAAAAGCATTTTATTTATTAATTATATTTATATAAGGGTAACTACATAGTGTAACTGTCGCCGTGGGGAGTATATGCATGCAAGAATGAAGAAAGGAAGTCGATGGATGCAGGTGGCTCTGGTCTCTGGACTGATGCTTTGTGGCATTCCATTATTTTTTTTATAGGATAGGGTGACAAACGAGCACACAGTCCACCTGATGGTAAGTGGTCACTGTGACCCATAGACATCTACATCTATCCTCAATAAAGACTCAAAATGCAGATGCGTTGTCACCCGTGAGGACTAAGATGGAATGCCTCTTTGTCAGTAAAAAGGGTCTCCGGTTCTCTACACTCACCATACGAAACACAGCAGCGTTAAGCTGCTATTTTACGCTTGTTTTCTGTGAGAGCGTGGTCCTTCCCCGGTCGAGCCGACCCATTCGTGCTACAACTATACTACTAATATAGCTGCAGCATGGCTCTACCACGTAACAGTTAGGGAGGCCTATGTTCACCATTGGACTTTGTGACGGGATGTAATGATAATGATGTTAAATTTCATCGTGCTGTGACAGCTACCGTATTGTGGCGGTGTAAGAATATCACTACCCCATATTTTCCCGTGGGTGTTTGTGAAGGTAGAATAGAGTGTTTAGGTTTAAGGTCAATAAATATCATTTATTTTATCGATATTACTTTTTAAATGTCAGAGTTTTTCGGATAGAATATAGCCTAGATCACTCCTGGCTTTGCGCTATATCTATTTCTGAAGTTTAGTTACAATAGGTTCAGCCATTCCAAAGATTAGCCCGGACGGACAGACAGACAGACAAAAAAATTCAAAATGCGTACCGAAATAAACCATGTGAATTATTTAAAAATACGACGCGTTCACGCAAGGGCCATGTGGCATACAGTGACCTAAAACTATTACATTTTTTATAAAATTACCACGTAAAAATGTTTACTTCGTGTGGCAAACTGGAAACTAAAACTGGGAAACATTTTATAACAAGGCCTTTGTCTTCACGGTTCCGAAATTTTCAACACTGTAGCGGTAATGTTTAATTTTAACAAAATATTTTTAGACGTACATTTTCAATCTCACCCAAAACGTGAATGAATAGAAGTATTATAAGACGTATTTATTTTAACTCTGTCAGAAGAATATGCTTTTCTTCTTCTATCAAAGGACGCTTGATGGCGGAAAATGGATGATCTCAGAGAGCTGTGATATTTTATTGAATATAAGTAATAATTTTACCTCGCGTTTGCCAAAATAAACGAACGTTGGCGTTGTTTTAAAATAATTTTTGCCGACTTATATAATATAATAATTTTTGTATGTATTTTACACCATATCTTCGCCAATTGTAAACCGATTTTGATAATTCTTTTTAAATTAAGTTATAATTCAGGCTGATAATGAAGAAGAAGGATATATTAATTAATCAGGCATAACAAGGGGAAAAGCTTTAAATTAAAAATAACACACAAATCCTGTCGATTTTAGGTTATATTTTGCACAAAAACCTGACCGGTCTGAACTCATTCCACATTCCTATGAAACGCACAGACCGGCAAACATACGAGTGCGATACTCGAATCAGCTATCCTCTTAGAATTTATGAACAATGCGAACGAAAAATTTTAAAGCTTTGAAGTTTTTATGTTGGAGTGAACAATTCGCTTTTCACGAAGCACAAAGAGGCATTAATTCTAGACGGAAAATTGCTGATCCAACAAATTATTAATTTTTAAATTTATCTGATATGCGTCTGGTAACGTAATTGTTGATTATTTTTATCTTTCTCATCGCATCAATAAAATCGAAAACAGTTCACTGCTTTCCGGTATTATTTCCTTAAACTGTAATATTACTGATTTGCCTTTGTAGAAATTCAAAGGGCATGTAAAAAGTTTTCTTATGAAGGGAGAATAGTATAATTTAGATAAATATTTAAAATATAAGGATGCGTCGCATTATCGCAATATTATTATAATTATATATATATATATATATATATATATATATATATATATATATAATAATATTATATATTGGTAACAGTAGAATAGAATATAATTTAATAGATTTTTCAGTCAATATTGATTGACTCACATTTTTACTCACATACTTATTGAGTAATTTTTAATGAAACTAGTTTCACAGATTTTATAGCGTTATTAGAGGTATGTTGTTATAATTATATACGTGGAAGTGCTACGCTGTAGATCGCGATGACGGCTAAACTAAGAAAGAACCACGCTCTCATAGAATACCAGCGTAAAATAGCAGCTTATTGCTACTGTTTTTAGTACGGTGAGTGTACCCTTTTAAAAGGAAACGAGGCATTGCAACTTCAGCCTTAACGCATCTGCATTTTAACTCGTAATCGAAGATGTAGATGTATGCTAACTTGTCACCCTTATTTAAGTAAAAAATGGGATGAAATAAATATGTAAAAACAACTGTTTATAATTAAATAAACTATTACGATCTTTGTTGATGATTCAAAAATACCATTGCAGCAGTCACTGGTATCTGTATAATTGGCACCTGTATATATCTAGTATGGTGAACTCCATCTACCCGATGTATGTTATGTACAAAAAATGATAATAGACAATAGACACACATAATACGTTATTCAACTAGCTTTATTTAACTACTATACCTATCTATGTATGCTGTGTCGGAAATTGGTCTCCACTCAGTATGAGCTAAGGATAGCCTACAGCGCTGATTTTCAGTCAGCCCAAGGTTGAGCAACATTCCAGATTAAAAATTTTAATATATTCTTGAGGAAGTTTTACTATAAAACAAAAGGTTAATTTTTTTGTTACAATATGTCCTATCAATAATTTATGTACATTAATAATATTATTAAAAACGTCAACTTAAAAGACAAGTATGAAAATAGGATGCGTCTGCCCGATTGGACCTAATGTTGGTTTAACAGATTTATTTACTATATCATGAGATTTTGTGGCAATATTTGCCAATACGGATACGTTTTATTAAATAAATAAAATCACAAATATAAAAAATACGAATTTATTTACTAACTTAGGGTCGGAAGTCAATTACTTATTGATTTCGATCTAAATGCTTACGATCTTGCTGTGCACACGATATTAAAAAAAAAATATTAAAATTTGAGATTGAAGTTATATGTTTTCGAAGCGGTGCAGACATTTTGTATTTTCTGGGTCATATTCTTTATTCGAGCTAACAAACGTCTCCAATAAGCTGTGTCAGCATAATTAAGTTTCAAAAGGATTAAGGAGTCGCACAATCTTACACACAATCGTATGCGAGCTTCTTAGTGTGAAGTGTGATACAAAACTTTAACAACAACTTTAAACAGAAGGATTACGTGCCTCGATATCTGCGATCTCCTCGCTTGAATCAAGTATCGTAAACGTAGCAACAATTTAACAACTTAGACTTTGTATGGTGTAAAACCAAAATATTTCTTGCAGACCAATAGACAATTGACTCAAGGTCCCCAATTAAGTTTTTTATTACAATACTGGTCTCATCAGGTATTCCAGATAAATATATAGTTTGACGATATATATGGTAGTGGCAATATTTAATATTTTGTTCATAAAGTTATGTTTACCCCGGGGTACCTCGGTTACACCAGGGAAAGGATTAGGAAAAGTAAAACATCCGTCACATTTTCCAACTCATCATATAACAACAACAGATAGCTGCCAAGCCATTGAATAGTGAACAGTTAAAATTCATAGTATGACATTTTGGATGGCAATAATGAAGTATTAATTATATCAAAAACACGTGAGTAGTCTAGCAAAGTAAAAAAGCTCCCTTCTACACGATATCTTGGGGTGAAAGTATTATCAATGACGTCTATAAAGGGTGCTAGGTGTGCTATACACAACCTGAAAACCAGATTGAGATTAAGGTAAAATTATATTATTTAATTCAAAGTATGCATTTTTTTCGATATATACAATTTTTCCAGGTCCTTAGATAAGACGACAGCAGTCTCGGTCTTAAATCCTTCATACATGCGGTTCTTGTGTGGCTGTTGTAGGCAGTGGATGTATAACGGCAGTAATTTTTTTTCCATTGATAGGGAAAGGTATAGGGTTTTTGGATCTATTCATAATTATTGCCCTAAGGATGCACCAGCGTCCGAGAAAGAGTCAGAAGAAGCATGTTTGGCGAGATACCATCTATATTGCCAGATGGCTAGTTTCCGTTAAGACTGGTCTCTGTGACTGAAATTTGGAAATCTTTTGCATTGCTCGCTCGAGCACCTCATTGTTGTAAGTGTTTACAGACCCCCATGTGCTACTTATGACCATTTTGAAAGGATTGTGGAAGAAGTTTTACTCAAACTTAGTAAACAGAACAAGTCTGTTGTAATGTGTGGAGACTTTATTATCAATCTCCTTGAAACTTCTTCCATTAGTATTAAGTTTAGCTCATTGTTTAAATCGTATAATCTTGTAAATTTGTTCTTAGAACCAACACGTATTGCTGGGCCTAGTGCGACCTGTATAGATAACATTTTTACAGATGTTAAGCCCTTGCATAAATCAATTATTCAAAATTTAAGTTCAGATCACTGTGGACAGTTAGTATCACTACCTTACATACACAAAAAACAGAAAAATAAGAAAGTTGTGTTTGTTCCAATAAATGAACATCGCTTGGAGAGGTTTAGAAGTAATATAATAAAAAGACTTCCATCACTTTCGTTTAAAAATAGTGCTAATTATTTGTATGCTACATTATTTGAAATTATACGTTGTGAATTTAGTAGAATATTTACTTCTAAAACTTTCTCTTTTAACAGTCGCAAATCATTTAATGAATGGGCGACAGTAGGAATTTATAAAAGTAGGCGAAGGTTATACGAGCTTTATGATGAAAGATCATATAATAGTAGTGTTATATTTAGAGATTATGTAAAAACATATTCTAAAATATTTAAAAAAGTGTGCTCCACTGCTAAGGCTTTACATTTAAGCAACAAAATTAAAACTGCATCCGACAAAATTAAAATGACCTGGAGAATAATAAATAGTGAAACGGGCAAGGTCAAACCGCGCAACTCGGATTTTCAATTGAATATTAACAATAATTTAACGCGATCTGATCAAGAAGTTGCTATGGCTTTTGAGAAACATTTTACTGATGTTCCTTTTTTGACAACAAAATCATTAAATTCTTCTCCTACTGTCGCCGAATCATTGCTCAAACAAAATGTAAAGGCTTGTTCAAATACTTTTAAATTCCATAGGGTACTGCCAAAAGATATCGTTAAATATTTTAAAACTATTGATGTTAAGAAAACGGCAGACTTATGGGGGATTTCCGTTAAAGTTATTTTATCTATAATAGATACATTAGCACCTTATCTAGCCACTATATTTAATATAAGCGTCGAATCTGGTGTGTTTCCTGATTTAATGAAATATAGTAAAGTCATACCTATATTTAAATCTGGTAGTACATTAGACCCCGCCAATTTTAGACCAATTTCTGTACTACCAACATTAAGTAAAATTTTTGAAAAAATTATTTTAGATCAGATGTTAAGTTTCTTTAATATTAATAAATTGCTACATAATAATCAATTCGGTTTTACAAGGGGTCGCTCGACAACTGACGCTGGAGTTGAGCTTATTAAACATATTTTTTGTGCATGGGAGAATTCAGAGGATGCTTTGGGTATATTTTGTGACCTTTCCAAGGCCTTCGACTGTGTTCACCATGAGACATTAATCAGGAAGCTACAGTACTATGGTGTCAAGAACACAGCGCTTAAACTTATTATTTCATATTTAAGTAATAGAAAACAGAAGGTTATTATCAATGGTAAAAGTTCTTCCGGGTCACCTGTACTAATGGGTGTACCTCAGGGCTCGATTCTCGGCCCATTCCTGTTTCTGGTGTATATTAATGACTTACCTCACCTTGTAGGGGATAGTCATGATATAGTATTATTTGCTGATGATACTTCCTTGATTTTTAAACTTAAACGTCAATCATTTAAATGTGACGAAGTGAATAATGCTATATCAAAATTAGTGCATTGGTTTAACGTTAATAATCTGCATTTGAACGGAAATAAAACTAATTGTGTTAAATTTACAACAACGAATGTTCAAAATCTGAATACCAATGTGTTTTTAAATGGGGAGGAATTGAGCCCTGTTGTATCCACTGTTTTTCTTGGCATCACTCTTGACGCAAAGCTCCAGTGGGGCCCCCATATATCCAAATTAGCAAGCAGACTAAGTTCTGCAGCCTATGCTGTAAAAAAGATTAGAGGTCTCACTAGTGTCGAGACAGCTAGATTAGTTTATTTTAGTTATTTTCATAGCATAATGTCTTATGGGATTTTGCTATGGGGAAATGCGGCTGATTCAGAAAATATTTTTGTTTTACAGAAGAGGGCCATTAGAGCTATTTACAATCTAAAACCGAGAAAGTCTCTTAGAGATAAATTTAAAGAAATTAATATATTAACTTTGGCCTCTCAGTATATTTACGAAAATTGAATGTATGTTCACAAAAACAAAGATAGTTTTAGTAAAAGAAGTGATATACATTCTGTAAACACTAGGAACAAACACAAGCTAGTGATACCAGTTTCTCGACTCCACAGAGTCAGTAATTCATTCTTGGGGCAATGTATACGCTATTACAACAAGGTCCCGGAAAGTGTACAGGTTCTGTCTATTACCAAGTTTAAATGTTTTATTAAGCTGAAACTGTATAAAAAGGGTTATTATAGTATAAATGAATACATGGTTGATAATAACCCCTGGGAATGAGGTGATCGCTTCCAAGCAGTTTCTAAAATAAATTTTGTAAATAGTTCGTAATCATTTATATTGTAAAATTTATTTAAAAAAAAGTCCCGCTGGGTTTCTTGCTGGTTCTTCCCAGGACAGAGGGTTTTTTTCGAACCAGTGGTAAAGTAAAAAATGACTTTCAATAAGAATTACACATGTAATGTATATTGAATAAAAAATATTCTATTCTATTCTATTCTATTCTATTGAATGGAACATAATTAATTATTTTAAAAAAGCTAATTTTGTATAATGTACAAAGTACAAACGAAGATGTACCTTTAAATATCTTGACTACCTGGTAGGGTTAAAAATATGGTGTTTTTGTTGGTTAGTAAATTAGAGATCTCTTAAATTCACTGTAGACAACAACTCATTTTTATTAAATACTTAATCTACAAGTAACTGTAACCGCTTGTAGGTCTTTTATATATTTTTAATTTTATCTTAGTTAGGATAAGAACAGTCACACAACACAGTAATCAATAGCAAATTGAAAACAAAATGGTATCATTCTGTAAAAATATAAAATAAACAAGACTAGAACACATAACATAATTTCGTACATTAAGACTTGCTAATTTATTTTATTGAAAATAAAAAGAGCTTATTTTAAAGTAGTGTGTGTATAAAATCTCTGTTAATTATAAATTAATTGTAAGAGTGCAACTTGTATAGTGGTTTTTTTAAACCGATAAATGGTGAGAAAAAATATGTCAATATCAGAAATATGATGTTAGAGGTTAGTTAGTTAAAGGCAAAGAGGTTTTTCAAAGATCCAACAGCAGCGCATCTCATACCTGTAGTGTTAAGTTCTTTATTAGTCTAGTCTAGGTATACTCATATTTTTAATATTCATATCCAGATGTAACATCAAATGTTACACCAAATGTTGCAGATTGATGATACATTTTTAAGAAAAGAGTTGTTGATATTATATGTTGTGTATTTTATGTAAAGGTAATTAATTGAGTTGTTTATTAAATAGTGGAGTTTAGTAGACAAACAATAGCTTGAAAATCTATCTAAAATAAATCAATCTCTTAACAATGACACAATTTGACAATTTTTCAAATCACCTACATGGAGCAGAAATAATATTCTAAGCTACAATTAGTTTAATGTCGTTCATATATAAAACATTTTTATTTATATAACATAATATAAAATATTTTATGATATACAATATTAAAAACTATAAAAATAATAACAAAAAACTAAAACTAGAAACTGAATTACCATATAGTCCTACTCCCCGCGGTAACGTGCCAAGAACGCTGGCTGCGTTTCTCCGCTGAATGCCTATACTTAGTCTTTGAGCGAGAAAAGAACCAGCTCTCTTATCACCAGCAGCAACGACCAGCCGCGGATAGAGTTCCTTTAGGAACTTCACCGCATGTGGACCCCTCGGACCGATACTCTCTACATCTCTCATCTGTCGTCGCGCCACAAGCGAAACACATCGAAGCCTAAATCGCGCTAACAAAGTTCCGAAGTTAAAGCAGCATATATAGAATAGCTCCGAACTATCACACAGAGCGTTGACCGCTCCCCGCGCAGAACACCTTGCCCAGCGGGAGATCTCCCCTTTTCCTTCCACCGGCCACAGTGGTGACCCCGACGTGATATGAGCACGCAAACAACAACCTTCGGAAACTACAACTCATTCATCCTCAAGTACCCCATTCACTCGTTCCCGAGCAGATATTGTCTGCAGTCTTCACATTCTGCAAGCCATCTAGCTTTACAAAAGGTTCATCGCAGCACTGGAATAATAATGCTTCCTGTTCCTTCAAGCTACTCTCTGCGCCACAGTGTTCGGCACGGCTCTGAGCCTTACTGCTCGCCTCTGCTTCACGGCACTCTCGTAGATTACTTGCCTTCTTCTCGACTCACCGCAGCCTTACAAGGCAATTCCCTGGCACTTGCAAATTCGTCGACATCTAGACTGCACTATCGACCTCCGTTCTGAGCAGTGGGGTGATATGGCGGCGCTGTCGTCGCGCCACAAGCGAAACACATCGAAGCCTAAATCGCGCTAACAAAGTTCCGAAGTTAAAGCAGCATAATATATAGAATAGCTCCGAACTATCACACGGAGCGTTGGCCGCTCCCCGGGCAGAACACCTTGCCCGGCAGGGAGATCTCCCCTTTTCCTTCCACCGGCCACACTTAGTAGGTACTCCATATTCTCCCGAGAGTGTTATAAAAGGCGACTATGGAAAAAGTTACAAAGGTCACATGAGTTTCGATACGCGACATAACCATATTGTTTACTACGTCAGACGTTAAATACTTAGACGAGCGATGAAAAACATCACCATAGATTCGAAATTCAATATCTAGTACAGGGCTTCCCATGATTTTTTTGAACAAGCACCACGTTGGTTTCTTTGCAAGGTGAGAGAAAAAAACTGAATTGTATTTATGGTAAAAGGAATCATACATATTGGGTAAAAAATTGCGATTTGGATTGTAATGTAAAATAATAATTATGTTATTTAAAAGGATTATGTAGGTAAAATATTTAAATCTTTCGCGACCTATAATTAAGTTAAATTATGGCCCGCGTTAGTTCGCTGATCTTGTAGATACTGCAGTCGGAAATCCACCTGCCATACCTGGCGATTAAAGTAAAAAAAAATCCGTCTGTCGTAGACGGAAGAGGACCGTGTCCAGCAGTGGACTTTCACAGTTTGAACCAAAAAAGTATTAATATTTTATAAAACTAATATTTGTATAAATTATATAAATATTATTAATATAAATTAAATAAAAAATATTTAAAAATTAATCTTGTATATTTTGTGGACGATTCATCATTTGTTATTCAGGAGCACGTCGTTGTAGTTTGATAAATAGCGCATTTATAGAATAGAATCGAAGGTATTAGTTAGGAAATACGAAGCACTCGCTGAATTTATTCGTGATGAATTTGTTTAAAAATTTATTCTTAAATAAACCTTTACTTTAAAAATTGATATAATTTGTGTCTTTTCTTACTTTAGTTGTAAACAATGTTAAAAATAAATTAGCACGTAAAAACGGATCACGAAGTGCCGCTTTCGACGCTCATATGATCAGCTAGTAAATTTTATTTTAAAATCTTTAATGTACTACTATTATTAAACAACATTCATAAATAATGCTAGGTATTCATTTCAGTTTACAATGTATGCCTTTGCATTTGCAAATTACTCTGGTTCTACTGCGGAAATCATCGTTGTAAGGAAACTTACGGCAGCAATATTACGACATCAAAATATTAAATTTCAACACCTGCGTTGCGTCTGCAAATATAATTTAAGGATAGATATTAATTTGCCACTGGTAACACGAATAAACTGTGCGAGAGATTTTGACATTGAAGGATGCTCGTCTTATTAATTTTTATTAAAATTTTAGCAAATAATAAAATAAAAATTACAATTGAAAATTTACAATATTTGTGTTTAAAGTTTTTAATTTATATTTAATTAAATATTTACATATTATAATATACAATATTTTATTATATAAAATATTAAAAAACTATAATTAAATAAAAAAACAAACCAGTAACTTAATTGTCATACAGTCTTCCTCCCCGCAGTATCATGCCAATAACGCTGGCTGTGTTTCCCCGCTGAATGGATATACTTAGCCTTTGAGCGAGAAAAGAACCAGCCCTCTTATCAACAGCAGCAACGACCAGTCGCGGATGGAGTTCCTTTAAGAACTTCACCGCACGTGGACCCCACGGACCGATAGTCTTTACAGTAATTGGCACAAATATGTAGTCATCTCTCAGTAACTCATATTTTCGTCACTTAATTCAGCTGCTTTTGATACCGCCCCGGCTCTAAACGAGGTACCCCTGAGATGAGAGGCGGCCAAAAATGTTTACGAAAGTAGCATCCCATACTAGGGCTTTACCTCTCTCCTAAGGGACCAACGTCGTACCATCGGGTCTCCTACTATCGTCTCTAAATATTCCACAAGGCTCTAAAAGGTTTCCTAAGGAACATTTATAGATACATGAGCCCTTCGAATGACATCGTTCAAAGAACCGTGCCGTGAAAACCTACCAGCACTTTTCTTATAAGAAAGTCCGTGGAGCCCAAACCTGTCGACGCTGCTACCACAGGGGCACTGATGGGGTTGACAAATCGCTGCTCCTAGTCGGATTCCTACGGCAATACGCAAGCTTTCCCCGTCAAGTAATGTGCCGAGATTACTTTATGGTAAAGCGTGTAACCAGTGACTAGATTCCTTAGTCGAAACAGCTAGAAGGCGTGTCTAATCTCGGTCACTATGGAAATTATAAAACAAATCTTTCTGCACGCTCTGTACCAACGGAATATCCCACTGTTTTTGTTGGATAACTTCCAGTGGAACATTTTCGCCGGGACAGAGCGTTTGCCATGTCTGTCGTGCTTCCGTAGCAAAGCACAGGTCTACTTTATTATTTAAAATTATATTACATATGTCACTGACACTATGCACGGAATCAGGAAAAGCAGGCAATGCAACGCTACAAAGATTATTCACACCAATACCACCAAATTTTATAGGTAAAGTAGCTCGAGTCCAGGCTGTTGTATTTAAACTTAAATTAAGAATTATTTCTATTGCTATTTTAAGATTATTATCAATATCTTTTAAAATACTCGAACATTTCCAGACTGGACTCGAGCGGAGTGAGTATGTAAATGTATCTGGGGGACCTAGTTTCGCTCGACGAAAGATTTTTTTTCCTTCGGGTTGTAGTTACTAATAACTCGATATATAATAACATTATCATAAAATCTATATGATCATAGATACGATATAAGAAGACTATGATAGTTTAATTTGTGTATTTGACTCATACATACGTACATTTAATATGTGGTAGAGCCACGTCGCAACTATATTATGGTTATAGCACGAATAGGTGGGCTTGGCTAGATACAAGAAGGGTTTTGTTATTATTAGGTTAATGAAATTTCATTGGGCTTAAACTGCTATTAGATTATTATAATATACATGAGCACAGAAATATGAGAGAACTATGACAATTTAGATTTTTCTTTTGCTTGTTTTTTTATAGTAGAAGTGGCCCTCAAAATGCTCATTCACGACCTGGTCGTCACTCCATCCAGTACGCGACCGCCCTGCACTTTTCTTACCGGTACGAGGATAACACTCGAGAGCGTTTCTTCCGTTATCGGTTCTACAAGCTACAAAGCCGACATATTACCACTTTACCAACTGATCCGTTGTGCTATGTCAATTACTCTAGTAATTACGGATGTCATCACCTTATGGCATACTTTTAATAAATCCCCTGCATCCCGCATGCGTAAGCTTTTTAAATTAATCCCCTGACAATATAAATGTGTGCGAGTAAGATACACAGTACCGTCCGTAAAATAAATGCGAGCTTACATGAAATCTAGTCAACATACCTCAGCAGTGCCTCCTGCACATTTAGATTAGACTATTTTGCATTTACTGTGACAGTTATTGTTGTAAAAATGTAAATGTAATTATTTTTATAATTAGCGAGAAATATGCCGTGCTTGAATCCCACGTTTATGGATTCATTCATTCATTACAGCCTCCAAAATTTTCAAACATGGTAATTATGGCAAATATCCGTATGAGGTAATCTATGGGGGAGGCGGCCTCAAATTCAAATATATATATATATATATATAAATAAATATATATATATATATATATATATATATAAATAAATATATATATATATATAATATATATATATATATATATATATATATATATATATATATATATATATATATATATATATATATATATATATAACGGGAATGAATAAAACTATGAAATTTTAATAATGAATTACATCGTTTAAATAATATCAATTCTAATGTTTTATCTTAATTTCATTAATATTAATTTAGCCATAAAATTACTTAAGAATTTAAGATTATTTATTATTGTTGTATTTCTTTTAATTAACCAATCAAAAGCCAGAGGTTCATGGCTTGATTAATACGGTGATCACAACAACTAATCAGAGCGAGGTTCGCTGGTGAATCGCCTCGAGCGGAGTCGTGGTGCGACTGGATGAAAACAAAGACAAAAGAGGAGCGGATAGAATCGGCGTGGGGTACAGTTTTGTTTTGCTGTTTGGTATGTGATGGTGTATGTCTGTGTCGCATTACGAACTCGCTGCTCTTTTATTAATTTTAATATTCTTTAATAAAATTTAGTTAGTGTTATTTTGTGTA
Source organism: Parnassius mnemosyne (assembly GCA_963668995.1). Lineage (NCBI taxonomy): Eukaryota > Metazoa > Arthropoda > Insecta > Lepidoptera > Papilionidae > Parnassius > Parnassius mnemosyne. Next base: position 45,341,778 of record CAVLGL010000046.1, on the reverse strand, counting down.
AAGTTTAATTTAAATTTAAATTAGTAAAAGTATAAACAAGTTTATTATTCGTGTTGTGTGTTGTGCTTGTATTTACCCAAAATGTCGACCACAAGTCCTGTTGATAATAATGGCTTCATTGAATGCGACTTTTCTTCGACATCAGAAGTGGGATCATTGCAAGCACGTAATTTATTTAGTGAACTTTGAGGGATGATAATGACCGATGGCGTACTTTATTCGAAGCGTAATACATACAGTAATAGTATCCAACTTCTCTTGGAGGCCTTACATCTTAAACCACAAGATAATATCAAGGACTTTACGCGCCAGAATTTCATCCTCAAAATGAAGATGCTGATGCTCAAGCTTGGTTAGCAACTGCAGATATCTCTATTACCGAGTACCAAATACAGGGAAGTCGATTGATAATAATATCGCCTCTCTTTGATACGGTAGATACATGAGCAGTTATAATTTTTTAAATTTTCAATGGTAAACTCCATACTTGGCCAGATTATTTTCTTTACTTACATATATCTCGATGGACTAATTTTATTTTATTTAGATAGTATATTTTATGGACTATTGACTTTGGACTATTTTATTTAGCTGTATCTACAATTCTTGCCCATATTGGTCAAATTGAACTGCGCTTATAACGCAATATTATTACAGAAGAAATAAATAAGCGCTATAAAATGCAACGCAAATTGATGGCATTTTCTTATCGATAACGCACGATTCAAGAAACAAATACGAACTGAGATACTTATATACGGGATATCAAACGCTCAAAATTGTCAAGTTTTGCAATGAAATGTTATGCTTGCGGAAAACTTGGTCACAGATAATATTTTAATTTTAATATTTATTTCAGTCGAGCAAATGAGAAGACTAAACCTACCTCAATTTCCGATATCCTTTTAAGAAAAGTGAAACAATGATCAAACATGTAATTAAGTGCTACACCTGTGGGTTCGGGGGTCACATGGCGTCGCGATGCTGCTAAAACATGATCGTCTGCAGGTAGTAGTATACAGTAATAGGCGACAACGTCGTCGAATGTGGAGAGGAGAGTTAATCTGTGCGGCTTGAAACCTGTCACCGGAGTTATTACACAGTTTGGTGAGAAATTTCCTTTTGTTTTGATTCTGGAGCTGATCGTTCCCTTATTAGAGAAACTACAGCCAATAAATTGTCTGGCAAACTACAGCATGCTATAGTCACCATTGTTGGTATAGGTAAGTCTCCAGTAATATGTAAATCACAATTTTTTTTTAAATTGTAACTCTTTGCAGCTACACCGTAGAAATATTATTTCACATTATACCCAATAAATATTTGAATAATTATATTTTAATAGGACGTGATTTATTAGGGCTATGTTTTATAGTAGAACTTTCATCCGATGATCTAACAGTTAAGAAGTCTAGCGTTGTTAATATTTGCGAAATAGGTAGGCCTGTGACTACATTTGATAATATCGACCCTGATATTGACCATCGTTCTATTTATAATTTAAGGGAATTTCTTCATAGTTTTGTAAAGCCGTTTGTTGAGGGAACGCCTACTAGTAGAGTAAAAACGGGAGAATTTAAAATAACATTAGTAGATACTAATAAAATTGTGCAGAGGAGACCTTATCATTTAATTGTGAACGTGAAATTGTTTGTAATAAGTGTAATGAACTTTTTGTAGCAAGTGTGATTCATCCAAGCAAATCTCTTTTCCCGAATCCGATTTTGTTAGTTAGGAAGCGTGATGGGTCCGACCGCATATGTGTATACTATAGAGAACTTAATTCTAATAAATTTGGAAAAATTTGCGGTGGTGAATTCGGTTAAACATTTTCGACATTATTTGTACGGTAGATCATTTACAGTATGATTGTAACTCATTGAAGTCATCAAGAACTAAAGTTGATCTAACACCCAGGGTACATCGTTGGTGGGCGTTTCTGTAAGCCTTTGATTTTGGGGTAGAATATAGACAACAAAATAATATCACATGTCGATTTTCTTTCTAAAAACCATTACCCAATACAGAACAAATTAATTGTAAATAATGAACTTATAAAAAAAAGTAGAGTAAAAATATATTAATATTGCTGGGTTATCAATAAATTGGTTGCAAACAGAGCAAAGGTTAGATGATCCCGAATGTAATTTTATGTAATTTTATATAATGTAATTTATTTAGAAAATTTAAAACGATGACATAGGTTTAGAAAGTAGCCGGATTTATGAAATACGATCAAATGTTCAGTTCAATTACCTGTAAAGTGGCTAAAGACAAATCTGGTAAATAGCAAATTGTATTACATCCAGTCCCAAAAGTTAATATACCGTGGCATACAATTCATATAGACGCTACTGGCAAGCTTAATGACAAAAGCGACTCAAAAGAGTACGTATTTGTACACATTGACGCTTTTAATAAATATGTGTTGCTAAGTCACTCGTTGCGAATAAACGCCATGAGTGCAGTAGAAGCTAGTAAAGCTTCTATAGTACTTTTTGGTACTCCTGTAAGAATAATAGCAGACCAAGGTAGATGTTTTGCAAATACTGAATTTAGGGTATTTTGCAACAATCATAATATTCTAGTATGTTTTCGACGACGTACAGTTCCCTTTAAATAGTACAAAATATAGAGTGACAAAAGAAAGTTCACTAGAATTTTTAATTGGGAAAGTTGCAAGACCTTTAAGTTTAATGGCAGTCGATGATCATGGTATTGAAATTGACTTGGAAGAGTTGCGAGGGAGGGCTGTAAAGTTAATGCATAAAAACGCTAGCATTGACAAAAACGGTTTAATGCCAATAAAGCAAAAGTTACATCATTAGCTGTAGGAGATTATGTTTTGATTGAAAATCATGAGTGAAATCAAACCAAATTAGATCTTAAATATAAAGGTACTTATATTCCCATCCGCAGAGATCGTGATACTCGGTGATTTCAACGCCCACCACGCTGAATGGCTTGGTTCTCGTTTAACCGATCATGCGGGTAGATCTGTGTACGACTTTGCTTTGGCATATGGTCTAACACAACTGGTTACTTCGCCTACGCGGATCCCAGATGTGGAAGACCATGTACCTTCCCTGTTGGACCTTCTGCTGACCTCTCATCCGGACGGATATCAGGTCTCCGTCGATGCCCCTCTGGGCTCTTCGGACCATTGTCTGATCCGGAGCACGGTGCCACTCACGCTCCAATCGCAGTTGCGATCTGCAGCTTGCCGCCGTGTTTGGCACTATAGGTCAGCTGATTGGGACGGGATGCGGTCTTTTTTTGCATCCTACCCTTGGGGGCGGGTTTGCTTCTCGCCGGAAGATCCCAGCGTTGTTGCCGATTCTGTTGCTGATGTGGTACTTCAGGGTATGGAACTTTTTATTCCATCCTCTGTGGTGCCCATCGGAGGCAGATCCCAGCCATGGTTTGGTCGCTCCTGTAAAATAGCATCACGCTATAAGCAGGAGTGCTACCGGGCCTGGGCTGATGCATCAACGTCTCGGGATTTAAACACCAGCGCACTTAAAAAGAAGTATAATTCCGCCTCCAGGTCCTTCAAAAGCGTCATTGCCAAGGCAAGATCTGAGCACATCGGCAGAATTTGCGAGAAGCTAGTTCGCCTTCCTTCGGGAACCCGTGCATTCTGGTCTCTCGCCAAGGCTGTCCAAGGGAACTTCTGTCAGTCATCCCTTCCATCTCTGCACAGAGAGGACGACTCACTGGCCCATGCCGCAAAAGAGAAAGCCGATCTGTTGTGCTCTCTTTTTGCATCTAACTCGACTCTAGATGACGGGGAGAACACACCGCCGACCATCCCGCGATGTGAGTGCTCCATGCCGGATGTGCGATTTACACAGCGCTCGGTTCGCAAAGCACTCTTCTCCCTGGACGTCAGCAAGTCGAGTGGGCCCGATGGAGTCCCTCCCATTGTGTTGAAGACAAAATAATGGAATCCGTTGTAAACTGCCACCTCATGCGGTACCTTGAGGATCACCAGCTGATTAGTGACCGCCAGTACGGTTTTCGTCGGGGTCGATCAGCTGGTGATCTTCTGGTCTACTTAACTCATAGATGGGCGTTGGCATTAGAGTCCAAGGGGGAGGCATTGGCCGTTAGTTTGGACATTGCGAAGGCCTTCGATCGGGTTTGGCACAAAGCGCTTCTTTCGAAGCTCCCTTCCTATGGGCTTCCCGAGAAATTATGCAATTGGATCACCAGCTTTCTTGCAGATCAGAGCATCAAGGTTGTTGTAGACGGTGCATGCTCCGACTACAAGCCTATTAACGCTGGTGTTCCACAAGGCTGCGTGCTATCACTAACGCTGTTTCTTCTGCATATCAATGATATGTTGCAAACCGGTAGCATTCATTGCTATGCAGATGACAGCACTGGTGATGCTCTATACACCGGCCGTGCCAATATTTCTCGAGAAAACGTTACCGAGTACCGGAACAAACTTGTGTCTGAAGTCGAGTCTTTGCTGGACAAAGTCTCGGTTTGGGGGCGACTAAATCTAGTCCAGTTTAATCCTCAGAAGACACAAGTTTGCGCGTTTACCGCTAAAAAGAACCCTTTTGTCGTATCTCCTCAGTTTCAAGGTACTCCCCTTGTTGCCTCAGCCAGTATCGGAATCCTCGGCGTCGACATATCGAGTCGCGTGCAGTTTCGTGGTCACTTGGAAGAGTAGGCCAAATTGGCCTCTAAAAAGCTTGGCGTGCTCAGCAGAGCGGGACAGTATTTCATGTTGGCTCAACGCCTGCAACTTTACAAGGCGCAGGTTCGGCCTCACATGGAATACTGCTCCCATCTCTGGGCTGGGGCTCCCCAGTGCCAGCTTCGTCCACTTGACCGCATCCAGCGCAGAGCGGCTCGAATCGTCGACGACCGAGTCGTTTCCGATCGGCTCGACTCATTGGCACTGCGAAGAGATGTTGCATCTCTTAGCATTTTCTTTCGCATTTACCATGGGGAGTGCTCTGAGGAATTGTTCGAATTAATCCCAGCCGCCAAATTTCACGAACGCACATCGCGGCAGAACTCCCGATACCATCCACACCATCTGGATGATTGGCGGTCCACCACTTTGCGATTTAAAAGATGTTTTCTTCCTCGCACGACTTCCTTGTGGAATAGTTTACCACCAGCAATTTTTCGGGACCGATACGACTTAGGGACCTTCAAGAAAAGAGCCTACTCCTTTTTAAAAGGCCGGCAACGCATCTGCAATTCCCCTGGTGTTGCGGTTGTTCATGGGCGGCGGTAGTCACTTACCATCAGGTGAGCCGCAAGCTCGTTTGCCCCCTCTTCTATAAAAAAAAAAGTGTTCAAATCATATGTCCCCAAGATATATGTTTACCTGCAAAAATGCATTTTAATTCGTGGTGGGAGTTCCTTTCTGCCTGGTCGTCGGGTAGGCTCTTATTTATTTTTGCCGCTAAACATCAGACCTGCCGTGTTCTGAAGGGCCCAGAGAGCCAGTACAATGAAAGGCTGTGACGCATTCCATCTAAATCCTCAGAGGTGATAACGCATCTGTAGTCTTATTTGTTTGAAGTTAGAAGAACTGCTCGGTGCTCGGCGGTGAAGGAAATCGTGAGAAAACCCGCATGTCTGAGAAATAAGAAAAAAAATATTTCGAAGACATGTGAAGTTAGCCAACACGCATTGGGGCAGCGCGGCGGACATTTCCTTGCCCTAAAACCCTATCAGAAATGAGAGGAGGCCTGTGCCCTGCAGTACGACGTAAATAGGCTGCAACTTTACTTTTTACTTTACAGGTGAGATTACTATTTGGCTACTGCCAAGCTATAATTCGTAGATTGCCGCTTTGTCGTCCTAATTTCGATTGCTCATTATGATGTGATTGCGGGGCGGCCAAAACCAGTTATCTTTTTCTGTAAAGAAATTCGTAGTAACAGTCCAGAATCAGGAAGATGGCGGTTTTTAACCCCGTACCTCGAGAATAACGTTAAGTTGCTGGTGCTGTGACTTATTCCTTTCCGGTCCTGTGTAATTGCTGCAGCACCATAACTACGAGAGTGAGGAAATAGAGAGTGCGCCTTAGGCATATACTCGTGCAATATAATTTTGTCCTACAGGCCAAAAATCGGTGTTCAGGAGATTATACGTAAAAGAAAACATAGAAAAAAAGTCCCATTCAGCAGTAGAAGAAAAAAAGTAAAGAAGATAGCTCACTAAATATTAATTCGCCATCACTAGTGACACCTTGTGTTTATACATAGAGCGATAGAGGCTTTTATTTTGCGTATGAATATGGTTTTCTGGGTATAAATAACAGTTGTTGAGGGCAACTTCAGTCACGTTCACCGTCTGTTGCGTACGTGTTCCGTATACGCTATGTCACTTTTTCTCGTTCGTAGCACTTCGTTATCGTCTTGTAATGTGCTGTATATCATTTTTACGCAATTACTTCGTTCTGATTTGGTTCTTTATCTTTAACTGAAAGAATATGTTTTTTTCTTATTTTGTTTATGTAAGATAATCTATTCGTATCATCCTATTTCCGTTGCCGTTACCGTTAAAACTTATAAAATACTACTGCTGAATACAGGCTTCTCCACAGACGGCCTCATGTGGGGTATTATTGCCACGCTAGGCAAGCTGGTTGGCCACCGCAGTTTTTCTTAGTCGTTATTAAGAAGACGCTGCTATCCACCTGCTGAACTATTTCCCTCTGTCATCTCTTGCGACAACCACGGATGATATGTGGTAGGTAGTGGATACTCTTACATCGCCACTACACGGTCATCATCCTATTTATCCCATGGTGATAGTAAGAGAAGACTGGGAAATTCTAGAAAATATCTTATGGTTTCTATTGAGGGGTAGTTTAACATCTCGTATTCTTACCAAATCACAGCAACGGAGCAGTTAAAGGTACGTAAGGTAAGCGTGACGTTTTTGACAAATACTCTTCACAACAAGAGTGGACCATGACTACTGAAAGATGGCGTTATAACCATCTTATTAACGCCAGATACCACACGAGACGATAGCTACTTCTGTGCAAGAGCTGTAGTAGTAACTAACCATTAGAAGCTTTTTGTTGCTCCTTAACACTATTATTAATAATTATAACTTTTAACAAAAAGTAATAATTTTATTTTGTTTCCATGACATATTGATGTTGCAAAATCATTCTTGAAGGGCATTGAAATAATATGTACTACGTACTAGAAGAGACGCCGCCACTTGGTTATTTGTAACACGTGTAAGGAGCGCACGGGCTCGAACTTACTTTGTCTGAGCCATAAAATGTGCTCTCGACGCAAAGCTTCATAAGAGGTCTTCAACAGTGGTAGAGCCACGCGGCAGCCTAGCTGTTACAGGTATGGGCCGGCTCGAACCAGGGTGGTCCACGACCTCACAGAAGACTAGCATGAAATAGAAGATCTGCATTTCGTCTGGTGAGTGCAGGTGGCTGGAGGCTCAACCCCCGCCCCTAATGGTGGCGGAGTTAAATAATACACTACCCCAAGAGAGTACAAGCATCCCCGGTGTCGAACAATCTCTCACTGAGCATCCACGACCAAGCTACCCTACTCTTCCTGAGTATAGGTGCTCAGACTGCCTATTCTGCCTAGCCAGCCTATTCTGGTGGGGACTGAAATTCCGATCGAAAAAGAACCTGCTCGGGGTAAACGGAGCAATAAGTCAAAGGCGCCCCCAGCCACGCTATCCCTGAATATCTGCAACATCAGAGGACTTCATTCAAACCTTAACGACGTCCACTACCATATGGAAACGGCGAAGCCGGCCTTGCTGTTTCTAACCGGGCACAAATTAGAAAACTATTTTGTGCCCCGGGCTGGATTTTGCGTGTAAATTAGAGAGTACATCTGTTTTCGACGCCCCGGCAGCCTTGAAGGTACAGACCTGTCCAGCCTCTCTTGGCTCCTCGGTCCATTGTCTGATCCGGAGTACGGTGCCACTCACGCTCCCATCGCGGTTGCGTTCTGCAAGTTGCCGCCGTGTTTGTCATTATAGGTCAGCCGATTGGGACGGGAAGCGATCTTTTTTGCATCCTACACTTAGAGGCGTATTTGCTTTTCACTGAATGATCACAGCGTTGTCACTCATTCTGTCGCTAATGTGGTGCTACAGGGAATATATTTTTATTCCATCATCTGTGGTACCTATCAGAGGCAGAACCCAGCCATGGTTTGGTCGCTCCTGCAAAATTGCATTACGCAATAAGCAAGTGTGTTACCAGGCCTGGGCTTACGCATCGACGTCTCAGGATGCAAATATCAGCGCTCTTAAAAAAAGTATATTTCCGCCTCCAGGTCCGTCAAAAGTGTCACTGTCAAGGCAAAGTCAGATCGCGTCGGCAGAATTGGTAAGAAACTAGTTCGTCTTCCTTTGGAAACACGTGCATTTTGGTCTCTCGCCAAGGCTGTCCAAGAAAACTTCTGTTAGCCATCTCACCCATCTCTGCATAGGGAGGACGACTCACTAGCCCATGCCGCAAAGGAGAAAGCCGATCTGCTGGGCTCCCTCTGTGCATCCAAATCGACTCTTGATGACTGGGGCAACACACCGCCGACTATCCCGCGGTGTAAGTGTTTCATGCAGGATGTGCTGTATACCCAATGCTCGATGCGTAGAGCACTCTTGTCCCTGTACGGCAACAAGTCTTGATCGCGTCCATCCTATGGTGCTGAAGACGTATGCTACTGAGTTTGCACCGGTTTTAACGCGTCTTTTCCAGTACTCCTACTCCCTAGGCGTAGTATCGAAACCATGGAAGACAGATTTCGTGCACCCAATCCCAAAAAAAAAATGCTCTGATCCGTCCAACTATAGACCTATTGTCATCACCTCCGTGTTCTCTAAAATAATTAAGTCTATTATTAAAAGCCAGCTCACGTGGTACCTTGAGGATCACCAGCTGATAAGTGACCGTCAGTACGGTTTCCTTCGCGGTCGCTCGGCTGGTGATCTACTGGTTTACCTAATTTATAAATGGGCGGAGGCAGTAGAGTCCAAGCGGGAGGCGTTGGCCGTTAGTTTCGACATCGCGAAGGCCTTCGATCGGGTTTGCGAAAGCCCTTCTTACGAAGTTACCTTCCTATGGGTTTCCCGAGAAATTTGTGCAATTGGATAACCAGTTTTCTTGCAGATCAGAGTATCAAGGTTGAAATTGACGGTGCATGCTCCAATTACAAGCCCATTAACGCTGGTGTTCCACAAGACTGCGAGCTATCGTCAACGCTGTTTCTTCTGCATATCAATGACATTTTGTAAACTGGAAACATTCATCGCCATGCAGATGACAGCACTGTTTATGTTTTATACACCGGCTGTGTCAATATTTCTCGGGGAAACGTCGCCGAGTACCGGAACACACTTGTGTCTGAAGTCGAGACTTTGTTGAAGAAAGTCTTGGACTGAGGGCGACTAAATCTAGTTCAGTTCAATCCCCAGAAGTCACAAGTTTGTGCGTTTACCACTAAAACGAAACCCCTTCGTCGTATCTCCTCTGTAATAAACAAAAAAAAAACATTATGTATAGTTTTAGAATACTTAGACTACTCGCATTAAGCACGAGCTGTGTCTTGATCCTGAGAATTTAGGGTCGTAGCCATGAAATTATTGTACTGTCACAGGTCTGCAAAATTTCAGATTATTATTCAAACGTCTAGAAGTGGATGAAAACTGAATTATAGAATTCCATTACGTTGATATATACATGCAGTTGAAGTTAATACGATTTTTTACGACACCAGAGCGTCTTGCCTAACACTATTTCTAAATATGTAAAGCGCCACGGAATAATTATTGTTCCATAACTTTGTGAAAAATAAGAGAAGGCTTGTGTGTACTGCAGCCTATTGATACCGGCCACTAACTTCAAATAAAGAAGGCATATACGTTATCGCCTCCGATTTCTAAGATTAAATGCCTCAAGTCTTGTAATTATACTCGTTTTCTATAACCTTGAATAAAACTATTTTTACGGATTTTATCGCGTTTAATTTACTTATTTTATATTCCCGACGTTTCGGTTGCTTTCCAGCAACCGTGGTCACGGGGGACTGAGGTGATTGACATCCCGATGTCAAAGTTAACCCGGAGTACCTTCAGCTTTTTAATTATTAATTTTGGTCCGATCTACGCAGAATGAACTAACTGTGTCTTGAAGTCTTACAGTGGTATGCTTGGGTTTAGTTTTAATTTTATGAATTACAGGATCCCAAGCAGGTGGTAGTACCCAGCCTCCCTCTCTATTGAAATTAGGATGTTTTTTAATTTCAATAGCCTCACGTATCATCCTTGGCAGGAATCGATGTTCTTTCGCGAGGACTTGTGGTTTATCAAATCTAATGTAATGACGGGGGCCGTCTAGGATATGATCACAAACTGCAGACTTCCCGGAACGTTGGTGCTTCACGTCAGCTATGTGTTCTTTTACGCGGGTTTTTATTGATCGTTTTGTTTGCCCTATATATGAGAGACCACACTCACAATCAAGCTTGTATACTCCTGCATCTTGTAGAGGAATATTGCACTTGACGGATGGTAAGAACTGACTAATCTTCTTCGGCGGCTTGAAGAATGTTCTAATAGAAGCTCGCTTCAAGATGTAGCCAATCTTGTCTGTGACACCTCTGACATATGGTAGTACAGCAGGCACACGCTCGACTGTGGCCGGCTTCACTCGGTCACTGTGACGTAGGCGCGGAACCCGAAGCTTGTTGTCGTGCAGAACCTGCTTGACGTGCTGAAGCTCGGCGGCCAGGTGTTTGCTGTCACAGATCCCTCGTGCTCTCTGCAACAAAGATTTGCCCACGGTAGCTAACTGTGAAGGGTGATGGTGGGATTCACCGTTTAAGTATCGGTTTGTATGGGTCTTTTTTCTATACACAGTGTGACCTACGGTGTTATTAGGATTTCGAATGACTAACACATTGTGACGCCTCATAATTATTATTAATAAATAATAATTAAATTCATTATACAGACATTTAAAAATGTCATAGAAATTATAATTTAAACAATAAAATGCAAATAATAAGCATAGAGTTCAAAAATATCCATTTGGAATATTGAATATTATATTTATTAGTAAACGCATAAAATGTCTCAAAAAATCTCTAAATTTATTAAAAACCTGCTTAAAATGTTCAAAATATATCAAATCATATAAATACAAGGCGATTATATTGCAATAACAAAGATAAATAACATTTGTAATATAATAGAAAAAATGGATTAAAATTTTCTAAGTTGATGAAGGAGTTCGTGTAATAATTGGAAAATTTCTAAGTCAATGAACGTGTTCTTGTAATGTTCCCTTATATTGGGGCGTTGTCGGAGACACATACCCAAGGTTGTACATATATATGGGGTGGTCGGCTGACCGACTGCTAGTACTAAGGTTGCACAATGACTAGTCCTATATTAGGGACTTAACATAGTAAGGTCTGACGAACCAAAGCATTAATATGGAAGGTCTCTATGATGCATAAGCATTATGATAGCAGAGTTATGACTTGAAGTCCCATATGAACAAGACATACAGTAGTATGGTCTATGAAATAAAGCAAATATGTGGAAGGTCTCAAATATGTAAAAGCATTATATTGAAAGAAATGGGACTTGAAAAAGATTATTATAGTGGCGTGTAGGTTGCTTCGCAGCCTCTGAGACCGAGGTAAACTTGGACTCACTAACCGATGTGTCCTAGACATATCATCTTAGTGCCGGTGGTAAGCGGGTTTGTTGTAGCAATACGACTTGCCCGTGGACATCGCACACCCCTACCGGTTGTGGGCGGCGTCTTAGCGCATAGCGTTATGATACGTCGGCTATCTTTCGGATTAGGGTGAGTGTGTTTGGTAGTACTTTTAAGTGCAGCAAGCATACTCAACTTCATGTCTTAGTGCAATAGCGCTATGATACGTGGAGTTTTGGCTACTGACGTCTTAGTACCGTACTACTATGATACGTTGGTGGTATTTTTAGTTAACAACATTATCAAATTTTGTTACCAAAGTCGATAGGGATCATGTGGGTGTGTTGTGAGGGGGCGCCATCCGTATGATAGTTGCATTGATGCTTACTGCTACTTGCAGTATTGTGTCTTGTGATGGATCTGCGGGTGTGCTGCACCTGATTCGATGCATCTTGTGGTTCTGGTTGATGGAGGTATGCGGGTGGTGATGTCTGCTGGGACTGTATGGGGGACCTTGGGATGGTGTAAGCCCGACGATAGTCGTATTGATGCTTGTTGCATTCTGTAGCATTGCGTCTCTACGATGGTTGTTTGGCGGGTCGCTATTCTCAATGGCGCTCTCTGCGTCTTGGTTTGACTCACAACCTAAGTAGCTTTGCCCAAGTCGGGTCCCTTCATTGCGGGGCTGCAGACTGTCTGCCCTCCATGATGTTTTATATAACAACTTAATAATATATCTCTATAAAGTTCCCACCTTTGAGAGATTGAAGGCAACTTGTTGGTGGGTGAGACAAACATGATCGAAAAATGCATATACTCAACGTCAGTGACACAAACCCTTTCTGATGGCGAATTATTACTATTATCTTATAACTGCCTATTGGCTATATCTGCCATTGTATTGGTTGGTGGAGCATATGTGTCAACCTCATGCGGGTGGTAGCTGGAGGGAGAATCTGAGGAGGCTCTCAAGGCTGCGGCCGAAAGCCGCGCAACGTGGGACCCCATTCCCTTGAGGTGAGCGGTAGACTCATGACACGCTCTGCGGCCAATTGGCCGTGCTGACCATGCAATTGGTGGTGATGCCTTACACTTACATCACGTCTGCAGGAACGGCGGTCTGGCAGGTGGTGGCGCTCACGGAAGGCTTTTTATGGTCAGTGTGCCTATTGTTGCCTAACCCGTGTGACGTACATTTCACTGTGGCTGGATTTGATCGTATTCTGTATGGCGTTTACACGCATTGACATGCGCGACTTCGGTCGATGTTTGTGCTTACGCACTATCAAGGGGCCAAGTCCTCTTTTACTGGTTCGCCAGTTATTTTGCTGTGGACTACGGTCCAGTTCCCAACTTTGCGTACCCTTCGGGGGGAGCGCATTAAAATGGTTGGCGCTCACCGTGCGCGGCGTGTGTGGGGCCGTGTACCTCCTCCACATTTTTTTTAAATGTGGGAGAGCGAAGCCCTTGTAACTGGTATTTGATATAAATATTGTGAGCCTTTTCCAAGCGGGAAGGGATTAATTAATAAGGAATTGACTGTTGTGAACCAGATACAAGTGGAATAGGGACAATTTATTGTTCTTAACCTTTTTGAGCTCTGTCTTCGTGAACGGGGTTCTCTAGCTTATAAGACTCTACCAACAGCTTTCGATTGCTCTCGTGAATATTCATTCTTCCAAGATACACCTAAAAGAACTAAGTTACTATATAAACACAACGTAAAAAAGGGTCCTAACTAAGACGATCACGCCATAAATTTAAACGGCCTATATTTAAACCTTTAGAAAGATCAAGTTATACTGGTCACGTAAATTAGATGTATTTATATATCTTACAGATATAGATTCTAAAGAAATACAAGTATAAGTGGGATATACTAGAAAAGAAAAAAGATGGGGGGGGGGTTCGTTACAATTTGGTGCCGTGACCAGGATAGAGGTTAAATTTTAAATAGGAGGCCGGTAATATAAAATTATGAGGTAGGCTATATGCCTACAATTTGTTGTCCGTGAAATGGAGAGGTGTCTTGGAGAGTGGTGTTTGCTGGGGGTGGTTGAGAGTCTGGGGGTGGGGCTTAAATATTAAAATTGAGTAATAATATAGGTGTGTGCATAACGGAGCGAAATAATAAAAGTGAAATAAGTGGAAAGACTCAATTAAACTAAGTGAAGGACACAACAGGTGTAAAAAAAAAAAAAACTGCAATACTATATTTTATAAAGTGAAATAAGTGGAAAAACTCAATTAAAGTAAGTGAAGGACACAAAAAGTGTAAAAAAAAAAAAAAAAAAAAAAAAAAACAAGTGGTAATAAAAATTAAAAATGGCTAAACATAAGAAAAAATCAACCTCAATTAAGGCTAAGCCTAAAGATGAGATGAAAATGCTTCAGAAATTAATTAAGAATGCAGTGAAAACCTTTGAGGTTAAAATAAAGGATCTTGAGGAAAAATTTATTAACCAAACGAAAGATTACCAAATTAAAATAAATCAAGGAGAGGTGTCCGGGGCGAGCACCTCTCATGTAAATGATCCTAGACAAAATATTGTATATAATGTACATAATGTAACAATAGAAAAGCCGAAATTCGGAAATGGAAATACTCATCCAGTATCATTTTTGGAAGATCTCACCAATTATTTAAAGAAAGTTCCATCTAATGGTCTCGAAATTTCGATAGCACAAGAGTGCTTAGTAGATGAAGCCAAGTATTGGGCTCGCATTAATAATGTGCGTTGGACAACTTTTGATGATTTTAAAGCTGACTTCCTAAGAGTGTTTTGGGGTGAAGAAGAACAAAATAAAGTAAAGAGATTCCTTGTGCAAAATAAATGGAATAGAAGTACACACCCCACCATGGTTAGTTATTTTCTTTATGTGGTTGAGAAGGCACAAACATTATCATATCCGATACCTGAAAAACAATTAGTAACTGATGTCATCAGACATTATCCTAAAACTGTGCAGCAATTATGGAGAATAGCTAAAATTGAGACAATAATAGACACGACAGATTTCTTAAGAAACTTAGATGACACCGACAAACAAGATGAAGGTCGTGAACCTTACTATAATGAGAAAAGGAGGAAGTTTAATAATAATACGGAGCAAAAACATAAAGAAATACAACAATCATACAAAACATGGCGTAAACCCGAAGAGGGAAAAAAGAAGGTTAATGAAGTACATGAAATACATTTCACTAATGACCAACCTGATGTTACGGCCCCTGAGCCAAATTTAGAGCTGTAGAGGTCGAACTAGTTCCCGATTCGACCCCTTACAATGTAAAAGGGAACAAAGCATTAAATATGTTATTAAAACTGGGTTGGCGACCTGGTCAAACATTGGGTAAAAACAATAGAGGGTTGCGAAAACCTATTACTTTAAAAGCAAATTTTAACAGAGAAGGCCTTGGTTATAACGACAATGTAAATAGTATATTAAACACCTTAAAAGCCAGGTCGGACTTGCCCATAACGGAGTTATTCGTGCAAACCGTCTTCGAGGAAGACGAAGATAAATATCAAAGGGAATTTATAGGGAATATGAGATCTGAAATTAAAGTTTCAATATTTGACAAAGAAATAGACGCGCTCTTCGACACTGGGAGCGATGTTACATGCATTTCAGAAAGTTTATATTTACAAATTAAAGATAATAATCGTAAAATATCAATAATGCCAGTTAAAGCAATGCAAATAAAAGGTGCTGTTGGGCAGCGCAGCACAAAAATACAACAGATGATCATATTGCCTATAAAGATAGATGAAGTAGTCTTTGAAACACAAACTTTAATTGTAGGTAATTTAATAAGACCTTTAATATTAGGCTTTGACTGGCTCAAGAGAAATAAAATATTGATTGATTTGAGAAATACTACTGTTGGAATAGAATTTAAAGTGAAAAACAAAGACTACTTTATACCTTTCAAATATAATAATAAATCTGTATTACATAATAACTGCATCAAACAATGTACCGATGATCCCTTAATAAATATAAAAATAGGATCTACATTGGAGGTCTCTGAAAGGGCAAAACTTAGTAAGGTTTTGGAAAAGCATAAGAATATGTTTTCGAGCAAATTGGGAAGAGCCAATTGCTATGAGCATAAAATTGAAATGATCGATCATGAACCTATAGTTACTAGGTCCTATCCCATTCCATATGCATATAGATCGAAAATGGAAGAAAAGTTAAATGAAATGGAACAAGCTGGTATCATCACAAGGACATCAACGCCTTACAGTAGTCCATTGACATTCACTCTTAAAAAAGACGGCTCAATTAGAGTTCTGCTTGATGCCAGAAGCATAAATAAGAAAATGGTTGCAGAAACAGAGAAACCACCTATACAATTAGATATTTTGAATTCATTTCACGGAGCGAATTATATCACTACCATTGACTTAAATAATGCATATTTTCAAATTCCGATAAATAAAGATGGTAGAAAATATACTGGATTCACATTCAATGGAAAGTCATATGTATATAATGTTTTGCCGCAAGGATTAAAAACATCAGTAGGAAGCTTTAGCAGAGCCATGAATTTAATATTAGGACCAGAAGTCCAAGAATTTTGTGTGAACTATTTAGATGATCTAGCCATTATTACAACAGGAACGTTAGATAAACATTTGGAGCACATTGATATTGTTTTAAGTAAATTGAACAAAGCTGGCTTAACGTGTAACTTGCAGAAATGTGAATTTATTTGTAAAGAAATTAAAATGCTGGGTTTTATAATTTCAACAGAAGGCATAAAGACAGACCCCGATAAGATTCGAGCGATCCAAGAGTTTCCAGCACCTAAAAAGATTAAACAATTAAGGGCCTTTTTAGGTCTATGCAATTTTTATAGAAGGTTTATACCAAATTACAGCGAGAGCATAATACCGCTCTGTGAATTACTTAAAAAGGGACGAAAGTTCCAATGGAGCGGTAAAGAACAGAAGGCATTTGATTTTATAAAACAACAATTTATTAATACAATACAATTGCATCATCCAGACTTTAATAAGCCGTATTATTTACAAACAGATTGTTCCGGTGTGGGTATGGCCGGAGTACTATATCAGATAGATGATAATAATGAAATGAGAATTTTAGGCTATCATAGTAAAGCCTTAAAAGGCCCCGAATTAAATTGGTCTGTTACTGAACAAGAGTTTTATGCTGTAATAAGCTGCCTAAAGAAATTTGAAACATATTTGAGGGGCAGTAAAGTAATAATACTAACTGATCATAAAGCATTATTGTTTATTAATAATATGAAGTTATTCAATGGTAGAGTAACCCGATGGATTTTGTATATAGAACAATTTAATTATGAAGTACAGCATATATCGGGTAGACGTAATATTGTTGCAGATGTGCTATCACGTTCTCCTCCTGATGGCGATTTAATACAAGAGGATAAAAATAATAGTTTAGAAATTGCTTACACAGAGAGCGAACCGAATATTGAGTTGATAGAAAAGTTAAAATCCTTACCAGTATATCAATTACAAGATTCAGAGTCGTTGGCTATTATTAAAAAGTTAAAGACATTAAATACTTCCATAATAAAACAAAACAATAAATTTAAAAGGTATAGTTTGAAAAATGATGTATTATATTACAAAACGAATTTACAAGAAGTAATATATTTACCTAAAGCATTGAGACAAGATACTATAAATCAAGTGCATGTCGAAATGGGTCATCAAGGACCCTATAAGGTAATTAAATATGTGAGAGACAGATTCTTTTGGAAAGGTTTAACAAAAGATATTAAAAACCAATTAAGGGCTTGTCATTTATGTCAGTTATCTAAGAAAAGCAATATAACATATGCGGGTCCCTGCAAATCTATAATAACAGAAAACATTGGCGATATAGTCATGGCAGACTTATATGGACCACTTGTATCAGGTACCTTTGGGTACACTTTCATATTTGTCATTCAAGATTCATTCAGTAAATTTATCAAATTATATCCTTTAAAACAGTCAACAGCAAAGTCTGTTGTAACAAAAGTAAAGCATTTTGTTGAGATTATAAAGCCCAAGGCAATAATGACAGATAATGGAAAACAGTTCGTAAGTAATCACTGGAAACAATCAATGAGTGAATTAAATATAAAGCCAATATATACCACAGTTAGAAATCCTAGACCAAATACAACAGAGCGAGTAAATAAAGAGTTGAGCAGATTATTTAGGACGCTTTGTCATACTAACCACAAAGATTGGGCGTTAATATTGCCGAAATTAGAAGAATTGTATAATAATTCTTATCACAATAGTACAGGCTTCACGCCTTGTGAGATTCTTTATGGTGAGTCTAATGAGATGTCTTTTGACAAAGTAATTTCCAAAAGCAAAGAAAAACATAATGTCGAACAAATTAGACAACAAGTGCGTAAAAATTTAAAAGAGGCAAGTCGAATAAGAAACACAAAATTTGATAAGCGAAATAGATTAATAAAATATAATATTGGTGACTTAGTAAAAATTTCAAGATCTAGTAGATCAGACGCTGATAATAAAGTTATGAGTAAGTTCAATTTGGCATATGAAGGACCTTATGTAATAGCAGCCGTACCATTTGACAATGTATATACCTTAGCAAATCCAGAGACAAACGAAATTAGAGGAATTTTCAATGCTATTCACTTATTAAAATATTTTAAATAATAATTTCATTTTGTATAAATTAGAGTAATTAAATAAATATTGTAACATAAAAGGGTTTTGTGGGTGGCCCATGGAAATAATTGTTTAAGTTAAAGGTCTAAAATTATTAAAGTTATGAGCAAGAGATTTGTTATATGATAGTAGAACGTTATTAATATATAATGAAGAGTTGTAAATATAGATCGTAAGATAATTTTGTAATCATTTTTATTAAATAAATATGGGAGTTGGGTCAGGGCGAATGGCTCAAACACATTTATCCTATGTGGTATCGAACTGACCTCAACAAATATCAAACTGGATTGTATGCACATAAAGTGTGACACTATCGAAATAATGTTTCAAAGATTTAAAGATAAATTAATAAAATAAGAAATCGACAATTGACTGCAAACTTTATTAACAACACGATATACAATAACTTGAATTATGGTGTTATCACATTGTGATAATTGTGGTTGAAGGGGTGTTGGTGGCGGCCATTCTCTGGGGCAGGGGGATTTGATAACATATGCCGTATTGTAACAGATTAAAAGAGGAAAGAACAGATATATCAACAATTATTTGAGTGTAGTGTATATGCTCTCAAAATACTAAAATTTTATATTAACGACTCCACTATGTGGATCATTAACATAAAATTTGGGGGTGGATTGTGACGCCTCATAATTATTATTAATAAATAATAATTAAATTCATTATACAGACATTTAAAAATGTCATAGAAATTATAATTTAAACAATAAAATGCAAATAATAAGCATAGAGTTCAAAAATATCCATTTGGAATATTGAATATTATATTTATTAGTAAACGCATAAAATGTCTCAAAAAATCTCTAAATTTATTAAAAACCTGCTTAAAATGTTCAAAATATATCAAATCATATAAATACAAGGCGATTATATTGCAATAACAAAGATAAATAACATTTGTAATATAATAGAAAAAATGGATTAAAATTTTCTAAGTTGATGAAGGAGTTCGTGTAATAATTGGAAAATTTCTAAGTCAATGAACGTGTTCTTGTAATGTTCCCTTATATTGGGGCGTTGTCGGAGACACATACCCAAGGTTGTACATATATATGGGGTGGTCGGCTGACCGACTGCTAGTACTAAGGTTGCACAATGACTAGTCCTATATTAGGGACTTAACATAGTAAGGTCTGACGAACCAAAGCATTAATATGGAAGGTCTCTATGATGCATAAGCATTATGATAGCAGAGTTATGACTTGAAGTCCCATATGAACAAGACATACAGTAGTATGGTCTATGAAATAAAGCAAATATGTGGAAGGTCTCAAATATGTAAAAGCATTATATTGAAAGAAATGGGACTTGAAAAAGATTATTATAGTGGCGTGTAGGTTGCTTCGCAGCCTCTGAGACCGAGGTAAACTTGGACTCACTAACCGATGTGTCCTAGACATATCATCTTAGTGCCGGTGGTAAGCGGGTTTGTTGTAGCAATACGACTTGCCCGTGGACATCGCACACCCCTACCGGTTGTGGGCGGCGTCTTAGCGCATAGCGTTATGATACGTCGGCTATCTTTCGGATTAGGGTGAGTGTGTTTGGTAGTACTTTTAAGTGCAGCAAGCATACTCAACTTCATGTCTTAGTGCAATAGCGCTATGATACGTGGAGTTTTGGCTACTGACGTCTTAGTACCGTACTACTATGATACGTTGGTGGTATTTTTAGTTAACAACATTATCAAATTTTGTTACCAAAGTCGATAGGGATCATGTGGGTGTGTTGTGAGGGGGCGCCATCCGTATGATAGTTGCATTGATGCTTACTGCTACTTGCAGTATTGTGTCTTGTGATGGATCTGCGGGTGTGCTGCACCTGATTCGATGCATCTTGTGGTTCTGGTTGATGGAGGTATGCGGGTGGTGATGTCTGCTGGGACTGTATGGGGGACCTTGGGATGGTGTAAGCCCGACGATAGTCGTATTGATGCTTGTTGCATTCTGTAGCATTGCGTCTCTACGATGGTTGTTTGGCGGGTCGCTATTCTCAATGGCGCTCTCTGCGTCTTGGTTTGACTCACAACCTAAGTAGCTTTGCCCAAGTCGGGTCCCTTCATTGCGGGGCTGCAGACTGTCTGCCCTCCATGATGTTTTATATAACAACTTAATAATATATCTCTATAAAGTTCCCACCTTTGAGAGATTGAAGGCAACTTGTTGGTGGGTGAGACAAACATGATCGAAAAATGCATATACTCAACGTCAGTGACACAAACCCTTTCTGATGGCGAATTATTACTATTATCTTATAACTGCCTATTGGCTATATCTGCCATTGTATTGGTTGGTGGAGCATATGTGTCAACCTCATGCGGGTGGTAGCTGGAGGGAGAATCTGAGGAGGCTCTCAAGGCTGCGGCCGAAAGCCGCGCAACGTGGGACCCCATTCCCTTGAGGTGAGCGGTAGACTCATGACACGCTCTGCGGCCAATTGGCCGTGCTGACCATGCAATTGGTGGTGATGCCTTACACTTACATCACGTCTGCAGGAACGGCGGTCTGGCAGGTGGTGGCGCTCACGGAAGGCTTTTTATGGTCAGTGTGCCTATTGTTGCCTAACCCGTGTGACGTACATTCACTGTGACTGGATTTGATCGTATTCTGTATGGCGTTTACACGCATTGACATGCGCGACTTCGGTCGATGTTTGTGCTTACGCACTATCAAGGGGCCAAGTCCTCTTTTACTGGTTCGCCAGTTATTTTGCTGTGGACTACGGTCCAGTTCCCAACTTTGCGTACCCTTCGGGGGGAGCGCATTAAAATGGTTGGCGCTCACCGTGCGCGGCGTGTGTGGGGCCGTGTACCTCCTCCACATTTTTTTTAAATGTGGGAGAGCGAAGCCCTTGTAACTGGTATTTGATATAAATATTGTGAGCCTTTTCCAAGCGGGAAGGGATTAATTAATAAGGAATTGACTGTTGTGAACCAGATACAAGTGGAATAGGGACAATTTATTGTTCTTAACCTTTTTGAGCTCTGTCTTCGTGAACGGGGTTCTCTAGCTTATAAGACTCTACCAACAGCTTTCGATTGCTCTCGTGAATATTCATTCTTCCAAGATACACCTAAAAGAACTAAGTTACTATATAAACACAACGTAAAAAAGGGTCCTAACTAAGACGATCACGCCATAAATTTAAACGGCCTATATTTAAACCTTTAGAAAGATCAAGTTATACTGGTCACGTAAATTAGATGTATTTATATATCTTACAGATATAGATTCTAAAGAAATACAAGTATAAGTGGGATATACTAGAAAAGAAAAAAGATGGGGGGGGGGGTTCGTTACAACATCTAGGAAAGCTAAAGAATTATTTGCCTCTAACTCCATAGTAAATTGAATTTTAGAGTTTATGGAATTAAGATGTTCTAAAAATGCAGTTACTTTGTCTGATGGTAAAATTGTGAAAGTATCGTCTACGTACCGCTTGTAGAAACTTGGAGTTACTGGTGCAGTAAGCAGGGCTTTCTCCTCAAAGTCCTCCATGAAAATATCGGCGACAATGGGAGATACCGGTGAGCCCATCGCAACACCATCTACTTGCTTGTAAAACTGTTCCTTCCACAATAGGTAGCCAGATGTAAGGCAATGTCTGAGTAATACTGCATATTCTGCTGGCATGTTGTTTTCCTCTAGTTTCCTAGTTATAATTGAGATGCAGTCTTCAACAGGTAAGCATGTAAATAGAGACTGAACATCAAAACTGACCATAGTTTCATTGTCGCGTAAATATAAGAAATCATTACGTTTTCTATAACCTTCAGATCGAAAAGCAGTGCATACACGCTTGGGGTGTTGTTACTTAGCCAGACAAACTCCTCGGCAGAAAAGTTGCCATACCACCTGACGGCTCCGTGGCGTAATGGCTTAGTATTGAGTTGTGGCGCTCAGGTCAGCGGGTTCTAATCCCACACGAAACAAGTATTTGTATTACCTACAAATAATTATTCCGGGTCTGGATGTTTGTCCTTGTAAAATTTATATGTTTGTACTGACTCTGCCATACAGGAGAAAAACCTAGTGTGGGGTAAATCTATTCAAAAAAAATGGAAAAACAAGTAAAAATCCTATTAAATAACTCATTTGTCAAGGTTGGTTTTTATTTTATATAAAATAGGATGACATAGCACACAGTCCACCTGATGGTAAGTGGCCGCTGTGAACCCATAGACATCTATCGTCAAAAAAGAATCTAAATGTAGATGCGTGGTCTCCCGTGAGGACTAAGATGGAATGCCTCCTTTCTAGTAAAAAGTGGTGAGTGTAGAGAACTGAATACCAGTTCTCTACACTCACCATACGAAACACGGAAGTGTTAAGCTGCTATTTTACGCTGGTATTCTGTGAGAGTGTAGTCCTTTCCCGGTCGAGCCAACCCATTGGTGCTATAAATATACTACTAATATAGCTGCAGCTTGGCTCTACCACGTATATATTTTTTACAAAATTATTATAATGTTTCATAAGTGAGACGTATATAGGCTAAACATTTTCTTTTATTTATTTATAGTATGTTGTTAAACCTTAAACAAGACAGTCATCTGACAATACTGTTGAAGTTTTTATCACTGCCGCAGTTTGATTAAAGTTTACAAGCGCTTTACAATCAAGTGATTAATGAAATTGCTCTTGTAGTTTGGAGATCGGGTTTGTTAAAGATATAAAGAATTTATTCTCTGCCACTTTAAACGAGATCACGTTGCCATGGGTATAGGAAATTGAATTTTTACCGTGAGTAAGTATTTAATATAAGGTAAATTGAAACTAAATATAGAATTTTAACTGCGAAGATACTGGAATATTTGAACTGCATTTGGAAGTAGAGGTACTGAATATTTATTCATTTATTTATTTATTCTTTTATTGCAAACACTTTTATTTAGGGGTAACAAATGGCGAAATTATTTCCCTAAGGCATCCTCTACCAGTTAACACTGAGAAAGAATACAGATGTTGGTAGACGCAAATTTAGGACAAAACAAACTTTAAAGAATATTTTTTTAAGAATTTGTAGGTCATTTGATTCTGTGCTATGTTTGAAATGCAAAGTCTCTAGCCAATCGAAATGTTAATTAAAATCAATTACTTAAATCGACATACACGATAGCAAGATAATAAAAACTACTGTCTGTGGAAGTTGCCTTAAACGGTCGGTCTGACCGCTGATCGTATTCAATATAGTCTGTGCGGTGCTTGAAAAGGCTATGCCACTTATGAAACATCTTTTCTTAGGGCAAGAGTCCCTGTAAACGGATGACATCTCTTCATCTATATATGTATATATAATATATGGCAATTTCCTTGCTTAGTGAAGAAACTTAATCATGGCACGAATGTGAATTTTCTCTATAGTTAATGTAATTTTTCTGATTAACTTCTTTATTCTGTGATATCTCAAAGGTTAATGATAATTAAATAATTCCTATTCTACGTGAATTCATATTATAACAATGACATACGAGTATTTAAATAAACATTAATATACTCTATTCAGCATGGCTCTACCAAGTAAAAATTAATATTTATTTAAGCTATATTAGTGGTTTAGTTGTAGCACGAATAGGTAGGCTCGATCGGGGAAGGACCACACTCTCACAGAATACCTGCGTAAATTAGCAGCGCTGTGTTTGGTATGATGAGTGTAGAGAACCGTAGACCCTTTTTACTGGAACCGAGGCATTCCATCTTAGTCTTCACGGGTGACGACGCATCTGCATTTTTATTTGTACTCGAGGAAAGATGTAGATGTCTATGGGCCACAGCTACCACTCACCATCAGGTGGACTGTGTGCTCGTTTGTCACCATTTTCCTATAAAAAAATACATCTGAGTCCCACTGCTCCGGCGAAGAGCGTTTCTTCATCCTTCTACAACAGCTCGTACCTAATAGTTCATTGTTGGACTTGCACCACTCTCATTGTGTTGAGGATCTGCTCTAATCTTTACACTTGGCAGGCGGCTTGGCAATCGCACTAGCTGACGTTTCTTTCCAGGACAGAAGTTTTTCCGAACCAGTGATAAAAGTAGAATAATGACTATCAATAAGAATTACTTGTAATCTGTATTGAATAAAAATTATAAAATAAGTTTTATAGATGTTACTTCCGCTGCTAGTTTGGATATTTTACACCTAGCGTAGAGAAGACGGTTACCGCCATCTATCGGCAGCCATAAGATTATTTTGAATTTATTAGGGAGCCTATTAAGAAACGAAATTGGTTAATTGTAACAATATTCCTTTAAATTACATTTTTTACAGTTTGGTATCCTCCTGATTTGCGACAAAGGGAAGCAAATCAGGAGATGAGCAGCAGTGTCTTCCGAAAAACGACTAAAAATTAACCCGTTTTTCAACCGCGACAACTGTGGCATATATCCTCTCTATGAGGCAATCTATGGGGGAGGCTTATGTTCAGCCGTGGACTTTAATAGGCTGTATCGGTAAATTATCATTTTTAAATTTTAAATTGACTGTGCGAATTCAACATTACGTGATGAACATTACTTACGTTTCAAGAAAATAAGTAACACTACAATAATAAAATAAGAAAAATTTAAAAATACAATTTGAAACGTAGGTAATACAAAATTAAATTACTCGAAGTAGCGCAGAAGAAAAATTTAATTTTAGCGAACTTATCACCGAAAAGAAATTCACTTGGCCTACAAATATAAACTTTTACTATTATATGTTCTTTTTTGGACCCAAGCCAGTCTCATATATAATAAATTTTGTGTTGTTTTGGATCCGTTCCAATAGTTCCACGTCCACCTTGGAATTCGTAATTAATATTTTGACATTTCTTTTAATTCGTTTCGAAATTCTGAGACATTATATGTTATATATGACGTAGTTTATTATATAATATGGTAGATTTTCTTTTCTGCTTAGGTCTCTCTGGTCATCTGGCTAGGCCTCATATCTGTCGGCAAATAGTAATGCTTGCACTGCTGTTTTTCCAGTTAGAGGGTATAAAAAGCCAGTAAAAGTAACACTACCTCGTTAGTCTAGTGGTCTTAACCTTAGCGTTGATTACGAGATCTCAAGTTCGAATCTCAGGTCAGGCCTACAAAAAAGTTATTGAGTTGTTCTGTCAATAAATTCTCAGCAGTCCGGAGTCACGAATTTGGCGGTTTTCCACACCCCTTCCTTGAAAAACCGTTGGTACTGCATCTGATCTCTCTCCGGTCGTGTCGGTTTATCGTCCCATCGGACTACGAGAGTGAAGGAATAGAGAGTGCACCTGTGCTAGCGCGTACTCGGACATTAAAATCCTGTCCTGTGGAGATGATTATGGCCGATAAGACTGGCCACCGTGACTGAAATCCGTTCGGTAAGATATTATTGAAGTGAACGTAGTGGAGAAATTTAGTACGATATTAAAAATTCAAAAACGTCACGTTTTCTTATATCGTTTCACCGTCGGAGCTACATTAATATATTGTTATTTAACCTACTTATGTAAAATATAAAATAAAAGTACAATGATATGTCGCAGAGAAGTTTCACTTCGTATGTGTGAACAAAATTACACGCACAATTTTTATAGTTAAGGCTGTGTGTGATGCATTTCATCTTGGTACTTAAAGGTAGTATCTATCAAGTTGGCAGCAGATATCCATGGGCTGCGGTAGCCACTTACCATCAAAATTGTGAATTAGTTTGTTACTTTAGTTTTATAGAAAATGTCTGATTCAGATATCTATCACGATTACATTCTTTTTATAATAAATTATTTTATACGATAGGAAAAGGCAAGCTCTATTATATAACGTACTTACACAATTGGGATTCAATCCACAACAAGCTGCTTTTAGGATATTCGCGTCAGAAGTTTGATCGAATACTAATGCTAATAAAATTGATCTACTGGGGTTTTTGATGAAATTGATTTTGTTGAATGAATGCTAAACCGAAGGAATGTTTCAATTTTTTTGGCTCATTTGAACCCCTGTTTCTTGCGTAACTCCGTCCATAGTATAAAAATTCCTGTTATTAGATCGAGGAACTGGAATGATTTTTTTCGATTGATTGATTGATTTAAGACTATTAGAATATATTTATTTATTAGAAATATTAGAATTCTTTATTGTAGCATTCTTTTTTCTATTTAATGATGAATTAATTTATTAGTGAATTAGCAAATTTTTTTACATAGACAACGAGTGGATTGGCATTTTATCACGATTCTATTAGCTTCGCGTATATACATATATATTTATCTATTTATCAATGTAACGGAATTTTTTAATGTAATTATCACTAACTTGCAGTTACCACGGCCGATTGACTTGAAAATTTGCACTCGTGTTAAGGACCGATGACAATATAATAATTTAATAACTTTATACTTGTATCCTGATCAGGATCACCAGGATAAAATAAAATAATTATCAGAATCATCACAGGTCATCATCAAGGATCATCAAGTATCTTATATTATTATTTTTACTTCATTCTGTTTTAATCCGTGATATAACGAAAAATATGTAAAGCAATAAAAGTGCAGCTATGGAAAAGGCATAATGTAGGTTAACTATTGTTTTTTAATTTAATAAGAAATGTTTATATATATTATGTGTTAATTTACCTTCGAATATTTTGCAATAATACCATAGATATTAACACTTTATTTTAATAAAAAGGCTAAATCTAATATTAGTGTATTTTTTTTATTTAAATTTTGGGACTTCTACGAGCGAACGTGCACTCGGCCGCTTAATTGCGCGTTGCCTCGGGGTATTGGCTGAACAGAAAAGACTGAAAACAAGTGCTATAACAGAGACCGATCTACTTCACAGTTTCATGCTGAAGCACAGGGTTTTTACGTGTTATTTGTTAAATTTTTGATGTGTTTAACACTTCGTTTTTTATTTGTCTTTTTTCTATTATTAATTACATTTTATAATTCGTGTTACACTCTGTAACTAGCAAAAACTTTTTTTTTTATTTATTTCTAAATAGCACGTGGGTTCGTCTTATAGTCTTATAACAATGACGATTTGTTGTATTCGTTACGCTTGATAGGTGGGCTTGCGGTGGCAATCCCAGATTTCTTATTCTCATCTTCATAACAACTAATAAAGCCTATCAAATATCCGCTGCTGAATATAGACCCCCCCAATAGATTGCCTCATAAAGTGGATATTAGCCATAGTTGCCACGCTTGGAAGGTGGGGATCAACCACAGCTTTTTATTTTTAGTTATTATTAGGAAAACGTTGCTGCCTATCACTTATATCTATTTCCCTCTGTCGCCGCTTACAAAACCTATGAGATTATATTGGATAGTGGACTGAACTTAGGTCTTAGACACACATAGACTGCATTTCAAGGAGAGATTAGACAGAGATATATCATAGTTGTCACGCTTGCCAAGCAACCGCTGTTTTATATTATTTTTGAGGTGTTATCAGGATGATGCTACTGCAAGTGGCTACTGTATCCCATTAACTTCTCCAACAGTTTTTCATTTTTTTAACGCGCTACCTCACTAGGAGTTTCTTCTGTATTGTGGGGGGCAGTTTACATATATAAAGTTCACAAAGATAAACCCGGAACAATTATTTGCACGTCATACGGTCATGCAGCTTATACGTGGTATAGCTATACTGCAGCTATATTAGTAGTATAGTTGTAGCACCAATGGAACGGCTCGACCGGGGAAGGACGATGCTCTCGCAGAATACCAGCGCAAAATAGCAGCTTAATGCTGCTGTGTTTCGTTTAGTGGGTGAAAAGAACTGGAGAAACAAACCGGGTGATGGGCAGAAGAATTATCCTTTTAGCAATTAAAAATAATAAAAAAAACTGCAGTTGTCAACCCGCAAGTGTGGCAACTATGGTATAAAATAAGGCAATCTATGGGGTAGGTTTATGTTCAGCAGTGAACTTTTGTAGACTGTGATGGATTTCAGATATGAATCTAAATACGTGGCTGGTATTAAACAGTTGGTATTAAAAACGAAACCGGCCAATTGAACTGAACATAAACCTACCCTATAAGGTTTATGTTCAGCAGTGAACTTTTGTAGACTGTGATGGATTTCAGATATAAATCAGAATATGTCGCTGGTATTAACCTGTTTTTATTTAAAAAAAAAAAGCATAAACACAAGTCGTTAAAGAGAAATTAATGAAATGTAAATTGCTACATTACTTTGAGTTAAATTTTATTGCTCTGTTAAATCATAGCTGCCTTTCAATCAGTCGGGTTACGGAATTAATTTCTTTTATAATCGCTTCCGGGCCATAAAAGAGATTTTATTAATAAAGTCATAACACGAACTGCTATCGGAGCTATGCGCTAGCTATGCGGTCGGAGCTAAGTTCTGCAAGACCCGCCGCAGAAGAACACAAAAACTCTCCGATCACACTCTTAATCTCATGGCTGTTAGACGGGAGATGAAGCTACATTCTTCAACAGACTTGACAGCATACAGGCATCTGAACAGACAGATCTCCAAATGCATGCGGCGGGACTTACGCAACTTCAATACAGCTCGTATTGAAGAAGCGATCGAGCGGAACCAAGGCTCCAAAGTCTTTGCCAGAGATCTGTCTGCCAGAAAGAGCCAACTGTCAAAGCTGAAGACAGAATGTGGCAGCATCGTTTCCGGGACACCTGAGATTTTGAGTGAGATTGAGAGGTTCTATGGGCAGTTGTACACGTCATCGTTGGAGCCACACGCAAGTGTGAGTAACGATCCAAGAGCAAGTCTCATCCGACACTATTCCGAAGATATCCCGGACGTCAGTCTGAGCGAGATTAGAATGGCTCTCCAGCACCTTAAAAACGGTAAGGCCCCAGGCGAGGATGGAATTACAGCGGAGCTTCTGAAAGCGGGTGGAAGACCGGTACTTGAAGTCCTTCAGAAGCTCTTTAATTCTGTCCTCCATGGTGGCATTACACCGGAGGCGTGGAGCAGAAGTGCGGTGGTCTTGTTCTTCAAGAAAGGTGACAACGCTCTCTTGAAGAACTACAGACCGATTTCCCTTCTGAGCCGCGTCTTCGTGCTGTTTTCGAGAGTCATTACGAATCGTCTAACGCGCAGACTTGACGAATTCCATCCTCGCGAATAATCCGATTTCTGAAAAGGCTGTAGCACCATAGACCACATACATACCCTTTGGCAAATTGTACAGAAGTCCGAGGAGTACAATTTGCCACTATGTCTGGCGTATGTGGACTATGAGAAAGCCTTTGATTCCGTCGAAATTTGGGCGGTGCTGCAGTCCCTTCAGCGGTGCCAAGTTGACTGTCGGTATATCGAAGTGTTGAAGTGCTTGTACAGTAGGGCTACGATGGCTATCCGAGTACAGAACCTGAGTACGAAACCTATCCAATTGCAGAGAGGTGTAAGATAGGGTGACGTCATATCCCCGAAACTCTTCACCGCTGCATTGGAAGACGTTTTCAAGCTTCTGGACTAGAAAGGATACGGTATCAACATCAATGGCGAGTACATCACTCACCTTCGATTTGCCGACGATATAGTCTTTATGGCAGAATCGCTGGAGGACCTAAGCACTATGCTCAATGACCTCAATAGTGTTTCCCAACGGATAGGTCTTAAGATGAACATGGACGAAACAAAGATCATGTTTAATGTCCATGTCACACCTATGCCGGTAGTTGTTGGGAATACTAAGCTCGAAGTTGTTGACGAGTATGTTTACCTGGGACAAATAGTCCGACTAGGTAAGTCCAACTTCGACCGAGAGGTCATCATTCATCATCATCATTACAGCCCTTCACAAGTCCACTGCTGAACATAGGCCTCCCCCAAAAAATGCCACAAAGCACGGTCCTGAGCCACCTGCATCCATCGACTTCCTGCATATCTTACCAGGTCGTCACTCCATCTAGTGGGGGGACGCCCTACACTTCGCCTGCCGGTACGAGGCTGCCATTCGAGAACCTTTCTTCCCCATCGGTTGTCGGTTCTTCGAGCTATATGGCCGGCCCATTGCCACTTCAGCTTACTAATCCGTTGGGCTATGTCGGACACTCTAGTTCTACTGCGGATATCCTCATTTCCGAGTTTATCACGCAGAGAAACTCCGAGCATAGCCCTCTCCATAGCTCGCTGAGCGACCTTGAGCTTCCTCATCCGGCCAGCAGTGAAGGACCACGTCTCAGTTCCGTATGTCATCACTGGCAACACGCACTGGGTGTACAGTCTCGTTTTCAAGTTTTGAGGTATACCTGACGAGAAGATGTGCCGTAATTTCCCGAACGCTGCCCAACCGAGTTGAATCCGTCGATTGACCTCTCGGTCGAAGTTGGACTTACCTAGTCGGACTATTTGTCCCAGGTAAACATACTCGTCAACAACTTCGAGCTTAGTGTTCCCAACAACTACCGGCATAGGTGTGATATGGACATTAAGCATGATCTTTGTTTTGTCCATGTTCATCTTAAGACCTATCCGTTGGGAAACACTATTGAGGTCATTGAGCATAGTGCTTAGGTCCTCCAGCGATTCTGCCATAAGGACTATATCGTCGGCAAATCGAAGGTGAGTGATGTACTCGCCATTGATGTTGATACCGTATCCTTTCCAGTCCAGAATCTTGAAAACGTCTTCCAATGCAGCGGTGAAGAGTTTCGGGGATATGACGTCACCCTGTCTTACACCTCTCTGCAATTGGATAGGTTTCGTACTCTGGTTCTGTACTCGGATAGCCATCGTAGCCTTACTGTACAAGCACTTCAACGCTTCGATATACCGACAGTCAACTTGGCACCGCTGAAGGGACTGCAGCACCGCCCAAATTTCGACGGAATCAAAGGCTTTCTCATAGTCCACATACGCCAGACATAGTGGCAAATTGTACTCCTCGGACTTCTGTACAATTTGCCGAAGGGTATGTATGTGGTCTATGGTGCTAAAGCCTTTTCGGAAACCGGCTTGTTCGGGAGGCTGGAAGTCGTCAAGTCTGCGCGCGAGACGATTCGTAATGACTCTCGAAAACAGCACGTAGACGCGGCTCAGAAGAGAAATCGGTCTGTAGTTCTTCAAGAGAGCGTTGTCGCCTTTCTTGAAGAATAAGACCACCGCACTTCTGCTCCACGCCTCCGGTGTAATGCCACCATGGAGGACGGAATTAAAGAGCTTCTGAAGGACTTCAAGTACCGGTTTTCCACCCGCTTTCAGAAGCTCCGCTGTAATTCCATCCTCGCCTGGGGCCTTGCCGTTTTTAAGGTGCTGGAGAGCCATTCTAATCTCGCTCAGACTGACGTCCGGGATATCATCGGAATAATGTCGGATAAGATTCGCTCTTGGATCGTTACTCACACTTGCGTGCGGCTCCAACGATGACGTGTACAGCTGCCCATAGAACCTCTCAATCTCACTCAAAATCTCAGGTGCCCCGGAAACGATGCTGCCACATTCTGTCTTCAGCTTTGACAGTTGGCGCTATCTGGCAGACAG
The DNA here is from genome assembly GCA_963668995.1 of Parnassius mnemosyne. Lineage (NCBI taxonomy): Eukaryota > Metazoa > Arthropoda > Insecta > Lepidoptera > Papilionidae > Parnassius > Parnassius mnemosyne. Next base: position 45,309,910 of record CAVLGL010000046.1, on the reverse strand, counting down.
ATCTCTGGCAAAGACTTTGGAGCCTTGGTTCCGCTCGATCGCTTCTTCAATACGAGCTGTATTGAAGTTGCGTAAGTCCCGCCGCATGCATTTGGAGATCTGTCTGTTCAGATGCCTGTATGCTGTCAAATCTGTTGAAGAATGTAGCTTCATTTCCCTAGGAGTAGGCTCCCGTCTAACAGCCATGAGATTAAGAGTGTGATCGGAGAGTTTTTGTGTTCTTCTGCGGCGGGTCTTGCAGAACTTAGCTCCGACCGCATGGACAGTTTCCACGAGCTTGTCATTCAAATCGTCCACTTCATTGCAGTCTTCTAGGCACTGAAAACGGTTTTGTAACTCGAGCTGAAAGGTTTCGGGACTTTGGATTAGAGCACGAGGGGGACGGAGCGTTGACTTCATTAGACGAGACCTCTCCAACTTAACGTTTAGGTTCAGTGTGCCTCTAACCATTCGGTGATCGCTGCCGGTTTTCACCCTCGCGATCACTGAGACATCACAGAACAGTTGTCGTCTGGTCGTCATAATGAAGTCAATCTCATTTTTTGTCGAACCGTCGGGGCTCGACCAGGTCCACTTCCTGTGGGGCCGCTTCTGGAAGAAAGAGTTCATCATAAAGAGTCCCTCTTTCTCCATGAAGTCGGCCAGCTGCTGGCCCCTTGGGTTCCGTTTCCCTATTCCAAATTTCCCTACTTTCAGCTCACCGTTCTCTCTTGTGCCTAGTTTTGCATTGAAGTCTCCCATTAACACCGTATATTGGGTTTTGGAGGAATGCATGGCTCTAGATATATCCTCATACATTTCCTCCACCTCCTGATCGGGGTGTGCCGAGGTTGGTGCGTAAACCTGTATGACCTTCAGCGAATACCGTTTGGTGATTCTGAGTATAAGGTACGCAACCCTCGTCGACACACTCTCAATCTTTACAACGTTGTTAACGAGAGACTTGTGGACGATAAATCCGACACCTCCTTGGGACAGATGGTCGCCCTCCCGGTAATAGAGCAAGTTGCCGGATTCGAGGATTACCGTGTCCTCCCCCTCTCTTCGGACTTCGGATAATCCTATAATATGCCAGCGTAACTTGTCTATCTCTTCTTCCAGCTCTATAATATTCTCGTCAGTCCTCAGGGTGCGTGCGTTGTATGTTGCCAGGTCGAGTCGTCGTAGGTGGCAACCGAACCTCCACCGGAGATTCTTAGCACCCCCTGCCCCGCCGTTACCGTGGTCGCCACCGTAGCCAGGAATAGCGGGGCCGCCGGGGACTAGGGGCCGTTTATTATTGTCACCGAGTTGAATCCGTCGATTGACCGAGAGGTCAATCGACGGATTCAACTCGGCTGGGCAGCGTTCGGGAAGCTACGACACATCTTCTCGTCAGACATACCTCAAAACTTCAAAACGAGACTGTACACCCAGTGCGTGTTGCCAGTGATGACTTTCGGAACTGAGACGTGGTCCTTCACTGCTGGCCGTATGAGAAAGCTCAAGGTCGCTCAGCGAGCTATGGAGAGGGCTATGCTCGGAGTTTCTCTGCGTGATCAAATTAGGAATGAGGATATCCGCAGTAGAACCAGAGTAACCGACATAGCCCAACGGATTAGTAAGCTGAAGTGGCAGTGGGCCGGCCATATAGCTCGAAGAACGTAAGAACGCTCGAAGAGCGTACAGTCCGTCCTACAGCAAGTGTAGCAAACCATTGACACCTATATTTATCATCTCATTTAATTCAAAATGCCTTACCTGCTTGTGTACTAGATAGTTATGTATCCCAGTATTCCTGGAACTGCACAGGAGACCATCACAATTCAAGAAGCGTAAGCGTGGGCGTAGATTGCTGAATTGCGTCTGGAAGACAGGTGGTCTTTCGTGCGAATACTGATAACTACCTACTCTTTAGCTTAAAGATCTAGAATAAGAATTAGTCAATAGAATAGTCATAGTTAGGCTCTCACATGTATCGGACATGTAGCTTTAAGTTAGAATCCATCACGGATTAATTAAGTAGTATATAAGTAATGTATCACACATTAATAGTAATAAGTTTAAAATAAAGTCTTTTTAAAAACGTTCTGAGTCAATTTCGAATCTTGATTAGATCGACCTCCACGTTATCAACGAAAATTATTACAATAATATTACGTTGTCATTTCACGTTAGTATTCTGTGAGGGCGTGATGCCTCCCAGTTGAGCCGACCCATTCTTGCGATCACAATACAGATGTGACATTTTTTTCTCAAATATAAACCTCACTCTGCAGATTAACCGATTGATTTGAAGACCGATTGATTGTGCAATATTGATCCAATTTTATTACAATAAATTATTTTCAAAAACTATTTTATATAATAAGTTATAAAATTATAAGTTTATTTTGAAAAATAATAATAAGTTAGAGTGTAAGTTTAACTTGTTCTCTTGCCGACGCAATCAATCATTACTGTTACCGTTAGCATCAAAAATACAGCGTATCATAAGTCCACTGCTGAACATAGGCCTCCGGCATAGATTGCTCTAAGAGGCGATATTTGCCATTATTGCCGCGCTGGACAGACGGGTTGTTATTTGTTTTTCTCTTATATAGTATAAGAGTGAGAAACGAGCACACAGTCCACCTGATGGTAAGTGGATGCTATGGCCCATAAATATCTCCATTTATCCTCAATTAAGAATCAAAATGCTGATGCGTTGTCACCCCTGAGAACTGAAATGGAATGCCCGTTTCCAGTAACAAGTGGTAAAACTTCAATAAAAATATAATTTATTGTTGATTTTTTTTAAAACTGCCCGACCGATTTCGATAAAATTTAAATGGGACTACCTGGAAAGTGCGTCCTTTGAAACAAAAAACGAATTTTTTCAGGCATTTTCGAGTAATCAGTGAACAGAAAAAGTTCTGATGAATTGTAAACCTTCTCCTTTTTCAAGTCGGTTGAAAAGGGTCTCCGGTTCTCTACACTCACCATACGAAACTATGAGAGAAGAATTATGCTCCTATTTTACGCTAGTATTCTGTAAGAGCGTAGTCCTACCCCAGTCGAGACGACCCATTCATGCTGCAATCACAATATAGCAGCAGCAAGGCTCTACCACTTAAAAAAAGTCTACATTGTTTGAAGTTTCCATTTCTCTGTTTTAATAACATCATACTTAGTTTTAATATGCTAGATGTATATTATTAGTGCTTATTAAATAATAAATAGTAACGACCAAATGTAAATTTATCTAAATATTTTATTAAAAGACATCTTATGTATTGAGAAACGGACAGAAAATTTGGCTCAGCGTAAATACGTATTACTAACGCGAGCAAATTGGGTTCAATTCCCGCCAGCATCGATGAAATTGTAAATTGCAAGTCTGAATCACCACATGCTTAGCTATAAAGAAAACACCGTAAGGAAGCCTGTATGTATATGAAATTAAAAAAAAAAATTAAGAAAATCGAGTTTGATATCTCTGCTCTAGAGAATCGATATAAGCCACAAGTAAAAGCCTGTATGGTGATTAATATTTATATAAATTATACAAATATTATTAATATAAATTAAATAAATATTTATTTAAAAAATAAATCTTGCATATTTTGTGAATGATTCATCATTTGTTATTCAGGAGCACGTCGTTGTAGTTTGATAAATAGCGCATTTATAGAACAGATTCGAAGGTATTAGTTAGGAAATACAAAGCACTCGCTGAATTTATTCATGATAACATCGCTTAAAAATTTATTCTTAAATAAACCTTTACTTAAAAAATTGATATAATGTGTTGCTTTTCTTACTTTAGTTGTAAACAATGTTAAAAATAAATTAGCTACGAAGCGCGTAATAACGGATCACGAAGTGCCGCAGAAGAAACAGAAAGTTTCGACGCTCATATTATCAGCTAGTAAATTTTATTTTTAAATTTTAAATATACTATTATTATTAAAAAACATTCATAAATAATGCTAGGTATTTATTTCAATTTACAATGTATGCTTTTGCATTTGAAAATTACTCTGGTTCTACTGCGGATATCATCGTTGTAAGTAAACTTACGGCAGCAATATTACGAAATCAAAATATTAAATTTCAACACCTGCGTTGCGTCTGCAAATATAATATAAGGATAGATATTAATTTGCCACTGGTAAAACGAATAAACTGTGCGAGAGATTTTGACATTGAAGGATGCTCGTCTTATTAATTTTTGTTAAAATTTTAGCAAATAATGAAATAAAAATTACAATTGAAAATCTACAATATTTGTGTTTAAAGTTTTTAATTTAAATTTAATTTCATATTTTCGTAATATAATATACAATAGTTTATTACATAAAATATTAAAAAACTATAATTAAATAAAAAAACTAAAAACTAGTAACTTAATTATCATACAGTTCTATTCCCATGCCATGCCAATAACGCTGGCTGTGTTTCCCCGCTGAATGGGATATACTTAGCCTTTGAGCGAGAAAAGAACCAGCCCTCTTATGACCAACAGCAACGACCAGCCGCGGATGGAGTTCCTTTAGGAACTTCACCGCACGTGGACCCCACGGACCGATACTCTCTACAGCAAATGGCACAAATATGTAGTCATCTCTCAGTAACTCATATTTTCGTCACTTAGTTCAGCTGCCTCTGATGCCGCCCCAGCTTTAAACGAGGTACCCCTGACATGAAAAGCCGCCAAAATGTTTACGAAAATAGCATCCCACACTAGAGCTTTACCTCTCTGTTAAAGGACCAACGTCATGCTATCGGGTCTCCTACTATAAATATTCTAAATATTCTACAAGGCTCTAAAACCGAGAAAACATTTATAGATACAAGAGCCCTTCGAATGACATCGTTCAAAGAACCGTGCTGTGAAAACCTACCAGCACTTTTCTTATACGAAAGTCCGTGGAGCCCAAACTTGTCGACGCTGCTACCACAGGGGCACTAATGGGGTTGACAAATCGCCGCTCCTAGTCGGATTCCTACGGCGATGCGCAAGCTTTTCCCGTCAAGTAATGTGCCGAGATTACTTGATGGTAAAGCGTGTAACCAGTGACTAGATTCCTTAGTCGAAACAGCTAGAAGGCGTGTCTTATCTCGGTCACTATGGAAATTATGAAGCAAATCTTTCTGCACGCTCTGTACCAACGGAATATCCCACTGTTTTTGTTGGGTAACTTCCAGTGGAACATTTTCGCCGGGACAGAGCGTTTGCCATGTCTGTTGTGCTTCCGTAGCAAAGCACAGGTCTACTTTATTATTTAAAATTATATTACATAAGTCACTGACACTATGCACGGAATCAAGAAAAGAAGGCAATGCAACGCTAGAAAGATTATTCACAGCAAGACCACCAAATTTTATAGGTAAAGTAGCTTAAGTCCAGACTGTTGTATTTAAACTTAAATTTAAAAAAAAATCTAAAGCTATTTTAAGATTATTATCAATATCTTTTAAAATACCTGAAACTTTTCCAGACTGGACTCGAGCGTAGTAAGTATGTAAATGTATCTGGGGGACCCAGGTTCGCTCGACGAAAGATTTTTTTTTTCCTTCGGGTTGTAGTTACTAATAACTTGATATATAATTACATTATCTTAAAATCTATATGATCACAGATACGATATAAGAAGACTATGACAGTATAATTTGTGTATTTGACTCATACGTACATACATTTAATATGTGGTAGAGCCACGTCGTAACTATATTATAGTTATAGCACGAATGGGTGGGCACGGCTAGATACAAGAAGGGTTTTGTTATTATTAGGTTAGTGAAAACTCATTGGACTTAAACCACCATCAGATTATTATAATATACATGACCATAGACATATGAGAGAATTCTGACAAACGATCATACAGTCCACCTGAAGTGGCCCTCAAAATGCTCATTCACGAGGTCGTCACTACATCCAGTACGAGACTGCCCTGCACTTTTCTTACCTGTACGAGAATACCTCTCGAGAACCTTTCTTCCCCATACGTTATCAGTTCAACAAGCTACAAAGCCGATATATTGCCACTTTAGCTACTGATCCGTTGTGTTATGTCGGTAACTCTAGTAATTACGGATATCATCACCTTACGGCATACATTTCATAAATCCCCTGCATCCCGCATGCGTAAGCTTTTTAAATTAATCCTCTGACAATATAAATATGTGAGAGTAAGATACACAGTACCGTCCGTAAAATAAATGCGAGCTTACATGAAATTTAGTCAACATACCTCAGCAGTACCTCCTGTACATTTAGATTAGACTATTTTGTATTTACTGTGACAGTTATTGTTGTAAAAATGTAAATATAATCGTTTTTATAATTAGCGAGAAATATGCCGTGCTTGAAACCCACTTTTATGAATTCATTCATTCATTACAGCTATGGGGGAGGCGGCCTCAAATTCAAAAATATATGTATTCAAAAATAAATAGTCTGCGATGAATAAATATAGATGCCTTATTAATGAAAGACTGATGCTAAAAATGATAATAGATGCAAAGGATGTTGGTGTAACGATTTCATTTTGACTGCCTTGTAGCACAGTGGCTAAGCGTTTGGCTATGACGATGTAAGGCTGAAGGTTCAATTACCGCATAAATGCTTTGGTTTTGGAATTATTTGTTTTTCTAAGAATAAATTGAACCATATTTACATGGTTATCTATGTACAATTAATTTGTTTCATCATCGTCATCATCATCTTTACAGCCCTTCACAAGTCCACTGCTGAACATAGGCCTCCCCCAAGGAATACCACAAAGCACGGTCCTGAGCCACCTGCATCCATCGACTTCCTGCATATCTTACCAGGTCGTCACTCCATCTAGTGGGGGGACGCCCTACATTGGTTGGTTTTGCTTTGAAGTCTACCATTAACACCGTATAGTGGGTTTTGGAGGAATGCATGGCTCTGGAGATAACCTCATAAATTTCTTCCACCTCCTCATCGGGGTGTGCCGAGTTCGGTCCGTAAACCTGTATGACCTTCAGCGAATACCGTTTGGTGATTCTGAGTATAAGGTACGCAACCCTCGTCGACACACTCCCAATCTCTACAACGTTTTTAACGAGATACTTGTGGACGATAAATCCGACACATCCTTGGGACAGATGTTCGCCCTCCCGGTGATAGAACAAGTTGCCGGATTCAAGGATTACCGTGTCCTCCCCCTCTCTTCGGACCTCAGATAATCCTATAATATTCCAGCGCAACTTGTCTATCTCTTCTTCCAGCTCCAGGATCTTGTCGTCAGTCCTCAGGGTGATTGGTAATTTGTTTAAAATTAGTAAACTTATAAAAGAAGTAATGAAAAGTCTAATGGAAAGAGACCCTTAACGTAAACCATCCCTTTCTTCAAAGATAGCCTTTCAAAGTACGAGCGAAAATAAAAATGGCAATTGTTACAATAGTGAAAACTGCTTTAATTACCAAGTACACATGATCATTTAGTCTGTAACTGACAATTGTCGATTTTTTTCAAAACAAATTGTTAATTGCAATTTTAAGTGCTCATTTACCACGTGCTCGGCGGTGAAGGAAATCGTGGGAAAACCTGCATGTCTGAGAAATAAGAAAAACAAATATTTCGAAGACATGTGAAGTTCGCCAACACGCATTGGGGCAGCGCGGCGGACATTGACCTTGCCTTAAAACCCTATCAGAAATGAGAGGAGGACTGTGCCCTGCAGTACGACGTAAATAGGCTGCAACTTTACTTTATACTTTACAGGTGGGATTACTATTTGGCTACTGCCAAGCACTGACTTTATAACTCGTAGATTGCCGCTTTGTCGTCCTAATTTCGATTGCTGATTATGATGTGATTGCGGGGCGGCCAAAACCAGTTATCTTTTTCTGTAAAGAAATTCGTTGTAGCAGTCCAGAGTCAGGAAGATGGCGGTTTTTAACCCCGTACCTCGAGAAGCACGTAAAGTTGCTAGTGCTGTGCCTTATTCCTTTCCGGTCCTGTGTGTTTGCTGCACCATCATGACTACGAGACTGAGGAAATAGAGAGTGTGCCTTAGGCATATACTCGTGCACTATAATCTTGTCCTACAGACCAAAAATCGGTGTTCAGGAGATTATACGTAAAAGAAAGCATAGAAAAAAAGTCCCATTCAGCAGTAGAAGAAAAAAAAGTAAAGAAGATAGCTCACAAAATATTAATTCGCAATCACTAGTGACACCTTGTGTTTATACATAGAGCGATAGAGGCTTTTATTTTGCGTATGAATATGGTTTTCTGGGTATAAATAACAGTTGTTGAGGGGAACTTCAGTCACGTTCACCGGCTGTTGCGTACGTGTTCCGTATACGCTATGTCACTTTTCCTCTTTCGTAGCACTTCGTTATCGTCTTGTAATGTGCTGTATATCATTTTTACGCAATTACTTCGTTCTGATTTGGTTCTTTATCTTTAATTGAAAGAATAAGTTTTTTTTTTATTTGTGTTTATGTAAGATAATCTATTCGTATCATCCTATTTCCGTTACCGTTACCGTTAAAGCCTATAAAAGACCACTGCTGAATACAGGCCTCTCCACAGATTGCCTCATGTGGGGAATTATTGCCACGCTAAGCAAGCTGGTTGGCCACCGCAGTTTTCCTTAGTCGTTATTAAGAAGACGCTGCTATCCACATGCTGAACTATTTCCCTCTGTCATCTCTTGCGACAACCAGGGATGATATGTGGTAGGTGGTGAATACTCTTACTCAGCCACTACACGGTCATCATCCTGTTTATCCCGTGGTGATAGTAAGAGAAGACTATAGGAAATTCTAGAAAATATCTTATGGTTTCTTTTGGGGGGTAGTTTAACATCTCGTATTCTCACCAAATCAGAGCAACGGAGCAGTTAAAGGTACGTAAGGTAAGCGTGTCGTTTTTGACAAACACACTTCACAACAAGAGTGGACCATGACTACTGACAGATGGTGTTATAACCATCTTATTAACGCCAGATACCACACGAGACGATAGCTACTTCTGTGCAAGAGCTGTAGTAGTAACTAACCATAAGGGGAGCTAGAAGCTTTTTGTTGCTCCTTAACACTATTATTAATAATTATAACTTTTAATAAAAAGTAATAATTTTTTTTCCATAACCGACGTATTGATGTTGCTAAATCATTCTTGAAGGGCATTGAAGTAATATGTAGTACGTACTAGAAAAGACGCCGCCACTTGGTTATTTGCAACACGTGTAAGGAGCGCTTGGGCTCGAACTTACTTTGTCTGAGCCATAAAAATGTGCTCTCGACGCAAAGCTTCAATGGGGCCTTCATAAGGGGTCTTCAACAGTGGTAGAGCCACGCGGCAGCCTTGTTGTTGCAGGTATGGTCTGGCTCGAACCAGGGTGGTACCACGACCTCACAGAAGACCAGCATGAAATAGAAGATCTGCTTCTGCATTTCATCTGATGAGTGCAGGTGGCTGGAGGCTCAACCCCCCCCCCCAAATGGTGGTGGAGTTAAATAATACACTATCCTAGGAGGGTACCAGCAACCCCGGTGACGGACAATCTCTCACTGAGCATCCACGACCAAGCTACCCTACTCTTCCTGAGTATAGGTGCTCAGAATGCCTATTCTGCCTAGCTAGCCTATTCTGGTGGGGACCGAAATTTCGCTCAAAAATAAACCTGCTCGGGGTAAACAAAGCAATAAGTCAAAGGCGCCCCCTGCCACGCTATCCGTGAATATCTGCAACATCAGGGGACTTCATTCAAACCTTAACGACGTCCACTACCATCTGGAAACGGCGAAGCCGGCCTTGCTGTTTCTAACCGGGCACACAAATAAGAACAGTTTTTGTGCCTCGGGCTGGATTTTACGTGTAAATTAGAGAGGACATCTGTTTTCGACGCCACGGCAGCCTTGAAGGTACAGACCAGTCCGGCTGGAGCCAAGAGAGGCTTCTCTTGGCTCCTCGGTCCATTGTTTGATCCGGAGTACGGTGCCACTCACGCTTCCATCGTGGTTGCGTTCTGCAAGTTGCCGCCATGTTTGTCATTTTAAGTCAGCCGATTGGGACGGGAAGCGATCTTTTTTTGCATCCTACACTTGGAGGCGAGTTTGCTTCTCACCGAATGATCACAGCGTTGTCACTCATTCTGTCGCTTATGTGGTGCTACAGGGAATGGATATTTTTATTCCATCATCTGTGATACCTATCAGAGGCAGAACCCAGCAATGGTTTGGTCGCTCCTGCACAATTGCATTACGCCATAATCAAGTGTGCTACCAGGCCTGGGCTCACGTATCGACGTCTCAGGATGCAAATACCAGCGCTCTTAAAAAAAAAAAGTATATTTCCGCCTTCAGGTCCGTCAAAAGTGTCACTGTCAAGGCAAAGGTAGATCGCGTTGGCAGTATTGGTATGAAACTAGTTCGTCTATCTTTGGAAACATGTGCATTTTGGTCTCTCGCCAAGGCTGTCCAAGGAAACTTCTGTTAGCCATCTCACCCATCACTGCATAGGGAGGACGTCTCACTGGCCCATGCCGTAAAGGAGAAAGCCGATCTGCTGGGCTCCGTCTGTGCGTCCAAATTGACTCTTGATGACTGGGGGAACACACCGCCGACTATCCCGCGATGTGAGTGTTCCATGCAGGATGTGCTGTATACCCAATGCTCGGTGCGCAGAGCACTCTTCTCCCTGTACGGCAACAAGTCTTGATCGCGTCCATCCTATGGACTGAAGACGTATGCTACTGAGTTTGCACCGGTTTTAACGCGTCTTATTCGGTACTCCTACTCCCTAGGCGTAGTATCGAAACCATGAAAGACAGATTTCGTGCACCCAATCCCTAGAAAAAACCGCTCTGATCCGTCCAACTATAGACCTATCACCTCCTTGTTCTCTAAAATAATTAAGTATATTATTAAAAGCCAGCTCACGTGGTACCTTGACGATCACCAGCTGATAAGTGACCGTCAGTACGGCTTCCTTCGCGATCGCTCGGCTGGTGATCTTCTGGTTAACCTAATTTATAAATGGGCGGAGGCAGTAGATTCCAAGCGGAAGGCGTTGGCCGTCAGTTTCGACATCGCGAAGGCCTTCAATCGGATATGGCACAAAGGCCTTTTTACGATGTTACGAAATTTGTGCAATTGGATAACCAGTTTTCTTGCAGATCAGAGTATCAAGGTTGAAATTGACGGTGCATGCTCCAATTACAAGCCCATTAACGCTGGTGTGTACAAGGCTGCGTGCTATCGTCAACGCTGTTTCTTCTGCATATCAATGACATTTTGCAAACCGGAAACATTCATCGCTATGCAGATGACAGCACTGTTGATGTTTTTTACACCGGCTGTGTCAATAATTCTCGGGGAAACGTCGCCGAGTACCGGGACAAACTTGTGTCTGAAGTCGAGACTTTGTTGAACAAAGTCTTGGACTAACGGCGACTAAATCTAGTTCAGTTAAATCCCCAGAAGACACAAGTTTGTGCGTTTACCACTAAAATGAAACCCATTCGTCGTATCTCCTCTGTAATAAATAAAAAAAAAACATTATGTATAGTTTTAGAATACTTAGAATACTCGCATTAAGCACGAGCTGTATCTTGATCATGAGAATTTAGGGTCGTAGCCATGAAATAATTGTACTGTTACAGGTCTGCAAAATTTCAGATTATTATTCAAACGTCTAGAAGTGGACGTAAACTGAATTATAGAATTCCATTACGTTCATATATACATGCAGTTCAAGTTAATACGATTTTTTTAATTAAAAAAGACACCAGAGCGTCTTGCCTAAAAATATTTCTAAGCGCATTTCTTAGCGCCACGGAATAATTATTGTTCCATAACTTTGTGAAAAATAAGAGAAGGCTTGTGTGTACTGCAGCCTATTGATACCGGCCACTAACTTCAAATAAAGAAGGCATATACGTTTTCGCCTCCGATTACTAAGATTAAATGCCTCAAGTCTTGTAATTATACTCGTTTTCTATAACCTTCAGATCGAAAAGCAGTGCATACACGCTTGGGGTGTTACTTAGCCAGACGAACTCCTCGGCAGAAAAGTTGCCCTGCCATCTGGACGGCTACGTGGCGCAATGGCTAAGCATTGAGTTGTGGCGTTGAGATCCGCGGGTTCTAATCCCACACGAAACAAGTTTTTGTATTGCCTACAAATAATTATACCGGGTCTGGATGTTTGTCCTTGTGAAATTTATATATGTGTTCTGCTTCCACGATATGAGAGAAAAACCTATAGTAGGGCAAATCTTTTTTTTATAAAAGATTGGAAAGCAAGTAAAATTCCTAGTAAATAACTAATTTGTCAAGATTATATGTGGTTTTTATTTTATATATGATAGGATGACAAACGAGTACACAGTCCACCTGGTGATAAATGGGCGCCGTGACCCATAGACATCTACGTCTATTCTTAATAAAGCATCAAAATGTATATGCGTTGTCACCCGTGAGGACGAAGATAAAAAACCTCATTTCTATTTTTTTTTACGGATTTTGTCGCGTTTAATTTACTATTTTAATTCCCCACGTTTCGGGTGCTTTACAGCCACCAATAGCCAATGTTTGACGTCCCGATGTCACAGTTAGCCCGGCTACCTTCAGTTTTTAAATATTAAATTTTGGTTCGATTTACGCAGAATGAACTTACAGTATCTTAAAGTCTTGCAGTGGTATGCTTAGGTTTGTATAATGCCTCGTGTAGAGGCGAAACACGTGTCGAAAGTAATGGTGGAGAGGCGAAATACGACACGTGTTTCGCCTCTACACGAGGCATTATCGTCAGTGGTGTGTCTTGCCTAGTGTAGTGGTGTTGGAAGTAGCGGTGCTGGGATTAGTGGTGACGGGGATAGTGCACGCAATTGAGGGAGGGCGGGAGGTGCTTCTTCATACTAGGTAAGACACATCATTTTATTTTATAACGCGGATATTTGCGAAGTAAATTTTTGTAAAAGCTTTTATATAATGGATTTCCGCAAAGTAACGCCTGATTCTATTAATTATGTTCACAGACTGCATACTTCCCAGAGCGACGCTGCTTCACGTCACCTATATGTTCTTTCACGCGGGTTTTAATAGATCTTTTTGTTTGTCCTATGTAAGAGAGACCACATTCACAATCAAGCTTGTACACTCCTGCATCTTGTAGAGGGATATTACACTTGACGGATGGTAAAAATTGACTAATCTTCTTCGGCGGCTTGAAGTATGTTTTAATAGAAGCTCGCTTTAAAATGTAGCCCACCTTTTCTGTGACTCCTCTGACATAGGGTAGTACTGCAGGCACACGCTCGACTGTGGCCGGCTTCATTCGGTTACTGTAACGTAGATTCGGGACCCGAAGCTTATTGTCGTGCAAAACTTGCTTGACGTGTTGGAACTCGGCGGCCAGGTGTTTACTGTCACAGATCCCTCGTGCCCTCTGAAACAAAGATAAACCCACGGTAGCTAACTGTGATGGATGATGGTGCGTATATAATAAATCATTATGTAAACCAGCACGGACTGGTAATAGCAAATAAAATTCGCCGAATAGAAGCAGAGGCAAAACATTTTTTTTTTCTTATAATGTGTTGTTAAACCTTAAACAAGAGAGGCATCTGACCATACTGTTGAAGCTTTTATCACTGCCGCAGTTTGATTAAATTTTACAAGCGCTTTACAATCAAGTGATTAATGAAATTGCTCTTGTAGTTTGGAGATCGGGTTTGTTAAAGATAATAATTTATTCTCTGCCGCTTTAAACGAGAGCACGTTGCCATGGGTATAGGAAATTGAATTTTTACCGTGAGTAAGTATTTAATATAAGGTAAATTGAAACTAAATATTGAATTCTAACTGCGAAGATATTGGAATATTTGAACTGCATTTGGAAGTAGAGGTACTGAATATTTATTCATTTATTTATTTATTCTTTTATTGGAAACACCTTTATCTAAGGGTAACAAATGGCGAAATTATTTCCCTAAGGCATCCTCTACCAGTTAACACTGAGAAAGAATACAGATGTTGGTAGACGTAAATTTAGGACAAAACAAACTTTAAAGAATATTTTTTTAAGAATTTGTAGGTCATTTGATTCTGTGCTATGTTTAAAATGCAAAGTGTCTAGCCAATCGAAATGTTAATTAAAATCAATTACTTAAATCGACATACACGATAGCAAGATAATAAAAACTACTGTCTGAGGAAGTTGCCTTAAACGGTCGGTCTGACCGCTGATCGTATTCAATATAGTCTGTGCCGTGCTTGAAAAGGCTATGCCACTGATGAATCATCATTTTCTCAGGGCAAGAGTCCCCGTAAACGGATGACATCTCTTCATCTATATATGTATATATAATATATGGCAATTTCCTTGCTTAGTGAAGAAACTTAATCATGGCACGAATGTGAATTTTCTCTATAGTTAATGTAATTTTTCTGATTAACTTCTTTATTCTGTGATATCTCAAAGGTTAATGATAATTAAATAATTCCTATTCTACGTGAATTCATATTATAACAATGACATACGAGTATTTAAATAAACATTAATATACTCTATGCAGCATGGCTCTACCACGTAAAAATTAATATTTATTTAAGCTATATTAGTGGTTTAGTTGTAGCACGAATGGGTCGGCTCGATCGGGGAAGAACCCCACTCTCACATAATACCTGCGTAAATTAGCAGAGCTGTGTTTGGTATGATGAGTGTAGAGAACCGGAGACCCTTTTTACTGGAACCTAGGCATTCCATCTTAGTCCTCACGGGTGACGACGCATCTGCATTTTGATTCGTAATCGAGGATAGATGTAGATGTCTATGGGCCACAGCAACCACTTACCATCAGGTGGACTGTGTGCTCGTTTGTTACCATTATTCTATAAAAACTTGCACCATTCTCATTGTGTTGAGGATCTGCTCTAATCGTCACACTTGGCAGGCGGCTTGGCAATCGCACTAGCTGACATTTCTTTCCGAGACAGAAGTTTTTTCCGAACCAGTGATAAAAGTAAAATATATGACTATCAATAACAAATAGGTACTTGTATTGTATTGTAATACAGATTGTATTGAATAAAAATTATAAAATAAGTTTCATAGATGTTACTTCCGCTGCTAGTTTGGATATTTTACACCTAGCGTAAATAAAAAGGTTACCGCCATCTATCGGCAGCCATCATATTTTTTTGAATTTCTTAGTCACCTATTAAGAAACGAAATTCGTTAATTGTAACAATATTCCTTTTAAATTACATTTCTATACCGTTTGGTGGTGGTATAAGAGGCGACAAAGGGAAGCAAATCAGGAGATGAGCAGCAGCGTCTTCCGAAAAAAGACTAAAAATTAAAAACTGTGGTTGCTAACCCGTTTTTCAACGTTTTTCTGTGAACAAAATTACACGCACAATTTTTATAGTTAAGGTTGTGATGTATTTCATCTTGGTACTTAAAGGTAGCATCTCTTGCGTTGTTAGTTTGAAGTTGGCTGCAGATACCCATGGACTGCGGTAGCCACTCCATCAAAACTGTGAATTCGTTTGTTACTTTAGTTTTATAGAAAATGTCTGATTCATATATCTATCATGATTACATTCCTTTTATAACAAATTATTTTATACGATAGGAAACGGTAAGCTCTATTATATAACGTAGTTACGCAATTGGAATTCAATCCACAACAAGCTGCTTTTAGGATATTCGCGTCAGAAGTTTGATCGAATACTAATGCTAATAAAATTGATCTACTGGGGTTTTTGATGAAATTGATTTTGTTGAATGACTGCTAACCCTAAGGAATATTTCAATTTTTTGGCTCATTTGAACTTCTGTTTCTTGTGTAACTCCGTCCATAGTATAAAAATTTCTGTTATTATATCGAGTAACTGGAATGATTTTAAGACTATTATAATATATTTTTTTATTAGAAATATTAGAATTCTTTATTGTAGCATTCTTTTTTCTACCTAGTCAGGTCATAAATTCTGTCACATGTTTAATATAAAATAATTGAAACAAGTTTATTCATTATGTAACCATTTATATACCAAAATGAACTTAACAAAACATAGATTCTTATGATACTAAAGTTTATTCAAAATGACCTCCGTGATTTTGAATACAGGCCTTCAATCTGCGCGGTCATTCGTCTATCGCAGCACGAACGAGGTCCATGTCAATATCGGCGGCTGCCTTAATCAAGGATGTCATGAGTGACTCCAAATTGGGATGAGGCTTTGAGCACGCCTTTTCCTCCAAGTGTTGCCATATCTTCTAATCTAACGGATTCAAATCTGGACTGGAGGAGGGCCAGTCTTCGTGCCGGATGAAGTTGATTTCACACGCCGTCTTGTGTGCTCTTCGCTCTATGAGCTGGCGCCGAATCTTGTTGGAATACCCAGTGCCTGTTATTGAACATGGTATGAGAAACAGGTTCCACAAGGTTCGTCAAGACTTTATTTTAATACACAACTGCATTCGTTTTTACACCTTACTCACAAAAATATACCTCTGTTAAGCCCCAATAAGAAACTCCCAACCATACCATGAGCGAGGATGGAAAATGACCTCGTTGGACACGCGGAATACGGTTGCTCGCTTCTTCACTACTGTGTGCGTACACCTTATCATTTTGTTTGTTGTAGCTTTCTTCTACGGTAAAAATTTTTTCATCCGAAAAAAGAATTTCCCGATAATTTTTTCCTGCATACCGCTTCAACAAAGCGCGGCATCTCTTCAGTCTCAGGTCCATTAGACGAGCATTCAAACAATGTCCTGTTTTTCTTCGATATGCCCGAAGCCCTAAGTCTTCATTAAACACCCTTTTCACCGTGGTTCTGCTTAACCCCATCTGAAGGGCCAACAGTTTCTGCTTACGTTTGAGATTTCTTTGAATTCGCGCCTTCACAGCTTTTATCACTGCTGGAGTCCTAACAGACCGAGGGCGACCACTTCTTGACCTGTCGTCTACACTAGTCTTTATTGTATCGTTTGATGGTACGATAAACGAATCTTTTGGTTATATTCAAATTTTTCAGTATGTCAAAAATTTGAATTCGCGCGTAACCGCAACGATGCAACGCAATAACTGCAACACGGTCTTCTTTAAGCGTCCACTCCATATTTAAAAATGAGTAAAATTCTAAAAAAGTGTACAGTTTTATTTTCATAAACAATTCGAAATTCGAATTCAATAAATTTTTTTGTGGCCAGCATTCTAAAAGAAAAGTTTTTGCTGTGTGACAATACTTATGACCTGACTAGGTATTTAATGATGAATTAATTTATTAGTGAATTAGCAAATTTTTTTACATAGACAACGAGTGGATTGGCATTTTAACACTCTTTTAATAGCTTCGCGTATATACATATATATTTACCTATTTATCAATGTCACGGAATTTTTTAATGTAATTATCACTAACTTGCATCTACCACGGCCGATTGGCTTGAAAATTTGCACTCGTGTTAAAGACCGATGACAATATAATAATATAATAACGATACTTGTATCCTCATTAGAATCAATAGGGTAAAATAAAATAATTATCAGGATCATCACAGGTCATCATCAAGGATCATCAAGTATCTTATATTATTATTTTTACTTAATTCTGTTTTAATCCGTGATATAACGAAAAATATGAAAAGCATTAAATGTGAAGCTACGGAAAAGGCATAATGTAGGTTAACTATTGTTTTTTAATTTAATTAGAATTGTTTATATATATTATGTGTTAATTTACCTTCGAATATTTAGCAAAAATACGAGTACCATAGATATTAACACTTTATTTTATTAAAAAGGCTAAATCTAATATTAGTGTATTTTTTTATTTAAATTTTGGGACTTCTACGAGCGAACGTGCACTCGGCCGCTTAAGTTGCCTCGGGGCACAGATTACCCCCTAATAATCTATGCCTCGGGGTATTGGCTGAACAGAAAAGACTGAAAGCAAGTGCTATAACTGAGACTGATCTATTTCACAGTTTCATGCTGAAGTACAGGGTTTTTATGTGTTATTTGTTAAATTTTTGATGTGCTTAACACTTCGCTTTTGTTTTGTCTTTTTTCTATTATTAATAACATTTTATAATTCGTGTTAAACACTGTAACTAGCATAAACGTTTTTCTTTATTTATTTCTAAATAGCACGTGGGTTCGTTTTATAGTCTTATAACAATGACGATTTGTTGTATT
The DNA here is from genome assembly GCA_963668995.1 of Parnassius mnemosyne. NCBI lineage: Eukaryota > Metazoa > Arthropoda > Insecta > Lepidoptera > Papilionidae > Parnassius > Parnassius mnemosyne. Next base: position 45,291,745 of record CAVLGL010000046.1, on the reverse strand, counting down.
CGTTACGCTTGATAGGTGGGCTTGCGGTGGCAATCCCAGATTTCTTATTCTAATCTTCATAACAAATAGTAAAGCCTATCAAATATCCGCTGCTGAATATAGACCTCCCCAATAGATTGCCTCATAAAGTGGATATTAGCCATAGTTGCCACGCTTGGAAGGTGGCGATCAACCACAGCTTTTTAATTTTAGTTATTATTAGGAAAAAGTTGCTGCCTATCACTTATATCTGTTTCCTTCTGTCGCCGCTTACAAAACCTATGGGATTATATTGGATAGTGGACTGAACTTAGGTCTTAGACACACATAGACTGCATTTCAGGGAGAGATTAGACAGAGATGTATCATAGTTGTCACGCTTGCCAAGCAACCGCTGTTTTATATTAGTTTTGAGGTGTTATCAGGATGATGCTGCTGCAAGTGGCTACTGTATCCCATTAACTTCTCCAACAGTTTTTCATCTTTTTTAACGCGCTACATAACTAGGAGTTTCTTCTGTATTTTGGAGGACAGTTTACATATATAAAGTTCACAAAGATAAACACCCAGACCCGGAACAATTATTTGCACGTCATACGGTCATGCAGCTTATACGTGCTAAAGCTATACTGCAGCTATATTAGTAGTATAGTTGTAGCACCAATGGATCGGCTCGACCGGGGAAGGACGATGCTCTCACAGAATACCAGCGCAAAATAGCAGCTTAATGCTGCTGTGTTTCGTTTAGTGAGTGAAAAGAACTGGAGAAACAAACCAGGAGATGGGCAGAGGAATTATCCTTTTAGCAATTAAAAATAATAAAAAAAACTGCAGTTGCCAACCCGCAAGTGTGGCAACTATGGTATAAAATAAGGCAATCTATGGGGTAGGTTTATGTTCAGCAGTGAACTTTTGTAGACTGTGATGGATTTCAGATATGAATCTAAATACGTGGCTGGTATTAAACTGTTGGTATTAAAAACGAAACCGGCCAATTGAACTGAACATAAACCTACCCTATAAGGTTTATGTCAGCAGTGAACTTTTGTAGACTGTGATGGATTTCAGATATAAATCAGAATATGTCGCTGGTATTAACCTGTTTTTATTTAAAAAAAAAGCATAAACACAAGTCGTTAAAGAGAAATTAATGAAATGTAAATTGCTACATTACTTTGAGTTAAATTTTATTGCTCTGTTAAATCATAGCTGCCTTTCAAACAGTCGGGTTACGGAATTAATTTCTTTTATAATCGCTTCCGGGCCATAAAAGAGATTTTATTAATAAAGTCATAACACGAACTGCTATCGGAGCTATGCGCTAGCTATGCGGTCGGAGCTAAGTTCTGCAAGACCCGCCGCAGAAGAACACAGAAACTCTCCGATCACACTCTTAATCTCATGGCTGTTAGACGGGAGATGAAGCTACATTCTTCAACAGACTTGACAGCATACAGGCATCTGAACAGACAGATCTCCAAATGCATGCGGCGGGACTTACGCAACTTCAATACAGCTCGTATTGAAGAAGCGATCGAGCGGAACCAAGGCTCCAAAGTCTTTGCCAGAGATCTGTCTGCCAGAAAGAGCCAACTGTCAAAGCTGAAGACAGAATGTGGCAGCATCGTTTCCGGGACACCTGAGATTTTGAGTGAGACTGAGAGGTTCTATGGGCAGTTGTACACGTCATCGTTGGAGCCACACGCAAGTGTGAGTAACGATCCAAGAGCAAGTCTCATCCGACACTATTCCGAAGATATCCCGGACGTCAGTCTGAGCGAGATTAGAATGGCTCTCCAGCACCTTAAAAACGGTAAGGCCCCAGGCGAGGATGGAATTACAGCGGAGCTTCTGAAAGCGGGTGGAAGACCGGTACTTGAAGTCCTTCAGAAGCTCTTTAATTCCGTCCTCCATGGTGGCATTACACCGGAGGCGTGGAGCAGAAGTGCGGTGGTCTTGTTCTTCAAGAAAGGTGACAACGCTCTCTTGAAGAACTACAGACCGATTTCCCTTCTGAGCCGCGTCTTCGTGCTGTTTTCGAGAGTCATTACGAATCGTCTAACGCGCAGACTTGACGAATTCCATCCTCGCGAATAATCCGATTTCTGAAAAGGCTGTAGCACCATAGACCACATACATACCCTTTGGCAAATTGTACAGAAGTCCGAGGAGTACAATTTGCCACTATGTCTGGCGTATGTGGACTATGAGAAAGCCTTTGATTCCGTCGAAATTTGGGCGGTGCTGCAGTCCCTTCAGCGGTATCAAGTTGACTGTCGGTATATCGAAGTGTTGAAGTGCTTGTACAGTAGGGCTACGATGGCTATCCGAGTACAGAACCTGAGTACGAAACCTATCCAATTGCAGAGAGGTGTAAGACAGGGTGACGTCATATCCCCGAAACTCTTCACCGCTGCATTGGAAGACGTTTTCAAGCTTCTGGACTAGAAAGGATACGGTATCAACATCAATGGCGAGTACATCACTCACCTTCGATTTGCCGACGATATAGTCTTTATGGCAGAATCGCTGGAGGACCTAAGCACTATGCTCAATGACCTCAATAGTGTTTCCCAACGGATAGGTCTTAAGATGAACATGGACGAAACAAAGATCATGTTTAATGTCAATGTCACACCTATGCCGGTAGTTGTTGGGAATACTAAGCTCGAAGTTGTTGACGAGTATATTTACCTGGGACAAATAGTCCGACTAGGTAAGTCCAACTTCGACCGAGAGGTCATCATTCATCATCATCATTACAGCCCTTCACAAGTCCACTGCTGAACATAGGCCTCCCCCAAAGAATGCCACAAAGCACGGTCCTGAGCCACCTGCATCCATCGACTTCCTGCATATCTTACCAGGTCGTCACTCCATCTAGTGGGGGGACGCCCTACACTTCGCCTGCCGGTACGAGGCTGCCATTCGAGAACCTTTCTTCCCCATCGGTTGTCGTTTCTTCGAGCTATATGGCCGGCCCATTGCCACTTCAGCTTACTAATCCGTTGGGCTATGTCGGACACTCTAGTTCTACTGCGGATATCCTCATTTCCGAGTTTATCACGCAGAGAAACTCCGAGCATAGCCCTCTCCATAGCTCGCTGAGCGACCTTGAGCTTCCTCATCCGGCCAGCAGTGAAGGACCACGTCTCAGTTCCGTATGTCATCACTGGCAACACGCACTGGGTGTACAGTCTCGTTTTCAAGTTTTGAGGTATACCTGACGAGAAGATGTGCCGTAATTTCCCGAACGCTGCCCAACCGAGTTGAATCCGTCGATTGACCTCTCGGTCAATCGACGGATTCAACTCGATGACAATAATAAACGGCCCCTAGTCCCCGGCGGCCCCGCTATTCCTGGCTACGGTGGCGACCACGGTAACGGCGGGGCAGGGGGTGCTAAGAATCTCCGGTGGAGGTTCGGTTGCCACCTACGACGACTCGACCTGGCAACATACAACGCACGCACCCTGAGGACTGACGAGAAGATTATAGAGCTGGAAGAAGAGATAGACAAGTTACGCTGGCATATTATAGGATTATCCGAAGTCCGAAGAGAGGGGGAGGACACGGTAATCCTCGAATCCGGCAACTTGCTCTATTACCGGGAGGGCGACCATCTGTCCCAAGGAGGTGTCGGACTATTCCTAGTCGGACTATTTGTCCCAGGTAAACATACTCGTCAACAACTTCGAGCTTAGTGTTCCCAACAACTACCGGCATAGGTGTGATATGGACATTAAACATGATCTTTGTTTTGTCCATGTTCATCTTAAGACCTATCCGTTGGGAAACACTATTGAGGTCATTGAGCATAGTGCTTAGGTCCTCCAGCGATTCTGCCATAAGGACTATATCGTCGGCAAATCGAAGGTGAGTGATGTACTCGCTATTGATGTTGATACCGTATCCTTTCCAGTCCAGAATCTTGAAAACGTCTTCCAATGCAGCGGTGAAGAGTTTCGGGGATATGACGTCACCCTGTCTTACACCTCTCTGCAATTGGATAGGTTTCGTACTCTGGTTCTGTACTCGGATAGCCATCGTAGCCTTACTGTACAAGCACTTCAACACTTCGATATACCGACAGTCAACTTGGCATCGCTGAAGGGACTGCAGCACCGCCCAAATTTCGACGGAATCAAAGGCTTTCTCATAGTCCACATACGCCAGACATAGTGGCAAATTGTACTCCTCGGACTTCTGTACAATTTGCCGAAGGGTATGTATATGGTCTATGGTGCTAAAGCCTTTTCGGAAACCGGCTTCTTCGGGAGGCTGGAAGTCGTCAAGTCTGCGCGCGAGACGATTCGTAATGACTCTCGAAAACAGCACGTAGACGCGGCTCAGAAGAGAAATCGGTCTGTAGTTCTTCAAGAGAGCGTTGTCGCCTTTCTTGAAGAACATGACCACCGCACTTCTGCTCCACGCCTCCGGTGTAATGCCACCATGGAGGACGGAATTAAAGAGCTTCTGAAGGACTTCAAGTACCGGTTTTCCACCCGCTTTCAGAAGCTCCGCTGTAATTCCATCCTCGCCTGGGGCCTTGCCGTTTTTAAGGTGCTGGAGAGCCATTCTAATCTCGCTCAGACTGACGTCCGGGATATCATCGGAATAATGTCGGATAAGATTCGCTCTTGGATCGTTACTCACACTTGCGTGCGGCTCCAACGATGACGTGTACAGCTGCCCATAGAACCTCTCAATCTCACTCAAAATCTCAGGTGCCCCGGAAACGATGCTGCCACATTCTGTCTTCAGCTTTGACAGTTGGCGCTTTCTGGCAGACAGATCTCTGGCAAAGACTTTGGAGCCTTGGTTCCGCTCGATCGCTTCTTCAATACGAGCTGTATTGAAGTTGCGTAAGTCCCGCCGCATGCATTTGGAGATCTGTCTGTTCAGTTGCCTGTATGCTGTCAAATCTGTTGAAGAATGTAGCTTCATCTCCCTAGGAGTAGGCTCCCGTCTAACAGCCATGAGATTAAGAGTGTGATCGGAGAGTTTTTGTGTTCTTCTGCGGCGGGTCTTGCAGAACTTAGCTCCGACCGCATGGACAGTTTCCACGAGCTTGTCATTCAAATCGTCCACTTCATTGCAGTCTTCTAGGCACTGAAAACGGTTTTGTAACTCGAGCTGAAAGATTTCGGGACTTTGGATTAGAGCACGAGGGGGACGGAGCGTTGACTTCATTAGACGAGACCTCTCCAACTTAACGTTTAGGTTCAGTGTGCCTCTAACCATTCGGTGATCGCTGCCGGTTTTCACCCTCGCGATCACTGAGACATCACAGAACAGTTGTCGTCTGGTCGTCATAATGAAGTCAATCTCATTTTTTGTCGAACCGTCGGGGCTCGACCAGGTCCACTTCCTGTGGGGCCGCTTCTGGAAGAAAGAGTTCATCATAAAGAGTCCCTCTTTCTCCATGAAGTCGGCCAGCTGCTGGCCCCTTGGGTTCCGTTTCCCTATTCCAAATTTCCCTACTTTCAGCTCACCGTTCTCTCTTGTGCCTAGTTTTGCATTGAAGTCTCCCATTAACACCGTATATTGGGTTTTGGAGGAATGCATGGCTCTAGATATATCCTCATACATTTCCTCCACCTCCTGATTGGGGTGTGCCGAGGTTGGTGCGTAAACCTGTATGACCTTCAGCGAATACCGTTTGGTGATTCTGAGTATAAGGTACGCAACCCTCGTCGACACACTCTCAATCTTTACAACGTTGTTAACGAGAGACTTGTGGACGATAAATCCGACACCTCCTTGGGACAGATGGTCGCCCTCCCGGTAATAGAGCAAGTTGCCGGATTCGAGGATTACCGTGTCCTCCCCCTCTCTTCGGACTTCGGATAATCCTATAATATGCCAGCGTAACTTGTCTATCTCTTCTTCCAGCTCTATAATCTTCTCGTCAGTCCTCAGGGTGCGTGCGTTGTATGTTGCCAGGTCGAGTCGTCGTAGGTGGCAACCGAACCTCCACCGGAGATTCTTAGCACCCCCTGCCCCGCCGTTACCGTGGTCGCCACCGTAGCCAGGAATAGCGGGGCCGCCGGGGACTAGGGGCCGTTTATTATTGTCATCGAGTTGAATCCGTCGATTGACCGAGAGGTCAATCGACGGATTCAACTCGGCTGGGCAGCGTTCGGGAAGCTACGACACATCTTCTCGTCAGACATACCTCAAAACTTGAAAACGAGACTGTACACCCAGTGCGTGTTGCCAGTGATGACTTACGGAACTGAGACGTGGTCCTTCACTGCTGGCCGTATGAGAAAGCTCAAGGTCGCTCAGCGAGCTATGGAGAGGGCTATGCTCGGAGTTTCTCTGCGTGATCAACTTAGGAATGAGGATATCTGCAGTAGAACCAGAGTAACCGACATAGCCCAACGGATTAGTAAGCTGAAGTGGCAGTGGGCCGGCCATATAGCTCGTAAGAACGTAAGAACGCTCGAAGAGCGTACAGTCCGTCCTACAGCAAGTGTAGCAAACCATTGACACCTATATTTATCATCTCATTTAATTCAAAATGCCTTACCTGCTTGTGTACTAGATAGTTATGTATCCCAGTATTCCTGGAACTGCACAGGAGACCATCACTATTCAAGAAGCGTAAGCGTGGGCGTAGATTGCTGGATTGCGTCTGGAAGACAGGTGGTCTTTCGTGCGAATACTGATAACTACCTACTCTTTAGCTTAAAGATCTAGAATAAGAATTAGTCAATAGAATAGTCATAGTTAGGCTCTCACATGTATCGGACATGTAGCTTTAAGTTAGAATCCATCACGGATTAATTAAGTAGTATATAAGTAATGTATCACACATTAATAGTAATAAGTTTAAAATAAAGTCTTTTTAAAAACGTTCTGAGTCAATTTCGAATCTTGATTAGATCGACCTCCACGTTATCAACGAAAATTATTACAATAATATTACGTTGTCATTTCACGTTAGTATTCTGTGAGGGCGTGATGCCTCCCAGTTGAGCCGACCCATTCTTGCGATCACAATACAGATGTGACATTTTTTTCTCAAATATAAACCTCACTCTGCAGATTAACCGATTGATTTGAAGACCGATTGATTGTGCAATATTGATCCAATTTTATTACAATAAATTATTTTCAAAAACTATTTTATATAATAAGTTATAAAATTATAAGTTTATTTTGAAAAATAATAATAAGTTAGAGTGTAAGTTTAACTTGTTCTCTTGCCGACGCAATCAATCATTACTGTTACCGTTACCATCAAAAATACAGCGTATCATAAGTCCACTGCTGAACATAGGCCTCCGGCATAGATTGCTCTAAGAGGCGATATTTGCCATTATTGCCGCGCTGGACAGACGGGTTGTTATTTGTTTTTCTCTTATATAGTATAAGAGTGAGAAACGAGCACACAGTCCACCTGATGGTAAGTGGATGCTATGGCCCATAAATATCTCCATTTATCCTCAATTAAGAATCAAAATGCTGATGCGTTGTCACCCCTGAGAACTGAAATGGAATGCCCGTTTCCAGTAACAAGTGGTAAAACTTCAATAAAAATATAATTTATTGTTGATTTTTTTTAAAACTGCCCGACCGATTTCGATAAAATTTAAATGGGACTACCTGGAAAGTGCGTCCTTTGAAACAAAAAACGAATTTTTTCAGGCATTTTCGAGTAATCAGTGAACAGAAAAAGTTCTGATGAATTGTAAACCTTCTCCTTTTTCAAGTCGGTTGAAAAGGGTCTCCGGTTCTCTACACTCACCATACGAAACTATGAGAGAAGAATTATGCTCCTATTTTACGCTAGTATTCTGTAAGAGCGTAGTCCTACCCCAGTCGAGACGACCCATTCATGCTGCAATCACAATATAGCAGCAGCAAGGCTCTACCACTTAAAAAAAGTCTACATTGTTTGGGTTTCCATTTCTCTGTTTTAATAACATCATACTTAGTTTTAATATGCTAGATGTATATTATTAGTGCTTATTAAATAATAAATAGTAACGACCAAATGTAAATTTATCTAAATATTTTATTAAAAGACATCTTATGTATTGAGAAACGGACAGAAAATTTGGCTCAGCGTAAATACGTATTACTAACGCGAGCAAATTGGGTTCAATTCCCGCCAGCATCGATGTAATTGTAAATTGCAAGTCTGAATCACCACATGCTTAGCTATAAAGAAAACACCGTAAGGAAGCCTGTATGTATATGATATTTAAAAAAAAATTAAGAAAATCGAGTTTGATATCTCTGCTCTAGAGAATCGATATAAGCCACAAGTAAAAGGCTGTATGATGATGAATATTTATATAAATTATATAAATATTATTAATATAAATTAAATAAATATTTATTTAAAAAATAAATCTTGTATATTTTGTGAACGATTCATCATTTGTTATTCAGGAGCACGTCGTTGTCGTTTGATAAATAGCGCATTTATAGAACAGATTCGAAGGTATTAGTTAGGAAATACAAAGCACTCGCTGAATTTATTCATGATGACATCGCTTAAAAATTTATTCTTAAATAAACCTTTAGTTTAAAAATTGATATAAGGTGTTGCTTTTTTTACTTTAGTTGTAAACAATGTTAAAAATAAATTAGCTACGAAGCGCGTAAAAACGGATCACGAAATGCCGCAGAAGAAACGGAAAGTTTCGGCGCTCATATTATAAGCTAGTAAATATTATTTTAAAATTTTTAATATAATATTATTATTTAATAACATTCATAAATAATACTAGGTATTTATTTCAGTTTACAATGTATGCTTTTGCATTTGAAAATTACTCTGGTTCTACTGCGGATATCATCATTGTAAGTAAACTTACGGCAGCAATATTACGAAATCGAAATATTAAATTTCAACGCCTGCGTTGCGTCTGCGAATGTAATTTAAGGATAGATATTAATTTGCCACTGGTAAAACGAATAAACTTTGCGAGAGATTTTGACATTGAAGGATGCTCGTCTTATTAATTTTTATTAAAATTTTAGCAAATAATAAAATAAAAATTACAATTGAAAATGTACAATATTTGTGTTTAAAGTTTTTAATTCAAATTTAATTTCATATTTACATAATATAATATACAATATTTTATTACATAAAATATTAAAAAACTATAATTAATAAAAAAACTAAAACTAGTAACTTAATTATCATACAGTCCTACTCCCATGGCATGCCAATAACGCCGGCTGTGTTTTCGCGCTGAATGGGATATACTTAGCCTTTGAGCGAGAAAAGAACCAGCTCTCTTATGACCAACAGCAACGACCAGCCGCGGATGGAGTTCCTTTAGGAACTTCACCGCACGTGGACCCCACGGACCGATAGTCTCTACAGCAAATGGCACAAATATGTAGTCATCTCTCAGTAACTCATATTTTCGTCACTTAGTTCAGCTGCCTCTGATGCCGCTCCGGCTTTAAACGAGGTACCTCTGAGATGAGAGGCCGCCAAAGTGTTTACGAAAATAGCATCCCACACTAGGGCTTTACCTCTCTCTTAAGGGACCAACATCGTACCATCGGGTCTCCTACTACCGTCTCTAAATATTCCACAAGGCTCTAAAAGGTTTCCTAGGGAACATTTATAGATACAAGAGCCCTTCAAATGACATCGTTCAAAGAACCGTGCCGTGAAACCTACCAGCACTTTTCTTACACGAAAGTCCGTGGAGCCCAAACTTGTCGACGCTGCTACCACAGGGGCACTGATGGGGTTGACAAATCGCTTTTCCTAGTCGAATTCCTACGGCGATGCGCAAGCTTTCCCCTACTAGCTGTTTCGACTAAATTCCTTAGTCGAAACAGCTAGAAGGCGTGTCTTATCTCGGTCACTATGGAAATTATAAAACAAATCTTTCTGCACGCTCTGTACCAACGGAATATCCCACAGTTTTTGTTGGATAACTTCCAGTGGAACATTTTCGCTGGGACAGAGCGTTCGCCATGTCTGTTGTGCTTCCGTAGCAAAGCACAGGTCTCCTTTATTATTTAAAATTATATTACATAAGTCACTGACACTATGCACGGAATCAAGAAAAGCAGGCAATGCAACGGTACAAAGATTATTCACACCAATACCACCAAATTTTATAGGTAAAGTAGCTCGACTCCAGGCTGTTGTATTTAAACTTAAATTTAGAATTATTTCTATAGCTATTTTAAGATTATTATCAATATCTTTTAAAATACTCGAAAATTTCCAGACTGGACTCGAGCGGATTAAGTATGTAAATGTATCTGGGGGACCCAGGTTCGCTCGACGAAAGATTTTTTTTTCGTTCGGGTTGTAGTTACTAATAACTCGATATATAATTACATTATCTTAAAATCTATAATATGATCATAGATATGATATAAGAAGACTATGTTAGTTTAATATTTGTGTATTTGACTCATACATACGTACATTTAATATGTGGTAGAGCCACGTCGCAACTATATTATGGTTATAGCACGAATGGGTGGGCTCGGCTGGGTTGGCTCTGGGTAGATAGAAAAAGGGTTTTGTTATTATTAGGTTAATGAAATTTCATTGGGCTTAAACCGCTATTAGATTATTATAAGACGCCCATTACACGCCTAGGCAAGCGTCAATCAGTTCGATCAATCATGATTGACGTTTGAATGATAGAATAATTTCGACATTACACGCTCATGCTGACTGATGTCAGTCAAACCCAAATTTTCGGTGGGAAAGGACCTAACTTTAAACTAAGATCATTTTCGATTCACAATTTAACTTTAATTTAATATCTTGAAAAGTAAAAGAATAAAAACGAATAGAAAAGATATAATAAAATATATGTAATATTTAATATCATTTTACCCATTTTAATTTAACGCGCGCCAATGTTCGACCTCTTCGAGCACATAATCTATACGCGGCTTTATTTGAAACGCATTTATGGACGAAAAATAAGCTTACCTTTTATATTTATTCGTATAGGGTGGATGCCCCTATTACCAGCCTTTTAGTGCCAATTTCAATTTCCTTTTGTGTACCTCATGCCAGCATAGCATAGGGTATGCCTTTTGAGTTTTTGGTAGGTACCTATTGTAGGTATGTTTTAGGGGCACTGAAATAAATTCATAACAGCTTTTAATTTTAAATCATGCATGTCACAAGCATGGAATATGAATTAAGATAGACGACAAGAATTATTTTATTTTAATGTTTTACTTCTTACCTTACTGTGGTTTAGCTTTAAGCAGTTGCATTTTTCTTTTAACACTAAACAATTAATTAAAACAAAATTATGATAAAAATTATGTATTATAGTACACCGATTTCTTATAATTTAATCATCCAAGTTTTTGCATCTTCATCATCATTTCAGCCCTTCACAAGTCCAGTACAGAAGATCATCCTCCATAGACTGCCGCAAAGCATGGTCCTGAACCACTTTCCTTGTTATGGACTTTTTCATTTATGTTCTTAAGTTAAAGTAAAATTAGTAGTACTAAGTTGTAGTTAATTATATTTATTGTTTTTGTCTTTCTCAAAAAATAATTAAATAGTGTATGGTGTTCTTAACATATAACAAATGTCTGAAAAGCAAGTACGTATCATTTGTTAAACTTTTAAATCAAAAACCAATTTTAAAATATAGATAAATTGATCATAATTCCTTTAACTATAAAACAAGTTATGTTCTAATTAATGGTATTTATTACAGTTTATGACAGTCCTGATTTATATAACGTGGCTGATATTAGGTACTTCTTATGTACGTCAAACCAAATAACAGCCGGGCGGCTGACATTAAGCACTCCATACATTTCGTATATCTTACTACAGCCCCATTAATTTCCACTAAAATAAAATAAAAAACTTATAGATTCAAACAAAAATATCTGCATTACTATGTCTATAGTCACATTCATACAAATGAAAAAGCCTAAAGATGAGCTAATGTAAAATATGCTTAATTGTATCGGGACCATAACTTGTCAAAAAATTAGGAAAATGAGCGTTTTTCGTTGCGTACGTGTTTTGATTTTTAATTTAACATTGTTAGGTTTAAAACTATGAGGTTATATTTGAAATATACTTTCCTCTAGTTATGAAGAATTTTTAGCCGACATTGTTTGTAGTTAAGACTACTAGAAATCTCATTTACGAATTAAAAAGGCGGAAAGGCTGGAACTACGCCCCTAAGTGGCTGGTATTAGGGGCATCCACCCTACCCGGGGTTTTTTGTGTCCCTCAATTCGGGAAGAGCCTCAAAATTTAAAATAAAATCTTTTTCTGGCTGAAGCACGTTTGGCGGGAGTGGCGACGGGCTGCGCGTGCGCGTGGAAGCCGCCTCTTCAATATATTCTGCGTCCGCCTCCATTGCTGTCTGAGCGTTGACTGACGCATGATTGACGAAATGCCATTACACGTTCAATCAAAATTCGTGACTGATAGTTGATTGACGTAAAAATCAAAATATCCAGATATTTGTCAATCAATTCCATGCAACCGTCAATAACCGCATTACACGGTAGGTTATTCGTCAATTACAACCGTGATTGTTGTAAAACTGACAGCAAAACCTACCGTGTAATGGGCGTCTAATATACATGAGCACAGAAATATGAGAGAACTATGACAATTTAGATTTTTCTTTAGATTGTTTTTTTTCTAGTAGAAGTGGCCCTCAAAATGCTCATTCACCAGGTCGTCACTCCATCCAGTACGCGACCGCCCTGCACTTTTCTTACCGGTACGAGGATACCACTCGAGAACCTTTCTTCCCCATCCGTTATCGGTTCTACAAGCTACAAAGCCGACATATTACCACTTTAGCTACTGATCCGTTGTGCTACGTCAGTTACTCTAGTAATTACGGATATTATCACCTTATGGCATACTTTTAATAAATCCCCTGCATCCCGCATGAGTAAGCTTTTTAAATTAATCCTCTGACAATATAAATATATGTGAGTAAGATACACAATAATGTCCGTAAAATAAATGCGAGCTTACATGAAATTTTGTCAACATACCTCAGCAGTACCTCCTGTAAATTTATATTAGACTATTTTGCATTTACTGTGACAGTTATTGTTGTAAAAATGTAAATACGTTTTTATAATTAGCGAGAAATATGCCGTGCGAGAAATATAACGTCAGTCTGAGCGAGATTAGAATGGCTCTCCAGCACCTTAAAACGGCAAGGCCCCAGGCGAGGATGGAATTACAGCGGAGTTTCTGAAAGCGGGTGGAAAACCGGTACTTGAAGTCCTTCAGAAGCTCTTTAATTCCGTCCTCCATGGTGGCATTACACCAGAGGCGTGGAGCAGAAGTGCGGTGTTCTTGTTCTTCAAGAAAGGCGACAACGCTCTCTTGAACTACAGACCGATTTCCCTTCTGAGCCGCGTCTACGTGCTGTTTTCGAGAGTCATTACGAATCATCTCGCGCGCAGACTTGACGACTTCCAGCCTCCCGAATAAGCCGATTTCCGAAAAGGCTTTAGCGCCATAGACCACATACATACCCTTCGGCAAATTGTACAGAAGTCCGAGGAGTACAATAGGGTGGGCCACCAATGTATGAAGAAAAAAAAAAGTTCTTTTCTTTTTACGTAATAGCACAAAAAAGGTGCCTTATTATGTACTTATTGCACATGCAAAAAATCAGAATGATTGGATATCATCTTTAGCCTCCGGATTGATTTTGAAGTAAAATTAAGAAAATTTGACTTTAAGCTAAGTACTAAATACAATGTAAATTATGTTAAAAAAATATTTTTTAAATTGAAAACACACGCTTTAGGAACATATTTGTTTATTATTACAAAGAAACGCGTAAAAAAGTAAAATACACTTTTACTTATTTTTTTAGTGAACCCTAAAATCTTGTTTGCTCTCGAATTTTGGCATATTTTTGCAATACTCTATTTGTGCTCTAATAAAGCCTTCTCTTGCAGTTTTGCTACATAATGTATTTGCTGCTTGGGTTACTGTCTTGAATGATCGTTCCACGGCTTGCGTATGACATGGCAGACGTAGAAGAGGCAGTTCACCTTCACCTCTCTGTGAAATGAATAACTGCAGGTCTTCGTCATTCAAACTCTCTAGAATGGGGGGCTGGGTAATGTTATTCTGCCAGTCAATCAAGTCGACGTAAAATGATGCATCTAATTTAAGGGCAGGAACTTTAAAAAGTTTTAATTTTGTTTGAGGAACGGTACGGGGCTTTCAGGATACGATGTGCGGCTAACTCTCGAATATGTTGTTGCGAGTCTGTCAACATTGCCAGTAATAAGTTCTCTGGATGAGCAAAATATCCATTCCGTATAATTACTGGATCTATTACAGCTTTTAGCTCTGCTGTGAGGTATCTAGAAGCAGAAATGAGCTTATACAGATGTCGCGCTCCATCCTTACAGCTGGGGTGAGTCTTGATAGAGAACCAAGTCGGAGCGTAAACTTTAACAACGTAAGTTGCTAAGATCACCAACTCTTTAGGCGGGGATTTTATCGAAATATAGAGCCACAGAATCCGATTAGCCCGGGTAAGCCACCTAGCATGGGACATCTTTCCAGGTGACTTGTTTGCTAAATCTTCGGGAAGCACGCCGGTCGAGACAGCAGACATAATACTGTACAGGTAAGACTGGTCTGTGCTGAGATCTTGGGCTTTCAATTGTGGTAACTCCGACGGTATTGCCTGATACTTTACAACGGGTTTCTTTTCACAGTTTTCTAACTGTTTTCCGATTTTCCCCGCAAAAGTATTCGGTCCCGTTGTAGCGCCATCAATATGCTCGAATAAATGCCGCAATGGCAGTTCGTTCATATGTAGCAAGCAAACAACCATTACAGAGGCTTTTTTAATTGTTTTTCTATTAAACGTATGACACCTCCATAGTTTCCAACGTTTACATTTGTCTCATCGCATCCAATAGCTAGTAAATGACCCATAGATATGTTTTCATTTAAAAAGTAGTCCGTATTTGCCGTAGCTTAAGTTCCCGAGCTTGGTGTAACGTGATCCACGTAAATAGAGCCTGGTTCCTTAATAAGTGAAATATGCTCCTCTCGTATCGTCCTTCTGTAATATTTCTCTCCTTTTCTTGTCATTATGAGAGTTCTTTTCGACCATCAAAATATAATGCGGGTATTTGTTGGGGTTTGTCTTTAGATATTATGGTTTTTCGTGTTTTGCTTCTCTCCCGGCGCAATTTGTTTTTGTCAATTACTGGGGCAGCCGTGTCTGTAGTTTTCAAAACTACTGAAGCAATAGCAGCTCCTGCCCTGTCGGATATTCCAAACCTGTCACATGTCTTCGAAAGCGGAGAAAAATCCATATCCTGGTATGTCTTCTCTTGCTGAGACGTACCGGGCTCCTCGAACACTAAGCAGTCATCACAATCAGTTTCGTCGGTGATTGAAGACGAAGAAGAAATAAGTTGTAGGTCTGTGGATACTTCGACTCGTTCCAATTGATTTTTCTGTGCGGATTGCTGCTTAGAAAATTTTCTTTTCAATGTCTTCCTGAGTTGATTTGTAGTAGCAACGTCGAAATTTCCTATTATCATTTTTGTAGAGGTGCGTTGATCAATCAGAAAATCACGTTCAGCAGTAGATACTTTTCGTCCTTAGAGCAGGTGCAAGCGCTCAAGTCCTTGCATTTGCAGGAACAAATGTCGAAGAGACCTTTGTTGTCGCGCTGAAACGTGTCAATGTTTTTCTTAGGTATTTTGGGGTGGGATTTGAGAAGGTTTTTGTACTTGATGTGATAAGATTTTAGCATTTGACATACTCTTACATGTGTCACAGTTGGTAGCGACGCTTTCAGCCAAATCTCTTCAATTTTTTTAGTCACTAACTCTGCGATTTCGAAAAATGATGGCTCTTTCTGGGAATTATTATTAAACTTGACTTGCCTTCTCGTCCAATCGTAGTATTTGATGACATCTTCATATGTTGGCAGCATATTGAGTTTAATATCATATAATTCACCAAGCAGTGGACATTTATAACACTTTCGAGTACGTTCCATTGTGACACAGAGCAAAACGCGACATCTAACCCCAAAAGCCGCAGCGCCACTGATGCGAAAAAAATAACGCGCCAAATGCAAACTCCGCTCCCCGCCCCCTCACCTCACGCTGTTGGTTATTATTAGTGATACGTTTGGTATTACCCTAATAAAATTTGAATATATTTCCTATTGAAAAACACTTTAAACTTGGTAAAACTTCAATTAGAACGTTTTTTACTGGGCTGCGAAAACACGTCTTAAATCATATTTTCCAAAATTTGAAAGTCAATCCGGAGGCTGTTACCTAAAACAGAATTTGAAAATACTTCATAAGTACTAGTTCTAAACCATAAGGCACCTTTTTATCGCTATTACGAAAAGAAAATAGAAAAAAAAATTTCGGCCCACCCTAGAGTACAATTTGTCACTATGTCTGGCGTATGTGGACTATGAGAAAGCCTTTGATTCCGTCGAAATTTGGGCGGTGCTGCAGTCCCTTCAGCGATGCCAAGTTGACTGTCGGTATATCGAAGTGTTGAAGTGCTTGTACAGTAGGGCTACGATGGCTATCCGAGTACAGAACCAGAGTACGAAACCTATCCAATTGCAGAGAGGTGTAAGACAGGGTGACGTCATATCCCCGAAACTCTTTACCGCTGCATTGGAAGATGTTTTCAAGCTTCTGGACTGGAAAGGATACGGTATCAACATCAATGGCGAGTACATCACTCACTTTCGATTTGCCGACAATATAGTCCTTATGGAAGAATCGCTGGAGGATCTAAGCACTATGCTCAATGACCTCAATAGTGTTTCCCAACGGATAGGTCTTAAGATGAACATGGACAAAACAAAGATCATGTTTAATATCCATGTCACACCTATGCCGGTAGTTGTTGGGAACACTAAGCTCGAAGTTGTTGACGAGTATGTTTACCTGGGACAAATAGTCCGACTAGGTAAGTCCAACTTCGACCGAGAGGTCAATCGACGGATTCAACTCGGTTGGGCAGCGTTCGGGAAATTACGGCACATCTTCTCGTCAGGTATACCTCAAAACTTGAAAACGAGACTGTACACCCAGTGCGTGTTGCCAGTGATGACATACGGAACTGAGACGTGGTCCTTCACTGCTGGCCGGTTGAGGAATCTCAAGGTCGCTAAGCGAGCTATGGAGAGGGCTATGTTCGGAGTTTCTCTGCGTGATAAACTCAGAAATGAGGATATCCGCAGTAGAACCAGAGTGACCGACATAGCCCAACGGATTATTATTAGTAGTAGATTAGTAAGCTGAAGTGGAAATGGGCCGGCCATATAGCTCGAAGAACCGACAACCGATGGAGAAGAAAGTTTCTCAAGTGGTAGCCTCGTACCGGTAGGCGAAGTGTAGGGCGACCCCCACGAGATGGAGAGACGACCTGGTTAGACATGCAGGAAGTCGATGGCTGCAGGTGGCTCAGGACCGTGCTTTGTGGCATTCTTTGGGGGAGGCCTATGTTCAGCAGTGGACTTGTGAAGGGCTGTAATGATGATGATGATGATGATGCCGTGCTTGAATCCCACTTTTATGAAATCATTCATTCATTACAACCTTCAAAATTTTCAAACATGGTAATAATGGCAAATATCCGTATGAGGCAATCTATGGGGGAGGCGGCCTCAAATTCAAAAATATATTGTTCGCGCCAAACGCTAATTTCAGGAACTAACGCCAGGGGGCGCTCGGCGCGCTGCATTCGTACTGGTTTGACGTTCGCGCGAGAGAGTTTTTTCCCACCGGCGGCGGGGTCGAGTCGAACAGTTGCTATAACACTGTGTTATCCAGGGCACGTTTAAGGACGCCCGGGAAACCTCCATTTTTGGAGTCGGTTTTGTGAGCAGACGTTGCCACGACGACAAATTGTTAGGAAGTTAACATTGAGTGCGATCAAAATCTGAATTGCGTGTTAGGCGCGCCTAATTTACCGCGAATTTGGTTATTCTTATTTGATAGCGTATATAAGTGATTTGACAATATTAATTGGTCGTGCGGCCTTTGATATAGACTGTCATAGGGAAGAAGGAAGAAAGTGACGTTAGGTGACTCCGCGGGAGATTACCACATTTTGGAGTAGCCTGGAACTTGGCCGTTGCTGCTCGCCTATGCTTGCCAAGGCCCCACACACTCACACATCACTGTACACTACTCGCCATCCACTATTACACACACTCACGGCCTGCCCAAGCCTTGGTGCGAAGTTAGCTTCGGAGAATGGTGAGTACTATGTGTTTCTAGCTTTCTCCCATATTGTTTATTGTAATTAGGAAATTCCATGTGGCCATATTCTGGCCCCGTCCCTCTGCTGCACGTCGTTGGGATTACTCATGGGCCCTAATCCTGTCACCCTTGGTTGGGGCAGCTAGGGGCGTGCACATATATGTATTGAAAAATAAATAGTCTGTGATGAATAAATATAGATGCCTTATTAATGAAAGACTGATGCTAAAAATGATAATAGATGCAAAGATTGATGGTGTAACGATTTCATTTTGACCGCCTTGTAGCACAGTGGTTAAGCGTTTGGCTGTAACGATGTAAGGTTCAATTACCACATACATACTTTGGTTTTGGAATTATTTGTTTTTCTAAAAATAAATAGAACCATATTTGCATGGTTTTGGTACGATTAATTTGTTTCATCATCATCATTATTATCATCTTTACAGCCCTTCACAAGTTATGAATACATTTAGATACCTCATTAATGAAAGACACTCCGGCGACCAACTAATGGCAGACGCAAAGGGTGATTGTGTAACTATTGCATTTTGACTGCTATCCCTATCTTCAAAGATGGCCTTTCAAAGTACGAGCGAAAATAAAAATGACAATTCTTACAATAGTGAAAACAGCCTTATTTACCAAGTACACATGATGATGACAGTTGTGGACACAGCGATGATCGTGCCACTCTGGGATGGCTGCACATCTAATAAGATGACGAATAGAAGGTGAAGTGTTTAAATCATATGTCCCCAAGATATATGTTTACCTGCAAAAATGCATTTTAATTCGTGGTGGGAGTTCCTTTCTGCCTGATCGTCGGGTAGGCTCTTATTTATTTTTGCCGCTAAACATCAGACACTGCCGTGTTCTGAAGGGCCCAGAGAGCCAGTACAATGAAAGGCTGTGACGCATGCCATCTAAATCCTCAGAGGTAATAACGCATCTGTAGCCTTACTTGTTTGAAGTTAGAAGAACTGCTCGGTTCTCGGTGGTGAAGGAAATCGTGAGAAAACCTGCATGTCTGAGAAATAAGAAAAAAAATATTTCGAAGACATGTGAAGTTCGCCAATACGCATTGGGGCAGCGCGGCGGACATTTCCTTGCCCTAAAACCCTATCAGAAATGAGAAGAGGACTGTGCCCTGCAGTACAACGTAAATAGGCTGCAACTTTACTTTTTACTTTACAGGTGGGATTACTATTTGGCTACTGCCAAGCACTGACTTTATAACTCGTAGATTGCCGCTTTGTCGTCCTAATTTCGATTGCTGATTATGATGTGATTGCGGGGCGGCCAAAACCAGTTATATTTTTCTGTAAAAAAATTCGTAGTTGCAGTTCAGATTAAGGAAGATGGCGGTTTTTAACCCCGTACCTCGGGAAGCACGTAAAGTTGCTGGTGCTGTGCCTTATCCCTTTCCGGTCTTGTGTGATTGCTGCAGCATCATAACTACGAGAGTGAGGAAATAGAGAGTGCGCCTTAGGCATATACTCGTGAACTATAATATTGTCCTACAGTCCAAAAATCGGTGTTCAGGAGATTATACGTAAAAGAAAACATAGAAAAATGTCCCAATCAGCAGTAGAAGAAAAAAAAGTAAAGAAGATAGCTCACAAAATATTAATTCGCAATCACTAGTGACACCTTGCGTTTATACATAGAGCGATAGAGGCTTTTATTTTGCGTATGAATATGGTTTTCTGGGTATAAATAACAGTTGTTGAGGGGAACTTCAGTCACGTTCACCGGCTGTTGCGTACGTGTTCCGTATACGCTATGGCACTTTTCCTCTTTCGTAGCACTTCGTTATCGTCTTGTAATGTGCTGTATATCATTTTTATGCAATTACTTCGTTCTGATTTGGTTCTTTATCTTTAACTGAAAGAATACGTATTTTTTTATTTGTGTTTATGTAAGATAATCTATTCGTATCATCCTATTTCCGTTACCTTTACCGTTAAAGCCTATAAAAGACCACTGCTGAATACAGGCCTCTCCACAGATTGCCTCGTGTGGGGAATCATTTCCACGCTAGGCAAGCTGGTTGGCCACCGCAGTTTTTCTTAGTCGTTATTAAGAAGACGCTGCTATCCACCTGCTGAACTATTTCCCTCTGTCATCTCTTGCGACAACCACGGATGATATGTGGTAAGTAGTGGATACTCTTACACCGCCACTACACGGTCATCATCCTATTTATCCCATGGTGATAGTATGAGAAGACTATGAGAAATTCTAGAAAATATCTTATGGTTTCGTATTCTCACCAAATCACAGCAACGGAGCAGTTAAACGTACGTACGTACTCTTCACAACAAGAGTGGACCATGACTACTGATAGATGGCGTTATTACCATCGTATTAACGCCAGTACCACACGAGACGACAGCTACTTCTGTGCAAGAGCTGTAGTAGTAACTAACCATTAGGCGAGCTAGAAGCTTTTTGTTGCTCCTATTAATAATTATAACTTTTAACAAAAAGTAATAATTTCATTTTTTTCCATGACCGTACATATTGATGTTGCAAAATCATTCTTGAAGGGCATTGTAATGATATGTACTACGTACTAGAAGAGACGCCGCCACTTGGTTATTTGCAACACGTGTAAGGAGCGCATGGGCTCGTACTTACTTTGTCTGAGCCATAAAATGTGGTCTCTACGCGAAGCTTCATTGGGGCCTTCATAAGGGGTCTTCAACAGAGGTAGAGCCACGCGGCAGCCTTGCTGTTACAGGTATGGGCCGGCTCGAACCAGGGTGGTACCACGACCTCACAGAAGACCAGCATGAAATAGAAGATCTGCTTCTGCATTTCGTCTGGTGAGTGCAGGTGGCTGGAGGCTCAACACCCACCCCCCAAATGGAGTCGGAGTTAAATAATACACTACCCCAGGAGGGTACCAGCACCGCCGGTGACGGACAATTTCTCACTGAGCAACCAAGCTACCCTACTCTTCCTGAGTATAGGTGCTCAGACTGCCTATTTTGCCTAGCCAGCCTATTCTAGTGGGGACCGAAATTCCGCTCGAAAATAAACCTGCTCGGGGTAAACGGAGCAATAAGTCAAAGGCGCCCCCTGCCACGCTATCCGTGAATATCTGCAACATCAGGGGACTTCATTCAAACCTTAACGACGTCCACTACCATCTGGAAACGGCGAAGCCGGCCTTGCTGTTTCTAACCGGGCACAAATTAGAACACTCTTTTGTGCCCCGGGCTGGATTTTGCGTGTAAATTAGAGAGGACATCTGTTTTCGACGCCCCGGCAGCCTTGAAGGTACAGACCTGTCCAGCCTCTCTTGGGTCCACGGTCCATTGTCTGATCCGGAGTACGATGCCACTCACGCTCCCATCGCGGTTGCGTTCTGCAAGTTGCCGCCGTGTTTGTCATTATAGGTCAGACGATTGGGACGGGAAGTGATCTTTTTTTGCATCCTACACTTGGAGGCGGGTTTGCTTCTCAACGAATGATCACAGCGTTGTCACTCATTCTGTCGCTAATGTGGTGCTACAGGGAATGGATATTTTTATTCCATCATCTGTGGTACCTATCAGAGGCTCCTCCAAAATTGCATTACGCTATAAGCAAGTCTGCTACCAGGCCTGGGCTCACGCATCGACGTCTCAGGATGCAAATACCAGCGCTTTTAAAAAAAAGTATATTTCCTGTAATAAATAAATAAAACATTATAGTTTTAGAATAGTTAGACAGCTCGCATTAACCACGAGCTGTGTCATGATCCTGAGAATTTAGGGTCGTAGTTATGAAATTATTGTACTGTCACAGGTCTGCAAAATTTCAGATTATTATTCAAACTTCCAGAAGTGGATGAAAACTGAATTATATAATTCCATTACGTTCATATATGCATAGACATATGCATATAGTTCAAGTTAATACGATTGTTTTTTTAATTAAAAAAGACACCAGAGCGTCTTGCCAAAAATAATTCTAAAATATGTAAAGCGCCGCATTAATTGTTCGATAACTTTGTGAAAAATGAGAGAAGGCTTGTATGTACTGCAGCCTATTGATACCGGCAACTAATTTGAAACAAAGAAGGCATAATATACGTTATCGCCTCGATTACTAAGATGGAATGCCTCAAATCCTGTAATTATACTCGTTTTCTATAACCTTCAGATCGAAAAGCAGTGCATACACGCTTGGGGTGCTTAGCCAGACGAACTCCTCGGCAGAAAAGTTGCCCTACCATCTTGACGGCTCCGTGGCGCAATGGCTAAGCATTGAGTAGTGGCGCTGAGATCCGCGGGTTCTAATCCCACACGAAACAAGTATTTGTACTTACTTACTTACTTACTTATCTTCACGCACAATCCCTGACGGGGTAGCCAGAGAGAACAGATCGCCAAGTGTCACGATCCTTACATATCTCTTTCGCTTCTTTCAGATTCATTATCTTCTTCATACATGCACGTCTAGGTATCCGAGTACTCTTGACCCTACCCTCTTCGAGCAATTTGCTCACATGGTCTTCGAAAGTTAGTCTCGGTCTACCTCGACACCTTTTAATATTAACTTTCGCGCTATATATTTTCTTCACCATTCGGTCTTTACTCATTCGCTCAACGTGCCCAAACCACCGAAGCACGCCCTTATCAATTTTTGTGATAAGGTCATCTTTCAAACCTGCCATATTGCGAATCTCTTCGTTTCGCTTTCGGTCGGCCATAGTAACGCCGCACATTTTACGAAGAGATCGCATCTCCACTGCATTCAACTTACTTTTATGCTTCTTCTGGCATACCCAGGTTTCGCTGCCATATAACAAAGTCGGTACCAACACTGCGTTATGTATTGCAAGGCGTGCACTCTTCGCTACGCCTTGCCTTTTGACTAACGCAGTCAGGGCACCATTGACTTTGTTCCCGGCAGCGACACGCCTGTCCACATCTAAATCACATCTTCCATCCCGGCTAAAAGCACTCCCCAAGTATACAATTTCATTTACCTGTTCTAGACATTCCTGATTTACCCATATTTCACACTTCGTTCTCTCTTCGTCCCTTTCAAATACCAGAACCTTAGTTTTATTAGCATTCAAACGGAGACCTTTAATTTCACATTCCTCTTTCATACACGTGACTAATGCCTGCAGTTCTGCCTCTGATGGTGCAATAAGCACTGCATCATCAGCATACAGCAGACAATTTACTTTTATGTCACCCAATTTCACACCCAAACAGCTATCTTTCAGCTTTTGTAAACAGCTGTCGAGATACAGTATGAACAGCCAGGAAGACATGACACAACCCTGTTTTACGCCCGTTTGGACGCTAAACATGGGTGACAGGTCATGCCCTACCCGCACACAGGCTTTACAGTCACAGTAAAGAGACTGCACAGCCCTTAGCAATCGGCCATCCACACCATACCCCGGCAACAATTCCCACATTTTCTTCCTTACAACCTTATCAAATGCTTTCTCAAGATCCACAAAAGCACAGAAAATCTTCTGGTTAACAGCCAGAAGCTTTTCCGTGATCATACGGAGAGAAAACATTTGATCCGTGCATCCTCTTCCAGGTCTAAATCCGCATTGTGCCTCCCATAGAAATCTTTCCGATTTCTCTTGCATCCTACGTGTCAAAACCTTCGAGTAAACCTTACTTGCTAAACTGGTCAAGCTGATCGCCCGATAGCACCCGCAGTCAAAATGTGAACCTTTACCTTTATATAAAGGCACAATGACTGCGGATCGCCAATCATCCGGGACTTCCCCCGTCCGCCAGCACAAATTGCACAGCAGATGAAAGCTGTCCCAGACGCGAGGCCCACCATACTTGACCATTTCAGCAGTAACTCTGTCTAGTCCCGCAGCCTTACCACATTTCAAACTTCGAATCGTAAGTTCAATCTCTTTCATACTGATGACCTCAGTGTCATCGAGGTCCGGGTCTGGCGTGCCAGTCACGGCGTCATCCCCGGATCCCTCACTAAGATCATCACACGCATACATTTCTCTATAAAATTCGCTCCATCGCTGCATGACGTCCGATTTTTCTGAGAGGACGTCATTAGTTCTCGAAAGCACTTTGTTCATTCTTAAGGCCGTCGCACCACTTCGGGTCCTTCCAACCTCTTTCCAGAAGAGTTTGGAGTTCTCCTTAAAGTTGTGCGACAACCTTTCATCTGCTTCCATTCTACACCTTTCACGCACTTCCTCAATCAATGCTTTCGTGTGAACTTTCTGCAGCTTATATCTTTCTTTCATCTTCTCTCTCATATCCTTATCATTACTAGAGGCCAAGTAGTCTAACCACGCTTTCTTCTTCTTCTTTACAGCTTCTTTCACTTCATCATTCCACCATGCATCTCTTCTTTTACTACTGCCTCTTTTTGTTGTTCCACACACTTCTTCCGCTGCACTTACCATTCCATCCCTAAGGTTCTGCCATGTTCTTTCTACACATTCGTTTCTGCCATCGATGGTGTCAAGCTTTTCGGCTACCCTCGCATGATATTTGTCCCTAGTATCCGCTTCCTGAAGCTTCCAGCTTCGGATGCGACAGACCGACTGTGGTTCTGTCACTGTCGTCCGGTAGCGCCAACCCGCAAACAGACCCCTAAATCTAGTAATCACTAGATAGTGATCCGTTCCCAGGTCAGCACCCCTGAACACTCGCGTATCCATAACCTGTTTTCGCAGTCGGTCATCCACCAGGAACAAATCGATCATACTTCTCTCATTCTTTCTTTCTCTAGTATACATATGGATTTTCTTGTGATTAAACATAGTGTTTGTCACAAGAAGACCCTTTTCCTTGCATACCGCCAGTATAAGCTTGCCAGCATCATTAACCCTTTTATCGCCAAACTTTCCAAGTACCGACTCGTACCCTGGTCGAGCGGTACCAACCCATCCATTCAAATCACCACATACAACAATCCTTTCGTTTCCCCTAGCCAAATCTAGAACTTCTCTTACATTCTCCCAAAACTCCTCCAGCTCAGCCCTGGACGACGAAGCCACCGGCGCATAAACAGCCAAAAGGAATAACTTCGTCAGTCCCAATTTAAAGCGAACCCAGAGAAGTCTTGAGTTCACAAACTTATATTCAGTCATAACATCGACCAACCGAGAAGACAGCAGCACCCCCACTCCCTGGCAGGCGTTCTCGCTCTCCGGGACTCCGGACCATAGAGCAAACGCCCCACCAGGGAGCTCTTCAGTACCACTGCCCTTCCGTTTGGTCTCCGACATACACACGACATCTAATTCTCTTTCTTTCATTATTTCGATCAACTCATTCGTCTTATCTCTCATGCCTCCTCTAACATTCCACGTGCCAACTCTGCACTCCGTCCTCCACCTTCCGCCGTGTCGGGCTGTGCGTGACGGGTGGCGGTCCCCATCGCCGCTTTGCGCGCTGCATTCCACACCAACGGGGACGAGCTGGTGTGCGTCGCCTTGGGGGGACGCCCTAACCCTCGTTGACATGGGTGCGCAGCTGAGTAGAATTGCAGCCCTGAAAAGGGCTGGCAGGGGTCGCGACGAGCACGCGTCTACAATGACCCAAATGACTACCAAGTATTTGTATTGCCTACAAATTATTATTCCGGGTCTGGATGTCTGTCCTTGTGAAATTTATATATGTGTACTGACTCCACGATATGAGAGAAAAACCTAGTGTAGGGCAAATCTTTTTAAAAAAGATTGAAAAGCAAGTAAAAATCCTAGTAAATAACTAATTTGTCGAGATTGTACGTGGTTTTTATTTTATATAGGATAGGATGACAAATGAGTACACAGTCCACCTGATGATAAATGGCCGCCGTGACCCATAGACATCTTCGTCTATCCTTAATAAAGCATCAAAATGTAGATGCGATGTCACCCGTGAGGACGAAGATGAAAAACCTCCTTTCTATTTTTTTTTTACGGATTTTATCGCGTTTAATTTACTATTTTAATTCCCGACGTTTCGGGTGCTTTACAGCAACCAATGGTCACGGGGTGGGGGGAGGGGCTGAGATGTTTGACGTCCCGATGTCACAGTTAGCCCGGCTACCTTCAGTTTTTAAATATTAATTTTTGGTTCGATTTACGCAGAATGAACTTACAGTATCTTGAAGTCTTGCAGTGGTATGCTTGGATTTGGATTTAATTTTGTTTATTATAGGATCCCAAGCAGATGGCAGCACCCATCCATCGTCTCTATTGAAATTACGATGTTTTTTTTTAATTTCAATAGCCTCGCGTATCATCCTTGGTAGCTATATGTTCTTTCACGCGGGTTTTAATATATCTTTTTGTTTGTCCTATGTAAGAGAGACCACATTCACAATCAAGCTTGTACACTCCTGCATCTTGTACGATATTACACTTGACAGATGGTAAAAATTGACTAATCTTCTTCGGCGGCTTGAAGTATGTTTTAATGGAAGCACGCTTCAAGATGTAGCCAATCATGTCAGTGACACCTTTGACATATGGCAGTACAGCAGGCACTCGCACGACTGTGGCCGGCTTCACTAGTTCACTGTCACGTAGGTGCGGGACCCGAAGCTTATTGTCGTGCAAAACTTGCTTGACGTGTTGGAGCTCGGCGGCCAGGTGTTTACTGTCACAGATCCCTCGTGCCCTCTGAAACAAAGATAAACCCACGGTAGCTAACTGTGATGGATGATGGTGCGTATATAAGAAATCATTGTGTAAACCAGCACGGACTGGTAATAGCAAATAAAATTCGCCGATTAGAAGCAGAGGCAAAAATTTAATTTTTTTTTCTTTTAATGTGTTGTTAAACCTTAAACAAGAGAGGCATCTGACAATACTGTTGAAGCTTTTATCACTGCCGCAGTTTGATTAAATTTTACAAGCGCTTTACAATCAAGTGATTAATGAAATTGCTCTTGCAGTTTGGAGATCGGGTTTGTTAAAGATAATAATTTATTCTCTGCCGCTTTAAACGAGAGCACGTTGCCATGGGTATAGGAAATTGAATTTTTACCGTGAGTAAGTATTTAATATAAGGTAAATTGAAACTAAATATTGAATTCTAACTGCGAAGATACTGGAATATTTGAACTGCATTTGGAAGTAGAGGTACTGCATATTTATTCATTTATTTATTTATTCTTTTATTGCAAACACTTTTATCTAAGGGTAACAAATGGCGAAATTATTTCCCTAAGGCATCCTCTACCAGTTAACACTGAGAAAGGATACAGATGTTGGTAGACGCAAATTTAGGACAAAACAAACTTTAAAGAATATTTTTTTAAGAATTTGTAGGTCATTTGATTCTGTGCTATGTTTAAAATGCAAAGTATCTAGCCAATTGAAATGTAAATTAAAATCAATCACTTAAATCGACATACACGATAGCAAGATAATAAAAACTACTGTCTGAGGAAGTTGCCTTAAACGGTCGGTCTGACCGCTGATCGTATTCAATATAGTCTGTGCCGTGCTTGAAAAGGCTATGCCACTTATGAAACATCGCTTTCTCAGGCAAGAGTCCCCGTAAACGGATGACATCTCTTCATCTATATATGTATATATAATATGTGGCAATTTCCTTGCTTAGTGAAGAAACTTAATCATGGCACGAATGTGAATTTTCTCTATAGTTAGTGTAATTTTTTTGATTGACTTCTTAATTCAGTGATATCTCAAAGGTTAATGATTATTGAATAATTCCTATTCTACGTAAATGCATATTATAACAATGACATATTTAAATAAACATTAATATGCTCTATTCAGCATGGCTCTACCACGTAAAAATTAATATTTATTTAAGCTATATTAGTGGTTTAGTTGTGGCACGAATGAGTCGGCTCGATCGGGGAAGGACCACACTCTCACAGAATACCTGCGTAAATTAGCGGCGCTGTGTTTGGTATAATGTGTGTAGAGAACCGGAGACCCTTTTTACTGGAACCGAGGCATTCCATCTTAGTCCTCACGAATGACGACGCATCTGGATTTTGATTCGTAATCGAGGATAGATGTAGATGTCTATAGGCCACAGCAACCACTTACCATCAAGTGGACTGTGTGCTCGTTTGTTACCATTATCCTATAAAAAAATACATCTGAGTCCCACTGCTCCGGCGAAAAGCGTTTTTTCATTCTTCTACACCAGCTCGTACATAATAGTCCATTGTTGGACTTGCACCACTTTCATTGTGTTGAAGATCTGCTCTAATCATCACACTTGGCAGGCGGCTTGGCCATCGCACTAGCTGACGTTTCTTTCCAGGACAGAAGTTTTTCCGAACCAGTGATAAAAGTAGAATAATGACTATCAATAAGGATTACTTGTAATCTGTATTGAAAATAAAAATTATAAAATAAGTGTCATAGATGTTACTTCCGCTGCTAGTTTGGATATTTTACACCTGGCGTAGATAAGACGGTTACCGTCATCTATCAGCAGCCATAAGATTATTTTAAATTTATTAGGGAACCTATTAGGAACAAAATTGGTTAATCGTAACAATATTCCTTTAAATTACATTTTTTATAGTTTGGAGGCGGTATAAGAGGCGACAAAGGGAAGCAAATCAGGACATGAGCAGCAGTGTCTTCCGAAAAACCCCTTTTTCAACCGCGACAACTGTGGCATATATCCTCTCTATGAGGCAATCTATGGGGGAGGCTTATGTTCAGCCGTGGACTTTAATAGGCTGTATCGGTAAATTATTATTATTAAATTTTAAATTGACTGTGTGAAGTCAACATTACGTGATGAACATTACTTACGTCTCAAGAAAATAAGTAACACCACAATAATAAAATGAGAAAAATTTAAAAATACAATTTGTCACGCAGGTAATACAAAATTAAATTACTCGAAGTACTGCCGAAGAAAAATTAAATTTTAGCGAACTTATCATCGAAAAAAATTTCACTTGGCCTACAAATATAAACTTTTACTATTATATCTTCTTTTTTGGACCCAAGCCAGTCTCATATATAATAAATTTCGTGTTGTTTTGGATCCGTTCCAATAGTTCCACGTCCACCTTGGAATTCGTAATTAATATTTTGACATTTCTTTTTAATTCTTTTCGAAATTCTGAGACATTATGTGTTATATATGACGTAGTTTATTATATGATATGGTAGATTTTCTTTTCTACCTAGGTCTCTCTGGTCATCTGGCTAGGCCTCATATCTATATCTGTCATCAAATAGTAATGCTTGCACTGCTGTTTTTCCAGTTAGAGGGTATAAAAAACCAGTAAAAGTAACACTACCTCGTTGGTCTAGTGGTCTTAACCTCAGCGTTGATTACGAGATCTCAAGTTCGAATCTCAGGTCAGGCCTACAAAAAAGTTATTGAGTTGTTCTGTCAATAACTTCTTAGGAGCCCGGAGTCACGAATTTGGCGGTTTTCCACACCCCTTCCTCGGAAAACCGTTGTTACTGCATCTGATCTCTGTCCGGTCGTGTCGGTTTACCGTCCCATCGGACTATGAGAGTGAGGGAATAGAGAGTGCACCTGTGCTAGCGCATACCCTCGGATATTAAAAAATCCTGTCCTGTGGAGATGATTATGGCCGATAAGACTGGCCACCGTGACTGCAATCCGTTCGGGAAGATATTATTGAAGTGAACGTAGTGGAGAAATTTAGTACGACATTAAAAATTAAAAAACGTCACGTTTTCTTATATCGTTTCACCGTCGGAGCTAAATTAGTATATAGTTATTTAACCTACTTATGTATAATATAAAATAAAAGTACAATGATATGTCGCAGAGAAGTTTCACTTCGTACGTGTGAACAGAATTACACGCACAATTTTTATAGTTAAGGTTGTGATGTATTTCATCTTGGTACTTAAAAGTAGCATCTCTTGCGTTGTTTGTTTGAAGTTCGCTGCAGAAATCCATGGGCTGCGGTAGCCACTTACCATCAAAACTGTGAATTAGTTTGTTACTTTAGTTTTATAGAAAATGTCTGATTCAGATATCTATCTTGATTACATTCTTTTTATAACAAATTATTTTATACGATAGGAAAAGGCAAGCTCTATTATATAACGTAGTTACGTAATTGGGATTCAATCCACAACAAGCTGCTTTTACGATATTCGCGTCAGAAGTTTGATCGAATACTAATGCTAATAAAATTGATCTACTAGGGTTTTTGATGAAATTGATTTTGTTGAATGACTGCTAACCCTAAGGAATATTTCAATTTTTTTGGCTCATTTGAACCCCTGTTTCTTGTGTAACTCCGTTCATAGTATAAAAATTCCTGTTATTAGATCGAGTAACTGGAATGATTTTAAGACTATTAGAATATATTTATTTATTAGAAATATTAGAATTCTTTACTGTAGCATTCTTTTTTCTATTTAATGATGAATTAATTTATTAGTGAATTAGCAAATTTTTTTACATAGACAACGAGTGGATTGGCTTTTTATCACGATTTTGTTAGCTTCGCGTATATACATATATATTTATCTATTTATCAATGTAACGGAATTTTTTAATGTATTTATTGCTTGCAGCTACCACGGCCGATTGACTTGAAAATTTGCACTCGTGTTAAGGACCGATGACAATATAATAATATAATAACTATACTTGTATCCTGATCAGGATCAATAGGGTAAAATAAAATAATTATCAGAATCATCACAGGTCATCATCAAGGATCATCAAGTATCTTATATTATTATTTTTACTTAATTCTGTTTTAATCCGTGATATAACGAAAAATATGAAAAGCAATAAAAGTGAAGCTATGGAAAAGGCATAATGTAGGTTAACTATTGTTTTTTAATTTAATTAGAAATTTTTATATATATTATGTGTTAATTTACCTTCGAATATTTTGCAAAAATACCATAGATATTAACACTTTATTTTATTAAAAAGGCTAAATCTAATATAAGTGTATTTTTTTATTTAAATTTTGGGACTCCTACGAGCGAACGTGCACTCGGCCGCTTAAGTTGCCTCGGGGTATTGGCTGAACAGAAAAGACTGAAAACAAGTGCTGTAACAGAGACCAATCTACTTCACAGTTTCATGCTGGAGCACAGGGTTTTTGTGTTATTTGTTAAATTTTTGATGTGTTTAACAATTCGTTTTTGTTTTGTCTTTTTTCTATTATTAATTACATTTTATAATTCGTGTTACAATCTGTCACTAGCATAATGGTTTTTCTTTATTTATTTCTAAATAGCACGTGGGTTCGTCTTATAGTCTTATAACAAGGACGATTTATTGTATTCGTTACGCTTGATAGATGGGCTTGCGGTGGCAATCCCAGATTTCTTATTCTCATCTTCATAACAACTAGTGAACCCTATCAAATATCCGCTGCTGAATATAGACCTCCCCAATAGATTGCCTCATAAAGTGGATATTAGCCATAGTTGCCACGCTTGGAAGGTGGCGATCAACCACAGCTTTTTATTTTTAGTTATTATTAGGAAAACGTTGCTGCCTATCACTTATATCTGTTTCCCTCTGTCGCCGCTTACAAAACCTATGGGATTATATTGGTTAGTGGACTGAACTTAGGTCTTAGACACACATAGACTGCATTTCAGGGAGAGATTAGACAGAGATATATCATAGTTGTCACGCTTTCCAAGCAACCGCTGTTTTATATTAGTTTTGAGGTGTTATCAGGATGATGCTACTGCAAGTGGCTACTGTATCCCATTAACTTCTCCAACAGTTTGTCATTTTTTTAACGCGCTACCTCACTAGGAGTTTCTTCTGTATTGTGGTGGGCAGTTTACATATATAAAGTTCACAAAGATAAACACCCAGACCCGGAACAATTATTTACACGTCATACGGTCATGCAGCTTATACTTGGTAAAGCTATACTGCAGCTATATTAGTAGTATAGTTGTAGCACCAATGGATCGGCTCGACCGGGGAAGGACGATGCTCTCACAGAATACCAGCGCAAAATAGCAGCTTAATGCTGCTGTGTTTCGTTTAGTGAGTGAAAAGAACTGGAGAAACAAACCAGGAGATGGGCAGAAGAATTATCCTTTTAGCAATTAAAATAATAAAAAAAACTGCAGTTGTCAACCCGCAAGTGTGGCAACTATGGTATAAAATAAGGCAATCTATGGGGTAGGTTTATGTTCAGCAGTGAACTTTTGTAGACTGTGATGGATTTCAGATATGAATCTAAATACGTGGCTGGTATTAAACAGTTGGTATTAAAAACGAAACCGGCCAATTGAACTGAACATAAACCTACCCTATAAGGTTTATGTTCAGCAGTGAACTTTTGTAGACTGTGATGGATTTCAGATATGAATCTAAATACGTGGCTGCATTAAAGAGTTGGTATTAAAAATGAAACCGGCCAATTGAACTGAACATGAACCTACCCTATAAGGTTTATGTTCAGCAGTGAACTTTTGTAGACTGTGATGGATTTCAGATATGAATCTAAATACGTGGCTGGTATTAAACTGTTGGTATTAAAAACGAAACCGGCCAATTGAACTGAACATAAACCTACCCTATAAGGTTTATGTTCAGCAGTGAACTTTTGTAGACTGTGATGGATTTCAGATATGAATCTAAATACGTGGCTGGTATTAAACTGTTGGTATTAAAAACGAAACCGGCCAATTGAACTGAACATAAACCTACCCTATAAGGTTTATATTCAACAGTGAACTTTTGTAGACTGTGATGGATTTCAGATATGAATCTAAATACGTGGCTGGTATTAAACTGTTGGTATTAAAAACGAAACCGGCCAATTGAACTGAACATAAACCTACCCTATAAGGTTTATGTTCAGCAGTGAACTTTTGTAGACTGTGATGGATTTCATGTATGAATCAGAATATGTCGCTGGTATTAACCAGTTTTTATTTAAAAAAAAAGCATAAACACAAGTCGTTAAAGAGAAATTAATGAAATGTAAATTGCTACATTACTTTGAGTTAAATTTTATTGCTCTGTTAAATCATAGCTGCCTTTCAATCAGTCGGGTTACGGAATTGATTACTTTTATAATCGCTTCCGGGCCATAAAAGAGATTTTATTAATAAAGTCATAACACGAACTGCTATCGGAGCTATGCGCTAGCTATGCGGTCGGAGCTAAGTTCTGCAAGACCCGCCGCAGAAGAACACAAAACCTCTCCGATCACACTCTTAATCTCATGGCTGTTAGACGGGAGATGAAGCTACATTCTTCAACAGACATGACAGCATACAGGCATCTGAACAGACAGATCTCCAAATTCATGCGGCGGGACTTACGCAACTTCAATACAGCTCGTATTGAAGAAGCGATCGAGCGGAACCAAGGCTCCAAAGTCTTTGCCAGAGATCTGTCTGCCAGAAAGAGCCAACTGTCAAAGCTGAAGACAGAATGTGGCAGCATCGTTTCCGGGACACCTGAGATTTTGAGTGAGATTGAGAGGTTCTATGGGCAGCTGTACACGTCATCGTTGGAGCCACACGCAAGTGTGAGTAACGATCCAAGAGCGAGTCTCATCCGACACTAATCCGAAGATATCCCGGACGTCAGTCTGAGCGAGATTAGAATGGCTCTCCAGCACCTTAAAAACGGTAAGGCCCCAGGCGAGGATGGAATTACAGCGGAGCTTCTGAAAGCGGGTGGAAAACCGGTACTTGAAGTCCTTCAGAAGCTCTTTAATTCCGTCCTCCATGGTGGCATTACACCGGAGGCGTGGAGCAGAAGTGCGGTGGTCTTGTTCTTCGAGAAAGGTGACAACGCTCTCTTGAAGAACTACAGACCGATTTCCCTTCTGAGCCGCGTCTACGTGCTGTTTTCGAGAGTCATTACGAATCGTCTCGCGCGCAGACTTGACGACTTCCAGCCTCCCGAACAAGCTGGTTTCCGAAAGGGCTTTAGCACCATAGACCACATACATACCCTTCGGCAAATTATACAGAAGACCGAAGAGTAAAATTTGCCACTATATCTGACGTATGTGGACTATGAGAAAGCCTTTGATTCCGTCGAAATTTGGGCGGTGCTGCAGTCCCTTCAGCGATGCCAAGTTGACTGTCGGTATATCGAAGTGTTGAAGTGCTTGTACAGTAGGGCTTTGATGGCTATCCGAGTACAGAACCTGAGTACGAAACCTATCCAATTGCAGAGAGGTGTAAGACAGGGTGACGTCATATCCCTGAAACTCTTCACCGCTGCATTGGAAGACGTTTTCAAGCTTCTGGACTGGAAAGGATACGGTATCAACATCAACATCAACAGTAGTTGTTGGGAACACTAAGCTCGAAGTTGTTGACGAGTATGTTTACCTGGGACAAATAGTCCGACTAGGTAAGTCCAACTTCGACCGAGAGGTCAATCGACGGATTCAACTCGGCTGGGCAGCGTTCGGGAAGCTACGACACATCTTCTCGTCAGACATGAGAAAGCTCAAGGTCGCTCAGCGAGCTATGGAGAGGGCTATGCTCGGAGTTTCTCTGCGTGATAAACTTAGGAATGAGGATATCCACAGTAGAACCAGAGTAACCGACATAGCCCAACGGATTAGTAAGCTGAAGTGACAGTGGGCCGGCCATATAGCTCGAAGAACCGACAACCGATGGGGAAGAAAGGTTCTCGAGTGGCGGCCTCGTACCTGTAGGCGAAGTGTAGGGCGTCCCCCCACGAGATGGAGTGACGACCTGGTAAGACATGCAGGAAGTCGATGGATGCAGGAGGCTCAGGACCGTGCTTTGTGGCATTCTTTGGGGGAGGCCTATGTTCAGCAGTGGACTTGTGAAGGGCTGTAATGATGATGATGAAATACGTATTAGTAACGCGAGCAAACTGGGTTCAATTCCCGCCAGCATCGATGAAACTGTAAATTGCAAGTCTGAATTACTACATGCTTAGCTATAAAGAAAACATCGTGAGGAAGCCTGTATGTATGTGAAATTAAAAAAAAATTAAGAAAATCGAGTTTGATATCTCTGCTCTTGAGAATCGATATAAGCTAGATAAATCTAGAGAATGAATATTTATATAAATTATATAAATATTATTAATATAAATTAAATAAATTTTTATTAAAAAAATAAATCTAGTATATTTTGTGAATGATTCATCATTTGTTATTCAGGAGCACGTCGTTGTAGTTTGATAAATAGCGCACTTATAGAACAGATTCGAAGGTATTAGTTAGGATATACAAAGCACTCGCTGAATTTATTCATGATGACATCGCTTAAAAATTTATTCTTAAATAAACCTTTACTTTAAAAATTGATATAATGTGTTGCTTTTCTTACTTTAGTTGTAAACAATGTTAAAAATAAATTAGCTACGAAGCGCATATAAACGGATCACGAAGTGCCGCAGAAGAAACAGAAAGTTTCGACGCTCATATTATCAACTAGTAAATATTATTTTAAAATTTTTAATATACTATTATTATTAAATAACATTCATAAATAGTGCTAGGCATTTATTTCAGTTTACAATATATGCTTTTGCATTTGCAAATTACTCTGGTTCTACTGCGGAAACCATCGTTGTAAGGAAACTTACGGCAGCAATATTACGACATCAAAATATTAAATTTCAAAACCTGCGTTGCGTCTGCAAATATAATTTAAGGATAGATATTAATTTGCCACTGGTAAAACGAATAAACTGTACGAGAGATTTTGACATTGAGGGATGCTCGTCTTATTAATTTTTATTAAAATTTTAGCAAATAATAAAATAAAAATTACAATTGAAAATCTAGAATATTTGTGTTTAAAGTTTTTAATTTAAATTTAATTTCATATTTACATAATATAATATACAATATTTTATTACGTAAAATATTAAAAACTATAATTAAGTAAAAAAACTAAAACTACTAACTTAATTATCATACAGTTCCTACTCCCATGCCATGCCAATAACGCTGGCTGTTTCCCCGCTGAATGGGATCTACTTAGCCTTTGAGCGAAAAAAGAACCAGCCCTATTATGACCAACAGCAACGACCAGCCACGGATGGAATTCTTTCAGGAACTTCACCGCACGTGGACCCCACGGACCGATAGTCTCCACAGCAAATGGCACAAATATGTAGTCATCTCTCAGTAACTCATATTTTCGTTGCTTAATTCAGCTGCTTTTGATGCCGCCTCGGCTCTAAACGAGGTACCCCTGAGATGTCATCTCAGGGCTTTACTTCTCTCTTAAAGGACCAACGTCATACCATCGGGTCTCCTACTATCGTCTCTAAATATTCTACAAGGCTCTAAAACCGAGAAAACATTTATAGATACAAGAGCCTTTCGAATGACATCAGTAGTGTAGTTGTACCACTTCTAGACCACCCGAGTCAGACGTGGTTCAACGACGTTCGTCAACGCCCGATCCTAAAAAAAAAAAAAAAAAAAAAGGTTTTGGATGCACGGTTCCGGAGATGTGTAGATCAATTAGCTAATATCTAATTGATATCCGGTAAGGGCCTCCACCGTCATTAGCGTCCCATTGTTGTTCCTATTTCTATTGTTCTATTGTTCCTTAATCACCTTCATTGCAGCGTGTGCGTCGACTATATCAATGCTATTGTATTATAATTCTTTGTTTATACAACGCTAATCTGAATCATCAATAAAACACATTACATAATTTTGTTACAATTTTTATTTATAAAATACAAAATCTTATTAATTATTATCTATAAAATAGGAGCGAAACATCTCATCCACTAAAATATCGTTGTACAATGTGTTCCTTGTAAATATACTCGTAAAACTATGTATTGAACATCCTTGAAACTTATATAGTAAATACATTAAGCAATATTCGCCACAAACTGAAGTCCACTCATTCTGAATCCTATCAACATTCCAGTTCCATCTTTTACAATTCCTTTTTAAAAACTCTAGATGATATCGTACAGGTGATCGTCCATATGAATCAAAATATTGACCGACGTCATTCGTATCGATATATAAAGCTACCCAATGTGACCCTGGTTTATCATCTGTATCCAAATTACATATTATATACGTTGGTACGTGGGTATACATAGGCAGTCTATTAGCTGCATAAACATTATTTTCTAGACTGGGGTGAATCTTTTTCAGATGTTGTTGTACATCTAGTGTATCCATGATATTACTGCTATTAGTAGATTATTACAGTACCTAGCTACTCAATGAATAACATAGGAATGGTCAATTATAGTGATTTCTACATATTAAATTGCATTTTTGTGTTATACAAATCGTACTTGAGTCATTGATCACCAAACAAAACACAATACGAAGAAATGTTGAGATAGGCAACGGAAATGTGAGATAAACTGATATGTTTCTAAATATTAAATTGCATTTTTGTGTTATACAAATCGTACTTGAGTCATTGATCACCAAACAAAACACAATACGAAGAAATGTTGAGATAGGCAACGGAAATGTGAGATAAACTGGTTGACGCATAAAGTAATTATCAACTCATTACGGAAATACTTTAGATTAGAATTTTTACGTACTGGTGGTATATAAGACCAACAAACGCAGTCATCGAGTTAGTGTACGGTCGTTTGGCTACAGTGGATCTATCAATAGTACATTTTGTGTTACTTCAATACACCAAAGGCTATGGATGTAAGTGTTTATTCTATTGACTAAATTACTTTTTTTCTGTTATTTTCATGTGTGTGTATTATTTTACTTAAATATTGTGTATGTATATGATTAAGCCGTGGTAACTCAGATGGTTAGCGCTAGCTGTAAATTTCACAGTACGCGACCCGGGTTCGATCCCCGCCAGCACCAATTAAATTGTTAATAGCAATTTTAAGTGCTTATTACCACGTGCTTGGTGGTGAAGGAAAACATCGTGAGGAAACCTGCATGTCTGAGAAAATTTCGAAGGCATGTGAAGTTCGCCAACACACATTGAGGGAGCGCGGCGGACATTTCCTTGCTCTAAAACCCTCTCAGAAATGAGAGGAGGCCTATGTTCAGCAGTGGACTTTAATAGGCTGTAACTTTAACTTTTTTAACTTTTATGATTAAGTGTTAACAAATTGATATTAACATGATAACTGTGTTGTTGCAGAAATCATTGAGCTTCGATGAAGATACCTATAAACAGTATTACTACTCGCCACTCTCCCCTCAAGAAGAGAGTGATAACCTCGTCATTAATAATAACACATGCGATGGTGGAAAAAGAAAATCGCAATCGATTGATCATTTTTTTGAAGCTGAATCAAAAATAAAAAAGAGGAAGGGAAAACTTCAGTGAAGTGTGCACCAGTGCTTTTTTCTCCACAATCATGGAAGAGAATACGGAACTATTCAATAGCGAATTAAATCAGGAGTTGTCTAAAGTTTGTGAAGAAATGGAGAGGGGTCAACTGTTCGATTCGTCATACGATGATGAGTTGTATCATCACTGTGCGATGGTTGAAACACAGTTTAAGTATGTAAAATAAACATTCATTTCGATCATAATTTACATATTGTCTTATACAGTTTTTAATAAATTTAAACATTTTAGCAGTCAACCACTACAACTTGGAAGAGGAACGAAGCGAACGTGCAGCAAAGAATCCAAGATCATCAAAAAACCAACAACGGAAGCAGAAGCGCATACCTCTGCAGGGAACAGTATCAGTAACGATGATCAAGTGGAATGTCCAACGTGCCATATATTTATCAAGAAACGGTATTTAGCTAATCATTTTAAAAGTAATGTTCATAAAAATAATCTTTTAAATTCACATAATTCTTTATCAAACGTTAGTGTTATTGAATCTGCTTTTGGAAATAGGATTTTAACTTATAAAATCAAGAGTAGAGTAGATCGTTCGACATGGGTAAATTTTGAAACTCCTGACTATTTTTAAATTCTATTAAAGATGATATTTTATTTTTATTACAAGAGTGTATTCATCAACACATAATTTTTAAGGTAAACTTCATATTGCATGCTGATTTTGTTCAACAAACTAAAGATATTCATGATACGTTCGATTTTCAAACGCTTAACTATATTATTTGTCAAGGAGATGACTTAAATATTTTTCTTTCATCTTTAAATGATACAATTACTACTAAAATTAGTGCTTTCGAAAAAAAAGATAGTGGATGGAGTCTAAAAAACATAAAATCTATAGACATGAATGTTAATAAATTTAACCCCCTACGCGGTACTTCATACATAGATCTTCCTCGTGACATAAAATTAAAAAAGGCTGTTATAAATGTAAAAAACAAGGATTATTTTTGTTTTAAATGGGCGTTACTCTCGGTGTTATATCCTGTAAACAAACACACCGATCGGGTATCATCGTACGTTAAACATGCAAATAAACTTAAATTTGATGGTATTTCCTTTCCGGTTAAAATTTCTGACATAGCAAAAGTAGAGAAATTAAATGATATTAGTATTAATGTTTTTGGGTTAGAATATAATAAAGAAAAACGATGTAATTCTATAGTAGGTCCATTATTTTTAACAAAGTGTCATAAAGATAGACATATCAATTTATTATTTTTTTCCAAGGATACAAAAAATCATTATTGCTATATAAAAAATTTATCGCGGTTAGTTAGTAAACAAATTTCAAAAGACGGTCACATCATGTACATTTGTGAAGCATGTCTACTTCGTTTTCCATCTCAGGAAAGGTTAAATAACCATGAACAATACGATTGTGCTCACATTTGTACAGTATTACCAAACAGTGAAACTTTAAAAAAAAAGAATTGGTTTGGTCAACCTATTTCAAATGATAAAATTAAATTTGATAGTTATGAAAAAAAGTTAAAGATACCATTCGTAGTTTATGCTGATTTTGAAGCATTTTTAAAACCAATAGAATCATGTTCTAACGATCCTTCCAAACCTTTCACTCATAATATTCAGAAACATGAAGTACATAGTTTTGGATATTATATAAAATGTTCATATGATGATAAATTATCAAAATATGTAACATATTGCGGACCCAACTGTGCACAAATGTTTATGGAAAGTTTATCTAACAATCTAAAAGAAATAAATAGACTTCAAAAATATCCACCACTTCCGCTAACAAATGAAGACAAAAACCAAATTTCAAATGCAACCATTTGTCATATTTGTGAAACTGAGTTGGCAAAACATTTTTATGATTTTGATTGGTACACTGGTAGTTTTATAGGTGTTGCTCATGAATCATGTTGTTCGAAGATCAGAACACCTAGTTATATACCAATATTTTTACACAACCTTAGTCACTATGATACTCATTTTATTGTTCACGCGTTAAACTTTTGTGATGGTGAAGTCGAAGTTATCCCTCAAAATAAAGAAAAATATATATCCTTTTCCAAAAAATTAAAAGTGAATAACCGCGAAATTATATTGAGATTCTTAGATTCATTTAAGTTTTTATCGTGTAAATTAGAAGAATTGGCCAAAAATCTCAGTAATGATCAATTTCAAGAATTACGTAGAAATTACCCTAATG
This sequence comes from Parnassius mnemosyne, assembly GCA_963668995.1. NCBI lineage: Eukaryota > Metazoa > Arthropoda > Insecta > Lepidoptera > Papilionidae > Parnassius > Parnassius mnemosyne. Next base: position 45,251,078 of record CAVLGL010000046.1, on the reverse strand, counting down.
ATGAAGATTTCTTTCGTTTAAAACGGAAAGGTGTTTATCCATATGAACTTATGACTAATTATGATAGTTTAAGTCTAACATCGCTCCCTGAACAAAAATGTTTTTATAGTTCACTCACAGATTCACATATTTCAAATGATGATTACAATCATGCTAAAGATGTTTGGGAACATTTTGGGTGTTGTAATATGCTAGATTATTCAAACCTATATTTAAAAACAGACGTTTTACTTTTATCCGATGTATTTGAAAACTTTAGAAAGTTATGTATTAATACATATGATTTAGACCCTGTCCATTATTACACAGCACCCGGTTTAAGTTGGGATGCAATGTTAAAATATACAAAAATAGAATTAGAACTTTTAACAGATTATGAGAAAATTGCATTTATTAGATCAGGTATCAGAGGTGGTGTATCTCAATGTAGTAATCGTTATGCTAGAGCTAATAACAAATACATGGAGGATTATGATACAGGGAAACCAAATTCATATATCACATATTTTGATGCCAACAATTTATATGGTTGGGCTATGTCTCAATATCTTCCTACTGGTGGATTCGAATGGGTAAATCCAAATACAGAATTTAATGTGTCTAAGACATCAGACTTCGGTTTTATTTTAGAAGTTGATTTGGAATATCCAGATGAACTTCATGATTTACATTCGGACTTTCCTTTATGTCCAGAAAACATTTGTGTAGGCAATATTAATGAGAATAAACTAGTCCCAAATTTAAATAATAAAGATAAATATGTAATTCATTACAGAAATTTAAAGCAGTGCATAGAAATGGGGGTTAAATTAACTAAAATTCATTGAGTTTTAAAATTTAAACAGTCTCCCTGGTTGAAGATGTACATAGATCTAAACACAAAATTAAGAACTTTAGCAAAATCAGATTTCGAAAAAGATTTTTATAAATTAATGAATAATTCAGTCTTCGGTAAGACTATGGAGAATATTGAAAAAAGGGTTAACATAAAATTAGTTACGCACTGGGAGAACCAGGGTAAAGCTTTAGGTGCTCAAGATCTAATCGCTAAACCACAATTTCATAGCCTTTCAATATTTTCGGAAAACCTAGTTGCGGTTCAGTTGCGAAAAACGAAGTTAATATATAACAAACCAATTTATTTAGGGTTTTGCATTTTAGATATTTCAAAAACATTAATGTATGATTTTCATTATAACTATATGATTAAAAAGTTTAGTAAAATCAAATTATTGTATACAGATACGGATAGTTTAAAATATCATATATTTACAAATGATTTTTACACTGATATAAAACCTAACCTTTCATCATACTTTGATACCTCAGATTATGATACAAATAATATTTTTGAATATCCAAAATTAAATAAAAAGAAATTAGGTTTTTTTAAAGATGAAAATAATGGTAAAATCATGAAAGAATTTGTGGGTTTACGATCCAAAATGTACGCTTTTAACTTAGAGAATAAGACTATAGCCAAGGCAAAAGGGGTAAATAAATGTATCACTAAAAAGATGACAATGAATAGTTATAAGTCTTCTCTATTTAATAAAAAAAGTGCAATATTATAGCATGCTTAGATTTAAATCAATTAAACACACAATTTTCACACAAAAATTAAATAAGATAGGTTTATCATATAATGACACAAAGAGACATATTTTAGATAATAATATTGAAACATTAGCTTGGGGTCATTATAAACTGCGTTAAGTGTTGATAGTTTTTACTTTTATGTCTGCGTTTAAGAAAAAATTATATTGATTGTAAAATTATGATAATACTATAATATGACGTAGTTTATTACATATTTAAACATTGTTTTATTGTAAATAATTTAAGTTAATTGTTGTTTCTATTTATTTGAGGTTGAGTTGATTGTAAAATTATGATGTACTAATTGTGTTAGAAATAGTATACAGATAATTCTGTTTTATATAATTTTTGGAATATATATTAATTGTTTACACCAACACTTTCATTTTTTATTTCACCCCTTTGAACTTTAGACGTGTGTTATGTTTCACTTTATCCATCCGTTCACTGCTATTGTGGCAGGACCAAGTGGGTGTGGGAAGTCAAATTTTGTAACAAATTTCATAAAATCAGTTACAGAAATATGTAATTGTGATTTTAATCAGATCACATGGTGCTTTGATGAAATGCAACCATTATATAATTTACCAAATGTTAACTATCATCAAGGAATTCCAAATCTTAATATGTTTGATGGTGAAAACCCACATCTTGTTATTATTGATGATCTAATGAGAGAGTCCGATGGAAGAATTGTGGATATATTTACAAAAGGTAGTCATCACAGGAATCTTAGTGTATTTTATCTAACACAAAATTTATTTCATCAGGGTAAAGGACAAAGAGACATATCTTTAAACTCAAGTTATATAATATATTTTAAAAACCCTCGAGATAAAACTCAAATAAGATATTTAGCAAGACAAGTATCACCAGATAACCCAAAATTCATTGAAAATGCCTACAGGGATGCAACTCTAGAGGCGCATGGATATTTAATGGTAGATTTAAAACAGAATACCAATGATTTTTGTCGTATCAAGACAAATGTCTTTCCATTTAATGGTTTCTGTACAGTCTACGTCCCCACAAAAGAGTTTAAATACACCAAGAATCAAACAATTGAAATCATTGCTAAATGATGCATCGTCGACTCACAACGTATAAACATTTGCTAACCGCTTTGCATACGCTTAAACCAAAATATCAAAGAGCATTACTTAAAACGTGTGATGAAGAAGAAATTAACTGTATTTGTGAGTGTATTCATAACGTTTTACAAGGAAAAGTACCTCTTAAAGATCAGGATAAACAAAAATTGAATAAACATAAAAACATACTCCGTAAACTAGTACGTAAGTGTAAACATAAACTAAGAAAAAATATAATTATACAAAAAGGAGGGGCTTTCTTACCAACAATATTAGGTGCAATATTGAGTGGATTAGTGAGTGGACTAGCCAGTTAACATGGAAAATGCAAAGAAAATGATACTTATCGAACCTGGATTGATTGAAAAATTAAAACAAGAAAATAAGGTTAATAGTAATTTATCTCGATTAGATATTGAAATGCAAAATATTATGAATAGTAAGACGGAAGACCGAAAGAAATGGATATTATATTTACAAACACTGCAAAGATACCTTCATTTTACCGAAGAGGATCGTCAACCACTCAAATTACCAATTTATTCTGATACATCTAATGAAGATTCAAATGAGTCAAAAATTGGTTTTAAAAATAAAGATAGAGATCTAAAAACTTCAGTTGATATTGAATCTTTGCTGGAGGAGAATCGATCCATTAAAAGTAAAGAAAATGATGAAAATCCACTTTACACACCAGCTCAAATACTCAGTTTAATACCAAAAACTTATCATAAAAAAGGGCAGTTATTATTAAACTTAGTTGAAACAAGTAAAAGTAAAATACATTGGGATAACGAAGGTACAGTCATAATTGATAGTGAAAAAATTCCTGGAAGTAATATTGTTGATTTAATAAATGATTCACTAAGACCCCTAAAAAGAAGTGATCCGGTAGGGTGGGTTAGATTTGCTGAAGCATTAAAAGATATTAAAGTACCACTTACTTATATTGGAAATCCAAGGAGATGTGAGTTTATTAACCAACTTCAAGCAAAAGATCTGAACAAACCCTCTGAGATTGAAGTTCAAGAGTTTTCTACACCGTGCAGTAGAGATAAAAAGTCTACAACTAAAATACGTAAAGGACTTGAGTGGGAAAAATGGACTCCGTACTAGAAGAAATTAACAGGATTTATTATGATCCATCTAATCCCGCTGGTTTTGGTAGTATTGATAAATTATCAAAAGCCATGAAGGGTAAAATGAATAAAAAGCAAGTAAAGGAATGGTTAAAATCACAAGAAACATACACATTACATAAACCCATTCGAAAAAAATTCCCGCGTAATAGGTACATTCTATCAAATATTAATGAACTGTGGCAAGCTGATTTAAGTGATATGCGAACTTATTCTCAATATAATGATGGTTTCAAGTATATACTTTGTATTATTGATGTATTTAGTAAATATGCTTTTGCAAGACCAATGAAAAAGAAAAACTCAGAAACAACTAAAGAATGTTTTGAAAGTATATTTACTGAAAGTAATTTAACACCTACTCACATACAATCCGATAAAGATACAGAATTTGTTTCAAAAGATGTACAAAAATACTTTAAATTCAAAAAGATTAATTACTATACCACTAACAATCCTGACATTAAGGCCAGTATTGTTGAACGATTTCAAAGAACACTAAAAATGAAAATGTGGCGTTATTTCACTCATAATAATACTTATAGATATATAGATGTTTTACAAGATTTAATATACTCTTATAATCACAGCTTTCACTCTAGTATTAAGATGTGTCCATGTGATGTAAATTCCAACAATATTATGACAGTTTGGACTAATCTTTATGATAGACGGTCAAAAAAACTTTCTTTAGAAAATCCTAAACCAAATTTCAATGTGGGTGATTATGTTCGAATAACTAAATATAAACATGTATTCCAAAAAGGATATGAATCAAATTGGAGTGATGAAATATTTATTATATCTTCAATAATTGATAGATCTCCATGGGTTGTTTATACAATAACAGATTTACAAAATGAACCAATAATTGGTACTTTTTATGAAAGAGAATTACAGAAAATCACTTACAACCCCACCTCACAACATAAAATAGATAAAATAATTGACACTCGTTATTCCGGTAACAGAAAAGAAGTATTAGTGAAGTGGAAAGGTTATCCAGATAAATTTAACAGTTGGATTTTAGCTTCTAGTTTAAAAGAAATATGAATAAAGAAAGTTTCTATTTAACTTTGCTCAGCAATAGTTCAATGGAATACTTTCCTGATAACAAGACCACAAATTTTTCAACGAAATTACCAAAAGCTATAAAATTAGAAGGTGAATGGTCGGTTGGAGTTGTCGAGTTTCAATATCCATGTACCATGTTTACTGTTCAAGACCATGAAAATGTTATATACATTACAAAATCTATGTTAATGCCTAATGAAGATAAGCCATCCACAGTGTACTACAAAAAACATATTCCAGCTACCAACTATGATAACGTTGAGCATATTTTAAGAGTGTTAAATGGTATCGGAGAGAACTTGAAATTTCGCTATGATGAAATAACAAAATTTGTGTCTATTTCGGTATTGGATAAAAATATAACATCCGTAACATTATCACCCAAATTAAGTTTACAGCTAGGTTATGAACCAAATAAAAATCTCCTAGAGAGAAATTTTGGAAAGTGTCCTGCTAATTTACACTTAGGGTTACCATCTCAACTATTTCTATATTGCGACATTATCGATCCTCAGATTGTGGGTGATGTTATGACTCCTTTATTAAGAGTCATTTCATTAGATCCTACAAAATACATTTATGGTGCAAATAAAATGCACGTTTTCTCTCAACCTCACTACTTACCTGTTATGCGAAGAGAGTTCGATACGTTGGAAATAGTTATAAGATCGAGTACAGGACAAAAAATACCATTCCAGTTTGGAACCGTGTGTATTAAACTACATTTCCGAAAATTATAATAATGAATTCTCTTCGTGATCATCATAAATGTCCATATGAAAATTATTATACACATCAAGCTGGATCAGGAGTTGGAGTAATTTATAAGGGTTCACCATATCAACGCGGTCATGGTATTGGGAGCTTCTTAGGGGGGTTATTCAGATCAGTTTTACCTTTACTTTCAAGTGGTGCTCGAGTGATTGGTAAGGAGGCATTAAGCGCTGGAGTAGGACTTTTATCGGATATGGTTCAAGCCCGTCCTATGGAAGCCTCAATAAAAGATCGTCTAAAGCAAGTTAGTACGAATTTAAAACGAAAGGCTGATGAGAAAATTGATCAATTTAACATGACTGGATCTGGGTATAAACTAAAAGAAAACGATTGACATCGTTCATTCCACCATTAACTGCTAAAGTGAAAGCTGCGAAAAAACTTAGTCTAAAACCAAAAAATATCAAAGATATATTTTCAAACTAAATATGTCTTTCCTTCATAATCATTCTTGCGAGTGCGTTAAGTCAGAATTGGATTTGTTTGCACTACCGTCTACACAAACTAGCATTGAAAATGGATTGTGGATTCATTATAAACCAATTTCATCTCTTGGTGATGATGGACCTATCGAGTTTTAAGTTCCTGGGACCGGCGATGACTACATAGATTTGTCTCATACATTACTCCACATAAAGGCAAAAGTATTAAATCAAGATTCAACTAACTTGGTATCTACTACAATAGTAGCACCTGTAAATAATTGGCTGCATTCACTTTTTAGTCAACTTGATGTTTATTTAAACCAAAAACTTGTATCACCACCTAATAATACCTATGCATATCGAGCATACATGGAAACCCTTTTAAACTATGCCCCTGCTGCTAAACAATCTCATCTTACTTGTAGTCTTTGGTATGAGGATACAGCAGGAAAAATGGATTCTACAGATGGTAAAAACATAGGATTTGTTAAAAGACAGGAATTGATTAGTGAAAGTAAGGAAATAGAAATGATTGGTCATCTTCACGGTGACATTTTTAACCAAGATAAATTTTTAATTAATGGTGTTGAAATGAGTGTTAAATTGGTTCGATCAAGAGAGAGTTTTAATTTAATTGTTGGGTCGAACGATGTAAAGTTTAAAGTTTGCATTACGGACGCAACTCTTATTGTTCGACGAGCACGAATTAATCCAAGTGTATTACTCGCACATCAAAAAGTTTTAGCTTCTACCACTGCTAAATATCCTATTACTCGAGCTGAAGTAAAAGTTTTAACAATTCCTTCGGGTGTTCAAGGAAAAACTCTTGATAATATATTTTTAGGACAGGTACCGAAAAGATGTATAATTGGATTTGTGAACAATTCTGCATTTAATGGTTCCCTTACTAAAAATCCATTTAACTTTGAAAACTATGGTATTAATTCTTTCAGCTTATATATTGATGGTCAACAAATACCTTCAAAAGCTTTGCAACCATCTTTTAATAATAGCATATTTACATCAGCATATCATACTCTATTCTCGGGAACTGGTATTCACTTTCTTAATGAAGGAAATGGAATCTCTTGTGAACAGTATGGCAAAGGTTACTGTCTATTAGCATTTGACTTAACTCCTGATTTATCAGCTAACTCATCAACTCATTGGAATCTCATAAAGCATGGTAGTGTAAGAATAGAAGTACGATTTGAATCCTCATTAATACAAACAATTAACTGTATAGTTTATGCTGAGTTTGATAATATTATTGAGATAGATAAAAACAGAAATGTTACTGTAGACTATAGTAGTTAAGGTTATAATATGTGTTGTGTGTTAGATTTTATGTGTTATGTGTAATGCATTTTGTGTGTATGTAACTATGTGAAACGTTATAAAATTAAATAAAACAAATTGTATGCAATATATTTTTTTTTTATTTCTTTATAAATCTTCTATTTAATCTAATACAAAACACTGTTCGAGTTGAAATTTTACATAAGCACACTGACTAAACCACTGAACATGCTGCTGCCAAGGATCATCATCATCTTACCAATCTTTTAAACCACCACCACAATGGAAACACTTGGTCCCGTCTGCATGGCCAGTATAAAAGAAACCAGCTTCTGCAAGATCTTCAGGTTTCTGTCGCATAACTAGAGGCCAGTTTTCGAAACTAAGCAAACGGCTAGATTTTGAACTGAAGAATGGATATTCAGCTCTTGAGTACTGCATACTCTTCTCGTTTTCTTCTCCACTCAGTGTTGTAGTTTTGTTATTCAATGATGTGTTTTGTACACGTATGCCACACTCATCTCTTCCTTCCGCTCTTGTCTTCCTGTAATTGAAGTAAACAGAATCACATTCACTAATGATCAGCTAATGACTGTCATTGTTAAAAAAGTATTTTTTAACTTTTTCACTTTCTGCTATTGTCTTTGTTATATTGTATACGAGGGCGTTTGTGTTGTCGTAGATGCTATCCTTATTAGTCTTTACGTAATATTTAATTCTAGTGGAAGCATGTTTCCAATGATCAGTAGTTGGAATCTTGGATAGCTTCTTCATATCGTACATTTCAATTTTGATGAGATGCGTCGCTTGGTCTCCGTCGTCAGAATTAGTAGAAATGTATGATACACCATCTCTAGCGGCTCGTGCTACGGTTGATGATAACAGCTTCCTCTTTTTTATTTTTGATTCAGCTTCAAAAAAATGATCAATCGATTGCGATTTTCTTTTTCCACCATCGCATGTGTTATTATTAATGACGAGGTTATCACTCTCTTCTTGAGGGGAGAGTAGCGAGTAGTAATACTGTTTATAGGTATCTTCATCGAAGCTCAATGATTTCTGCAACAACACAGTTATCATGTTAATATCAATTTGTTAACACTTAATCATAAAAGTTAAAAAAGTTAAAGTTACAGCCTATTAAAGTCCACTGCTGAACATAGGCCTCCTCTCATTTCTGAGAGGGTTTTAGAGCAAGGAAATGTCCGCCGCGCTCCCTCAATGTGTGTTGGCGAACTTCACATGCCTTCGAAATTTTCTCAGACATGCAGGTTTCCTCACGATGTTTTCCTTCACCACCAAGCACGTGGTAATAAGCACTTAAAATTGCTATTAACAATTTAATTGGTGCTGGCGGGGATCGAACCCGGGTCGCGTACTGTGAAATTTACAGCTAGCGCTAACCATCTGAGTTACCACGGCTTAATCATATACATACACAATATTTAAGTAAAATAATACACACACATGAAAATAACAGAAAAAAAGTAATTTAGTCAATAGAATAAACACTTACATCCATAGCCTTTGGTGTATTGAAGTAACACAAAATGTACTATTGATAGATCCACTGTAGCCAAACGACCGTACACTAACTCGATGACTGCGTTTGTTGGTCTTATATACCACCAGTACGTAAAAATTCTAATCTAAAGTATTTCCGTAATGAGTTGATAATTACTTTATGCGTCAACCAGTTTATCTCACATTTCCGTTGCCTATCTCAACATTTCTTCGTATTGTGTTTTGTTTGGTGATCAATGACTCAAGTACGATTTGTATAACACAAAAATGCAATTTAATATTTAGAAACATATGTAATGTGTTTTATTGATGATTCAGATTAGCGTTGTATAAACAAAGAATTATAATACAATAGCACTGATATAGTCGACGCACACGCTGCAATGAAGGTGATTAAGGAACAATAGAACAATAGAAATAGGAACAACAATGGGACGCTAATGACGGTGGAGGCCCTTACCGGATATCAATTAGATATTAGCTAATTGATCTACACATCTCCGGAACCGTGCATTCTACACAAAAATGGACCGCGGATTCGTGATAATTTTTTTTTTTTTTTTTTTTTTTTTTTTAGGATCGGGCGTTGACGAACTTCGTTGAACTACGTCTGACTCAGGTGGTCTAGAAGTGGTACAACTACACTACTGACATCGTTCAAAGAACCGTGCCGTGAAAACCTACCAGTGCTTTTATTACACGAAAGTCCGTGGAGCCCAAACTTGTCGACGCTGCTACCACAGGGGCGCTGATGTGGTTGACAAATCGCCACTCCTAGTCGGATTCCTACGGCGATGCGCATGCTTTCCCTATCAAGTAATGTGCCGAGATAACTTGATGGTAAAACGTGTAATCATTGACTATATTCCTTAGTCGAAACAGCTAGAAGGCGTGTCTTATCTCGGTCACTATGGAAATTATAAAATAAATCTTTCTGAACGCTCTGTACCAACGGAATAACCCACTGTTTTTGTTGGATAATTTCCAGTGGAACATTTTCGCCGGGACATAGCGTTTGCCATCTCTGTTGTGCTTCCGTAGCAAAGCACAGGTCTACTTTATTATTTAAAATTATATTACATAAGTCACTGACACTATGCACGGAATCAAGAAATGTAGGCAATGCAACGCTAGAAAGATTATTCACAGCAATACCACCAAATTTTATAGGTAAAGTAGCTTAAGTCCAGACTGTTGTATTTAAACTTAAATAAAAAAAAATCTATAGCTATTTTAAGATTATTATCAATATCTTTTAAAATACCCGAACATTTCCAGACTGAACTCGAGCGGAGTAAGTATGTAAATGTATCTGGGGGACCCAGGTTCGCTCGACGAAAGATTTTTTCCCTCGGGTTTTAGTTACTAATACTCGACATATAATTACATTATCATAAAATCTGTATGATCACAGATACGATGTAAGAAGGCTATGACAGTATAATTTGTGTATTTGACTCATACATACATACATTCAATATGTGGTAGAGCCACGTCGCAACTATATTATAGTTATAGCACGAATGGGTGGGCACGGCTAGATACAGGAAGGGTTTTTTTATTAAAAGGTTAGTGAAAACTCATTGGACTTAAACCGCCATTAGATTATTATAATATACATGACCATAGACATATGAGAGAACTCTGACAAACGATCATACAGTCCTCCTGAAGTGGCTCTCAAAATGCTCATTCTCTAGGTCGTCACTACATCCAGTAAGAGACCACCCTGCACTTTTCTTACCGGTACGAGGATACCACTTGAGAACCTTTCTTCCCCATACGTTATCAGTTCAACAAGCTACAAAGCCGATATATTGCCACTTTAGCTACTGATCCGTTGTGTTATGTCGGTAACTCAAGTAATTACGGATATCATCACCTTACGGCATACTATTCATAAATCCCCTGCATTCCGCATGCGTAAGCTTTTTAAATTAATCCCCTGACAATATAAATATGTGTGAGTAAGATACACAGTACCGTCCGTAAAATAAATGCGAGCTTACATGAAATTTAGTCAACATACCTCAGCAGTACCTCCTGTACATTTAGATTAGACTATTTTGCATTTACTGTGACAGTTATTGTTGTAAAAATGTAAATATAATCGTTTTTATAATTAGCGAGAAATATGCCGTGCTTGAATCCCACTTTTATGGATTCATTCGTTCATTACAGCCTTCAAAATTTTCAATCATGGTAATTATGGCAAATATCCGTATGAGGCAATCTATTGGGGAGGCAGCCTCAAATTCAAAAATATATGTATTCAAAAATAAATAGTCTGTGATGAATAAATAAAGATGCCTTATTAATGAAAGACTGATGCTAAAAATGATAATAGATGCAAAGCATGATGGTGTAACGATTTCATTTTGACTGCCTTGTAGCACAGTGGCTAAGCGTTTGGCTGTAAGGATGTAAGGCTGAAGGTGCAATTACCACATAAATACATTGGTTTTGGAATTATTTGTTTTTCTAAAAATAAATTGAACCATATTTACATGGTTATCTATGTACGATTAATTTGTTTCATCATCATCATCATCATCTTTACAGCCCTTCATAAGTCCACTGCTGAAAATAGGCCTCCCACAAGGAATGCCACAAAGCACGGTCCTGAGCCATCTGCATCCATCGACTTCCTGCATATCTTACCAGGTCGTCACTCCATCTAGTAGGGGGACGCCCTACACTTCACCTGCCGGTACGAGGCTGCCACTCGAGAACATTTTTTCCCCATCGGTTGTCGGTTCTTCGAGCTATATGGCCGGCTCATTGCCACTTCAGCTTACTAATCCGTTGGGCTATGTCGGTCACTCTGGTTCTACTGCGAATATCCTAATTTCTAAGTTTATCACGCAGAGAAACTCCGAGCATAGGCCTCTCCATAGCTCGCTGAGCGACCTTGAGCTTCCTTATCTGGCCAGCAGTGAAGGACCACGTCTCAGTTCCGTATGCCATCACTGGCAACACGCTCTGGTTGTACAGTATCGTTTTCAAGTTTTGAGGTATACCTGACGAGAAGATTTGCCGTAGTTTCCCGAACGCTACCCAGCCGAGTTGAATCCGTCGATTGACCTCTCGGTCGAGGTCGGACTTACCTAGTCGGACTATTTGTCCCAGGTAAACATACTCGTCAACAACTTCGAGTTTAGTGCTCCCAACAACTACCGGCATAGGTGTGACATGGACATTAAACATGATCTTTATGTTGTCCATGTTCATCTTAAGACCTATCCGTTGGGAAACACTATTGAGGTCATTGAGCATCGTGCTTAGGTCCTCCAGCGATTCTGCCATAAGGACTAGATCGTCGGCAAATCATAGGTGAGAGATGTACTCGCCATTGATGTTGATACCGTATCCTTTCCAGTCCAGAAGCTTGAAAACGTCTTCCAATGCAGCGGTGAAGAGTTCGGGGATATGACGTCACCCTGTCTTACATATTTCTGCAATTGGATAGGTTTCGTACTCTGGTTCTGTACTCGGATACACATCGTAGCCCAACTGTACAAGAAATTCAACACTACGATATACCGACAGTCCAGCTCCAGGATCTTCTCGTCAGTCCTCAGGGTGATTGGTAATTTGTTTAAAATTAGTGAACTTATAAAAGAAGTAATGAAAAGTCTAATGGAAGGAGACCCTTAACGTTAAGCATCCCTTTCTTCAAAGATGACCTTTCAAAGTACGAGCAAAAATAAAAATGGTAATTCTTACAATAGTGAAAACCGCTTTAATTACCAAGTACACATGATCATTTAGTCTGTAACTGGTAATTGTCGATACAACGATGATCGTGCCACTCTAGGAAAGCTGCACATCTAATAAGAAGACGAATATGTCATAGATATATTTATTTATTTCTGCCGCTAAACACCAGACACTGCCGTGTTCAGGCCTGAAGGGCCTAGAGAGCCAGTACAATGAAAGGCTGTGACGCATTCCACCTAAATCCTCAGAGGTGATAACGCATCCGTAGCCTTATTTGTTTGAAGTTAGAAGAACTTATTGCATGTATCCGTTGGCTGTAGTAGCCACTTACCATTATATGGAGAATAAAGTCGTTATTAACTTGAATTTAATTATAATAATAATAATATTTAATAATGAAATAATTTAAAAATAAAACCATACACTTAACTAACCGTATAGTGGCGGTTTAAGAATGTCCACTACTCAATTCCTCCCATGAATCTCGTAAGAGGCGACAGAGGAAAACTGAAAAAGGTGATGAGCAGCAGTATCTTCCAAGGTGACAACTCAAAACAATGCAGTGGATACATTTACACCGCAACTACATGATTTCTACTTAGTCATGAATACTAAATATATGCTAGCCCAATGCTTATTAAGATTTCGTACCAGCTTAGTGTATTCAAGGCAAGGATGAATAGACATTACAATTATTAATTTGAGCTAAGGCGTTAATTAAGCCAGTACGTTATTATTTTTGACAACATCAGGTGGGATGCCGTGGTTGCTCAGGTGGTTAGAGCTCGCAGTAAGCTTCACCCGGGTTCGATCCCCGCCGGCACCAATGAAATTGTTAATTGCAATTTTAAGTACTCATTTACCACGTGCTCGGCGGTGAAGGAAATCGTGAGAAAACCTGCATGTCTGAAATAAGAAAATAAATATTTCGAAGACATGTGAAGTTCATCAACACGCATTGGGGCAGCGCGGCGGACATTTCCTTGCCCTAAAACCTTACCAGAAATGAGAGGAGGCCTGTGCCCTGCAGTACGACGTAAATAGGCTGCAACTTTACTTTTTACTTTACAGGTGGGATTACTATTTGGCTACTGCCAAGCACTGACTTTATAATTCGTAGATTGTCGCTTTGTCGTCCTAATTTCGATTACTGATTATAATGTGATTGCGGGGCGGCCAAAACCAGTTATCTTTTTCTGTAAAGAAATTCGTGGTAGCAGTCCAGATTCAGGAAGATGGCGGTTTTAACCCCGTACCTCGAGAAGCACGTAAAGTTGCTGGTGCTGTGCCTTATCCCTTTCCGGTCCTGTGTGATCGCTGCAGCATCATAACTACGAGAGTGAGGAAATAGAGAGTGCGCTTTAGGCATATACTCGTGCACTTTAATCTTGTCCTACAGTCCAAAAATCGGTGTTCAGGAGATTATACGTAAAAGAAAACATAGAAAAGGAATGTCCCATTCAGCAGTAGAAGAAAAAAAAGTAATGAAGATAGCTCACAAAATATTAATTTGCAATCACTAGTGACACCTTGTGTTTATACATAGAGCGATAGAGGCTTTTATTTTGCATATGAATATGGTTTTCTGGGTATAAATAACAGTTGTTGAGGGGAACTTCAGTCGCGTTCACCGGCTGTTGCGTACGTGTTCTGTATACGCTATGTCACTTTTCCTCTTTCGTAGCACTTCGTTATCGTCTTGTAATGTGCTGTATATCATTTTTATGCAATTACTTCGTTCTGATTTGGTTCTTTATCTTTAACTGAAAGAATAAGTTCTTTTTTTATTTGTGTTTATGTAAGATAATCTATTCGTATCATCCTATTTCCGTTACCGTTACCGTTAAAGCCTATAAAAGACCACTGATGAATACAGGCCTCTCCACAGATTGCCTCATGTGGGGAATTATTGCCACGCTAGGCAAGCTGGTTGGCCACCGCAGTTTTTCTTAGTCGTTATTAAGAAGACGCTGCTATCTACCTGCTGAACTATTTCCCACTGTCATCTCTTGCGACAACCACGGATGATATGTGGTAGGTAGTGGATACTCTTACACCTCCACTACACGGTCATCATCCTATTTATCCCGTGTTGACAGTAAGAGAAGACTATGGAAAATTGCCGGTTTTCAAGCTCGCGATCACTGAGATATCACTAAACAGTTGTCGTGTGGTCGTCATAATGAAGTCAATCTCATTTTTTGTCGAACCTTCGGGGCTCCACCAGGTCCACTTCCTGTAGAGCCGCTTCTGGAAGAAAGAGTTTATCATAAAGAGTCCCTCTTTCTCCATGAAGTCGGCCAGCTGCTGGCCCCTTGGGTGCCGTTGCCCTTTTCCGAATTTCTCTACTTTCAGCTCACCGTTTTCTTTTGTGCCTAGTTTTGCGTTTAAGTCTCCCATTAACACCGTATAGTGGGTTTTGGAGGAATGCATGGCTCTGGAGATATCCTCATAAATTTTTTCCACCGCCTCATCGGGGTGTGCCGAGGTTGGTCCGTGTTACGGCCTACGGCTGCTCCCTTAAAGGATCCAATCCTCTGGGGCCCATGAGCAGAAGACTTCCCGAGCAAACGTAGGTCGGGCCTCAATGTGGCCACGTGGAAATTCCTAATTACAATAAACCAGATGGGAGGACGTTAGAAGTACATAGTACTTACCATTATCCGAAGCTAACTTCGCACAAAGGCTTGGGCAGGCCGTGAGTGTGTGTAAAAATGGATGGAGAGTAGTGTACAGTGAGGGGTGAATGTGTGGGGCCTTGTCAAGCATAGGCGACCAGCCGCTGCCGAGTTCCAGGCTGCTCCAAAATGCTGCCACACTGCTTCAGACTGCTTCGGCGCCGGACCACAGTCACTTTCTTCTCTCGTCACGATGACAGTCAATTAACTCTATCGTACGATTAACTTACTTACAGAAGCCACTAACTATCTCTGGGTATAAGGTTAACGCACAAACGCACACGGAGTTTAAAGGTCATAGCCGTTTCGCGTAGCAACAGTTAGTTCTAGAATATCAGAGGCCGCACTAGCTAATATTGTCGAATGCACTTATACAGATTCTGAGTCGGACCCAATAAGTCCCGGGAAAGGCTATCCAAACAGGGAATGCGCGTTATAATTCCTAGACAGGATATTTACTAGACGCCCTAACTATTCCGCGGTTCCCGCACAAAATTAACAGCGTGCAGACATTAGCACATCTGGCAGACGACTGCTTTTTCGCTCGCGACACGCGCGCTCCTGCCACGCTCGGCCGAACATCAAACCAGTTCGCACCGAGCCGAGTGCCCTCTGGCGTCGATTCTTGACATTAGCATTTGGCGCGAACAAACCCCCGTCCCGGACATAAGGATTTAGGTCCGCGAGCAACCCGGTCAGCGGGACAAGGTCGCGACGACAAGTTGCAAGACCGAATCTACAACTAAACTAGGCTACCTTAGGCACCCCATCAGATCTTGCAACCCTAACCAACGCCTAAAATGATAGCCCTAATGTGGCAAGCCGGAGGGTCAGCCTCCACTGGATGCCCCTCCTGGTCATCGCAGCACTTTAATAAGTCCTGTACTGGACAGAAGTCCGACGACCTCTTTCAAACACCTATCTGTGCCCCTATGATTAGTTCCGCAATCCGACCGGATCAGATCTGCAAACAGCGACGCTACACGAAGTTGCCCAGACAAATTTTGTGCCAGCTGTTGCTTCAGTGCAGAGCGCACCCACAAATTCCACATGAACATAGTCTGTGGAGAGCCGAACAAAACGCACAGATAGTCCCTAGTATGAATTTTCAACAAGTAGGCCTAGCCAGGCCACCCACCATATTATCATTTACTAAAATAGTGCGGCAGCTGATTTTAATCTGATTATCTCCAAAACTAGCTAGCCTGTTAGGCAAGTAGTCCTATGCTCATATTTCAACTAATTTTTCAATAGCATCAATGTTCAACTACAGAATTAATTCAACCAAATTAATCACCGATGCGCAAAGGTGAACTTGCAAATTAAACAAAACAATAAAGTAAGGGACAGCCCTACTTCTTCGCAAAGCAAAATGATTAAACACTATCATAAACATAAACATAATTTTTCAAATAGTGCGCCATTAAATTTCAGATGAATTCAAATTTTCCTTTCAGCAAACAGACGCAACAATCAAATACAGTGATTAAATATATTTACAAAACACATGCAGTAGCATTTAAAGGAGTAGATTAAATTCAGTTCTTTTAATTTAAACCGCTACAGATAGGAAAATTTTGCGGAAAGCCCAAAGCATTTTTTAATTTTAATTCAAAATATTTTTTACTAAGTGCTCGACCAAACCAAATCTAATACCCCTTGACAGCGTGATTCAACGCTCCAGGGGGGCCCTAATCTTCCCACCACCAAGGGGAGGCCACATGGCGTGAACCCGACATCAATAGAGCACAACCGCTAACAGTCGCCACTCGGGTTGTACGCCTTCACTGAGGCCGTCGGCAACAGAACATTTTGACAAGTGGACTGTTGACGGCTTAAGGCTCAGTGGAGGTGGCCGTGGTGGGAGCTAAGGCGGCAGCTAGCCAGGGCTGCCTCCATCAAATGGGGAACAGTGGTACATCAGTCGCGGCCACTCAGCTAACGGGAGTGAGAAGGGTCCAGCGGACCGATGAGTGGCCGTGAGGTTCCTCTCCACACGCTGAGGGGGGGTGATGGAACCCCCGCCCCTGAGGGAATTACCCCCCGACTGGTCGGGGGAGGGGCCCCTTTCAATCTTAGGGGCCTGGTGGCTGGCCGGCGGGCGCCGATTGTCGCCCGGCAGAGGGCGTGGCTGAGCGCCCCCACCCGTGGGTGTCGAGGGCCTGGCAGAGCCCCGAGAGGAGACGCCGTTCGCACCCAGGCACAAAACTGCATGGTGATGGCCCTGGCAATGCAGACAGGGCCGTCGATGCGGACAGTCTCACTGGAGGTGCCCTCCCAGAGATGAACAGCACCAGCGGCGCTCCTTGGCGATAGTTCGCCTCGCTGGAACCGGCTTACCTAATAATTTCGGGCACGACGTTACCCGGTGATCAGATGCTCGACAATAGGAGCAGGGGGGATTGACGACGACTTGCCTGGCGGGTTCAGCCTCTCACTGGGCACGTCTCGTAAGTCGTCAACGGTGCCCGCCGCGTCCTCGATCTGCCGGCACTGCTCCTCCAAAAACCGCAGCAGGTCATAGAAGGGCGGAATATAGGAGGCCTCGTCCCCGCCGTACCTCTCCTCAAAATGGATTCGAAGGTCGAGAGGTAGACGGGACAGCACGATGCGGAGCAACAAAAAAGCCCATTCGCCCACTGGTAATTCCAGCCGCCTCAACGTATTACATGCCACCAAGACTGGATCCAACAGGTCCGGACGCAGTCTGGCCCGGTCACTAAGAAGCGGGAGGCTTAGAAGCTGCTTAACATGTTCGTCCGCAATTCGCCGGACGTTGGCGTATCTTCTGGATAAGAGGTCCCGAGCAGTCTGGTAGGCGTCGTCCAACAATCTCAAGTGGCTGACGACGCCCAGGGCCTCCCCCTCCAGTGAGGCCAGGAGGTACACCATCCTTTGGCTCGGGGTCAAGTCACTCCGGGCGTCCACTAGGCTGTCGAAAAGACCAACGAAGGTCAGCCATTCGGAAAGGACCCCGGAGAACTTTGGCAGGTCCAGAGTTGGGAGTCTCCCAACAGCTCCGGCTGAAGCTACTTCAGAGAGGACTCGGACAAGTCACTCATCCGAGCTTCACGCGCCTCCTCGGCATACCTGCCTTCAGCCTCGATCAACTCGTCCATGAGCCACAAGAACTGCTCATAGTCCGCGAAGCAGGAGTCCAGGACTCCCTTCTCCACATCCGAATCCTCGAGCTCAGCGTAAGCCTCCTCCACTGCGGCCCTTCGAGCATCCACCTGCTCGAACCGCTTCATCAAGTTATGGACCCTATCCGGTCGACCTATCAAAGCATGGGCGCTTGTGGCCCAGCGCAACTCAGTCCGCAGACAACGGATCAGTAGCTTGGGCGATGACATCACTATTAAATACAAATTACTACGCGGCTCGAGCACAAATTACAAAGATAACAAATAAAAAATACAACAAAAATTAACAGTTAATAAATGCAGTTCCTTTCAAATCGCGTTGAATAGAAATTACACAAATACGAATTACTACGTATCAACCAAATACAAGTTAGCTCAAAAGAAAAGACACAAATCAAATTAACAAATAACAAATACTAGTGCGATCAAATCAAGTTAAATTCAAATTGCGCAAATACAAATCACTACTCTTTAGCTCAAACACAATTTACAGTATAAACGAAGATACACATCACGGTCGATCAACAAAAAATGCCTAGCTCGGAAATCAACTCTTCGATAAGTAATCCACTACAACTATCCGACAACGATAATTAACCGATTACGTAAAAATAACCATCTACCTACATGACGTATATCTCTAGAAAAACTCCCGCTTGCGCAACCTAGGGCGCGGTTTTTCAAATTACCCACTAACCAAAAAAAAAAGGCAAGCAACAAACAACAAAGGGAAATAATTTTATTATTACGTACAAAAAATATTTTTACGTATTACGGACGGGCGTGATTGTAGATACAAATTAAACCAATCAAACCAACGCTCCCTGCCACCAGAATTGTTTAATTTTTATCAAACACTATGGTCGGGATCGACCGGGAATCGAACCCGGAACCACGCTCTGCTACCAGTTTGTTACGGCCTACGGCTGCTCCCTTAAAGGATCCAATCCCCTGAGGCCCATGAGCAGAAGACTTCCCGAGCAAACGTAGGTCGGGCCTCAATGTGGCCACGAGGAAATTCCTAATTACAATAAACCAGATGGGAGGACGTTAGAAGGACATAGTACTTACCATTATCCGAAGCTAACTTCGCACCAAGGCTTGGGCAGGCCGTGAGTGTGTGTAATAGTGGATGGAGAGTAGTGTACAGTGAGGGGTGAATGTGTGGGGCCTTGTCAAGCATAGGCGACCAGCCGCTGCCGAGTTCCAGGCTGCTCCAAAATGCTGCCACACTGCTTCAGACTGCTTCGGCGCCGGACCACAGTCACTTTCTTCTCTCGTTACGATGACAGTCAATTAGTTCTATCGTACGATTAACTAACTTACAGAAGCCACTAACTATCGCTGGGTATAAGGTTAACGCACAAACGCACACGGAGTTTAAAGGTCACGGCCGTTTCGCGTAGCAACAGTTAGTTCTAGAATATCAGAGGCCGCACTAGCTAATATTGTCGAATGCACTTATACAGATTCTGAGTCGGACCCAATAAGTCCCGGGAAAGGCTATCCAAACAGGGAATGCGCGTTATAATTCCTAGACAGGATATTTACTAGACGCCCTAACTATTTCGCGGTTCCCGCACAAAATTAACAGCGTGCAGACATTAGCACATCTGGCAGACGACTGCTTTTTCGCTCGCGACTCGCGCGCTTCTGCCACGCTCGGCCGAACTTCAAACCAGTTCGCACCGAGCCGAGTGCCCTCTGGCGTCAATTCTTGACATTAACGTTTGGCGCGAACAGTCCGTAAACCTGTATGACCTTCAGCGAATACCGTTTGTTGATTCTGAGTATAAGGTACGCAACCCTTGTCGATGCACTCCCAATCTTTACAACGTTGTTAACGAGATACTTGTGGACGATAAATCCGACACCTGCTTGAGACAGATGGTCGCCCTCCCGGTGATAGAACAAGTTGCCGGATTCAAGGATTACTGTGACCCTCTCTTCGGACCTCGGATAATCCTATGATATTCCAGCGCAACTTGTCTATCGCTTCTTCCAGCTCTAGGATCTTCTCGTCAGTCCTCAGGGTGATTGGTAATTTGTTTAAAATTAGTAAACTTATAAAAGAAGTAATGAAAAGTCTAATGGAAGGAGACCCTTAACGATAAGCATCCCTTTCTTCAAAGATGGCCTTTCAAAGTACGAGCGAAAATAAAAATAGCAATTCTTACAAAACAGTAGAAGAAAAAAAATGTAAAGAAGATAGCTCACAAAATATTAATTCGCAATCATTAGTGACACTTTGCGTTTATACATAGAGCGATAGAGGCTTTTATTTTGCGTATGAATATGGTTTTCTGGGTATAAATAACAGTTGTTGAGGGGAACTTCGGTCACGTTCACCGGCTGTTGCGTACGTGTTCCGTATACGCTATGTCACTTTTCCTCTTTCGTAGCACTTCGTTATCGTCTTGTAATGTGCTGTATATCATTTTTACGCAATTACTTCGTTCTGATTTGGTTCTTTATCTTTAACTGAAAGAATAAGTTTTTTTTTTATTTGTGTTTATGTAAGATAATCTATTCGTATCATCCTATTTCCGTTACCGTTACCGTTAAAGCTCATAAAAGACCACTGCTGAATACAGGCTTCTCCACAGATTGCCTCATGTGGGGAATCATTGCCACGCTAGGCAAGCTGGTTGGCCACCGCAGTTTTTCTTAGTCGTTATTAAGAAGACGCTGCTATCCACCTGCTGAACTATTTCCCTCTGTCATCTCTTGCGACAACTACGGATGATATGTGATAGGTAGTGGATACTCTTACACCGCCACTACACGGTCATCATCCTATTTATCCCGTGGTGATAGTAAGAGAAGACTATGGGAAATTCTAGAAAATATCTTATGGTTTTTATGGCGGGTAGTTTAAGGTAAGCGTGTCGTTTTTGACAAATACTCTTCACAATAAGAGTGGACCATGACTACTGAAAGATGGCGTTAACCATCTTATTAACGCCAGATACCACACAAGACGATAGCTACTTCTGTGCAAGAGCTGTAGTAGTAACTTACCATTAGGGGAGCTAGAAGCTTTTTGTTGCTCCTTAACACTATTATTAATAATTATAACTTTTAACAAAAAGTAATAATTTTTTATTCTATGACCGTATTTCTTGAAGGGCATTGTAATAATATGTACTACGTACTAGAAGAGATGCTGCCACTTGGTTATTTGCAACACGTGTAAGGAGCGCATGGGCTCGAACTTACTTTGTCTGAGCCATAAAATGTGCTCTCGACGCAAAGCTTCAATGGGGCCTTCGTAAGGGGTCTTCAACAGTGGTAGAGTCACGCGGCAGCCTTGCCCCCAAATGGTGTCGGAGTTAAATAATACACTACCCCAGGAGGGTACCAGCACCCCCGGTGACGGACAATCTCTCACTGAGCTTCCACGACCACGCATCGACGTCTCAGGATGCAATACCAGGGCTCTTAAAAAAAGTATATTTCCGCCTCCAGGTCCGTCAAAAGTCTCACTGTTTATGCCCAAATTTGGTTATGTTAGGACGGCACCCAATCACGTCCGACTTTGCCAATCGCCCGATCGTACCAGGTGTCACGCGTGTGTCGGAGAGGGGGCAGCGGAAGGGAGCTTCCCAGCGTCTTGGCGGTCGGGCGAGACAGTAGGTGAAAGTAGTAGCTTTGGAGCAGCGATCCAGTTAGGCCGAGTGTTTCGGCTACCGCTGCGGAAGTTGCGCGAGACCGGTTTCGAATGATTAGGGTCTAGAATTTGGGTTTGGGCGCGGCTTCGCTACGTAATTGGGTTTCGGGAAATCCACCTCGAATTTGGTGGTCTAGGATTTAGGTTCCTGTACCAGAGGCCTTTATGGGGTTTTACGGTTTAAATAAATTCTTTGAAAGTAATTGTGCATCTTAGTTAGATTAATTTGCGTGTAAACGAGGCGTATTTTGACTCTGGCCCGACGTGTTATTCTGGTGCCGAATTTATAATTTGTGATAAGTGAATCCGGGACATTCAATGTCGAATTTTGTTCTACTGTCCTTGCCGTGTCGGATATCACGTGTTTGATTCTGCGATGAGTGTGGAATTAGGCGAATTGAAGTTAGTTAAATCTACAATGAAGCTAAGAGACTGAATCAGTGACAGTGAGGAAAGAAGTGGTCCGGCGCCGAAGCATTCTGAAGCGATGCAGCATTTTGGAGCAGCCTGGAACTCGGCCGCTGCTGGTCGCCTATGCTTGCCAAGGCCCCACACATTCACACCTCACTGTACACTACTCGCCATCCAATATTACACACACTCACGGCCTGCCCAAGCCTTGGTGCGAAGTTAGCTTCGGATAATGGTAAGTACTATGATTTTCTAGCTTTCTCCCATATAGTTTATTGTGATAGGAAATTCGATGTGGCCACGTGGCCCCGTCCCTCTGCTGCCCGTCGATGGGATTACTCATGGGCCCTAGTCCCATCAACCTTTGTTGGGGCAGCTAGGGGCGTGTACATTCACTGTCAAGGCAAGGTCAGATCGCGTCGGCAGAATTGGTTAGAAAATAGTTCGTCTTCCTTTGGAAACACGTGCATTTTGGTCTCTCGCCAAGGCTGTCCAAGGAAACTTCTGTTAGCCATCTCACCCATCTCTGCATAGGGAGGACGACTCACTGGCCCATGCCGCAAAGGAGAAAGCCGATCTGCTGAGCTCCCTCTGTGCGTCCAAATCGACTCTTGATGGCTAGGGAAATATACCGCCGACTATCCCGCGGTGTGAGTATTCCATGCAGGATGTGCTGTATACCCAATGCTCGGGTCGCAAAGCACTCTTCTCCCTGTACGGCAACAAGTATTGATCGCGTCCATCCTATGGTGCTGAAGACGTATGCTACTGAGTTTGCACCAGTTTTAACGCGTCTTTTCCGGTACTCCTACTGCCTAGGCGTAGTATCGAAACCATGCAAGACAGATTTCGTGCACCCAATCCCTAAAAAAAACCGCTCTGATCCGTCCAACTATAGGCCTATTGCCATCACCTCCTTGTTCTGTAAAATTATTAAGTCTATTATTAAAAGCCAGCTCACGTGGTATCTTGAGGATCACCAGCTGATAAGTGACCGTCAGTTCGGTTTCCTTTGCGGTCACTCGGCTGGTGATCTTCTGGTTTACCTAATTTATAAATGGGCGGAGGCAGTAGAGTCCAAGCGGGAGGCGTTGGCCGTGAGTTTAGATATAGCGAAGGCCTTCGATCGGGTTTGGCACAAAGCCCTTCTTACGAAGTTACCTTCCTAAGGGTTTCCCGAGAAATTTGTGCAATTGGATAACTAGTTTTCTTGCAGATGAGAGTATCAAGGTTGAAATAGACGATGCATGCTCCAACTACAAGCCCATTAACGCTGGTGTTCCACAAGGCTGCTGCGTGCTATCGTCGACGCTGTTTCTTCTGCATATCAATGACATTTTTCAAACCGGAAACATTCATCACTATGCAGATGACAGCAATGTTGATGCTTTATACACTGGCCGTGTCAATATTTCTTGGGGAAACGTCGCCGAGTACCGGGACAAATTTGTGTCTGAAGTCGAGACTATGTTGAACAAAGTCTTGGACTTCAATCAATCCCCAGAAGACAAAAGTTTGTGCGTTTACCGCTCAAACGAAACCCCATTGTCGTATCTTCTCTGTAATAAATTAAAAAAAATTATAGTTTTAGAATATGACACAGCTCGCATTAATCACGAGCTGTGTCATGATCCTGAGAATTTAGGGTCGTAGTCATGAAATTATTGTACTGTCACAGGTCTGCAAAATTTCAGATTATTATTCAAACGTCCAGAAGTGGATGAAAACTAAATTATAAAATTCCATTACGTTCATATATACATAGATACATACAGTTCAAATAAATACGATTTTTTTAAATTAAAAAAGACACCAGAGCGTCTTGCCTAAAATAATTCTAAAATATGTGAAGCGCCGCATTAATTGTTCGATAACTTTGTGAAAAATGAGAGAAGGCTTGTGTGTACTGCAGCCTATTGATACCGGCAACTAACTTCAAACAAAGAAGACATAATATACGTTATCGCCTCCGATTACTAAGATAGAATGCCTCAAATTCTGTAATTACACTCGTATTCTATAACCTTCAGATCGAAGAGCAGTGCATACACGCTTGGGGTGTTACTTAGCCAGACGAACTCCTCGGCAGAAAAGTTGCCCTGCCATCTGGACGGCTCCGTGGCGCAATGGCTAAGCATTGAGTTGTGGCGCTGAGATCTGCGGGTTCTAATCCCACACGAAACAAGTATTTGTATTTCCTACAAATAATTATTCCGGGTCTGGATGTTTGTCCTTGTGAAAGGACAATGGCAGACTTTCATACATAAAATTAGTTGAGAAGAAATGGTAGCGTCTATATATCAAAAATAACCTAACCTTAATAACTCTGTCAAAGAATTTTGTCCTGAGAAGGCGTCAAGAAAAAGATATTTATATTTGAACCTTTTAAGGTTATGTCCTATGTCACTTGGAAAAAGTCATGCTTCCTGTCGTTGTTTGATGTTAGCTTAATACATAATACATAATTGAGAGTTTTTAGATTATTGTATTTCTATTATATATTTGCGTACTATAAATGTATATTTCTGGCATGGTTCCAGGGCCTTTGTATCATAGTGATATTCTCAGAAGGGCTAGAACCCAGAGCCGTAAAGCCAGTAAAAAAACAGTGACATTTTATTTTAGCTAGTGTTGGCATAGCATTAAATGGAATTGTTACGTAGTACTATGATTGAGATAATGTATTACTGTAGGCAATTCTTTGTAAGAAACTTATTCTTAGCCATATCACTTTTATATTTATTATTACTGATAGTACAGTTATTAATAATAAAAACTTAATATAAAAATATTTTGTGTGTTGTGTTGGTAGTCTTACAAAGTGTATACGAAAATAGTATGAATATACTAAATGGCAACATTTGAATAGAGTAAAATGATTGAAGTCATTTGATATTCCCAAAAATGTTTGTTTTCTACTGTGACTTTAATTAAAATACATTTTTATTTGAAAAATCATAGAAAAATAATAAAACTCATTTTATATATAACTTATTTCTAGACGCTATAATTGTTGTCAACTATTTTTCTGCCATTGCTCTTTATACATGTGTACTGACTCCACGATATGACACAAAAATCTAGTGTAGGGCAAATCTTTTTAAAAGAGATTGAAAAGCAAGTAAAAATCCTAGTAAATAACTAATTTGTCGAGATTGTATGTGGTTTTTATTTTATATAGGATAGGATGACAAACGAGTACACAGTCCACCTGGTGATAAATGGCCGCCGTGACCCATAGACATCTATGTCTATCCTTAATAAAGTATCAAAATGTAGATGCGTTGTCACCCGTGAGGACGAAGATGAAAAACCTCTTTTCTATTTTTTTTACGGATTTTATCGCGTTAAATTTACTTTTTTAATTCCCGACGTTTCGGGTGCTTTACAGCCACTAATGGCCACGGGGGGGGGGGGGGGGGGGGGGGACTGAAATGTTTGACGTCCCGATGTCACAGTGTCGTGAAGCGACAATAAAGAACAAAAAAAAATCTAACCTAAGAACAACAAAACAACAAAAATACAACAAAAACAAAAATATATTTAAAATTCAAAGATATTTACAATTTTATAAAAAAATGAAATGAGGATGATGATGAATGAAGTGAGAGTACAATTAGATTACAAAAAAAAATAAAGGTAGGAGAATAGGGGAATATAGAGTTGTAGTGGAGCCTAAAAGTCGAAGCGACACACGTTGCGATTGTAGAGGTAGGTTTCTTAGCAGCGACGACACGCAGCGCCTGAAGCCAGCACACGCCGGTTGCGCTTGTAGAGGTAGGTTTCTTAGCAGCGACGGCACGCAGCGCCTGGAGCCAGCACACGCAGCGCTCAACGCTTAGAGTCAGCAGTTGCAGCGCCCAAAGGTAGCGCCGGCGGTAGGTGCACTCGGCGCCTGGAGTAAGCAGTCGTAGCGCCCGGAGTAGTGTGGCTCCCGCGCTTGAAGTAGACTGCCGACGACTTCCGAGGTAGATGGAGGCTTGTAGGATTCCGGAGTGGTGCGGCTCCGCGCTTGAAGAAGGCTTCGCCGAAGACTTCACGCGTAGGTGGAGGCTTGCAGGATCCCGGGGCAGTGCGGCCCCGGGATAAGGCCTTTAGGAGATGCTTCCAATTCGAGAACTGAAGCGAGACTGCCTTTCTTCACCGATTGTTCGGCTTTTATACCTTTCTAGAGAGAACGGAAAAATTATTTAAATTAAACGCAAATTTTTTGTAAATGGTCAAGAGAAAAGTGTATTTATGTGGAATTATCGAAATAGGAACAACAGATCGGTAGCAAATTTGAATATAATTATTATGGAGACCAAATAAACAACAATATCAAAACATGTCAAATTTTAGTTTTAGGCTTGCAATAAGAAAACGGCAAGATTTAAGTGGAAAATGAGATATTATTGATATAGGAAAAAAGGTAGCGCAACTGCCCACACAAAGCCTGAAAATGTAGAGTTACGGAAAACTAAATAAAAGATTGAAAAAAGGTAGACTCCATTGACACCATTTTAAAAGTGCTGATAATGTGAAAATACGAAGTAGAAATGATTTGTTATTGTGTTCTTATGGTTTAAAATCGTTACAGGATCCTATGGAAATAAAGGTGATGTAAAATATCCAGTTTTGAAGTGAATGCAGAAAATCGAAACAGAATGGAAAAATGAATTTAAAATAATGTAAAATGATAAGTAAGTAGCATAACACTACAACAGTTAGCCCGGCTACCTTCAGTTTTTAAATATTAATTTTTGGTTCGATTTACGCAGAATGAACTTACAGTATCTTGAAGTCTTGCAGTGGTATGCTTGAGTTTGGATTTAATTTTGTTACTTATAGGATCCCCAGCAGATGGCGGCACCCATCCATCATCTATATTGAAATTAGGATGTTTTTTTTTTAATTTCAATAGCCTCGCGTATCATCCTTGGTAGGAATCTGTGTTCTTTTGCGAGGATTTGTGGTCTATCAAATCTGATGTAATGGTGGGGACGATCTTGAACATGTTCACAAACTGCATACTTCCCAGAGCGACGGTGCTTCACGTCAGCTATATGTTCTTTCACGCGGGTTTTAATAGATCTTTTTGTTTGTCCTATGTAAAAGAGACCACATTCACAATCAAGCTTGTACACTCCTGCATCTTGTAGGATATTACACTTGACGGATGGTAAAAATTGACTAATCTTCTTCGGCGGCTTGAAGTATGTTTTAATACAAGCTCGCTTCAAAATGTAGCCAATCTTGTTAGTGACACCTCTGACATAGGGTAGCACTGCAGGCACACGCTCGACTGTGGCCGGCTTCACTCGGTCACTGTGACGTAGGTTCGGGAACCGAAGCTTATTGTCGTGCAAAACTTGCTTGACGTGTTGGAACTCGGGAGTCAGGTGTCACAGATCCCTCGTGCCATCTGAAACAAACATAAACCCACGGTAGCTAACTGTGATGGATGATGGTGCGTATATAAGAAATCATTATGTAAACCAGCACGGACTGGTAATAGCAAATAAAATTCGCCGATTAGAAGCAGAGGCAAAAATTTAATTTTTTTCTTATAATGTGTTGTTAAACCTTAAACAAGAGAGGCATCTAACAATACTGTTGAAGCTTTTATCACTGCCACAGTTTGATTAAATTTTACAAGCGCTTTACAATCAAGTGATTAATGAAATTGCTCTTGTAGTTTGGAGATCGGGTTTGTTAAAGATAATAATTTATTCTCTGCCGCTTTAAACGAGAGCACGTTGCCATGGGTATAGGAAATTTAATTTTTATTTAATTTTTATATTTTATTTAATATAAGGTAAATTGAAACTAAATATTGAATTCTAACCGCGAAGATACTGGAATATTTGAACTGCATTTGGAAGTAGAGGTACTGAATATTTATTCATTTATTTATTTATTCTTTTATTGCATACACCTTTATCTAAGGGTAACAAATGGCGAAATTATTTCTCTAAGACATCCTCTACCAGTTAACACTGAGAAAGAATACAGATGTTGGACGTTAGACGCAAATTTAGGACAAAACAAAGTTTTAAAGAATTTTTTTTTAAGAATTTGTAGGTCATTTGATTCTGTGCTATGTTTAAAATGCAAAGTATCTAGCCAATCGAAATGTTAATTAAAATCAATTACTTAAATCGACATACACGATAGCAAGATAATAAAAACTACTGTCTGAGGAAGTTGCCTTAAACGGTCGGTCTGACCGCTGATCGTATTCAATATAGTCTGTGCCGTGCTTGAAAAGGTTATGCCACTTATGAATCATCGTTTTCTCAGGGCAATAGTCCCTGTAAACGGATGACGTCTCTTCATCTATATATGTATACTCGTATATAATATGTGGCAATTTCCTTGCTTAGTGAAGAAACTTAATCATGACACGAATGTGAATTTTCTCTATAGTTAGTGTTATTTTTCTGATTGACTTCTTTATTCTGTGATATCTCAAAGGTTAATGATTATTGAATAATTTCTATTCTACGTAAATTCATGTTATAACAATGACATATTTAAATAAACATTAATATGCTCTATGCAACCAAGTAAAAATTAATATTTATTTAAGCTATATTAGTGGTTTAGTTGTAGCACGATTGGGTCGGCTCGATCGGGGAAGGACCCCACTCTCACAGAATACCTGCGTAAATTAGCAGCGCTGTGTTTGGTATGATGAGTGTAGAGAACCGGAGACCCTTTTTACTGGAACCGAGGCATTCCATCTTAGTCCTCACGGGTGACGACGCATCTACATTTTGATTCGTAATCGAGGATAGATATAGATGTCTATGGGCCACAGCAACCACTTCCCATCAGGTGGACTGTGTGCTCGTTTGTCACCATTATCCTATAAAAAATACATCTGAGTCCCACTGCTTCGGCAAAGAGCGTTTCTTCATTCTTCTACACCAGCTCGTACCTAATAGTCCATTGTAGGTCTTGCACCACTCTCATTGTGTTGAAGATCTGCTCTAATCGTCACACTTGGCAGGCGGCTTGGCAATCGCACTAGCTGACGTTTCTTTTCAGGACAGAAGTTTTTTCCGAACCAGTGATAAAAGTAAAAAAATGACTATCAATAAGAATTACTTGTAATCTGTATTTAAATAAAAATTATAAAATAAGTTTCACAGATGTTACTTCCGCTGCTAGCTGGATATTTTACACCTTGCGTAGATAAGACGGTTACTGCCATCTATCGGCAGCCATAAGATTATTTTGAATTTATTAGGGAGCCTATTAAGAAACAAAATTGGTTAATTGTAACAATATTCCTTTAAATTACATTTTTTACAGTTTGGTGGCGATATAAGAGGCGACAAAGGGAAGCAAATCAGGAGATGAGCTGCAGTGTCTTCCGAAAAACGACTAAAAATTAAAAACTGTAGTTGCTAACCCGTTTTTCAACCGCGACAACTGTGGCATATATCCTCTCTATGAGGCAATCTATGGGGGAGACTTATGTTCAGCCGTGGACTTTAATAGGCTGTATCGGTAAATTATTATTTTAAATTTTAAATTGACTGTGTGAAGTCAACATTACGTGATGAACATTACTTACGTCTCAAGAAAATAAGTAACACCACAATAATAAAATAAGAAAAATTTAAAAATACAATTTGACACGTTGTTAATACAAAATTAAATTACTCGAAGTAGCGCAGCAGAAATATTTAATTTTAGCGAACTTATCACCGAAAAGAATTTCACTTGGCCTACAAATATAAACTTTTACTATTATATCTTCTTTTTTGGACCCAAGCCAGTCTCATATATAATAAATTTCGTGTTGTTTTGGATCCGTTCCAATAGTTCCACGTCCACCTTGGAATTCGTAATTAATATTTTGACATTTCTTTTCAATTCTATTCGAAATTCTGAGATACTATGTGGTATATATGGCGTAGTTTATTATGTAATATGGTAGATTTTCTTTTCTACCTAGGTCTCTCCGGTCATCTGGCTAGGCCTCTTATCTATTTCTGTTGCCAAATAGTTGTGCTTGTACTGCTGTTTTTCAAGTTAGAGGGTATAGAAAGCCAGTAAAAGTAACACTACCTCGTTGAGTAAGAGAGAGAGTCGCCTTAAGGTCAACGTATGAGATCTCGAGTTCAAATCTCAGGTCAAGCCTACAATATTCAGTTATTGAGTTGTTCTGTCAATAAATTCTCAGCAGCCCGGAGTCACGAATTTGGCGGTTTTCCACACCCGTGCCTCGGAAAACCGTTGGTCCTGCGTCTGATTTCTCTCCAGTGGCGTCGGTTTACTGTTCCATCGGACCATGAGAGTGAGGGAATAGAGAGTGCATCTGTGCTTGCGCATACTCGTACATTAAAATCCTGTCCTGCGGAGATGACTATGGCCGAAAATACTGGCCAACGTAACCGAAATCCGTACGGGAAGATACTATTGAAGTGAACTTATTTATCAACGTAGTGGAGAAATTTAGTACGATATTAAAAATTTAAAAACGTCACGTTTTCTTATATCGTTTCACCGTCGGGGCTAAATGAGTATATTGTTATTTAACCTACTTATATAAAATATAAAATAAAAGTACAATGATATGTCGCAAACAAGTTTCAATTCGTACGTGTGAACAAAATTACACGCACAATTTTTATAGTTAAGGTTGTGATGCATTTCATCTTGGTACTTAAAGGTAGCATCTCTTGCGTTGTTTGTTTGAAGTTGCCGGCAGATACCCATGGACTGCGGTAGCCACTTACTATCAAAACTGTGAATTCGTTTGTTACTTTAGTTTTATGGAAAATGTCTGATTCAGATATCTATCATGATTACATTCTTTTTATAACAAATTATTTTATACGATAGGAAAAGGCAAGCTCTATTATATAACGTAGTTACGCAATCGGGATTCAATCCACAACAAGCTGCTTTTAGGATATTCGCGTTAGAAGTTTGATCGAATAATAATGCTAATAAAATTGATCTACTGGGGTTTTTGTTGAAATTGATTTTGTTGAATGACTGCTAACCCTAAGGAATGTTTCAATTTTTTTGGCTCATTTGAACCCCTGTTTCTTGTGTTACTCCGTCCATAGTATAAAAATTCCTGTTATTAGATCGAGGAACTGGAATGATTTAAAGACTATTAGAATATATTTATTTATTAGAAGTATTAAAATTCTTTATTGTAGCATTCTTTTTTCTATTTACTTACTTACTTACTTATCTTCACGCACAATCCCTGACGGGTAGCCAGAGAGAACAGATCGCCAAGTGTCACGATCCTTACATACCTCTTTCGCTTCTTTCAGATTCATTATCTTCTTCATACATGCACGTCTAGGTATCCGAGTACTCTTGACCCTACCCTCTTCGAGCAATTTGCTCACATGGTCTTCGAAAGTTAGTCTCGGTCTACCTCGACACCTTTTAATATTAACTTTCGCGCTATATATTTTCTTCACCATTCGGTCTTCACTCATTCGCTCAACGTGCCCAAACCACCGAAGCACGCCCTTATCAATTTTTGTGATAAGGTCATCTTTCAAACCTGCCATATTGCGAATCTCTTCGTTTCGCTTTCGGTCGGCCATGGTAACGCCGCACATTTTACAAAGAGATCGCATCTCCACTGCATTCAACTTGCTTTTATGCTTCTTCTGGCATACCCAGGTTTCGCTGCCATATAACAAAGTCGGTACCAACACTGCGTTATGTATTGCAAGGCGTGCACTCTTCACTACGCCTTGCCTTTTGACTAACGCAATCAGGGCACCATTAACTTTGTTCCCGGCAGCGACACGCCTGTCCACATCTAAATCACATCTTCCATCCTGGCTAAAAGCACTCCCCAAGTATACAATTTCATTTACTTGTTCTAGAAATTCCTGATTTACCCATATTTCACACTTCGTTCTCTCTTCGTCTCTTTCAAATACCAGAACCTTAGTTTTATTAGCGTTCAAACGGAGACCTTTAATTTCACATTCCTCTTTCATACACGTGACTAATGCCTGCAGTTCTGCCTCTGATGGTGCAATAAGCACTGCATTATCAGCATACAGCAGACAATTTTCTTTAATGTCACCCAATTTCACACCCAAACAGCTATCTTTCAGCTTTTGTAAACAGCTGTCGAGATACAGTATGAACAGCCAGGAAGACATGACACAATCCTGTTTTACGCCCGTTTGGACGTTAAACATGGGTGACAGGTCATGCCCTACCCGCACACAGGCTTTACAGTCACAGTAAAGAGACTGCACAGCTCTCAGCAATTGACCATCCACACCATACCCCGGCAACAGTTCCCACATTTTCTTCCTTACAACCTTATCAAATGCTTTCTCAAGATCCACAAAAGCACAGAAAATCTTCTGGTTAGCAGCCAGAAGCTTCTCCGTGATCATGCGGAGAGAAAACATTTGATCCGTGCATCCTCTTCCAGGTCTAAATCCGCATTGTGCCTCCCATAGAAATCTTTCCGATTTCTCTTGCATCCTACGTGTCAAAACCTTCGAGTAAACTTTACTTGCTAAACTGGTCTAGCTGATCGCCCGATGGCACCCGCAGTCAAAATGTGAACCTTTACCTTTATATAAAGGCACAATGACTGCGGATCGCCAATAATCCGGGACATCCCCGTCCGCCAGCACAAATTGCACAGCAGATGAAAGCTGTCCCAAACGCGAGGCCCACCATACTTGACCATTTCAGCAGTAACTCCGTCTAGTCCCGCAGCCTTACCACATTTCAAACTTCGAATCGCACGTTCAATCTCTTTCATACTGATGACCTCAGTGTCATCGAGGTCCGGGTCTGGCGTACCAGTCACGGCGTCATCCCCGGATCCCTTACTAAGATCATCACACGCATACATTTCTCTATAAAATTCGCTCCATTGCTGCATGACGTCCGATTTTTCTGAGGGGACGTCATTAGTTCTCGAAAGCACTTTGTTCATTCTTAAGGCCGTCGCACCACTTCGGGTCCTTCCAACCTCTTTCCAGAAGAGTTTGGAGTTCTCCTTAAAGTTGTGCGACAACCTTTCGTCCGCTTCCATTCTACACCTTTCACGCACTTCCTCAATCAATGCTTTCGTGTGAACTTTCTGCAGCCTATATCTTTCTTTCATCTTCTCTCTCATATCCTTATCATTACTAGAGGCCAAGTAGTCTAACCATGCTTTCTTCTTCTTCTTTACAGCTTCTTTCACTTCATCATTCCACCATGCATCTCTTCTTTTACTACTGCCTCTTTTTATTGTTCCACACACTTCTTCCGCTGCATTTACCATTCCATCCCTAAGGTTCTGCCACATTCTTTCTACACATTCGTTTCTGCCATCGATAATGTCAAGCTTTTTGGCTACCCTCGCATGATATTTGTCCCTAGTATCCGCTTCCTGAAGCTTCCAGCTTCGGATGCGACAGACCGACTGTGGTTCTGTCACTGCCGTCCGGTAGCGCCAACCCGCGAACAGACCCCTAAATCTAGTAATCACTAGATAGTGATCCGTTCCCAGGTCAGCACCCCTGAACACTCGCGTATCCATAACCTGTTTTCGCAGTCGGTCATCCACCAGGAACAAATCGATCATACTTCTCTCATTCTTTCTTTCTCTAGTATACATATGGATTTTCTTGTGATTAAACATAGTGTTTGTCACAAGAAGACCCTATTCCTTGCATACCGCCAGTATAAGCTTGCCAGCATCGTTAACCCTTTTATCGCTAAACTTTCCAAGTACTGACTCGTACCCTGGTCGAGCGGTACCAACCCATCCATTCAAATCACCACATATAACAATTCTTTCGTTTCCCCTAGCCAAATCTAGAACTTCTCTTACATTCTCCCAAAACTCCTCTAGCTCAACCCTGGACGACGAAGCTACCGGCGCATAAACAGCCAAAAGGAATAACTTCGTCAGTCCCAATTTAAAGCGAACCCAGAGAAGTCTTGAGTTCACAAACTTATATTCAGTCATAACATCGACCAACCGAGAAGACAGCAGCACCCCCACTCCCTGGCAGGCGCTCTCGCTCTCCGGGACTCCGAACCATAGAGCTAACGCCCCGCCAGGGAGCTCTTCAGTACCACAGCCCTTCCGTTTGGTCTCCGACATACACACGACATCTAATTCTCTTTCTTTCATTATTTCGATCAACTCATTCGTCTTATCTCTCATGCCTCCTCTAACATTCCACGTGCCAACTCTGCACTCTGTCCTCCACCTTCCGCCGTGTCGGGCTGTGCGTGACGGGTGGCGGTCCCCATCGCCGCTTTGCGCGCTGCATTCCACATTTTTTTCTATTTAATGATGAATTAATTTATTAGTGAATTAGCAAACTTTTTTTACATAGACAACGAGTGGATTGGCATTTTATCACACTTTTATTAGCTTCGCGTATATACATATATATTTATCTATTTATCAATGTAACGGAATTTTTTAATGTAATTATCACTAACTTGCAGCTACCACGGCCGATTGACTTGAAAATTTGCACTCGTGTTAAGGACCGATGACAATATAATAATATAATAACTATACTTGTATCCTGATCAGGATCAATAGGGTAAAATAAAATAATTATCAGAATCATCACAGGTCATCATCAAGGATCATCAAGTATCTTATATTATTATTTTTACTTCATTCTGTTTTAATCCGTGATATAACGAAAAATATGAAAAGCAATAAAAGTGAAGCTATGGAAAAGGCATAATGTAGTTTAACTATTGTTTTTTTTTAATTTAATTAGAAATTTTTATATATATTATGTGTTAATTTACCTTCGAATATTTTGCAATAATATCATAGATATTAACACTTTATTTTATTAAAAAGGCTAAATCTAATATAAGTGTATTTTTTTTATTTAAATTTTGGGACTTCTACGAGCGAACGTGCACTCGGCCGCTTAAGTTGCCTCGGGGTATTGGCTGAACAGAAAAGACTGAAAACAACTGCTATAACTGAGACCGATGTATTTCACAGTTTCATGCTGAAGCACAGGGTTTTTATGTGTTATTTATTAAATTTTTGATGTGTTTAAACACTTCGTTTTTGTTTTGTATTTTTTCTATTATTAATAACGTTTTATAATTCGTGTTACACTCTGTAATTAGCATAAACATTTTTTTTGTTTATTTCTAAATAGCACGTGGGTTCGTCTTACAGTCTTATAAAAATGACGATTTGTTGTATTTGTTACGCTTGATAGGTGGGCTTGCGGTGGCAATCCCAGATTTCTTATTCTCATCTTCATAACAACTAGTAAAGCCTATCAAATATCCGCTGCTGAATATAGACCTCCCCACTAGATTACCTCATAAAGTGGATATTAAGCCATAGTTGCCACGCTTGGATGGTGGGAGTCAACTGCAGCTTTTTATTTTTAGTTATTATTACGAAAACGTTGCTGTCCATCCATTATATCAGTTTCCCTCTGTCGCCTCTTACAAAACCTATGGGATTATATTGGATAATGGACTGAACTTAGGTCTTAGACACACATAGACTGCATTTCAGGGAGAGATTAGACAGAGATATATCGTAGTTGTCACGCTTGCCAAGCAACCGCTGTTTTATTCCTCAGTAGCATCATCCTGATAACACCTCAAAACTAATAAGTTTTGAGGTGTTAACAGGATGATGCTACTGCAAGTGGCTACTGTATCCCATTAACTTGTCTAACTGTTTTTCATTTTTTTAACGCGCTACCTCACTAGGAGTTTCTTCTGTATTGTGGGGGGCAGTTTACATATATAAAGTCATAAAGATAAACAACCACACCCGGAACAATTATTTGCACGTCATACGGTCATGCAGCTTATACGTGGTAAAGCTATACTGCAGCTATATTAGTAGTATAGTTGTAGCACCAATGGATCGGCTCGACCGGGGAAAGACGATGCTCTCACAGAATACCAGCGCAAAATAGCAGCTTAATGCTGCTGTGTTTCGTTTAGTGAGTGAAAAGAACTGGAGAAACAAACCAGGAGATGGGCAGAAGAATTATCCTTTTAGCAATTAAAAATAATAAAAAAAACTGCAGTTGCCAACCAGCAAGTGTGGCAACTATGGTATAAAATAAGGCAATCTATGGGGTAGGTTTATGTTCAGCAGTGAACTTTTGTAGACTGTGATGGATTTCAGATATGAATCTAAATACGTGGCTGGTATTAAACAGTTGGTATTAAAAACGAAACCGGCCAATTGAACTGAACATAAACCTACCCTATAAGGTTTATGTTCAGCAGTGAACTTTTGTAGACTGTGATGGATTTCAGATATGAATCTAAATACGTGGCTGGTATTAAACTGTTGGTATTAAAAACGAAACCGGCCAATTGAACTGAACATAAACCTACCCTATAAGGTTTATGTTCAGCAGTGAACTTTTGTAGACTGTGATGGATTTCAGATATGAATCTAAAAACGTGGCTGGTGTTAAACTGTTGGTATTAAAAACGAAACCGGCCAATTGAACTGAACATAAACCTACCCTATAAGGTTTATATTCAGCAGTGAACTTTTGTAGACTGTGATGGATTTCAGATATGAATCTAAATACGTGGCTGGTATTAAACTGTTGGTATTAAAAACGAAACCGGCCAATTGAACTGAACATAAACCTACCCTATAAGGTTTATGTTCAGCAGTGAACTTTTGTAGACTGTGATGGATTTCAGATATGAATCTAAATACGTCGCTGGTATTAAACTGTTGGTATTAAAAATGAAACCGGCCAATTGAACTGAACATAAACCTACCCTATAAGGTTTATATTCAGCAGTGAACTTTTGTAGACTGTGATGGATTTCAGATATGAATCAGAATATGTCGCTGGTATTAACCTGTTTTTATTTAAAAAAAAGCATAAACACAAGTCGTTAAAGAGAAATTAATGAAATGTAAATTGCTACATTACTTTGAGTTAAATTTTGTTGCTCTGTTAAATCATAGCTGCCTTTCAATCAGTCGGGTTACGGAATTAATTTCTTTTATAATCGCTTCCGGGCCATAAAAGAGATTTTATTAATAAAGTCATAACACGAACTGCTATCGGATCTATGAGCTAGCTATGCGGTCGGAGCTAAGTTCTGCAAGACCCGCCGCAGAAGAACACAAAAACTCTCCGATCACACTCTTAATCTCATGGCTGTTAGACGGGAGATGAAGCTACATTCTTCAACAGACTTGACAGCATACAGGCAACTGAATAGACAGATCTCCAAATGCATGCGGCGGGACTTACGCAACCTCAATACAGCTCGTATTGAAGAAGCGATCGAGGGGAACCAAGGCTCCAAAGTCTTTGCCAGAGATCTGTCTGCCAGAAAGAGCCAACTGTCAAATCTGAAGGCAGAATGTGGCAGCATCGTTTCCGGGACACCTGAGATTTTGAGTGAGATTGAGAGGTTCTATGGGCAGTTGTACACGTCATCGTTGGAGCCACACGCAAGTGTGAGTAACGATCCAAGAGCGAATCTCATCCGACACTATTCCGAAGATATCCCGGACGTCAGTCTGAGCGAGATTAGAATGGCTCTCCAGCACCATAAAAACGGTAAGGCCCCAGGCGAGGATGGAATTACAGCGGAGCTTCTGAAAGCGGGTGGAAAACCGGTACTTGAAGTCCTTCAGAAGCTCTTTAATTCCGTCCTCCATGGTGGCATTACACCGGAGGCGTGGAGCAGAAGTGCGGTGGTCTTGTTCTTCAAGAAAGGCGACAACGCTCTCTTGAAGAACTACAGACCGATTTCCCTTCTGAGCCGCGTCTACGTGCTGTTTTCGAGCGTCATTACGAATCGTCTAACGCGCAGACTTGACGACTTCCAGCCTCCCGAATAATCCGGTTTCCGAAAAGGCTTTAGCACCATAGACCACATACATACCCTTTGGCAAATTGTACAGAAGTCCGAGGAGTACAATTTGCCACTATGTCTGGCGTATGTGGACTATGAGAAAGCCTTTGATTCCGTCGAAATTTAGGCGGTGCTGCAGTCCCTTCAGCGGTATCAAGTTGACTGTCGGTATATCGAAGTGTTGAAGTGCTTGTACAGTAGGGCTACGATGGCTATCCGAGTACAGAACCTGAGTACGAAACCTATCCAATTGCAGAGAGGTGTAAGACAGGGTGACGTCATATCCCCGAAACTCTTCACCGCTGCATTGGAAGACGTTTTCAAGCTTCTGGACTGGAAAGGATACGTTATCAACATCAATGGCGAGTACATCACTCACCTTCAATTTGCCGACGATATAGTCCTTATGGCAGAATCGCTGGAGGACCTAAGCACTATGCTCAATGACCTCAATAGTGTTTCCCAACGGATAGGTCTTAAGATGAACATGGACAAAACAAAGATCATGTTTAATGTCCATGTCACACCTATGCCGGTAGTTGTTGGGAACACTAAGCTCGAAGTTGTTGACGAGTATGTTTACCTGGGACAAATAGTCCGACTAGGTAAGTTCAACTTCCACCGAGAGGTCAATCAACGGATTCAACTCGGTTGGGCAGCGTTCGGGAAATTACGGCACATCTTCTCGTCAGGTATACCTCAAAACTTGAAAACGAGACTGTACACCCAGTGCGTGTTGCCAGTGATGACATACGGAACTGAGACGTGGTCCTTCACTGCTGGCCAGATGAGAAAGCTCAAGGTAGCTCAGCGAGCTATGGAGAGGGCTATGCTCGGAGTTTCTCTGCGTGATAAACTTAGGAATGAGGATATCCGCAGTAGAACCAGCGTAACCGACATAGTCCAACGGATTAGTAAGCTGAAGTGGCAGTGGGCCGGCCATATAGCTCGAAGAACCGACAACCGATGGGGAAGAAAGGTTCTCGAGTGGCGGCCTCGTACCGGTAGGCGAAGTGTAGGGCGTCCCCCCACGAGATGGAGTGACGACCTGGTAAGACATGCAGGAAGTCGATGGATGCAGGTGGCTCAGGACCGTGCTTTGTGGCATTCCTTGGGGTAGGTCCACGTTCAGCAGTGGACTTGTGAAGGGCTGTAATGATGAATGATAATGATGATGAACTGCTATACTCGTAAAGCTTAAGATATAATTTTAAAAACTACCCTGAGTAAATTATATTAATCACATGCATACCGCCACGACTGCGCCCGGACGAGATCTATTTGTGTCGAAATTCTTGCTGGCATTGTTTTCTATCTGTTCGTAAAGTTTCTACACAATCGGTTCAGCCGTTTCAAAGATTAACCCGGACAGACAGACAGACAGACAAAATTTTTAAAAATGATTATTTATATTTTAATATCATGCAAATAACCCCCTGAGTTATTTCAATATTAGACAAGCACTTTAATTTTTGTTTATATGTATAGATTAATTGCCTTAGAAAATATTTTACTTAGCAGTACCGAAGTGTCTTGTTAGTTGTATTTTAAGGTAAACCTAGTGGTAGAATTGGTGAGCGTACAGTCCGTCCTACAGCAAGTGTAGCAAACCATTGACACCTATATTTATCATCTCATTTAATTCAAAATGCCTTACCTGCTTGTGTACTAGATAGTTATGTATCCCAGTATTCCTGGAACTGCACAGGAGACCATCACAATTCAAGAAGCGTAAGCGTGGGCGTAGATTGCTGAATTGCGTCTGGACGACGGGTGGTCTTTCGTGTGAATACTGATAACTACCTACTCTTTAGCTTAAAGATCTAGAATAAGAATTAGTCAATAGAATAGTCATAGTTAGGCTCTCACATGTATCGGACATGTAGCTTTAAGTTAGAATCCATCGCGGATTAATTAAGTAGTATATAAGTAATGTATCACACATTAATAGTAATAAGTTTAAAATAAAGTCTTTTTAAAAACGTCCTGAGTCAATTTCGAATCTTGATTAGATCGACCTCCACGTTATCAACGAAAATTATAACAATAATATTACGTTGCCATTTCACGTTGGTATTCTGTGAGGGTGTGATCCCTCAAAGTCGAGCCGACCCATTCTTGCGATCACAATACAGATGTGACATTTTTTCCTCAAATATAAACCTCACTCTGCAGATTAACCGATTGATTTGAAGACCGATTGATTGCGCATTATTGATTAAATTTTATTACAATAAATTATTTTCAAAAACTATTTTATATAATAAGTTAAAAAAATTATAAGTTTATTTTGAAAAATAATAATAAGTTAGTGTAAGTTTAACTTGTTCTCTTGCCGACGCAATCAATCATTACTGTTACCGTTACCATCAAAAATACAGCGTATCATAAGTCCACTGCTGAACATAGGCCTCCTGCATAGATTGCTCACAGAGGCGATATTTGACATTATTGCCGCGCTGGACAGACGGGTTGTTATTTGTTTTTCTTTTATATTTAAAAGTGAGAAACGAGCACACAGTCCACCTGATGGTAAGTGGATGCTATGGCGCGTAAATATCTCCGTTTATCCTCAATTGAGAATCAAAATGCTGATGCTTTGTCACCCCTGAGAACTGAAATGGAATGCCTGTTTTCATCGTGTGTTTAAAGATTTAACTGTTATCGTTTCCAGGCATAAAGTCACTTTACTAAAAGCAGCTTTAGAATTGGTCCTTGTAAATAATAATAAAGAAAACTTCATTACTCACTTTTATAAGGTAAATTCTATCTGAATTATAAAGATTAACTAAAATGGCCTCAGCTGCTACAGTGGTACGTTAAAAACATATTTATCTTATATTTTACTTTGCAGTTAACTTTCAACTGCAATACCAGGGGCGTGGCAGGTGCTTTGCTGGCCATTATAAAGAGAGTAGTCTATTTTGTTGAAGTTCCAGAAGAAAAATATCTGGTTAAGAAAACTTCTGTAACATCGCATAGTGGAAAATGCTATAGAAAATGCACAGAGATACAACTTCACAAAGCCGACCCAATCAAAAAAACTCGATCGTCGACAATTCGGGCCGCTCTTTGCTGGATGTGGTCAAGAGGAACAAATTGGTATTGGGGTGCTCCGGATCATAGAGAGACTAAATTTGCACTTTGTAAACTTGCAACGATGTGAAAATAATATTTAAGTGATACTATAATGATACGATATGATAAGGATATAGAACGACGAGTGAATGCAGGAAATAGAGTTAATGGGGCTCTACACGCTATTATGAAGAGTTAGAATGTGTCAAAGAAGGCACGTATGGCAATTCATAATGCTGTGTTAGTCCCTACTTTAATGTATGGTAGTGAAAGTTGGGTATGGCAGTAGAAGCATGAGAGTAGAATAAAGGCTGTAGAAATGCGGTCATTACGGAGTATGCTAGGGCTAAATCTGAATGACAGGGTGAGAAATAGTGTGATAAGAGAAAAGTGTGGTTTGCAAGATGACGTTGTGACGAGAATTAAAAAAGGAATGCTTCGGTGGTTTGGTCACGTAGAAAGAATGAACGAGGAAAGAGTGACAAAGCAAATTTATGTTTCAGAAGTGAATGGCAAAGTCGGGAAGGGACGCCCTAGACGAAGATTTATCGACCAAATCGGCCAAATCAATCAAACAAGTGGTAAAACTTCAATAAAAATATAATTTAGTGTTGCTTTTTTAAAAACTACCCGACCGATTTCGATAAAATTTAAATGGGACTACCTGGAAAGTATGTCCTTTGAAACAAAAAACGAATTTTTTCAGGCATTTTCGAGTAATCAGTGAACATACATAAAAAAGTTCTGATGAATTGTAAACCTCCTCATTTTTGAAGTCTGTTGAAAATGGTCTCCGGTTCTCTACACTCACCATACGAAACATAGCAGAATTATGCTCCTATATTACGCTAGTATTCTGTAAGAGCGTAGTCCTACTCCAGTCGAGCTGACACATTCATGCTGCAACCACAATATAGCTGCAGCATGGCTTTACCACTTTAAAAATGTCTACATTGTTTGAAGTTTCCATTTCTCTGTTTTAATAACATCATACTTAGTTTTAATATGCCAGCTGTATATTATTAGTGTTTATTAAATAATAAATAGTAACGACCAAATGTAAATTTATCTAAATATTTTATTAAAAGACATCTTATGTATTGAGAAACGGACAGAAAATTTGGCTCAGCGTAAATACGTATTACTAACGCGAGCAAATTGGGTTCAATTCCCGCCAGCATCGATGAAATTGTAAATTGCAAGTCTGAATCACCACATGCTTAGCTATAAAGAAAACACCGTAAGGAAGCCTGTATGTATATGAAATTAAAAAAAATTAAGAAAATCGAGTTTGATATCTCTGCTCTAGAGAATCGATATAAGCCACAAGTAAAAGGCTGTATGATGATGAATATTTATATAAATTATATAAATATTATTAATATAAATTAAATAAATATTTATTTAAAAAATAAATCTTGTATATTTTGTGAATGATTCATCATTTGTTATTCAGGAGCACGTCGTTGTAGATTGATAAATAGCGCATTTATAGAACAGATTCGAAGGTATTAGTTAGGAAATACAAAGCACTCGTTGAATTTATTCATCATGGCATCGCTTAAAAATTTATTCTTAAACAAACCTTTACTTTAAACATTGATATAATGTGTTGCTTTTCTTACTTTATTTGTAAACAATGTTAAAAATAAATTAGCTACGAAGCGCGTAATTACGGATCACGAAGTGCCGCAGAAGAAACAGAAAGTTTCGACGCTCATATTATCAGCTAGTAAATTTTATTTTTAAATTTTAAATATACTATTATTATTAAAAAACATTCATAAATAATGCTAGGTATTTATTTCAATTTACAATGTATGCTTTTGCATTTGAAACATACTCTGGTTCTACTGCGGATATCATCATTGTAAGTCAACTTACGGCAGCAATATTACGACATCGAAATATTAAATTTCAATCTATCTTTAAATATAATATAATCTAATTAATAACTAAAAAAAATATAAATAATTTAATCTTTTAATATAATCTATCCTTAAATTATATTTGCAGACGCAAATATAATTTAAGGATAGATATTAATTTGCCACTGGTAAAACGAATAAACTGTGCGAGAGATT
Source organism: Parnassius mnemosyne (assembly GCA_963668995.1). NCBI lineage: Eukaryota > Metazoa > Arthropoda > Insecta > Lepidoptera > Papilionidae > Parnassius > Parnassius mnemosyne. The sequence goes on along the minus strand of CAVLGL010000046.1, from coordinate 45,207,523 downwards.
TTGACATTGAAGGATGCTCATCTTATTAATTTTTATTAAAATTTTAGCAAATATTAAAATAAAAATTACAATTGAAAATCTACAATATTTGTGCTTAAAGTATTTGATTTAAATTTAATTTCATATTTACATAATATAATATACAATATTTTATTACATAAAATATTAAAAAACTATAATTAATAAAAAAACTAAAACTAGTAACTTAATTATCATACAGTTCTACTCCCATGCCATGCCAATAACGCTGGCTGTGTTTCCCCGCTGAATGGGATATACTTAGCCTTTGAGCGAGAAAAGAACTAGCCCTCTTATGACCAACAGCAACAACCAGCCGTGGATGGAGTTCCTTTAGGAACTTCACGGCACGTGGACCCCACGGACCGATAGTCTCTACAGTAAAATTTTCGTCACTTCGTTCAGCCGGAGCGGCATCAGAGGCACTGATGCCGCTCCGGCTTTAAACGAGGTACCTCTGAGATGAGAGGCCGCCAAAGTGTTTACGAAAATAGCATCCCACACTAGGGCTTTACCTCTCTCTTAAGGGACCAACATCGTACCATCGGGTCTCCTACTATCATCTCTAAATATTCCACAAGGCTCTAAAAGCTTTACTAGGGAACATTTATAGATACAAGAGCCTCATGAATGACATCGCTCAAAGAACCGTGCCGTGAAAACCTACCAGCACTTTTCTAATACGAAAGTCCGTGGAGCCCAAACTTGTCGACGCTGCTACCACAGGGGCACTGATGGGGTTGACAAATCGCCGCTCCTAGTCGGATTACTACGGCGATACGCAAGCTTTCCCCGTCAAGTAATGTGCCGAGATTACTTGATGGTAAAGCGTGTAACCAGTGACTAGATTCCTTAGTCGAAACAGCTAGAAGGCGTTTCTTATCTCGGTCACTATGGAAATTATAAAACAAATCTTGCTGCACGCTCTGTACCAACGGAATATCCCACTGTTATTGTTGGATAAATTCCAGTGGAACATTTTCGCCGGGACAGAGGGTTTGCCATGTCTGTTGTGCTTCCGTAGCAAAGCACAGGTCTACTTTATTATTTAAAATTATATTACATAAGTCACTGAAACTATGCACGGAATCAAGAAAAGAAGGCAATGCAACGCTAGAAAGATTATTCACAGCAATACCACCAAATTTTATAGGTTAAGTAGCCAGACTGTTGTATTTAAACTTAAATTAAAAAAAATTCTAAAGCTATTTTAAGATTATTATCAATATCTTTTAAAATACCCGAACATTTCCAGACTGGACTCGAGCGGAGTAAGTATATAAATGTATCTGGGGGACCCAGGTTCGCTCGACGAAAGATTTTTTTTCCTTCGTGTTGTAGTACAAATGAAAACTTTATATTTAAACACTGCAAGGTATTCAATATCCATGATAAAGTCCAATATCAATTGTTAAAAGAACAATTCTTTAATTTAGGTATACAACATACAGTCTCAAACAAAAGTCAGACCCGCAAAGTAACTCAAAAAAAATTAATAACAATACCATCCAAAAATAAATATGATGAGCGCACCAGTGCATACATAATACCTCGCTTAATAAATGGTCTGGATAATAAATTTAAAAGTGAAATTAATGAAGTTAACATAAAGTATAAATTAAAATGTTATTTCCTTAACAAATATTAGTTGTTATCCCCATTTTTGTAATTGTAGACGGAACGGTACGCAACACAAACCTGCGTGGTTTTTCGCTGTGCCGCATAGCAATAATGTAACAATTTTTATCCAATAATAAATAAATAAAATAATAAATAAGTTACTAATAACTCGATATATAATTAAATTATCATAAATTTGTATGATCACAGATACGATATAAGAAGACTATGACAGTATAATTTGTGTATTTGACTCATACATACAAACATTCAATATGTGGTAGAGCCACGTCGCAACTATATTATAGTTATAGCACGAATGGGTGGGCACGGCTAGATACAAGAAGGGTTTTGTTATTATTAGGTTAATGAAAACTCATTGGGCTTAAACTGCTATTAGATTATTATAATATACATGAGCACAGAAATATGAGAGAACTCCGACAAACAATCATACAGGCCACCTGAAGTGGCCCTCAAAATGCTCATTCACCATGTCGTCACCATATCCAGTAAGAGACCACCCTGCACTTTTCTGACCGGTACGAGAATACCACTCGAGAACCTTTCTTCCCATACGTTATCAGTTCAACAAGCTACAGAAACAGAATCAGAAACTTTTTTATTCAATATAAATTATAAATAATACTTATTGAAAGTCACTCTTTTGTATGAATACCACTGGTTCGAAAAAAAAACCTCTGTCCTGGGAAGAACCAGCAAGAAACCCAGCGGGACTTTTTTTTAAAATAACAGCTTACAATCATGTATGTTACACAAATTAACAACACAACAAATTAGAAATAGCTTGGTAGCGATCACCTCATTTCCAGGGGTTATTATCATCTATAAATTCATTAATATTATAATAACCCTTTTTATACAAACTTAGTTTAATAATGTTTTTGAACTTTGAGCAGGTCAAATTTTGTATATTTTCTGGAATTTTGTTGTAAAAGCGTATACATAGCCCCAAGAATGAATTACTGACTCGATGGAGTCGAGTAACTGGTACTACTAGCTTGTGTCTGTTCCTAGTATTTACAGAATGAATATCACTTATTTTTGTAAAATTACTTTTATTTTTGTGTACGTACATTACATTTTCATAAATGTATTGAGGCCAAAGTTAATATATTAATTTCCTTAAATTTTTGTCGCAGCGACTCTTTAGGCTTTAAATCATAAATTGCTCTTATGGCCCTCTTCTGTAAAACAAATATAATTTCAGTGTCAGCTGCGTGTCCCCATAGCAAAATACCATACGACATTATGCTATGGAAATAGCTAAACTAGTCTAGCTGTTTCAAAACTAGTTAGACTTTTAATCTTTTTTACGGCATATGCTGCAGAACTAAGTCTGCTTGCTAGTTTTGATATATGGGGGCTCCATTGAAGCTTCGCGTCTAGTGTGATTCCAAGAAAAATGGTGGTATCTACAAGACTCAGTTTCTACCCATTTAAAATTACATTAGTATTTAATTGTTTGACATTTGGAGTCATAAATTTCATACATTTCGTTTTAGTGCCATTTAAATGCAAAATATTAACATTGAACCAATTTACTAATTTAGCAATACGAGTTGGCTCTAAAAATAAATTAAAAAGACCATATGATTTAAACAATGATCTAAATTTGATATTGATTGAGGAAGCTTCTAGGAGATTGATATTAAAGTCTCCACATATTACAACAAATATATTGCCACTTTAGCTACTGATCCGTTGTGTTATGTCGGTAACTCTAGTAATTACGGATATCATCACCTTACGGCATACATTTCATAAATCCCCTGCATTCCGCATGCGTAAGCTTTTTAAATTAATCCTCTGCCAATATAAATATGTGTGAGTAAGATACACAGTACCGTCCGTAAAATAAATGCGAGCTTACATGTAATTTAGTCAACATACCTCAGCAGTACCTCCTGTACATTTAGATTAGACTATTTTGTATTTACTGTGACAGTTATGGTTGTAAAAATGTAAATATAATCGTTTTTATAATAAGCAAGAAATATGCCGTGCTTGAATCCCACTTTTATGAATTCATTCATTCATTACAGCCTTCAAAATTTTCAATCATGGTAATTATGGCAAGTATCCGTATGAGGCAATCTATGGGGGAGGCGGCCTCAAATTCAAAAATATATGAATTCAAAAATAAATAGTCTGTGATGAATAAATATAGATACCTTATTAATGAAAGACTGATGCTAAAAATGATAATATATGCAAAGGATGATGGTGTAACGATTTCATTTTGACTGCCTTGTAGCACAGTGGCTAAGCGTTTGGCTATGACGATGTAAGGCTGAAGGTTCAATTACCACATAAATACTTTGGTTTTGGAATTATTTGTTTTTCTAAAAATAAATTGAACCATATTTACATGGTTATCTATGTACGATTAATTTGTTTCATCATCATCATCATCATCTTTACAGCCCTTCATAAGTCCACTGATGAAAATAGGCCTCCCACAAGGAATGCCACAAAGCATGGTCCTGAGCCATCTGCATCCATCGACTTCCTGCATATCTTACCAGGTCGTCACTCCATCTAGTAGGGGGACGCCCTACACTTCACCTGCCGGTACGAGGCTGCCACTCGAGAACCTTTTTTCCCCATCGGTTGTCGGTTCTTCGAGGTATATGGCCGGCTCATTGCCACTTCAGCTTACTAATCCGTTGGGCTATGTCGGTCACTCTGGTTCTACTGCGGATATCCTAATTTCTAAGTTTATCACGCAGAGAAACTCCGAGCATAGGCCTCTCCATAGCTCGCTGAGCGACCTTCAGCTTCCTTATCTGGCCAGCAGTGAAGGACCACGTCTCAATTCCGTATGTCATCACTGGCAACACGCACTGGTTGTACAGTATCGTTTTCAAGTTTTGAGGTATACCTGACGAGAAAATTTGCCGTAGTTTCCCGAACGCTACCCAGCCGAGTTGAATCCGTCGATTGACCTCTCGGTCGAGGTTGGACTTACCTAGTCGGACTATTTGTCCCAGGTAAACATACTCGTCAACAACTTCGAATTTAGTGCTCCCAACCACTACCGGCATAGGTGTGACATGGACATTAAACATGATCTTTATGTTGTCCATGTTCATCTTAAGACCTATCCGTTGGGAAACACTATTGAGGTCATTGAGCATCGTGCTTAGGTCCTCCAGCGATTCTGCCATAAGGACTAGATCGTCGGCAAATCATAGGTGAGCGATGTACTCGCCATTGATGTTGATACCGTATTCTTTCCAGTCCAGAAGCTTGAAAACGTCTTCCAATGCAGCGGTGAAGAGTTTCGGGGATATGACGTCACCCTGTCTTACACATTTCTGCAATTGGATAGGTTTCGTACTCTGGTTCTGTACTCGGATACACATCGTAGCCCAACTGTACAAGCACTTCAACACTACGATATACCGACAGTCAACTTGGCACCGCTGAAGGGCAGTCCCTTCAGCGGTGCAGCACCGCCCGAATTTCGACGGAATCAAATGTTTTCTCATAGTCCACATACGCCAGACATAGTGGCAATTGTACTCCTCGGACTTCTGTACAATTTGCCTAGGGTATGTATGCAGTCTATGGTTCTAAAGCCTTTTAGGAAACCGGCTTGTTTGGGAGGCTGGAAGTCGTCATGTCTGCGCGCGAGACGATTCGTAATGACTCTCGAAAACAGCACGTAGACGCGGCTCAGAAGGGAAATCGGTCTGTAGTTCTTCATGAGAGCGTTGTCGCCTTTCTTGAAGAACAAGACCACCGCACTTTTGCTCCATGCCTCTGGTGTAATGCCACCATGGAGGATGCAATGAAAGAGCTTCTGAAGTACTTCAAGTACCGGTTTTCCACCCGCTTTCAAAAGATCCGCTTTAATTCCATCATCGCCGGGGGCCTTGCCGTTTTTAAGGTACTGGAGAGCCATTCTAATCTTGCTCAGAATGACGTTCGGGATATCATCGGAATAATGTCGGATAAGACTCGCTCTTGTATCGTTACTCACACCTGCGTGTGGCTCCAACGATGATGTGTACGGAACCATAGAACCTCTAATCTCACTCGAAATCTCAGGTGTCCCGGAAATGACGCTGCCACGCTCGGTAAAGTGGATGGAGAGTAGTGGACTGTATTTGGTATTTTAACTGTCGGTGTGAGGTTAGCTATACTAGGGGACTGCTCGAAGAAAAGATGGTACTTTTAATTATACTATATTCACTATTTACAAAGGTTCGGCACTATTAACTAATCACTATACAAAAGGGAGGTCTTCAGTATGGAGTCTTCTGTCTTGATTCTTCCTTGTCTTCTCGAGTGCCGCTTCCGAATGAAACCGAATGAACCCGAATGAACGAATGAACAACGACCGTCCGAGGCGCCCTTCTTATATTTCCGAGAAGAGCGCTTCATTTCGTCGGGTTGGCCGCCCGATGGCAATATTCCCCGCACGCGCGCTGATTGGTTGCCCGATATCGCGTGATCAGCGCCGGCGTGCGGGGTGCGCGGGACGTAACGGGGAACGAAGGGGCGACGGGGCGGCGGGTCTCTCGCTGTCCGTAACATTCTCCCCCCGGCGTAGCCTTGCGAGCCTAGGCTGCACTCGGGAGGACGGCGATCCTCCTGACCGGCCGCCGCAGCAATCCGCCCCTGGTCCTTACTTCAACGTTTCGTACCACGCCGTCTGGTCCGGGAAAGGTCTTCGTTACAACTCCTCTTGGCCACACGTTCCGCGGCATGGTCCCGTCTGCCACCACGACGAGGTCTCCTTCTTGTACCGGGCGCTGCTGCACGTCCCTTGAGTCTCCGCGCGCAACCAGCGTCGGCAGGTATTCCTTCACCCAGCGCTTCCAGTACTCGTCGGCAAGTCCCTGCGCCGCTCTCCACGCCCGACGATCATTAGGCGTGCACGGCGCGGTCACTGGAAGGCTCGATGGTCCCAGCAGCAAGAAGTGGTTGGGTGTCAATGCCTCTTCTTCGTCGATGTCGACCGGTACGTGCGTCAACGGTCGAGAGTTAACGGTGTTTTCGGCTTCTGTGAGGAGAGTCGCTAATGTCTCCTCCCGTGGGCTCTTCTGATTGAGTGTGGCTTCGAGCGCGGTCTTCACCGAGCGCACGAGACGCTCCCATGCGCCTCCCTGGTTCGGCGCACCCGGTGCGATGAACTTCCAATCCGTCCGCCGAGTCAACGCGTAGTCCTTCAGCAGGGGTGCCCACTCTTCCATCGCCCGTCGTAATTCGGTGTCCGCCCCATGAAAGTTTGTCCCGTTATCCGAGTAGATGACCCGTGGCCACCCACGCCTAGCCGCCATGCGCCGCAATGCCGATATCGCCGAGTCCGTCGTTAGGGAATAAACTATCTCTAAATGTACCGCGCGCGTCGTCAAACAAGTGAATAACGCTATCCACCGTTTTTCATGCCTACGTCCTATTGTTACCGTTATAGGCCCGAAATAGTCGATTCCGGTGTAGGTGAATGGTCGCGCGAATGCCCCTAACCGTTCAGGTGGTAGATCTCCGATAACCGCTGGCCGTGGTGTCGCCTTGCGTACCCTGCACCGCAGACATCTCCGCTCCACTTCTCGTACGGTCGGTCGTAGTCGAAGTATGTGATATCTCGTGCGTAGGTCGTTCACTACCCGTTCCCTGTTGGCGTGGCTTGCTTCCTTATGCGCCTTTTCCACAAGCAGCTTTACAAACTGGTGGCGTCCGTTCAGGATGATGGGCCTCTTCATTTGGCTGTCCACATTGGCTGCGTCAATCCGTCCTCTAGCTCGCAGTACGCCATCTTCGAATATGGGGTCGAGCTTTCTTAACGCGCTGCCGGTTGCCAAGTTCCTTCCTTTCTGCAGTCGACTGATGTCTTCAGCAAAACTCTCTTGTTGACTTCGCTCTATCCACATCCGCTCTGCTTTGTGGATGTGGTCCAATGTTAGTCCGTGCGCCTTTCCTCTCATGGCATCGACGAACTGTAATATCCGAGCGGTGGCCCTGACCAATCTCTCGTAAGAAGAGAACCTCTCGATGTCTGGCAGGTGTGGAGCGCTCCTGGTGTCGCTCTGGTGCGCCACGACTTCCTCCATCTCATCATCTTCATCCCCTGCCTTCTCTTCCCGTCGTCGAGGCCATCGATCTTCCTCTTCGTACAGGAATGGCGGTCCCGTAAACCATTTGTCGCTCTCTTCCTTGTACGTATAATTAATGCGCGTTGCCTGATCCGCGATGTTGTCTGCGGTCGGTATCCACCTCCATTGCTCGGGTGACGTCTTCTCCGATATTTCCCCTAATCTATGTGCTACGTATGGGGTGTAACGCGCCGTATCGTTTTGAATCCAATGGAGCGCCGTAGTGGAGTCTGTCCAATAAACTACCCTATCGGCTACCACTCTGTGCTCGCCTTGCACGAATTCCGCGAGTCGCGCGCCTATCAGATTCGCCTGCAATTCTAACCGTGGTATGCTTTGCGCCTTTATCGGGGCGACTTTCGCCTTGGCCGCCACTAATCGTACCTTAACCGTTCCGTCGCGGTATCGTAATCGCCAATACGCCGCGGATGCGTACGCACGTTCGCTTGCGTCGCTGAACACGTGGAGCTGACGCTCTACCACTCCCCCCGTAGGAGCATAGCACCTAGGCAGCCGCAGTCGTGATACTTCCTCGACGACTCGCAGCCACCCCTGGAATTCCTCAGCTGCCTCCTCGGGTAGTTCGTCGTCCCATCCGACCTTCTTCATCCGCCACAGGTCTTGCAGCAGGATCTTGGCGGTGATGGTGAGGTAGCTCAGCAGTCCAAGCGGGTCGAAGACCGACATGACTGCACTCAACGCCTCTCTCTTGGTCGGTGGCCTCTGCAGCGTCTTCACCTCGTTCGGTACCCGGTTCATGGATGTGTTGAACGTTAAGGCGTCTTCATTGGCCATCCATAATAGCCCTAGGGTTCTGCCTGGGCTGTCTTGTCTCAAGCCTACCTCCTTAGGCTTGCTCGCTAATAATTCCTCCGGCTTGTCCTTTAGTAGGGCTGCGTGGTTCGAATTCCAGCCCGCTAAGGTGAAGCCTGCCTGCTGGTGGACTTCCGTAACCTGCCTCGCAGTGTTTACCGCTTCCTCTACCGTAGCATAACTGTCTAGGTAGTCATCCATGTAGTGACTACGTACGATAGCGTTAAGTGCCAACGGATGTGTCTCAGCGTGTGCGCGCGCGTTATGATCCCTAACGCTATGTGCGAGAAACGGCGAGCTCCTCGCACCGAAAATCATTGAAGTCATAACGTATTCCCGCGGTGGGCTGGATCGCTCGTTACCTCGCCACAGAAATAATTGCGCGGGTTGGTCGCGACGGTCAATCTTAACGCGTAGAAACATTTCCCTAATGTCCGCTGACACGGCTATTTCGTTCTCCCTAAATCTGAACAGTATGCCCGGTAGGTTCCGTAACAAGTCGGGGCCGTCAAGCAAATAATCGTTCAAACATTTACCGGACGCACGCGCTGCCGCGTCGAAAACCACTCTCGTCTTCCCAGGCTTGTTCGGGTTTCGTACTGCGAAGTGGGGTAGGTACCAGCTCTTAGGGTCCTCTCTCTCCGTCCCCTCGGCTTCCCTTGCGTATCCCTTCGCCAGGAGGTTATCTATTTGCGCGGTATAGGCGTCTCGAAATTCCGGCGATTTGTCCATTTTCCTCTCGATCGTCCGCAGTCTTCTAGCAGCCATCTCGTAGCTAGGAGGCATCCGCACGTCGTCGTCCTTCCATGGCAGTCTCACCTGGTATTGATCGCCGACCTTCTTGACGGTGCGCTGGAATATCTCGACAGCGCGTTCCTCTTCCCGTCGCGGCCTATTCCTTAGCGAGATACCGATGGAATCGATCTCGTACTGCCGTTTGAGGAGTTCCGTTATCTCCTCGTCTTGACTCGCGAACGTTCGGATGTCCCTATCTATCCGTCCGCTACTGCTTACGACGTGTAACACGGTTTCACCGTCCTCCCTACACGTGAATCGCGGCACGGTTCCCTGTATCACCCATCCTAATAGCGTACGTGCAGCTATAGGCTGCCTTCGACGCCCTATCCTCAAGTTACGGGTGATTATTAAATGCCAATTGTCGGCTCCTAATAATAATCTCGGTTTGGCGTCCTCATAGCAAACCGAGCTCGGTAGGTCGCGTAAATGCTTTAGACGTAAACACTCTTTATTCACTGACTGCGAACCTATCTGTAAATTCGTTACTGTACGCGCATTTATTCTATACATCTCGCTGCGCGATTTTCCACGTATGCCTATGTTGACTAGCCTGCTATCGGCCTCGCGCTGACTATTGCTTATTCCCCTAATATTCAGCGGCTTTACCGGTCCTTCCGCTCCTAACTCACGCGCTAAGTCGTCATCGATCAACGAAATAGTCGAACCTTCGTCGAGCAACGCGTACGTGTCTATTTCCTTACCGTGTGGTCCACGTAACGTAATGGGACACACTTTCAACAATACGGATGCATTCCGACCGACGTTAGATGCGACGAGTACGGTCTCATCCGGTTTGGCCGATGTCTCAGGTGCGCGGGTCTTGCGGGTGTGAAGGAGGGCGTGGTGGGGGGCGTTGCAGCCGTCGATGCCGCATTTCTTTGCTTTACATTTAAACCGTCGGTGTTTACTGTTTAAACATAGAAAACATACCCCGTTTTCTTTTACCCAATTCCACCGGTCGTCCACACCCATTTGCGCTAACTTTTTACACTTTGCGATCGCGTGTTCACCTCCGCAGCACATACAAGAGGCACTACCGGTGTCCTCCTGTGCGGTGAACGTTTTTACGAGCCCTATTCTCTACGCGGCGTGTCACTATCCTCTTCGACGGCGGCGCCTCTCGTCTTACGGGCGATTCCTTAGTCGGCTCTACGGACGTATAGGCATGACTCAACGCACGGTCAGCCTCTCTCATCATGAACCTGGACAGTGTAACGATGTCCGGCTCGTCTGCACTCCCGTAGTGCTCCGCGTAATCACACCAACGCGACCGTAAGTGAGGGCTTAACTTACTCGTTACCTCCCTAGTAAGCATTGGATTTTGCAGATATCCCTTGCCGTCGACGTTTTGCAAAATGCACACGATATTTTGCAACTTTATTGCGAACGCATTTAGCTCCTGTGCAGTTTGACCCGGGCGCGGAAGGCGTTTCAATTCTTCTAACGCGCGATCGATAATTACTTCTGGGCGGCCGAAACACTGCTCTAATGTTCGCATAATATCTGCTGGATCCTTTGCGGTAAACAGCAGTGCCGATACTACTTCCCTAGCTTCACCGCGTAAGCAATTTCTTAACCTTGCCATATTTTCCATATCTGTGAATCCATATAGACGCGTGGATTCTTTCATCGCGGCTTTGAACGCTAGCCATTCCGCGGCCGAACCGTTAAAAATAGGCAAGTCCTGCGTCTGCTTCGCGGCAGCGGGCCTAACTCTGACCATATTCTCCAGAGCTTCCGCTAGTCGCTCTATACCCCTATCCTTTCCTCGCGGAGTAAGCGACCTATCTCTATCCCTATCTCTCTCTAGCCTGCGCTGTGGCGCTGGCGTCCTATGCGCACCTACATCCCTATGCGGCGACGGTGATCTACGATCCGCGTGGCGATGTGGCGATCTATGTGTAGGCGATAGAGTGCGGCGTTGGACGCGCGACGGCGACGTAACCCGTACACGACGATCCACCTGGTTCATTCCTGCGGTGACTCCATCTTCCCTTTGTACCGAATCTATGCGGCGCGGTTGAACGTCATTCGCTTCCGTCCTCCCCTGGGCATCTTCACTGTGGTCGTAACCGGTTACCCTGTTCGGTAGGGTCTGCTCTAACTCGATGCGGGGCGCGGGCTGAGAGGGGCGGGAAGGCGACTCCCCCCGCACAGTCTCTACGTTCTCTAACCACCTATCAACGCGTACCCTATTTTCAACTAACTCGTCTTCGTTGACACTTTCCCTATCTGTTTCTTCTTGCAGTTGCGCGACGTCCCTAGCGTACTTCTTCCTAATAAGATCTTCTTCCAACTGCAATTGCTTCCTCCTAATTGCAGCTAGTTCCTCCGCGGCGTTATATTCAATTTGCTTTAATTTAGCTATCGCACTAGCCGTCGACCGGGCTGAACGAACGGAGCGAACCGACGGGGCGCGGGGCGCGGGCCTATGTACGTCTGTTACAGGCGCGACGGTACGTACTATCGAACTAATCTCTGTAGACGGAAGATCTTCTATAATCGCGGCGAGTGTCTCTGTACGCGGCGCGGAAATGCTAACCTCTCCCAAACGATCGGTCGTGGACACGGACATAGCGGGGCGCGGCGGCGGGGGCGCGGGCGCGGGCGTAGATGCGGGCGCGGGCGGGGCCTGGAGCGCGGGCGCGGCGGAGGGCGCTTGTGCCATCGCGAGATAATCGGACGGGGACGCGGGTGCTTCTTCGAATATGCGCATTCCTACCGGCGTGTCATCATCGTTCCGTGTCTTCTGGCTTCGTGTCTTCCTCATGGTCCCACGTTGCGACATCCGGTCGTCTTCAAAAAGACGTACGTACAGTCTTTAAAAAGACACACGTATGGATGTCGTTCCCGCCACAAGGGCGTTACCAGATGGTCACAGTTTGGCACCGTTAGGGAGTGACCACTGGCCGCGTAAACGCGGTTAAGAAACAAGAAATTGTCTGGAAACAGACAATAGACGCGTATGACGTAGGCGTAACAAGAAACAGGGAAGAAATTAGTACCGACGATCTTCTTTCTTCGTCGACGAACTTCTTTCTTCCTTGAAGATCTTCTATAATAATCTTCTCTCTTCTGTAATTATGTTCCTTCTTCTATAATTACCTTCTTTCTTGTATAACTGCCTTCTTTCTTGTTTCTTCTTACTTCTTTCTTCTTTCTTCCTTCTTCTGGCTGCTATCCGGCGACGATGGACCAAGATAAAGTGGATGGAGAGTAGTGGACTGTATTTGGTATTTTAACTGTCGGTGTGAGGTTAGCTATACTAGGGGACTGCTCGAAGAAAAGATGGTACTTTTAATTATACTATATTCACTATTTACAAAGGTTCGGCACTATTAACTAATCACTATACAAAAGGGAGGTCTTCAGTATGGAGTCTTCTGTCTTGATTCTTCCTTGTCTTCTCGAGTGCCGCTTCCGAATGAAACCGAATGAACCCGAATGAACGAATGAACAACGACCGTCCGAGGCGCCCTTCTTATATTTCCGAGAAGAGCGCTTCATTTCGTCGGGTTGGCCGCCCGATGGCAATATTCCCCGCACGCGCGCTGATTGGTTGCCCGATATCGCGTGATCAGCGCCGGCGTGCGGGGTGCGCGGGACGTAACGGGGAACGAAGGGGCGACGGGGCGGCGGGTCTCTCGCTGTCCGTAACACTCGGTCTTCAGCTTCGACAGTTGGCTCTTTCTGGCAGACAGATCTCTAGCAAAGACTTTGGAGCCCTGGATCCGCTCGATCGCTTCTTCAATACGAATTAAAGTTGCGTAAGTTCCGCCGCACGCATTTGGAGATATGTCTGTTTAGTTGCCTGTATGCTGTCAAATCTACTGAAGACTGCAGCTTCATATCCCGTCTAACAGCCATGAGATTAAGAGTGTGATCGGAGAGTTTTTGTGTTCTTCTGCGGCGGGTCTTGCAAAACTTAGCTCCGACCGCATGGACAGTTTCCACGAGCTTGTCATTTATATCGTCCACTGCATTGCAATCTTCTAGGCACTGAAAATGGTTTCGTAGCTCGAACTGAAAGGTTTCGGAACTTTGGATTAGAGCACGAGGGGGACGTAGCGTTGACTCCATTAGACGTGACCTCTCCAACTTAAAGTTTAGGTATAGTGTTCCTCAGGCGTGTCACTTTGTAAAAATCTGAGGTATGGAAAATGGTGGCGCGATTTTCAAATTTGTTCGCATTACTCGTGGGGTATTAAGGTTTAAGAGTTTGCAGTGTATATACTCAACTTATTTATTGAACTATAAGATGTGGGGTATTGAGGTTTAAGGGCTTGCGATTTATTTATATGGGGTTTGTAGTAATATGCGATTTATTTCCTAATTTCAGCTATGGAATTCCATACCTTGAAAAACTTGAGGTATGGAGTGCTCCATACCTTCCATAGTGGAAGTGACACCCCTGGTGTTCCTCTCACCATTCGGTGATCGCTGCCGGTTTTCAAGCTCGTGATCACTGAGACATCACTAAACAGTTGTCCTGTGGTCGTTATAATGAAGTCAAACTCCTTTTTTGTCGAACCTTCGGGGGTCGACCAGGTCCACTTCCTGTGGGGCCGCTTCTGGAAGAAAGAGCAAAAAGTCCCTCTTTCTCCATGAAGTCGGCCTATTTTTGCGTTGAAGTGTTCCATTAACACCGTATATTGGGTTTTGGAGGAATGCATGGCTCTGGAGATATCCTCATAAATTTCTTTCACCTCCTCATCGGGGTGTGCCGAGGTTGGTCCGTAAACCTGTATGGCCTTCAGCGAATACCGTTTGGTGATTCTAAGTATAAGGTACGCAACCCTCGTCGACACACTCCCAATCTTTACAACGTTGTTAACGAGATACTTGTGGACGATAAATCCGACACCACCTTGGGACAGATGGTCGCCCTCCCGGTCATAGAACAAGTTGCCGGAATCAAGGATTACCTTGTGCTCCCCTTCTCTTCGGACCTCGGATAATCCTATGATATTTCAGCGCTACTTGTCTATCTCTTCTTCCAGCTCCAGGATCTTCTCGTCAGTCCTCAGGGTGATTGGTAATTTGTTTAAAATTAGTGAACTTATAAAAGAAGTAATGAAAAGTCTAATGGAAGGAGACCCTTAACGTTAAGCATCCCTTTCTTCAAAGATGACCTTTCAAAGTACGAGCAAAAATAAAAATGGTAATTCTTACAATAGTGAAAACCGCTTTAATTACCAAGTACACATGATCATTTAGTCTGTAACTGGTAATTGTCGATACAACGATGATCGTGCCACTCTAGGAAAGCTGCACATCTAATAAGAAGACGAATATGTCATAGATATATTTATTTATTTCTGCCGCTAAACACCAGACACTGCCGTGTTCAGGCCTGAAGGGCCTAGAGAGCCAGTACAATGAAAGGCTGTGACGCATTCCACCTAAATCCTCAGAGGTGATAACGCATCCGTAGCCTTATTTGTTTGAAGTTAGAAGAACTTATTGCATGTATCCGTTGGCTGTAGTAGCCACTTACCATTATATGGAGAATAAAGTCGTTATTAACTTGAATTTAATTATAATAATAATAATATTTAATAATGAAATAATTTAAAAATAAAACCATACACTTAACTAACCGTATAGTGGCGGTTTAAGAATGTCCACTACTCAATTCCTCCCATGAATCTCATAAGAGGCGACAGAGGAAAACTGAAACAGGTGATGAGCAGCAGTATCTTCCAAGGTGACAACTCAAAACAATGCAGTGGATACATTTACACCGCAACTACATGATTTCTGCTTAGTCATGAACACTAAATATATGCTAGCCCAATACTTATTAAGATTTCGTACCAGCTTAGAGTATTCAAGGCAAGGATGAATAGACATTACAATTATTAATTTGAGCTAAGGCGTTAATTAAGCCAGTACGTTATTATTTTTGACAACATCAGGTGGGATGCCGTGGTTGCTCAGGTGGTTAGAGCTCGCAGTAAGCTTCACCCGGGTTCGATCCCCGCCGGCACCAATGAAATTGTTAATTGCAATTTTAAGTACTCATTTACCACGTGCTCGGCGGTGAAGGAAATCGTGAGAAAACCTGCATGTCTGAAATAAGAAAATAAATATTTCGAAGACATGTGAAGTTCATCAACACGCATTGGGGCAGCGCGGCGGACATTTCCTTGCCCTAAAACCCTACCAGAAATGAGAGGAGGCCCGTGCCCTGCAGTACGACGTAAATAGGCTGCAACTTTACTTTTTACTTTACAGGTGGGATTACTATTTGGCTACTGCCAAGCACTGACTTTACAATTCGTAGATTGTCGCTTTGTCGTCCTAATTTCGATTACTGATTATAATGTGATTGCGGGGCGGCCAAAACCAGTTATCTCTTTCTGTAAAGAAATGCGTTGTAGCAGTCCAGAGTCAGGAAGATGGCGGTTTTTAACCCCGTACCTCGAGGAGCACGTAAAGTTGCTGGTGCTGTGCCTTATTCCTTTCCGGTTCTGTGTGCTTGCTGCACCATCATGACTACGAGACTGAGGAAATAGAGAGTGTGCCTTAGGCATATACTCGTGCACTATAATTTTGTCCTACAGTCCAAAAATCGGTGTTCAGGAGATTATACGTAAAAGAAAACATAGAAAAAAAGTCCCATTCAGCAGTAGAAGAAAAAAAAGTAAAGAAGATAGCTCACAAAACATTAATTTGCAATCACTAGTGACACCTTGTGCTTATACATAGAGCGATAGAGGCGTTTATTTTGCGTATGAATATGGTTTCCTGGGTATAAATAACAGTTGTTGAGGGGATCTTCAGTCACATTCACCGGCTGTTGCGTACGTACGTTATACGCTATGTCACTTTTCCTCTTTTGCAGCACTTCGTTATCGTCTTGTAATGTGCTGTATATCATTTTTACGCAATTACTTCGATTTGATTTGGTTCTTTATCTTTAATGGAAAGAATAAGTTTTTTTTGTGTTTATGTAAGATAATCGATTCGTATCATCCTATTTCCGTTATCGTTACAGATATATCAGTATATAAAAGACCACTGATGAATACTGGTCTCCCCATAGATTGCCTCATTTGGGGAATATTTGCCACTCTTGGCAAGCTGGTTGCCCACCGTATTTTTTTTAGTTCTTATTAAGAAGACGCTGCTGCCCATCTGCTGATCTGTTTCCCTTTGACGCTCTTGCCACATTCACAGATGATATGGGGTAAGTATTGAATACTCTTACACGGCCACTATACGGTGATCATCCCATTTTGTCTCGTGGTGATAGTAGTAGAGAGGGTAGTTTAACATCTCGTATTATCACTAAATACTCAGACCAGCAACGGAACAGTTAAAGGTGCGTAAGGTAAGCGTTTCGTTGTTGACAAATACGCTTCACAACAAGAGTGGACCATCAGTACCGACAGATGGCGATATAACCATCTTATTAACGCCAGATACCACACGAGCTATAGTAGTAACTAACCATTAGGGGAACTAGAAGCTTTTTGTTACTCCTTAACACTATTTATAACAATTACAACTTTTAACAAAAAGTGATAATTTAAATTTTTTTCCATGATGAACATTGATGTTGCAAAATCATTCTTAAAGGGCATTGAAGTAATATGTACTACGTACTAGAAGAGACAACGCCACTTGGTTGTTTGCAACACGTGTAAGGAGCGGAGCGCATGGGCTCGAACTTATTTTGTCTGAGTCATAAAAATGTGCTGTCGACGCAAAGCTTCAGTGGGGCCTTTATAAGGGGTCTTCAACAGATGTAGAACCACGCGGCAGCCTTGCTATTGCAGGTTTGGGCCGGCTCGAACCAGGGTGGTACCACGACCTCACAGAAGACCAGCATGAAATAGAAGATCTTCTTCTGCATTTCGTCTGGTGAGTGCAGGTGGCTGGAGGCTCAACACCCCCCCAAATGGTGGCGGAGTTAAATAATACACTATCCCAGGAGGGTACCAGCACCCCCGGTGACGGACAATCCCTCACTGAGCATCCACGACCAAGCTACCCTACTCTTCCTGAGCATAGGTGCTCAGGCTGCCCCACCTATTCTGGTGGGGACCGAAATTCCGCTTGAGAAAAAGCCGCAATTTTAAGTGCTCATTTACCACGTGCTCGGCGGTGAAGGAAATCGTGAGAAAACCTGCATGTCTGAGAAATAAGAAAAATAAATATTTCGAAGACATGTGAAGTATATCAACACGCATTGGGGCAGCGCGGCTGACATTTCCTTGCCCTAAAACCCTATCAGAAATGAGAGGAGGCCTGTGCCCTGCAGTACGACGTAAATAGGCTGCAATTTTACTTTTTACTTTACAGGTAGGATTACAATTTGGCTACTGCCAAGCACTGACTTTATAATTCGTAGATTGCCGCTTTGTCGTCTTAATTTCGATTACTAATTATGATGTGATTGTGGGGCGGCCAAAACCAGTTGTCTTTTTCTGTAAAGAAATTCGTTGTAGCAGTCCAGAGTCAGGAAGATGGCGGTTTTTAACCCCGTACCTCTAGAAGCACGTAAAGTTGCTGGAGCTGTGCCTTATTCCTTTACGGTCCTGTGTGCTTGCTGCAACATCACGACTACGAGACTAATAGAGAGTGTGCCTTAGGCATATACTCGTGCACTATAATCTTGTCCTACAGTCCAAAAATCGGTGTTCAGGAGATTATACGTAAAAGGCGTTTCTTGGCTTCCTACCCATGGGGGCGGGTTTGCTTCTCGCCGGATGATCCCAGCGCTGTTGCTGACTCTGTCACTGATGTGATGCTACAGGGAATGAAACTATTTATTCCATCATCTGTGGTACCCATCGGAGGCAGATCTCAGCCTTGGTTTGGTCGCTCCTGTAAGACTGCATTACGCAGTAAGCAAGAGTGTTATCAAGCCTTGGCTGCGGCTTCGGTGACTCGGGATGTAAACACCAGCACACTTAAAAAGAAGAATAACTTCGCCTCCAGGTCCTTCAAAAGAGTTATTGCCAAGGCAAAGTCAGACTACATAGGCAAAATTGGCGAGAAACTAGTTCGCCTTCCTTCAGGAACCCGTGCATTCTGGTCTCTCGCCAAAGCTGTCCATGGGAATTTCTGTAAGCCATCACTACCATCTCTGCACAGGGAGGACGACTCACTGGCCCACGACGCAAAAGAGAAGGCCGACCTTTTAGGCTCCCTTTTTGCGTCCAACTCGACTGTTGATGACGGGGGGAACACACCGCCGACCATCCCGCGGTGTGAGTGCTCCATGCCGGATGTGCGATTCTCACAGCGCTCGGTTCGCAGAGCACTCCTCTCCCTTGACATCCACAAGTCGAGTGGGCCTGACGGAATCCCCCCAATTGTGCTGTGGACGTGTGCTCCGGAGTTGGCACCGGTTCTAACGCGTCTTTTCCGGTACTCCTGCTCCCTAGGCATAGTCCCGAACTCATGGAAGAGAGCTTTTGTCCACCCGATCCCTAAAAAAGGCGACCACTCAAACCCGTCCAACTATAGGCCTATCGCAATCACCTCCTTGTTCTCCAAAATAATGGAATCCATTATTAACTGCCAGCTCATCCGGTACCTTGAGGATCACCAGCTGATTAGTGACCGCCAATACGGTTTTCGTCGGGGTCGATCAGCTGGTGATCTTCTGGTCTACCTGACCCATAGATGGACGGAGGCAGTAGAGTCCAAGGGGGAGGCGTTGGCCGTTAGTCTGGACTTTGCGAAGGCCTTCGATCGGGTTTGGCACAAAGCGCTTCTTTCGAAGCTTCCTTCCTATGGGCTTCCCGAGAAATTGTGCAATTAGATCACCAGCTTCCTTGCAGATCGGGGCATCAAGGTCGTTTTAGACGGTGCATGTTCTGACTACAAGCCTATTAACGCTGGTGTTCCACAAGGCTATGTGCTATCACCAACACTGTTTCTTCTGCATATAAATGATATGTTGCTAACTGGTAACATTCATTGCTATGCGGATGATAGCACTGGTGATGCTCTATAAACCGGCCGTGCCAACATTTCTCGAGAAAACGTCGCCGAGTACCGGAACAAACTTGTGTCTGAAGTCGAGTGTGTAGAATGTGTATGGGTCACAGTCTGGTAAAAATTAATTAAGTCCAAACGTACACAGTAAAGTTAACATTTATTCACTATAGACAGTTACACAAAATATAAATAGTTCCACACGACACAATATACAAATTAATAGCTCTACAAAATTGAAGGAGTAGAAAGCGATAGTATAAAACAAAACTATAAAAGCTAGTATTCGCGATAAAATAACGGGACACTCGGTTAGCCAGGCGACATGCGCTTCGCGTGTGAGGTCGGTAAGCAGACTGGCAAACGCGGTGCGAGGCGTTGGATGCGCCCGCGCAAGGAACTTCGTTCTAACGGTGTATGTATCGTTGTTTAGCGCGTTTCCATTGCACAACAAGGCGAGTGTAAATAATTTAGTAAATATATATAAAATAAATTATAAGTGTATAATATATATATATATATATATATATATATATATATATATATATATATATATGTACGTATAATATACAATAAGTACGCTACATCACTCCCCCCCCAGAGACCGTCACTACGGGTGATAAAAATCTGGAAATCGAACTGTGCGACCTGAACGCGTCCTTCTGACGTCATCCTGATCTGGAGTATTAAGCTCTTTGGGACATTGATCAAGGAAGGAACCGAAATTGGGGTCGGATGTGAGAGTGGGATTAGGGATAGGGTTGGAAGCTGGGTCAATCAGCATGTAGGCCGGTTTTAGACGGTCTATGGATACCGTGACGCTTTTACCCTTTATTAATATTTTGAATGTTTTCGCATTACGCTCTAATACTTGGTACGGACCAGTGTAAGGGGGCTGCAATGAGCCACGTAATGCATCGTCCCTTAAAAATACATGACTTGACGCAAATAAGTCCTTGTGTATAAAAATCTTTAATTTATTGTGACGCGCAGCAAGTGAGGGTTGCAGCTTTGATGTTATTTGCCGCAGTTGGGTGGTAAAGTCCGATATATCTATTGAGCCGGGAGCTGCGGCTTGGAAGAATTCGCCTGGTAAACGTAAAGGTTCGCCTTAAACTAATTCGGCCGATGATGTTCGAAGGTCCTCCTTAAATGAGCTCCTAATGCCCAATAGTATCAGAGGCAACGTGTCTACCCAATTGCTATCAGCGTGGCACATTATGGCTGCCTTTAACTGACGGTGGAATCGTTCCACTAGGCCGTTGCAAGATGGATGATACGCGGTTGTTCTACGATGCTTGAATCCAATCATCTTTCCAAGGTACTGGAAAAGTGACGATTCAAACTGTCGACCATGATCAGTGACAATATCGGTTGGGCATCCAAATCTGGATATCCACGATATTAATGCCTTTCCAACTGTCTCGGCTGTTATGTCTGCCATTGGTATTACTTCGGGCCATCGTGTGAAACGATCCACCGCAGTCAAGCAATAGCGGTACCCCTGAGAAACAGGGAGGGGGCCAATAATGTCCACGTGAACGAAAGTAAATCGGGCGCAGGGGGGTGACGAAATGTGACGATGAACCTTAGCGCGCTGACACGCCAAGCATTTTCGAGACCACTCACGACAGTCTTTACGAACGCCAGGCCAGACAAACCGCTCTGCTACTAATTTAGCACTAGCATTGGCGCCTGGATGGCTTAAGCTGTGAAGACTGTCAAAGAGTTGTCTCCTCAACGGCTTGGTAACAAAAGGCCTAGGTGTAGGCTTGCTGACGTCACAATAAAGTTGCAGTTGAGAGTTTGGAATTCTCAACTTTTCCAGACGGAGTGAAGATTCACCTCCCAGCAGTTGAGTCAGCTCTCGATCAGATGCTTGAGACGAAGCAAGCACGTCTAAGTCGATAGGTATCTGCAGTTCTTCGACACGTGACAGTGGGTCAGCGACGACATTGGCTTTTCCCGATATATGTCTAATGTCGGTCGTAAACTGCGAGATATAATCAAGGTGACGATATTGCCGAGGCGAACAATTAGCTTTCCTTTCGTTGAAAGCATAACTGAGCGGCTTATGGTCGGTAAATACCACGAAATGTCTAGCCTCTAGCATATGACGAAAGTATTTGATGCTTTCGTATACTGCTAAGAGCTCGCGGTCGTAAGGCGAATATTTTTGTTGAGAGGGACTCAACTTCCGCGAGAAGAATGCTAACGGTTGCCATTCCCCACATTGTAATTGCTGCAAAACTGCACCCATTGCCAGGTCGGACGCGTCTGTTACTAGCGCCAGTTCCGCCCGACAATCTGGGTGTGCGAGTAATGCAGCATCAGCAAGGCTTTGCTTGCACCTGTTAAAGGCTAAAAGTGCGTCACCAGTCAGATTCACTGGATGAGATGCCTTAACAGAGCCGGCAAGAAGTGCATTCAAAGGGGCTTGAATTGAAGCTGACTGAGGTAGAAAGCGTCTGTAAAAATTGAGCATTCCTAGGAATCGTCTAAGCTGCCTTACCGTTTTAGGCACGAGAAAGTTCTTTATGGCTTCGACCTTGGATTCAAGAGGTTTGGTGCCAGATGCAGAAATTTGATAACCTAAAAATGTTACCTCGTTTGCGCCGAAGACGCATTTCGATGTGTTGACAAGAACGCCATATTCCTTCATGCGAG
Organism: Parnassius mnemosyne; assembly: GCA_963668995.1. Lineage (NCBI taxonomy): Eukaryota > Metazoa > Arthropoda > Insecta > Lepidoptera > Papilionidae > Parnassius > Parnassius mnemosyne. The sequence goes on along the minus strand of CAVLGL010000046.1, from coordinate 45,185,528 downwards.
TGAAAAGTTGATGAAGGTGGGCTTCGTGTTCTGTTTCGTCCTTGGAGAAGACCAAAAAATCATCCAAGTAGGCATAACAAAACTCAAGACCTCGCGTCTTCTCGTCAACAAATCTCTGGAAGGTTTGGCTCCCGTTCCTCAGGCCGAAGTTCATAAAGGGAAATTCAAACAACCCAAAGGGTGTAGTAATAGCGGTCTTTTGTATATCCTCCTCAAAAACTGGGATTTGGTTGTACGCCTTCATTAAATCGATGGTGGAGAAGACCGTACAACCAGCGATGCTGTGGAAAAAATTGTGTATGTGCCTAATAGGATAACGATCTGGAATAGTCCGTGTATTAAGCATTCGATAATCGCCACAAGGGCGCCAGCCGTTATTTTTCTTAGGCGCAAGATGCAAGGGTGAGGCCCAGGGACTTCTAGAAGGACGTGCGGTGCCATTATTAATCATAAGCTCAAATTCCTGTTTGGCGATTTTAAGTTTATCAGGTGCCAGCCTACGGGGTGTACATGATATGGGAGGTCCTGGTGTAGTCCTTATGTAGTGTACCGTATTGTGCTTTGGAACCACCAGCGTGCCTGAAGGGCGTGTTATTTCTGGGAATTTCTTTAAAAGATTGTGATAACGTGTGTCGCCTGTCAAAACCTTGATAGATGAGATATCAGCTTTAGCGAAAGAAGCAATTGACGACAATGTAGTAGTATTGTCAATAAGGCGTTAATTGCGGCAATCTACAATTAAATTATAAAAGCTAAGAAAGTCAACACCTATAATAGGTTTGGTAACATTAGCAACAATGAATCGCCAAGGAAAATTACGTCTTAAGCCTAAATTTAAATTAAGCTCTATAAAGCCAAACGTGTTAATTACCGATCCATTCGCGGCGCTCAATTGGTAATCTGTCTTGGTTCAACGCTCTCGAAGTGCAGAACGAGGGTAGACGCAAAGGTCACTGCCAGTATCCACCAAGCACTGGGTGTTCGAGCTGCGGTCGGTTACAAAAAGGCGACCCGTTGAGGAGGGGCAATCGTCTGCCGCCATTAGCGACTGCCCTCGGAGTTTCCCGACTTGCCAAAATCGCAGGGCTTCAAGCATCTATGGGCCTGCGCTCCATAATTTGCGTGGTAGCAGCACATCGGGTATTTGCGATAACTGGAATTGGATCTACTTCTCTGCCTCGAAGAAGAACGATGACGATCATGCGCTCTGGAACGACTACGACTGGTAGAACAGCATGCTGCACGGGTATGCTCTTCCAATTTCAGTGTAAGCTGCTGCACCATTTTCTTCAACTCTGCAATGTCATCGGACGGATGAGATATATGCACCTCAAGGGAAGTTGTAGCAGCGATGTTACATGGTGACGTCAGCTCCTGTATCCGATCAGCTAGGTCCGCAAGTTGCTCCAGTGAATGTGTCGGCTACGATGCCAGCACAGTCTGGATATTATGTGGCAGGCGATTGCTCCAAATCGACCTAATCAAGTCCTCAGGAACTGAAGGACCAGCCAAATCCTGAAGGTGCCTCAAAAATTGTGATGGCTTCCTGTCTCCTAGCTCTTCATGGGTCAGCAACTGTTTCACCTTCTTTTCATGGGAAGCTGAGAGACGTTTGATCAGCTCTGACTTGATCTTGGCATATCGATTATGAGCTGGAGGATTGACAATAATATCCTTCACTGCTTTTGCGTATTGAATATCCAAATGATTGGTCACTTCCGTGAACTTAATGGAATCATCCGTGATGTCTAGTCTAGCCTAGAAAACTGACCTTCAATAAGCGCGAACCAAAGTTCTGGATCCTCAGGTGAGAATGGTGGCACTTTTATTTTTAAGTTGGGTACATATTTATTTTCATGTTCCGTGGAAACGCGCACTGGGTGTGTCCGTCGTATAGTGACTTTGGCATCGTGGCGCGATCCAACCGTTTTCGCGGAGTCACTGCTATCACTCATCTTAATTTTCGTGTCCTTATCGGGGTCACCAGTTATAGAATGTGTATGGGTCACAGTCTGGTAAAAATTAATTAAGTCCAAACGTACACAGTAAAGTTAACATTTATTCACTATAGACAGTTACACAAAATATAAATAGTTCCACATGACACAATATACAAATTAATAGCTATACAAAATTGAAGGAGTAGAAAGCGATAGTATAAAACAAAACTATAAAAGCTAGTATTCGCGATAAAATAACGGGACACTCGGTTAGCCAGGCGACATGCGCTTCGCGTGTGAGGTCGGTAAGCAGACTGGCAAACGCAGTGCGAGGCGTTTAATGCGCCCGCGCAAGGAACTTCGTTCTAACGGTGTATGTATCGTTGTTTAGCGCGTTTCCATTGCACAACAAGGCGAGTGTAAATAATTTAGTAAATATATATAAAATAAATTATAAGTGTATAATATATATATATATATATATATATATATATATATATATATATATATATATATATATATATATATATATATGTACGTATAATATACAATAAGTACGCTACAAGTGTTTGCTAAACAAAGTCTCGGATTGGGGCCGACTAAATCTAGTCCAGTTCAATCACCAGAAGACACAAGTTTGCGCGTTTACCGCTAAAAGGAACCCCTTTGTCGTATCTCCTCAGTTTCAAGGCACTCCCCTTCTTGCCTCAGCCAGTATCGGTACCCTCGGAGTCGACATATCGAGTGACGTGCAGTTTCGTGGTCACTTGGAAGACAAGGCCAAATTGGCCTCTAAAAAGCTTGGCGTGCTCAGCAGAGCGGGACAGTATTTCATGCCGGCACACCGCCTGCAACTTTACAAGGCGCAGGTTCGGCCTCACATAGAATACTGTTCCCATCTCTGGGCAGAGGCTCCCCAGTGCCAGCTCCTTCCACTTGACCGCATCCAGTGCAGAGCGGCTCGAATCGTCGACGACGGAGCCCTTTGCGATCGGCTCGATTCATTGGCACTGCGAAGAGATGTTGCATGCCTTTGCATTTTCTTTCGCATCTACCATGGGGAGTGCTCTGAGGAATTGTTCGGATTAATCCTAGCCGCCAAATTTCACGAACGCACATCGCGGCAGAACTCCCGATACCATCCACACAATCTGGATGATGGGCGGTACACCACTCTGCGATTTAGAAGATGTTTGCTTCCTCGCACGACTACCTTGTGGAATCGATTACCATCAGCGATATTTCCGGACCGATACGACTTAGGGACCTTCAAGAAAAGAGCGTACTCCTTTTTAAAAGGCCGGCAACACATCTGCTATTCCCTCCCTGGTGTTGCAGTTGTTCATGGGCGGCGGTAGTCACTTACCATCAGGTGAGCCGCATGCTCGTTTGCCCCCTCTCCTATAAAAAAAAAAGAAAACAGAAAAAAAGCCCCATTCAGTAGTAGAAGAAAAAAAAGTAAAGAAGATAGCTCACAAAATATTAATTCGCAATCACTAGTGACACCTTGTGTTTATACATAGAGCGATAGAGGCTTTTATTTTGCGTATGAATATGGTTTTCTGGGTATAAATAACAGTTGTTGAGGGGAACTTCAGTCACGTTCACCGGCTGTTGCGTACGTGTTCCGTATACGCTATGTCACTTTTCCTCTTTCGTAGCACTTCGTTATCGTCTTGTAATGTGCTGTATATCATTTTTACGCAATTACTTCGTTCTGATTTGGTTCTTTATCTTTAACTGAAAGAATAAGTTTTTTTTTTATTTGTGTTCATCGTATCATCCTATTTCCGTTACCGTTACCGTTAAAGCCTATAAAAGACCACTGCTGAATACAGGCCTCTCCACAGACTGCCTCATGTGGGGAATTATTGCCACGCTAGGCAAGCTGGTTGGCCACCGCAGTTTTTTAGTCGTTATTAAGAAGACGCTGCTGCCCATCTGCTGATCTGTTTTCCTTTGTCGCTCATGTCACATTCACAGATGATATGGGGTAAGTATTGGATACTCTTACACGGCCACTATACGGTCATCGTCCCATTTTGTCTCGTGGTGATAGTAGTAAGCGACTATAGGAAATTCTAGAAAAAATCTTATTGTTTCTTTTAGAGGGTAGTTTAACATCTCGTATTCTCACTAAATACTCAGACCAGCAACGGAACAGTTAAAGGTACGTAAGGTAAGCGTTTCGTTTTTGACAAATACTCTTCACAACAAGAGTGGACCATGACTACCGACAGATGGCGGTATAACCATCTCATTAACGCCAGATACCACACGAGACGATAGCTACTTCTGTTCAAGAGCTGTAGTAGTAACTAACCATTAGGGGAGATAGAAGCTTTTTGTTGCTCCTTAATACTATTAATAATAATTATAACTTTTAACAAAAAGTAATAATTTTAATTTTTTTCCATGACCGTACACATTGATGTTGCAAAATCATTCTTGAAGGGCATTGAGATAATATGTACTACGTACTAGAAGAGACGCCGCCTCTTGGTTGTTTGCAACACGTGTAAGGAGCGGAGCGCATGGGCTCCAACTTACTTTGTCTGAGCCATAAAAATGTGCTCTCGACGCAAAGCTTCAGTGGGGTTCTTCATAAGGGGTCTTCAACAGTGGTAGAGCCACATGGCAGACTTTGCTGTTGCAGGTATGGGCCGGCTCGAACCATGGTGGTACCACGACCTCACAGAAGACCAGCGTGAAATAGAAGATCTGCTTCTGCATTTTGTCTGGTGAGTGCAGGTGGTTGGAGGCCCAATACCCCGCCCCCCAAATGGTGGCGGAGTTAAATATTACATTACCCCAGGAGAATACCGGTGACGGACAATCCCTCGCTGAGCATCCACGACCAAGCTACCCTACTCTTCCTGAGCATAGGTGCTCAGGCTGCCTCACCTATTCTGGTGGGGACCGAAATTCCGCTCGAGAAAAAACCTGCTCGGGGTAAACGGACCAATAAGTCAAAGGTGCCTGCCACGCTATCCCTGAATATCTGCAACATCAGGGGACTTCATTCAAACTTTAACGACTAGCGAAGCCGGCCTTGCTGTTTCTAACCGGGTACAAATTAGAACACTCTTTTGTGCCCCGGGCTGGATTTTGCATTACATTAGAGAGGACATTTGTTTTCGTCGCCTCGACAGCCTTGAAGGTACAGACCTGTCCAGCCTCTTTTGGCTCCTCGGTCCATTGTCTGATCCGGAGTACGGTTCCACTCACGCTCCCATCGCAGTTGCGATCTGCAAGTTGCCACCATTTTTGGCATTAAAGGTCAGCCGATTGGGACGGGATGGGATCTTTTTTTGCATCCAACCCTTGGAGATGGGTTTCCTTCTCACCTAATGATCACAGCGTTGTTACTGATTCTGTCGCTGATGTGGTGCTACAGGGAATGGAAATTTTTATTCCATCATCTGTGTTACCTATCAGAGGCAGAACCGAGCCATGGTTTGGTCACTCCTGCAAAATTGCATTACGCCATAAGCAAGAGTGCTACCAGGCCTGGGCAAACGCATCGACGTCTCAGGATGCAAATACCAGCGCTCTTAAAAAAGTATATTTCTGCCTTCAGGTCCTTCAAAAGTGTCACTGTCAAGGCAAAGTCGGAGCGCATTGGAAGAAATGGTGATAAACTAGTTCGTCTTTTTTCGAAAACACGTGCATTTTGGTCTCTCGCCAAGGCTGTCCAAGGAAACTTCTGTTAGCCATCACCCATCTCTGCATAGGGAGGACGATTCACTGGGCCATGCCGTAAAGGAGAAAGCCGATCTGCTGGGCTCTCTCTGTGCATCCAAGTCGACTCTTGATGACTGGGGAACACACCGCCGACTATCCCACAAAGCCCTTCTTACGAAGTTTCCTTCCTATTGGTATCCCGAGAAATTGTGCAATTGGATCACAAGTTTTCTTAAAGATCAGAGTATCAAGGTTGTAATAGATGGTGCATGCTCCAATTACAAGCTCATTAACGCTGGTGTTCCACAAGGCTGCCTGCTATCGTCAACGCTGTTTCTTCTGCATATCAATGACATTTTGCAAACTAGAAACATTCATTGATATGCAGAAAACAGCACTGGTTATGTTTTATACACCGGCCGTGTCAATATTTCTCGGGAAAACGTCACCGAGTACCGGGACAAACTTATGTCTGAAGTCGAGACTTTGTTTAACAAAGTCTCGGAATGAGGGCGACTAAATCTAGTTCAGTTAAATCCCCAGAAAACACAAGTTTGTGCGTTTACCGCTCAAACGAAACCCCATCGTCGTATCTCCTCTGTAATAAACAAAAAAAAAACATTATAGTTTTAGAATACTTAGACAGCTCGCATTAATCACGAGCTGTGTCATGATCCTGAGAATTTAGGGTCGTAGTCACGAAATTATTGTACTGTCACAGGTCTGCAAAATTTCAGATTATTATTCAAACGTCCAGAAGTGGATGAAAACTGAATTATATAATTCCATTACGTTCATATATACATAGATACATACAGTTCAGATTAATACGATTTTTTTTAATTAAAAAAGACACCAGAGCGTCTTGCCTAAAATAATTCTAAAATATGTAAAGCGCCGCATTAATTGTTCGATGACTTTGTGAAAAATGAGAGAAGGCTTGTGTGTATTGCAGCCAATTGATACCGGCAACTAATTTGAAACAAAGAAGGCATATTTTTCTATAACCTTCAGATCGAAAAGCAGTGCATACACGCTTGTGGTGTTACTTAGCCAGACGAACTCCTCGGCAGAAAAGTTGCCCTGCCATCTGGACGGCTCCTTGGCGCAATGGCTAAGCATTGAGTTGTGGCGTTGAGATCCGCGGTTTCTAATCCCACACGAAACAAGTTTTTGTATTGCCTACAAATAATTATACCGGGTCTGGATGTTTATCCTTGTGAAATTTATATATGTGTACTGACTCCACGATATGAGAGAAAAACCTATAGTAGGGCAAATCTTTTTTTATAAAAGATTGGAAAGCAAGTAAAAATCCTAGTAAATAACTAATTTGTCTAGATTGTATGTGGTTTTTATTTTATATAGGATAGGATGACAAACGAGTACACAGTCCACCTGGTGATAAATGGCCGCCGTGACCCATAGACATCTACGTCTATCCTTAATAAAGCATCAAAATATAGATGCGTTGTCACCCGTGAGGACGAAGATAAAGAACCTCATTTCTATTTTTTTTAACGGATTTTGTCGCGTTTAATTTATTATTTTAATTCCCGACGTTTCGGGTGCTTTACAGCCACCAATAGTCACGGGGTGTGGGGGACTGAGATGTTTGACGTCCCGAGGTCACAGTTAGCCCGGCTACCTTCAGTTTTTAAATATAAATTTTTGGTTCGATTGACGCAGAATGAACTTACAGTATCTTGAAGTCTTGCAGTGGTATGCTTGGAGTTTGGATTTAATTTTGTTAATTATAGGATCCTAAGCAGATGGCAGCACCCATCAATCGTCTCTATTGAAATTAGGATGTCTTTCTTAATTTCAATAGCCTTACGTATCATCCTTGGTAGGAATCGGTGTTCTTTTGCGAGGATTTGCGGTCTATCAAATCTGATGTAATGGTGGGGACGATCTTGAACATGTTCACAGACTGTATACTTCCCAGGGCGACGGTGCTTCACGTCAGCTATATGTTCTTTCACGCGGGTTTTAATAGATCTTTTTGTTTGTCCTATGTAAGAGAGACCACATTCACAATCAAGCTTGTACACTCCTGCATCTTGTAGAGGGATATTACACTTGACGGATGGTAAAAATTGACTAATCTTCTTCGGCGGCTTGAAGTATGTTTTAATAGAAGCTCACTTCAAAATGTAGCCCACCTTGTCTGTGACTCCTCTGGCATAGGGTAGTACTGCAGGCACACGCTCGACTGTGGCCGGCTTCACTCGGTCACTGTGACGTAGGTTCGGGACGCGAAGCTTATTATCGTAAATTTGCTTGACCTGTTGGAGCTCGGCGGCCAGATGTTTACTGTCACAGATCCCTCGTGCCCTCTGAAACAAAGATAGCTAACTGTGATGGATGATGGTGCGTATATAAGAAATCATTATGATAACCAGCACGGACTGGTAATAGCAAATAAAATTCGCCGATTAGAACCAGAGGCAAAAATTTAATTTTTTTTCTTTTAATGTGTTGTTAAACCTTAAACATGAGAGATATTAAACAATACTGTTGAAGCTTTTATCACTGCCGCAGTTTGATTAAATTTATTTACAAGCGCTTTACAATCAAGTGATTAATGAAATTGCTCTTGTAGTTCGGAGATCGGGTTTGTTAAAGATAATAATTTATTCTGTGCTGCTTTAAACGCGAGCACGTTGCCATGGGTATAGGAAATTGAATTTTTACCGTGAGTAAGTATTTAATATAAGGTAAATTGAAACTAAATATTGAATTCTAACTGCGAAGATACTGGAATATTTGAACTGCATTTGGAAGTAGAGGTACTGAATATTTATTCATTTATTTATTTATTCTTTTATTGGAAACACCTTTATCTAAGGGTAACAAATGGCGAAATTATTTCCCTAAGGCATCCCCTACCAGTTAACGCTGAGAAAGAATACAGATGTTGGTAGACGCAAATTTAGGACAAAACAAACTTTAAAGAATATTTTTTTAAGAATTTGTAGGTCATTTGATTCTGTGCTATGTTTAAAATGCAAAGTCTCTAGCCAATCGAAATGTTAATTAAAATCAATTACTTAAATCGACATACACGATAGCAAGATAATAAAAACTACTGTCTGAGGAAGTTGCCTTAAACGGTCGGTCTGACCGCTGATCGTATTCAATATAGTCTGTGTCGTGCTTGAAAAGGCTATGCCACTTATGAATCATCGTTTTCTCAGGGCAAGAGTCCCTCTAAACGGATGACATCTCTTCATCTATATATGTATATATAATATGTGGCAATTTCCTTGCTTAGTGAAGAAACTTAACCATGGCACGAATGTGAATTTTCTCTATAGTTAATGTTATTTTTCTGATTGACTTCTTTATTCTGTGATATCTCAAAGGTTAATGACTATTGAATAATTCCTATTCTACGTAAATGAATATTATAACAATGACATATTTAAATATACATTAATATGTTTATATTGGCTAATATTTATATTATTAATATTTATTTAAGCTATATTAGTGGTTTAGTTGTAGCACGAATGAGTCGGCTCGATCGGGGAAGGACCACACTCTCACAGAATACCTGCGTAAATTAGCAGCGCTGTGTTTGGTATGATGAGTGTAGAGAACCGGAGACCCTTTTTACTGGAACCGAGGCATTCCATCTTAGTCCTCACGGGTGACGACGCATCTGCATTTTGATTCGTAATCGAGGATAGATGTAGATGTCTATGGGGCACAGCAACCACTTACCATCAGGTGGACTGTGTGCTCGTTTGTCACCATTATCCTATAGAAAAATACATCTGAGTCCCACTGCTCCGGCGAAGAGCGTTTCTTCATTCTTCTACACCAGCTCGTCCCTAACAGTCCATTGTTGGACTTGCACCACTCTCATTGTGTTGAAGATCTGCTCTAATCGTCACACTTGGCAGGCGGCTTGGCAATCGCACTAGCTGACATTTCTTTCCGGGACAGAAGTTTTTTCCGAACCAGTGATAAAAGTAAAAAAATGTCTATTAATAAGAATTACTTGTAATCTGTATTGAATAAAAATTATAAAATAAGTTTCATAGATGTTACTTCCGCTGCTAGTTTGGATATTTTACACCTGGCGTAGATAAGAGGGTTACCGCCATCTATTGGCAGCCATAAGATTATTTTGAATTTATTAGGGAGCGTATTAAGAAACGAAATTGGTTAATTGTAACAATATTCCCTTAAATTACATTTTTTACAGTTTGGTAGCGGTATAAGAGGCGACAAAGGGAAGCAAATCAGGAGATGAGCAGGAGTGTCTTCCGAAAAACGACTAAAAATTAAAAACTGTGGTTGCTAACCCGTTTTTCAACCGCGACAACTGTGGCATATATCCTCTCTATGAGGCAATCTATGGGGGAGGCTTATGTTCAGCCGTGGACTTTAATAGGCTGTATCGGTAAATTATTATTTTTAAATATAAATTGACTGTGCGAAGTCAACATTACGTGATGAACATTACTTACGTCTCAAGAAAATAAGTAACACCACAATAATAAAATGAGAAAAATTTAAAAATACAATTTGACACGTAGTTAATACAAAATTAAATTACTCGAAGCAGCGCAGAAGAAAAATTAAATTTTAGCGAACTTATCACCAAAAAGAATTTCACTTGGCCTACAAATATAAACTTTTACTATTTTATCTTCTTCTTTGGACCCAAGCCAGTCTCATATATAATAAATTTCGTGTTGTTTTGGATCCGTTCCAATAGTTTCACGTTCACCTTGGAATTCGTAATTAATATTTTGACATTTCTTTTAATTCGTTTCGAAATTATGAGACATTATGTGTTATATATGACGTAGTTTATTATATGATATGGTAGATTTTCTTTTCTGCCTTGGTCTCTCTGGTCATCTGGCTAGGCCTCATATCTGTCGTCAAATAGTAATGCTTGCACTGCTGTTTTTCCAGTTAGAGGGTATAAAAAGCAAGTAAAAGTAACACTACCGCGTTGGTCTAGTGGTCTTAACCTCAGCGTTGATTACGAGATCTCAAGTTCGAATCACAGGTCAGGCCTACAAAAAAGTTATTGAGTTGTTCTGTCAATAAATTCTCAGGAGCCCGGAGTCACGAATTTGGCGGTTTTCCACACCCCTTCCTCGGAAAACCGTTGGTACTGCATCTGATCTCCGGTCGTGTCGGTTTATCGTCCCATCGGACTATGAGAGTGAGGGAATAGAGAGTGCACCTGTGCTAGCGCATACTTGGACATTAAAATCCTGTCCTGTGGAGATGATTATGGCCGATAAGACTGGCCACCGTGACATAAATCGGTTCGGGAAGATATTATTGAAGTGAACGTAGTGGAGAAATTTAGTACGACATTAAAAATTCAAAAACGTCACGTTTTCCCCTCACCGTTGTCACCGTTGGAGCTAAATTAGTATATAGTTATTTAACCTACTTATGTATAATATAAAATAAAAGTACAATGATATGTTGCAGAGAAGTTTCACTTCGTACGTGTGAACAAAATTACACGCACAATTTTTATAGTTAAGGTTGTGATGTATTTCATCTTGGTACTTAAAGGTAGCATCTCTTGCGTTGTTTGTTTGATGTTGGCTGCAGATATCCATGGGCTGCGGTAACCACTTACCATCAAAACTGTGAATTAGTTTGTTACTTTAGTTTTATAGAAAATGTCTGATTCAGATGTTTATTATGATTACATTCTCTTTATAACAAATTATTTTATACGAAAGGAAAAGGCAAGCTCTATTATATAACGTACTTACACAATTGGGATTCAATCCACAACAAGCTGCTTTTAGGATATTCGCGTCAGAAGTTTGATCGAATACTAATGCTAATAAAATTGATCTACTAGGGTTTTTGATGAAATTGATTTTGTTGAATGACTGCTAACCCTAAGGAATGTTTCAATTTTTTTGGCTCATTTGAACCCCTGTTTCTTGCGTTACTCCGTCCATAGTATAAAAATTCCTGTTATTAGATGGAGGAACTGGAATGATTTTAAGACTATTAGAATATATTTACTTATTAGAAATATTAGAATTCTTTATTGTAGCATTCTTTTTTCTATTTGATGATGAATTATTTTATTAGTGAATTACCAATTTTTTTTTTACATAGATAACGAGTGGATTGGCATTTTATCACGCTTTTATTAGCTTCGCGTATGTACATATATATTTATCTATTTATCAATGTAACGGAATTTTTTAATGTAATTATCACTAACTGGCAGCTACCACGGCCGATTGACTTGAAAATTTGCACTCGTGTTAAGGACCGATGACAATATAATAATTTAATAACTTTATACTTGTATCCTCATCAGGATCAATAGGGTAAAATAAAATAATTATCAGAATCATCACAGGTCATCATCAAGGATCATCAAGTATCTTATATTATTATTTTTACTTAATTCTGTTTTAATCCGTGATATAATGAAAAATATGAAAAGCAATAAAAGTGAAGCTATGGAAAAGGCATAATGTAGGTTATCTATTGTTTTTTTTTTTAATTTAATTAGAATTTTTTATATATATTATGTGTTAATTTACCTTCGAATATTTTGCAAAAATACCATAGATATTAACACTTTATTTTATTAAAAAGGCTAAAACTAATATTAGTGTATTTTTTTTATTTAAATTTTGGGACTTCTACGAGCGAACGTGCACTCGGCCGCTTATTTGCGCGTTGCCTCGGGGTATTGGCTGAACAGAAAAGACTGAAAACAAGTGCTATAACTGAGACCGATGTATTTCACAGTTTCATGCTGAAGCACAGGGTTTTTATGTGTTATTTCTTAAATTTTTGATGTGTTTAACACTTCGTTTTTGTTTTGTTTTTTTTCTATTATTAATTACATTTTATAATTCGTATTACAATCTGTCACTAGCAGAAACGTTTTTCTTTATTTATTTCCAAATAGCACGTGGGTTCGTCTTATGGTCTTATAATAATGACGATTTGTTGTATTCGTTACGCTTGATAGGTGGGCTTATGGTGGCAATCCCAGATTTCTTATTCTCATCTTCATAACAACTAGTAAAGCCTATTAAATATCCGCTGCTGAATATAGACCTCCCCAATAGATTGCCTCATAAAGTGGATATTAGCCATAGTTGCCACGCTTGGAAGGTGGCGATCAACCGCAGCTTTTTATTTTTAGTTATTATTAGGAAAACGTTGCTGCCTATCACTTATATCTGTTTCGCTCTGTCACCGCTTACAAAACCTATGGTATTATATTGGATAGTGGACTGAACTAGGGTTTTAGACACACATAGACTGCATTTCAGGGAGAGATTAGACGGAGATATATCATAATTGTCACGCTTGCCAAGCAACCGCTGTTTTATATTAGTTTTGAGGTGTTATCAGGATGATGCTACTGCAAGTGGCTACTGTATCCCGTTAACTTCTCCAACAGTTTTGAATTTTTTTTTAACGCGCTACCTCACTAGGAGTTTCTTCTGTATTGTGGGGGGCAGTTTACATATATAAAGTCATAAAGATAAACACCCACACCCGGAACAATTATTTGCACGTCATACGGCCATGCAGCTTATACGTGGTAAAGCTATACTGCAGCTATATTAGTAGTATAGTTGTAGCACCAATGGATCGGCTCGACCGGGGAAGGACGATGCTCTCACAGAATACCAGCGCAAAATAGCAGCTTAATGCTGCTGTGTTTCGTATGATATTAGTCCTCACGAGTGACAATGCATCTGCACTTTGATTCGTAGTCTTTTTTTTTTCTTTTTTTAGAAAAACGTTACCCCCACACTAGCATTTTCTCCTGCATCATGGAGGCAGTTTACAAACATAAATTGCACGAGGACAAACATCCAGACCCAGAACAATTATTTGTAGGCCATACAAATACTTGTTCCGTGCGGGATTCGAACCCTCGACCCCCAGCGCAAAAGCTCATTGCTAAGCCACTGCGCCGCGGAGCCGTCTAAGTCGACGATAGATGTACATTCTCGTATGTCACACTTATCCTATAAAAAATACAAATAAATGTTCCATGCGTGATTCGCACCCACGGCCCTTAAAGCTGCAATTCTTTCTTAAGTCAATACGCCAAATATTCGCCGAAATATACGATATATCAGATTTGTTACTGTGTAATGTCAGTGAAAGAATATCCACTAACCCAAATCGTTCCTTGGGTGTGGTAAAAGGTGACAAAGGGAAACAAACTAGGAGATGGGCAGAAGAATCTTCCTAATACCAAAAAAAAAACTGCAGTTGCCAACCCGCTCAACTGTGGCATAATATAAGGCAATCTATGGGGTAGGTTTATGTTCAGCAGTGAACTTTTATAGGCTGTGACGAATTTTAGATATGAATCTAAATACGTCGCTGGTATTGAACTGTTGGTATTAAAAATGAAACCGGCCAATTGCGAGTCGGACTCGCGCACCGAGGGTTCCGAAAAAATCCGTAGGTATATAAGTTTAAAATTATTAAAAATATTTTTATTATATTTTTTTATAGGATAGGGTGACAAACGAGCACACAGTCCACCTGATGGTAAGTGGTTGCTGTGGCCCATAGACATCTACATCTATCCTCGTTTGCGAATCAAAATGCAGGTGCGTTGTTACCCGTGAAGACTAAGATGGAATGCCTCTTTTCCAGTAAAAAGGGTCTCCGGTTCTCTACACTCACCATACGAAACACAGCATTGTTAAGCTGCTATTTCACGCTGGTATTCTGTGAGAGCGTGGTCCTTCCCCGGTCGGGCCGAACCATTCGTGCTACAACTTTACTACTAATATAGCTGCAGCATGGCTCTACCACGTACAATGATGTAACAAAAAATTTGTGCTTTTCGCAATTTTTCCTTTATCTGTGCTATAATACGTTGCTTCGTACCAAATTTTAAGAGTTCACGGGAAGTACCCTGTAGGTTTTGATTCCCTTGCAAATGCCGACAATTTGCGGCATAAACAGCTGTAGCTTTTGATCGCGTTGGCTTAGAAGTTTGTTTTTTTTACAGCTCCAAGGGACAGTAGACTTGGGTATTTGATATGAATTTCAGCTTGATACCTCTCGCTTTCCTGAGAAAAAGGGTCTTGACAGACAGAGAGATGGACAACAAAGTGATCCTATAAGGGTTCCGTTTTTTTTTCCTTTTGAGGTACGGAACCCTAAAAAAAGCATAAACACAAGTCGTTAAAGATAAATTAATGAAATGTTAATTGCTACATTACTTTGAGTTAAATTTTATCGCTCCGTTAAATCATAGCGGCCTTCCAATCAGTCGGGATACGGAATTAATTTCTTTTATAATCGCTTCCGGGCCATAAAAGGGATTTTATTAATAAATTCATAACACGAACCGTTATAAAACTTCGGATATAATTTTAAGAACTACCATGAGTCATTTTCATCATCATCATTACAGCCCTTCACAAGTCCACTGCTGAACATAGGCCTCCCCCAAAGAATGCCACAAAGCACGGTCCTGAGCCACCTGCATCCATCGACTTCCTGCATATCTTACCAGGTCGTCACTCCATCTAGTGGGGGGACGCCCTACACTTCGCCTGCCGGTACGAGGCTGCCACTCGAGAACCTTTCTTCCCCATCGGTTGTCGGTTCTTCGAGCTATATGGCCGGCCCATTGCCACTTCAGCTTACTAATCCGTTGGGCTATGTCGGTCACTCTAGTTCTACTGCGGATATCCTCATTTCTGAGTTTATCATTTCTGAGTTTATTCCGATGATATCCCGGACGTCAGTCTGAGCGAGATTAGAATGGCTCTCCAGCACCTTAAAAACGGCAAGGCCCCAGGCGAGGATGGAATTACAGCGGAGCTTCTGAAAGCGGGTGGAAAACCGGTACTTGAAGTCCTTCAGAAGCTCTTTAATTCCGTCCTTCATGGTGGCATTACACCGGAGGCGTGGAGCAGAAGTGCGGTGGTCTTGTTCTTCAAGAAAGACGACAACGCTCTCTTGAAGAATTACAGACCGATTTCCCTTCTGAGCCGCGTCTACGTGCTGTTTTCGAGAGTCATTACGAATCGTCTCGCGCGCAGACTTGACGACTTCCAGCCTCCCGAACAAGCCGGTTTCCGAAAAGGCTTTAGCACCATAGACCACATACATACCCTTCGGCAAATTGTACAGAAGTCCGAGGAGTACAATTTGCCACTATGTCTGGCGTATGTGGACTATGAGAAAGCCTTTGATTCCGTCGAAATTTGGGCGGTGCTGCAGTCCCTTCAGCGATGCCAAGTTGACTGTCGGTATATCGAAGTGTTGAAGTGCTTGTACAGTAGGGCTACGATGGCTATCCGAGTACAGAACCAGAGTACGAAACCTATCCAATTGCAGAGAGGTGTAAGACAGGGTGACGTCATATCCCCGAAACTCTTTACCGCTGCATTGGAAGATGTTTTCAAGCTTCTGGACTGGAAAGGATACGGTATCAACATCAATGGCGAGTACATCACTCACCTTCGATTTGCCGACGATATAGTCCTTATGGCAGAATCGCTGGAGGACCTAAGCACTATGCTCAATGACCTCAATAGTGTTTCCCAACGGATAGGTCTTAAGATGAACATGGACAAAACAAAGATCATGTTTAATGTCCATGTCACACCTATGCCGGTAGTTGTTGGGAACACTAAGCTCGAAGTTGTTGACGAGTATGTTTACCTGGGACAAATAGTCCGACTAGGTAAGTCCAACTTCGACCGAGAGGTCAATCGACGGATTCAACTCGGTTGGGCAGCGTTCGGGAAATTACGGCACATCTTCTCGTCAGGTATACCTCAAAACTTGAAAACGAGACTGTACACCCAGTGCGTGTTGCCAGTGATGACATACGGAACTGAGACGTGGTCCTTCACTGCTGGCCGGATGAGGAAGCTCAAGGTCGCTCAGCGAGCTATGGAGAGGGCTATGCTCGGAGTTTCTCTGCGTGATACCATGAGTAAATTTTATTAATCACATACAAACCGCCACGGCTATGCCTGGATAGGATCTATTTGTGTCAATTATTACGGACAGAATATAGCATATATTTCTGATGGCATTGTTCTCTATCTGTTCGTAAAGTTTCAACACAATCGGTTCAGCCATTTCGAAGATTAGACCGGCGAGACAGACTGACAGACAGAATTTTTTTTAAATGGTTATTTACATATATCTTAATATCATGCAAATAACCGTCTGAGTTATTACACAGGCACTTTAATTTTGTTTATATGTATAGATTAATTGCCTTAGAAAATGTTTTGCTTAACAGTACCAAAGTGTCTTGTTAGTTGTATTTTAAGGTAAACCTAGTGGTAAAATTGGTGAGCGTATAGTCCGACACACGGCAAGTGTAACAGCCCATTGACATATATATTTGTCATCGCTTTTTTGTCGACCCTTTTTACTGGAAAAGAGGCATTACATCTTAGTCCTTACGGCTGACAACGCATCTGCATTTTGATTACCAAACGAGGATAAATATAGATGTCTATGGGCCACAGCCACCACTTACCATCAGGTGGACTGTGTGCTCGTTTGTCACCCTATACTATAAAAAATACAAAATGCCTTGTCTGCTTGTGGACTAGATCGACCTCCGCGTTATCAACAAAAATTATTTATTTTTTATAGGATCGGGTAACAAACGAGCACACAGTCCACCTGATGGTAAGTGGTTACTGTGACCCATAGACATCTACATCTATCCTCAATAAAGACTCAAGATGCAGATGCGTTGTCAGCCGTGAGTACTAAGATGGAATGCCTCTTTGCCAGTAAAAAGGGTCTCCGGTTCTCTACACTCACCATACGTAACACAGCAGCGTTAAGCTGCTATTTTACGCTGGTTTTCTGTGAGAGCGTGGTCCTTCCCCGGTCGAGCCGACCCATTCGTGCTACAACCATAATATAGCTGCAGCATGGCTCTACCACGTATCACAACAACATTACGTTGCCTTTTCACGTTAGTATTCTTTGACGGCGTGATACTTCCCTGTTGAACCGACCCATTCTTGCGTCCATAATACAGCTGCAGCGTGGGTCTACGTGACATTTTATCCCCAAATATAAACCTCACTCTGCAGATTACCGGATTGAGATTTGTAGACGGATTGATTGCGCAATCCATTGAATTTCTTTACTATAAATTACATATATATACATATAATAAGTTAAAAAAATTATAAGGTTATTGTAAAAAATAATAATAAAATAGAGTGTATGTTTAACTTGCTCTCTTGCCGACATAATCAATCATTACTGTTAGTAATGAATGATCCGTACCATCAAAAATACAGCCTATTAAAAGTCCACTGCTGAACATAGGCCTCCCGCATAGATTGCTTACTGAGGCGACATTTCCCGGGGTTATTTGTTTTTGTTATACATTATAAGAGTGTGAAACAAGCACATAGTCTACCTGATGGTAAGTGGATGGTGTAGCCCATAAATATCTACATTTATCCTCAATTAAGAATCAAATCGCAAATGCGTTGTCACCTATGAGGACTGAAATGGAATGTGTCTCGTTTCCAGTAACAAGTAGTAAAATTAAACATTTTGTACAACCGACTTCAATAAAATATAATTTATTGTTGATTTATTTATAACCGCCAGACTGATTTCGATAAAATTTAAATGAGACTACCTGGAAAGTATGCCATTTGAAACAATGAAAGAATTTTTCTAATCGGTAAAGCGTCTTTGTGTAATCAGTGAATATACATAAAAAAAAGATTCCGATGAATTGTAAACCTCCTCCTTTTTCAAGTCGGTTGAAAAGGGTCTCCGGTTCTCTACACTCAACACCAGTCGAGACGACTCATTCGTGCTGCAACCACAATATAGCTGCAGCAAGGCTCTACCACTTAAAAAAATTCTACATTGTTTGATGTTTCCATTTCTCAGTTTAAATAACATTATACTTAGTTTTAATATCCTAGATGTATATTATAGTGCTTATTAAAATATATATAGTAACGACCAAATGTAAATTTATCTAAATATTTTATTAACTTAACTTAACTTAACTTATCTTCACGCACAATCCCTGACGGGGTAGCCAGAGAGAACAGATCGCCAAGTGTCACGATCCTTACATATCTCTTTCGCTTCTTTCAGATTCATTATCTTCTTCAAACATGCACGTCTAGGTATCCGAGTACTCTTGACCCTACCCTCTTCGAGCAATTTGCTCACATGGTCTTCGAAAGTTAGTCTCGGTCTACCTCGTAAATATTTTATTAAAAGACATTTTCTCAACATTATATATTGAGAAAAGGACAGAAAACATAGTAATAAAAAAAGTTTTTGCACTAGTAAAGCTAATCCCCAACACCAGTCTTTAAAATTAAGCTTAGAACTTGTATGTGGAAAAGCCACGCTGCAAGTCAAATGAGTCTGCTTGGTCTGCTGGTATTCTGTTGAAGCGTGGTATTTCCCCGGACGAGCCATGCTGCAGCAATACATCACTGGTAATGTGACTTTACTACTTTAAAAAGTCTGCTCGGGTTCAGTGTTATATCTAAGGCGTCTGAGAATTTTAATTAAACGTTAGTTTCAGATTGTGGTAAGAAATAAGCTCTCTTTTACTACACCTGTAATTCATAATCTCATGATTTCTATTGTAACGCTGCAAGGGGTCTTTAACTTTAATTTTTAATAAAATACTTTTTAAATATTTGTCTTTAAATGAATATTTCACATAAATATACATTTGTGGTGGCTACGTAAAGTAATTCTCGTGTCGTTTGCAGGAATGTAGAAGTATTATACGACTATAGTAAATGCTGAAAAGGTATTATTGCTTCTGAAAAAAATAGGTAAATACATCAATCGGAATGGTTAATCATTTACCTTAGTTCAGAGGTAATACTTACATTGATGACGTCGAACAGCGTAAAATGTGCCAGATATTTTGTGATACGATCCCGCTTGCCATGCGTAACGTTTTTCTTCATCAGAAATAGAGCGATAGATAAACATACAGTTCATCTGATGGTAAGTGGATGCTGCGGCACATATACACATATCTACATCTATCCTCAGTTAAAAATCTAAATGGAGTTGCGTTGTCTTTTTATATAGTGGTAGCATAAGAAATTCCACTATCGCATTTGAAACTGTGGGTGTCGTAAGTGGCTGCATTGTACTGGAAACGAGGCATTCCATCTTAGTCCTCAGGGGTGACAACGCATATGCATTTTGATTCCTAATCGAGGGTAAATGTAGATGTCTATGAGCCGTAGCATCCACTTACCATCAGGTGGACTATGTGCTCGTTTGTTACCCTTATTGTACATAAATTGACAAATTCAGTAACCAGGCGCTTCGCACCTTTGTCGTTACTCCCCATCATATAGTCTCCCCGTCTATATAGTCTAAATAAATTAGCCAACTTCATGGCTTTTCTTTGTGTTATGTGTATATTTAACTTCTGTTCCACCAACTGTAACCGTGACTGAAAGCTTTTTTTTTTATATAGAAGAGGGGGCAAACGAGCATGCGGCTCACCTGATGGTAAGTGACTACCACCGCCCATGAACAACTACAACACCAGGGGAATTGCAGATGCGTTGCCGGCGTTTTAGAAAGGTATAAGCTCTTTTCTTGAAGGTTCCTAAGTCGTATCGGTCCGGAAAATTCGCTGGTGGTAATTGATTCCACAAAGAAGTTGTGCGAGGGAGAAAACTTCTTCTAAATCGCACAGTGGTGGACCGCCAATCATTCAGATGGTATGGATGGTAACGCGAGTTTTGTCGCGATGTGCGATGGTGAAATTGAGCGGCTGGAATTAGTCCGAACAATTCCTCAGAGCACTCCCCGTGATAGATGCGATAAAATACGCAAAGAGATGCCACATCTCTACGCAGTGCCAGTGTATCGAGCCGATCAGAAAGAACTCGGTCGTCGACGATTCGAACCGCTCTGCGCTGGATGCGGTCAAGTGGAAGGAGCTGGCACTGGGGTGCCCCGGCCCAGAGATGAGAACAGTATTCCCTGTGGGGCCGAACTTGCGCTTTGTAAAGTTGCAAGCGATGTGCCGGCATGAAATACTGTCTCACTCTGCTGAGCACGCCAAGCTTTTTAGAGGCCAATTTGGCCTTCCCTTCCAAGTGACCACGAAACTGCACACTATTCGATATGTTGACGCCAAGGATTCCGATACTAGCTGAGGCAGCAAGGGGAGTGCCTTGAAACTGAGGAGATACGACAAAGGGGTCCTTTTTAGCGGTAAACGCGCAAACTTGTGTCTTCTGGGGATTGAACTGGACTAGATTTAGTCGGCCGCAATCCGAGACTTTGTTAAGCAAAGACTCGACTTCAGACACAAGTTTGTCCCGGTACTCAGCGACGTTTTCCCGAGAAATATTGGCACGGCCGGTATATAAGGCATCACCAGTGCTGTCGTCCGCATAGCAATGAATGCTACCAGTTAGCAACATATCATGGACATGCAGGAGAAACAGCGTTGGTGAAAGCACGCAGCCTTGTGGAACACCAGCGTTGATAGGCTTGAAATCAGAGCATGCACCGTCTACTACGACCTTGATACTCCGATCAGCAAGGAAACTGGCGATCCATTTGCACAATTTCTCGGGAAGCCCATAGGAAGGAAGCTTCGAAAGATGCGCTTTGTGCCAGACCCGATTGAAGGCCTTGGCTATGTCCAAACTAACGGCCAATGCCTCCTCCTTGGACTCTACTGCCTCCGCCCATCTATGAGTCAAATACACTAGAAGATCACCAACTGATCGACCTCGACGAAAACCGTACTGGCGGTCACTAATCAGCTGGTGATCCTCAAGGTACCTCATGAGCTGGCAGTTTATAATGGATTCCATTATTTTGGAGAACAAGGAGGTGATGGCAATAGGCCCGTATTTGGACGGGTCTGAGCGGTCGCATTTTTTAGGGATCGGGTGGACCAAAGCTGTCTTCCATGACATGCAAGTACAATAACCAACAAAAGGTGTTTGACGCGACTAGCTACTTTAAATAATAGACTATTTGCACTGTTCCTGTACATGATTTGTTTCATTCAGTACAGTCGTGCGGTAAATTACGTAAATGCTCAGTTAAGAACTAATATTGCATGCCTTAAGCGAAAGCGCAAGGTATGTTCTACTATCGCCTAAAAATTTAAATTCCAACATTTTATCGAATGAACTCGTATCTAGCAATCACATTATGCATATAAATGATATAAAAAGCACATTGTTAGAAAGATAAATGATTGTTGAACTTATTAATATTTTTTTTAAATCGATTAATTACTATTTTTAAATAAAGAAGGGGTTTTACTGGCTTATGGTGTGGATTTATCAAGTCGCCAAGGCTTGTAAACACGATAACTTTTAAACTTTTAAATATATCAATTGGTTAACTCAATCTATTTTTTAATCTCTTCATCTATCATGTAGGAAGCCACTGAATGTAAATGGCAGTGTAATTTTGTATTGTTTAGCTATAATTAATTTTTTTCGCCTCCAAAATGGCGAAATTTTCGTTGATTTGGTAGCCTTGTATGTAAATTATTTCTGTAAATGGGGAGCTACAGCACTGAGTAGTTTACTCACTCACTCAGTTCAGTTCGGCTTCAGTCGCCGTGTATAGTGTTGTCGAAATGTAAATTCAAGATGGCGGCTGAAGGAGGTACCAATCTTTTCATCATGGGTGTCATTTTTATGGTTTTCGAGGGTGTTGAAGCCGATAGTGCTGTCGAAATGTAAATCCAAGATGGCGGCTACAATAGATGTCAATTTTTTCATCATGGGTGTCATTATCATGGTTTTCAAGGGTGCTGAAGCCGATAGTGCTGTCGAAATTTAAATCCAAGGTGGCGACTGCAATAGGTATAAATTTTTTCATCATGGGTGTCATTTTCATGGTTTTCGATAAAGTTGAAGCCGATAGGGTTGTCGAAATGTAAATCCAAAATGGCGGCTGCAATAGGTATATATTTTTTCATCATGGGTGTCATTTTCATGGCTTTCGATACAGTTGAAGCCGATAGTGTTGTCGAAATGTAAATCTAAGATGTCGGCTGAAGTAGGTACCAATCTTTTCATCATGGGTGTCATTATCATGGTTTTCAAGGGTGCTGAAGCCGATAGTGCTGTCGAAATTTAAATCCAAGGTGGCGACTGCAATAGGTATAAATTTTTTCATCATGGGTGTCATTTTCATGGTTTTCGATAAAGTTGAAGCCGATAGGGTTGTCGAAATGTAAATCCAAAATGGCGGCTGCAATAGGTATATATTTTTTCATCATGGGTGTCATTTTCATGGCTTTCGATACAGTTGAAGCCGATAGTGTTGTCGAAATGTAAATCCAAGATGGCGGCTGAAGTAGGTACCAATCTTTTCATCATAGGTGTCATTTTCATGGTTCTCGTGGGTGTTGAAGCCGATATGCTGTCGAAATGTAAATCCAAGATGGCCGCTGCAATAGGTATTAATTTTTTCATCATGGGTGTCATTTTCATGGTTTTTGAGAGAGTTGAAGCCGATGTTGAAATGTAAATCCAAGGTGGCGGCTGCAATAGATATCAATTTTTTCATCATGAGTGTCATTTTCATGGTTTTCGAGGGTGCTAAAGCCAATAGTGCTGTCGAAATTTAAATCCAAGGTGGCGGCTGAAATAGGTATCATTTTTTTCATCATGGGTGTCATTTTCATGGGTTTCGAAAGTGTTGAAGCCGATAGTGCCGTCGAAAGATAAATCCAAGATGACGGCTGAAGTACGAACCAATTTTTTCTAAATGGGTGTCATTTTCATGGTTTTCGAGGGTGTTGCAGCCGATAGTGCTGTCGAAATGTATTTAAACTACTTTAAATAAATTCCGTATAATCATGTTATACGTAATTTTTTTAATGATGTGGCGGCGCTGTCGTCGCGCCACAAGCGAAACACATCGAAGCATAAATCGCGCTATCAAAGTTCCGAAATTAAAGCAGCATATATAGAATAGCTCCGAACTACCAATCGGAGCATTGGCCGCTCCCCGGGCAGAACACCTTGCCCGGCAGGAGACCTCCCCTTTTCCTTCCACCCGCCACAGTGGTGACCCCGACGTGATATGAACACGCAACCAACAATCTTCGGAAACTACAATTTCAAAAACTTCGTCATCTTACTCAAGTACCCCATTCATTCGCTCCCGAGTAGATATTGTCTGCAGTCTTCCCATTCTGCAAGCCATCTAGCTTTACAAAAGTTCATCGCAGCATTGGAATAATAATGCTTCCTGTTCCTTCAAGCTACTCTCTGCGCTAGAGTATTCGGCACGGCTCTGAGCCTTACTGCTCGCCTCTGCTTCACGGCACTCTCACAGATTACTTGCCTTCTTCTCGACTCACCGCAGACTACAAGGTAATCCCTGGCACTTGCTCCGGCTCATCGTTCTCACCGGCATCACTTGCAAGTGCGTAGTATGGCATGCATTACACACCGGCATATCATTCGCACCGGCGTCACTTGCCCTTACGCACACAGCATGCATTCCCCACCGGCATTAAGGACGCACCGGCAATCGGACTGCACTATCGACCTCCGGTCTGAGCAGGGGGGTGATGTGGCGGCGCTGTCGTCGCGCCACAAGCGAAACACATCGAAGCATAAATCGCGCTATCAAAGTTCCGAAATTAAAGCAGCATATATAGAATAGCTCCGAACTACCAATCGGAGCATTGGCTGCTCCCCGGGCAGAACACCTTGCCCGGCAGGAGACCTCCCCTTTTCCTAACACCCGCCACACGCTTAAGGCATGCCCAATTGGATTTACCAATATTATATTTAATATGTAGTTATATATTTTAGATTGAAGGACTCAGATTTTGCCTAGGAGTACGCCTGATTAGCGCGCGGGGATTGTCGTCGCTGTCTATATATATTATAAGTCGAGTTGGATGCAAAAAGAGAGCTCAACAGATCGGCTTTCTCCTTTGCGGCATGGGCCAGTGAGTCGTCCTCTCTGTGCAGAGATGGAAGAGATGGCTGACAGAAGTTCCCTTGGACAGCCTTGGCGAGAGACCAGAATGCACGGGTTCCCGAAGGAAGGCGAACTTGCTTCTCGTCAATTCTGCCGATGTGCTCAGACCTTGCCTTGGCAATGACGCTTTTGAAGGACCTGGAGGCGGAATTATACTTCTTTTTAAGTGCACTGGTGTTTACATCCCGAGACGTTGATGCGTCAGCCCAGGCCCGGTAGCACTACTGCTTATAGCGTGATGCTATTTTACAGGAGCGACCAAACCATGGTTGGGATCTGCCTCCGATGGGCACCACAGAGGATGGAATAAAAAGTACCATACCCTGAAGTACCACATCAGCAACAGAATCAGCAACAACGCTGGGATCTTCTGGTAAGAAGTAAACCCGCCCCCAAGGGTAGGATGCAAAAAAAGACCATATCCCGTCCCAATCAGCTGACCTATAGTGCCAAACACGGCGGCAAGCTGCAGATCGCTACTGCGATTGGATTGGGATTGGCAAAAATTCACGCGTAGCGTGACAGGGGTCGCCTTGGTTGTATTGCTCCACTTGCCCCGAGCAGCATTAGTCGCGAGCGGAAATTTGCCCCCCCCCCCCCCAGAATACGCGGGGCAGCCTAAACACCCACGCTCAGGAGTGAAGTAGTTTGGTCGTGGATGCTCAGCGAGGGATTTTCCAGGGGTGCTGGTACCCTCCTGGGGTAGTCTTTTATTTAATTCCATTTCTATGTTGATAGGGGGGGGGGGGGGATTGGGCCAGCGGCCACCTGCACTCACCAAGCGCAACGCAGAGGTAAACTTCTACTTCACGCTGGTATTCTGTGAGGTCGTCGTCGTACCACCCCGGTAAGAGCTGACCCATTCGTGCGGCACAAAATAGCAAAAGCTACCGCTTAGCTCTACTACTGTTAAACCACTTGGCAGGCCGCTTGGCAATCGCACTAGCTGATGTTGCTTTCCGGGACTGAAGTTATTCTTTTGAAAGTTTTTTTGTTTTTTCTTCTGAAGTAAAAAAAATGAATATCAATAAGAATTACTTGTAATCTGTGTTGAATAAAAATTATAAAGTAAGTTTCATAGATATTACTTCCGCTGCTAGTTTGGATATTTTACACCTGGCGCAGATAAGACGGTTACCGCCATCTATCGGCAGCAATAAGATTTTTTTGAATTTATTAGGCAGCCTATTAAGAAACGAAAATGGTTAATTCTAACAATATTCCTTAAAATTACATTTTTGTACCGTTTGGTAGCGGTATAAGAGGCGACAAAGGGAAGCAAATCAGATGAGCAGGAGTTTCTTCCTAAAAACGATATTTGACGGAATCAGGCGTTACTTTGCGGAAATCCATTATAATGGGGTTGGTATAAATAAATTTGCTTAATTCCGCGTAAAGAAAGAAAACGATGTGTCCCTCCCTCAATCGCGCGCACTATACCCGTCACCGTCACGACGACGGTGGTACTGGGGATGGCCCAGCACCACCACACTAGGCACGACACACCACTCTCCAAAATACGACACGTGTTTTGCCTCTACACGAGGCATCCTTAGGTGAAGTAGACTCTGCTGTGAACTTAGTGGCCAGCCTTCGCAACAGGGAGGGTGGGAGGTCCCCTTAAAACTGGGCAGAACACGTAATTTTTTTTCTTTACGCGGAATTAAGCAAATTTATTTATAACAACCCCATTCCTGAAAACGACTTAAAATTAAAAACTACGGTTGCTATCCCGTTTTCCAATCGCGACAACTATGGCATATATCACAGAATGGATAAAAGAGTTTATTAGTTCTGTGGCATATATCCTCTCTATGAGGCAGTATATGGGGGAGGCTTATGTTCAGCCGTGGACTTTAATAGGCTGTATCGGTAACGATAAATTATTATTTTTTAAATTTAAATTGACTGTGCGAAGTCAACATTACGTGATGAACATTACTTACGTCTCAAGAAAATAAGTAACACCACAATAATAAAATGAGAAAAATTTAATAATACAATTTGTCACGCAGTTAATACAAAATTAAATTACTCGAAGTAGTGCCGCAGAAAGATTAAATTTTAGTGAACTTATCACCGAAAATAATTTCACTTGGCCTAAAAATATAAACTTTTACTATTATATCTTCTTTTTTGGACCCAAGCCAGTCTCATATATAATAAATTTCGTGTTGTTTTGGATCCGTTCCAATAGTTTCACGCACACCTTGGAATTCGTAATTAATATTTTGACATTTCTTTTCAATTCTTTTCGAAATTCTGAGATACTATGTGCTATATATGGCGTAGTTTATTATGTGATATGGTAGGTTTTCTTTTCTTCCTAGGTCTCTCTGGTCATCTGGCTAGGCGTCTTATCTGTATCTGTCGCCAAATAGTAGTGCTTGGACTGCTGTTTTTCCAGTTAGAGGGTATAGAAAGCCAGTAAAATTAACACTACCTCGTTGGTCTAGTTGTATTGAGTTCAGCGTATGAGATCTCGAGTTCGAATCTCAGGTCAGGCCTACAAAAAAGTTATTGAGTTGTTCTGTCAATAAATTGTCAGCAGCACGGAGTCACGAATTTGGCGGTTTTTCACACCCGTGCCTCGGAAAACCGTTGGTTCTGCATCTGATTTCTCCCCAGTGGTGTCGGTTTACCGTCCCATCGGACTATGAGAGTGAGGGAATAGAGAGTGCACCTGTGCTTGCGCATATACTCTGACATTAAAATCCTGTCCCGCGGAGATGACTATGGCCGATAACACTGGCCACCGTGACCGAAATCCGTTCGGGAATATATTATTGAAGTAACTTATTTATCAATGTAAAGGAGAAATTTAGTACGATATTAAAAATTCAAATAAGTCACGTTTTCTTACATCGTTTCACCGCCGGGGCTAAATGAGTATACTATTATTTAACCTACTTATGTAAAATATAATTTTAAAAATAGAATGAATGTCGAAAAGAATTTACACTTCGTACGTTTTTTTTATATAGGAAAATGGTGACAAGCGAGCACACAGTCCACTTGATGGTAAGTGGTTGCTGTAGCCCATAGACATCTACTACTATCCTCGTTTTTGAATCAAAATACAGATGCGTTGTAGGCCGTGAGGACTAAGATGGAATGCCTGTTTTCCAGTAGTGGGTCTCCGGTTCTCTACGCTCACCATTCGAAACACAGCAGCGTTAAGCAACTATTTTACGCTGGTATTCTGTGAGAGCGTGGTCCTTCCCCGGTCGAGCCGACCTATTCGTGCTACAACTTACAATTAATATAGCTGCAGCATTGCTTAACCACGTAAAAAACGTGTGAACAAAATTACACCCACCATTTTTGTAGTTAAGGCTGTAATGCATTTCATCTTAGTACTTAAAGGTAGCATGGTATGGCAGCCACTTACCATTAGAACTGTGAATTCGTTTGTTGCTTCTGTTTTATATAAAAATGTCTGATTCAGATATCTATCATGATTATATTCTTTTTATAACAAATTATTTTATACGATGGGAAAAGGCAAGCTCTATTATATAACGTAGTTACGCAATCGGGATTCAATCCACAACAAGCTGCTTTTAGGATATTGGCGTCAGAAGTTTGATCGAATACTAATGTTAATAAAATTCGATCTACTGGGGTTTTTGATGAAATTGATTTTGTTGAATGAATGCCAATAGAAGATTTTTGATGACCTTAAGGAATGTTTCAATGTTTTTGGCTCATTTGAACCCCTGTTTCTTGCGTAACTCCGTCCATATATGTATAAAAATTCCTGTTTTAGATCGACGGACTGGAATGATTTTAAGACTGTCTTAATTTATTTGCTAATATTAATATATACAATATTAAAAACTAAAATAATAATAAAAAAAACTAAAACTAGAAACTTAATTATCATATAGTCCTACTCCCCGCGGTATCGTATAATCCACTTGGATATTCTCTTATAGTCTTCAATATTGGATGGATGGATCATCAAGAATCTTATATTATTATGTTTACTTAATTCTGTTTTAATCTGTGACTCAACGAGAAATATGAAAAACAATAAAAATAAAGCTATGTAAAAGGCATAATATAAGGTTAGCTATTATTTTTTAATATTATGTGTAAATTTATCTTTGAATATATTGCAAAATACCATATATATTAACACTTTATTTTATTAGAAAGGCTAAATCTAATATTAGTGTATTTTTTTATTCAAATTTTTTTACGAATTACTACGTATCAACCAAATACAAGTTAACACAAAAGAAAAGACACAAATTAAATTAACAAATAACAAATACTCGTGCGATCAAATCAAGTTAAATTCAAATGGCGCAAATACTATTACTATTATCTTTAGTTCAAATATATACACATATCTAAATCTACCCTTAGTTAAAAATCAAAATGGAGTTGCGTTGTCTTTTTATATAGTGGTAGCATAAGAAATTCCACTATCTCATTTGAAACTGTGGGTGTCGCTAGTGGCTGCATTGTACTGGAAACGAGGCATTCCATCTTAGTCCTCAGGAGTGACAACGCATATGCATTTTGATTCTTAATCGAGGGTAAATGTAGATGTCTATGAGCCGTAGCATCCACTTACCATCAGGTGGACTATGTGCTCGTTTGTTACCCTTATTGTACATAAATTGACAAATTCAGTAACCAGGCGCTTCGCACCTTTGTCGTTACTCCCCATCACACGTCTATATAGTCTAAATAAACGAGCAAACTTCATTGCTTTTCTTTGTGTTATGTGTGTATTTAACTTCTGTTCCACTAACTGTAACCGTGACTGAAAGCTAACAACATGCAAATACAATAACCAACAAAAGGTGTTTGACGCGACTAGCTACTTTAAATAATAGACTGTTTGCACTGTTCCTGTGCACGCTTTGTTTCATTCAGTACAGTCGTGCGGTAAATTACGTAAACGCTCAGTTAAGAACTTATATTGCATGTCTTAAGCGAAAGCGCAAGGTATGTTCTACTATCGCCTAAAAATTAAGATTCCAACGTTTTATCGAATGAACTCGTATCTAGCAATCATATTATGCATACAAATGATATAAAAAGCACATTGTTAGAAAGATAAATGATTGTTGAACTTATTAATTTTTTTTTGAATCGAATAATTGCTATTTTCAAATAAAAAAGGGGTTTTAGTGGCTTATGGTGTGGATTTATCAAGTCCCCAAGGCTTGTAAACACGATAACTTTTGAAAATATCACTTGTTTAACTCAATCTATTTTTTAATCTCTTCATCTATAACTTCAGAAGCCATTGAATGTAAATGACAGTGTAATTTTATTTTGTTTAGCTATAATTAATTTTTTTCGGCTCCAAAATGGCGAAATTTTCGTTGATTTGGTAGCCTTGTATGTAAATTATTTCTGTAAATGGAGAGCTACAGCCACAGAGCAGTTTACTCACTCACTCAGTTCAGTTAGGCTTCAGTCGCCGTGTATAGTGTTGTCGAAATGTAAATCCAAGATGGCGGCTGAAGGAAGTACCAATCTTTTCATCATGGGTGTCAATTTCATGGTTTTCGAGGGTGTTGAATCCGATAGTGCTGTCGAAATGTAAATCCAAGATGGCGGCTGCAATAGATGTTAATTTTTTCATCATGGGTGTCATTTTCATAGTTTTTGAGGGTGCTATAGCCGATAGTGCTGTCGAAATATAAATCCAAGGTGGCGGCTGCAATAGATATCAATTTTTTCATCTTAGGTGTCATTTTCATGGTTTTCGAGGGTGTTGAATCCGATAGTGCTGTCGAAATGTAAATCCAAGATGGCGGCTGCAATAAGTACCAACTTTTTCATCATGGGTGTCATTTTCATGGTTTTCGAGAGAGTTGAAGCCGATAAGGTTGTCGAAATGTAAATCCCAGATGGCGGCTGCAATAGATATCAATTTTTTTATCATGGGTGTCATTCTCAAGGTTTTCGCGGGTGTTGAAGCCGATAGTGCTGTCGAAATGTAAATCTAAGGTGGCGGCTGCAATAAGTACCAACTTATTCATCATGGGTGTCATTCTCAAGGTTTTCGCGAGTGTTGAAGCCGATAGTGCTGTCGAAATGTAAATCTAAGGTGGCGGCTGCAATAAGTACCAACTTTTTCATCATGGGTGTCATTTTCATGGTTTTCGAGAGAGTTGAAGCCGAGAAGGTTGTCGAAATGTAAATCCCAGATGGCGGCTGCAATAGATATCAATTTTTTCATCATGGGTGTCATTCTCAAGGTTTTCGCGGGTGTTGAAGCCGATAGTGCTGTCGAAATGTAAATCCAAGGTGGCGGCTGCAATAGATATCAATTTTTTTATCTTGGGTGTCATTTTTATGGTTTTCAAAGGTTGTTGAAGCTGATAGTGCTGTCGAAATGTAAATCCAAGATGGCGGCTGAAGTAGGTACCAATTTTTTCATCATGGGTGTTATTTTCATAGTTCTCGTGGGTGTTGAAGCCGAAAGTGCTGTCGAAATGTAAATCCCAGATGGCGGCTGCAATAGATATCAATGTTTCCATCATGGGTGTCATTCTCATGGTTTTCGTGGGTATTGAAGGCGATAGTGCTGTCGAAATGTAAATCCAAGGTGGCGGCTGCAATAGATATCAATTTTTTCATCCTGGGTGTCATTATCATGGTTTTCGAGGGTGTTGAAGCCGATAGTGCTGTCGAAATGTAAATCCAAGTTGGCGGGTGCAATAGATATCAATGTTTTCATCATGGGTGTCATTCTCATGATTTTCGTGGGTATTGAAGGCGATAGTGCTGTCGAAATGTAAATCCCAGATGGCGGCTGCAATAGATATCAACTTTTTCATCTTGGGTGTCATTTTCATGGTTTTCGAGGGTGCTGAAGCCGATAGTGCTGTCGAAATTTAAATCCAAGGTGGCGTCTGTAATAGATATAATTTTTTTCATTATGGGTGTCATTTTCATGGGTTTAGAAGGTGCCGAAGCCGATAGTGCAGGCGAAATGTAAATCCAAGATGGCGGCTGAAGTACGTACCAATTTTTTCATCATGGGTGTCATTTTCATGGTTTTCGAGAGTGTTGAAGCCGATAGTGCTGTCGAAATGTATTTAAAATACTTTAAAAAATTCCGTATAATCATGTTATACGTAATTTTTTAATGCGCTTAATGCGCCCAATTGGATTTACCAATATTATATTTAATATTTAGTTATATATTTTAGATGGTAGGACTCAGTTTTTGCCTAGGAGTACGCCTGGGTAGCGGCGTGTGTGGTAGGTAGCAGTGTGAATGGTATAGAGAGCCACTATAATTACAGGCTTTCAGATATTCCACGTAATCCGTAATTTCGTATGGTGAGTGTAGAGAACCGGAGACCCTTTTTACTAGAACCGAGGCATTCCATTTTAGTCCTCACGGGTGACGACGCATCTGCAATTTGATTCGTAACCGAAGATAGATGTATATGTCTATGGGCCACAGCAACCACTTAACATGAAGTGGACTGTGTGCTCGTTTGTCACTATTATCCTTTAAAAAAATAAATCTGAGTCCCACTGCTCCGGCTAAGATAGTTTCTTCATTCTTCTACACCAGCTCGTACCTAATAGTCCATTGCTGACCTTGCACCACTCTCATTGTTTTGAGAATCTGCTCTATTCGTCACACTTTTTTTTATAGAAGAGGGGGCAAACAAGCATGCGGCTCACCTGATGGTAAGTGACTGCCGCCGCCCATGAACAACCGCAACACCAGGGGAATTGCAGATGCGTTGCCGGCCTTTTAGAAAGGTGTAAGCTATTTTCTTGAAGGTGCCTAAGTCGTATCGGTCCGGAAAATTTGCTAGTGGTAATTTATTCTACAAGGAAGTTGTGCGAGGGAGAAAACTTCTTCTAAATCGCACAGTGGTGGACCGCTAATCATCCAGATGGTATGGATGGTAACGCGAGTTATGTCGCGATGTGCGATGGTGAAATTGAGCGGCTGGAATTAGTCCGAACAATTCCTCAGAGCACTTCCCGTCATAGATGCGATAAAATACGCAAAGAGATGCAACATCTCTAGGCTGTGCCAGTGTATCGATCCGATCAGAAAGAACTCGGTCGTCGACGATTCGAACCGCTCTGCGCTGGGTGCGGTCAAGTGGAATGAGCTGGCACTGGGGTGCCCCGGCCCAGAGATGAGAACAGTATTCCATGTGGGGCCGAACTTGCGCTTTGTAAAGTTGCAAGCGATGTGCCGGCATGAAAAACTGTCTCGCTCTGCTGAGCACGCCAAGCTTTTTAAAGGCCAATTTCACCTTCCTTTCCAAGTGACCACGAAACTGCACACTATTCGATATGTTGACGCCAAGGATTCCGATACTAGCTGAGGCAGCAAGGGGAGTGCCTTGAAACTGAGGAGATACGACAAAGGGGTTCTTTTTAGCAGTGAACGCGCAAACTTGTGTCTTCTGGGGATTGAACTGGACTAGATTTAGCCGGCCCCAATTCGAGACTTTGTTAAACAAAGACTCGACTTCAGACACAAGTTTGTCCCGGTAATCAGCGACGTTTTTCCGAGAAATATTGTTACGGCCGGTATATAAGGCATCACCAGTGCTGTCGTCTGCATCGCAATGAATGCTACCAGTTAGCAACATATCATTGATATGCAGGAGAAACAGCGTTGGTGATAGCACGCAGCCTTGCGGAACACCAGCGTTGATAGGCTTGAAATCAGAGCATGCACCGTCTACTACGACCTTGATGCTCCGATCAGCAAGGAAACTGGTGATCCATTTGCACAATTTCTCGGGAAGCTCATAGGAAGGAAGCTTCGAAAGAAGCGCTTTGTGCCAGACCCGATCGAAGGCCTTCGCTATGTCCACACTAATGGCCAATGCCTCCCCTTTGGACTCTACTGCCTGCCCATCTATGAGTCAGATAGACAAAAAGATCACTAGCTAATCGACGTCGACGAAAACCGTACTGGCGGTCACTAATCAGCTGGTGATCCTCAAGGTACCTCATGAGCTGGCAGTTTATAATGAATTCCATTATTTTGGAGAACAAGGAGGTGATGGCAATAGGCCTGTATTTGGACGGGTCTAAGCGGTCGCCTTTTTTAGGGATCGGGTGGACCAAAGCTGTCTTCCGTGAATTCGCGACTACGCCTTGGGAGTAGAAGTACCGGAAAAGACGCGTTAAAACCGGTGCCAACTCCGAAACACACGTCTTCAGCACAATGGGAGGGACTCCATTGGGACCAATTGACTTGCTGACGTCCACGGAGAAGAGTGCTTTGCGAACCGAGCGCTGTGTAAACCGCACATCCGGCATGGAGCACTCACATCGCGGGATGATCGGCGGTGTGTTCCCCCCGTCATTTAGAGACGAGTTGGATGCAAAAAGAGAGCTCAACAGATCGGCTTTCTCCTTTGCGGCATGTGCCAGTGAGTCGTCCTCTCTGTGCAGAGATGGAAGAGATGGCTGACAGAAGTTCCCTTGGACAGCCTTGGCGAGAGACCAGAATGCACGGGTTCCCGAAGGAAGGCGAACTTGCTTCTCGTCAATTCTGCCGATGTGCTCAGACCTTGCCTTGGCAATGACGCTTTTGAAGGACCTGGAGGCGGAATTATACTTCTTTTTAAGTGCACTGGTGTTTACATCCCGAGACGTTGATGCGTCAGCCCAGGCCCGGTAGCACTACTGCTTATAGCGTGATGCTATTTTACAGGAGCGACCAAACCATGGTTGGGATCTGCCTCCGATGGGCACCACAGAGGATGGAATAAAAAGTACCATACCCTGAAGTACCACATCAGCAACAGAATCAGCAACAACGCTGGGATCATCTGGTAAGAAGTAAACCCGCCCCCAAGGGTAGGATGCAAAAAAAGACCATATCCCGTCCCAATCAGCTGACCTATAGTGCCAAACACGGCGGCAAGCTGCAGATCGCTACTGCGATTGGATTGGGATTGGCAAAAATTCACGCGTAGCGTGACAGGGGTCGCCTTGGTTGTATTGCTCCACTTGCCCCGAGCAGCATTAGTCGCGAGCGGAAATTTGCCCCCCCCCCCCCCCCCCCCCAGAATACGCGGGGCAGCCTGAGCACCCACGCTCAGGAGTGAAGTAGTTTGGTCGTGGATGCTCAGCGAGGGATTTTCCAGGGGTGCTGGTACCCTCCTGGGGTAGTCTTTTATTTAATTCCATTTCTATGTTGATAGGGGGGGGGGATTGGGCCAGCGGCCACCTGCACTCACCAAGCGCAACGCAGAGGTAAACTTCTACTTCACGCTGGTATTCTGTGAGGTCGTCGTCGTACCACCCCGGTAAGAGCTGACCCATTCGTGCGGCACAAAATAGCAAAAGCTACCGCTTAGCTCTACTACTGTTAAACCACTTGGCAGGCCGCTTGGCAATCGCACTAGCTGATGTTGCTTTCCGGGACTGAAGTTATTCTTTTGAAAGTTTTTTTGTTTTTTCTTCTGAAGTAAAAAAAAATGAATATTAATAAGAATTACTTGTAATCTGTGTTGAATAAAAATTATAAAGTAAGTTTCATAGATATTACTTCCGCTGCTAGTTTGGATATTTTACACCTGGCGCAGATAAGACGGTTACCGCCATCTATCGGCAGCAATAAGATTTTTTTGAATTTATTAGGCAGCCTATTAAGAAACGAAATTGGTTAATTGTAACAATATCCCTTAAAATTACATTTTTGTACCGTTTGGTGGCGGTATAAGAGGCAACAAAGGGAAGCAAATCAGATGAGCAGGAGTTTCTTCCTAAAAACGATATTTGACAGAATCAGGCGTTACTTTGCGGAAATCCATTATAATGGGGTTGCTATAAATAAATTTGCTTAATTCCGCGTAAAGAAAGAAAACGATGTGTCCCTCCCTCAATCGCGCGCACTATACCCGTCACCGTCACGACGACGGTGGTACTGGGGATGGCCCCAGCACCACCGCACTATGCACGACACACCACTCTCCAAAATACGACACGTGTTTTGCCTCTACACGAGGCATC
Organism: Parnassius mnemosyne; assembly: GCA_963668995.1. NCBI lineage: Eukaryota > Metazoa > Arthropoda > Insecta > Lepidoptera > Papilionidae > Parnassius > Parnassius mnemosyne. The sequence continues at coordinate 45,149,925 of CAVLGL010000046.1, read as the reverse complement.
CTTAGGTGAAGTAGACTCTGCTGTGAACTTAGTGGCCAGCCTTCGCAACAGGGAGGGTGGGAGGTCCCATTAAAACTGGGCAGAACACGTAATTTTTTTTCTTTACGCGGAATTAAGCAAATTTATTTATAACAACCCCATTCCTGAAAACGACTTAAAATTAAAAACTACGGTTGCTATCCCGTTTTCCAATCGCGACAACTATGGCATATATCACAGAATGGATAAAAGAGTTTATTAGTTCTGTGGCATATATCCTCTCTATGAGGCAGTCTATGGGGGAGGCTTATGTTCAGCAGTGGATTTTAATAGGCTGAATCGGTAAATTATTATATTTAAATTTTAAATTGACTGTGCGAATTCAACATTACTTACGTCTCAAGAAAATAAATAACACCACAATAATAAAATGAGAAAAATTTAAAAATACAATTTGTCACGCAGTTAATACAAAATTAAATTACTCGAAGTAGTGCAGAAGAAAAATTAAATTTTAGCGAACTAACTCTAGTAATTACGGATATCATCACCTTACGGCATACATTACATAAATCCCCTGCATCCCGCATGCGTAAGCTTTTTAAATTAATCCTCTGACAATATAAATATCTGTGAGTAAGATACACAGTACCGTCCGTAAAATAAATGCGAGCTTACATGAAATTTAGTCAACATACCTCAGCAGTACCTCCTGTACATTTAGATTAGACTATTTTGTATTTACTGTGACAGTTATTGTTGTAAAAATGTAAATATAATCGTTTTTATAATTAGCGAGAAATATGCCGTGCTTGAATCCCACTTTTATGAATTCATTCATTCATTACAGCCTTCAAAATTTTCAATCATGGTAATTATGGCAAATATCCATATGAGACAATCTATGGGGAGGCGGCCTCAAATTCAAAAATATATATATTCAAAAATAAATAGTCTGTAATGAATAAATATAGTTGCCTCATTATTGAAAGACTGATGCTAAAATGATAATAGATGCAAAGAATGATGAGTGTAACGATTTCATTTTGACTGCCTTGTAGCTTAGTGGCTAAGCGTTTGGCTGTAAAGATCAAAGGCTGAAGGTTCAATTACCACATAAATACTTTGGTTTTGGAATTACTTGTTTTTTTAAAAATAAATTGAACCATATTTACATGGTTATCTATGTACGATTAATTTGTTTCATCATCATCATCATCATCTTTACAGCCCTTCACAAGTCCACTGCTGAACATAGGCCTCCTCCAAGGAATGCCACAAATCACGGTCCTGAGCCACCTGCATCCATCGACTTCCTGCATATCTTACCAGGTCGTCACTCCATCTAGTGGGGAACGCCCTACACTTTGCCTGCCGGTACGAGGCTGCCACTCGAGAACCTTTTTTCCCCATCGGTTGTCGGTTCTTCGAGCTATATGGCCGGCCCACTGCCACTTCAGCTTACTAATCCGTTGGGCTATGTCGATCACTCTGGTTCTACTGCGGATATCCTCATTTCTAAGTTTATCACGCAGAGAAACTCCGAGCATAGCCCTCTCCATAGCTCGCTGAGCGACCTTAAGCTTCCTTATCCGGCCAGCAGTGAAGGACCACGTCTCACTTCCGTATGTCATCACTGGCAACACGCACTGTTGGACTATTTGTCCCAGGTAAACATACTCGTCAACAACTTCGAGCTTAGTGCTCCCAACAACTACCGGCATAGGTGTGACATGGACATTAAACATGATATTTATTTTGTCCATGTTCATCTTAAGACCTATCCGTTGTGAAACACTATTGAGTTCATTGAGCATCGTGCTTAGGTCCTCCAGCGATTCTGCCATAAGGATTATATCGTCGGCAAATCGAAGGTGAGTGATGTACTCGCCATTGATGTTGATACCGTATCCTTTCCAGTTCAGAAGCTTGAAAACGTCTTTCAATGCAGCGGTGAAGAGTTTCGGGGATATGACGTCACCCTGTCTTACACCTCTCTGCAATTGGATAGGTTTCGTACTCTGGTTCTGTACTCGGATACCCATCGTAGCCCTACTGTACAAGCACTTCAACACTTCGATATACCGACAGTCAACTTGGCACCGCTGAAGGGACTGCAGCACCGCCCAAATTTCGACGGAATCAAATGCTTTCTCATAGTCCACATACGCCAGACATAGTGGCAAATTGTAATCCTCGGACTTCTGTACAATTTGTCGAAGGGTATGTATGTGGTCTATGGTGCTAAAGCCTTTTCGGAAACCGGCTTGTTCAGGAGGCTGGAAGTCTTCAAGACTGCGCGCGAGACGATTGATTCGTAATGACTCTCTAAAACAGCACGTAGACGCGGCTCAGAAGGGAAATCGGTCTGTAGTTCTTCAAGAGAACGTTGTCGCCTTTTTGAAGAACAAGACCACCGCACTTCTGCTCCATGCCTCTGGTGTAATGCCACCATGGAGGACGGAATTAAAGAGCTTCTGATGGACTTCAAGTACCGGTTTTTCACCCGCTTTCAGAAGCTTCGCTTTAATTCCATCCTCGCCTGGGCCTTGCCGTTTTTTAGGTGCTGAAGAGCCATTCTAATCTCGCTCAGACCGAGGTTCGGGATATAATCGGAATAATGTCGGATCTCACTATTGGATCTGTCTGTTCAGTTGCCGGTATGCTGTCAAATCTACTGAAGACTGCAGCTTCATATCCCGTCTAACAGCCATAAGATTAAGAGTGTGATCGGAGAGTTTTTGTGTTCTTCTGCGGCGGGTCTTGCAAAACTTAGCTTCGACCGCATGGACAGTTTTCACGAGCTTGTCATTTAAATCGTCCACTGCATTGCGATCTCCTAGGCACTGAAAATGGTTTCGTAGCTCGAGCTGAAAGGTTTCGGGACTTTGGATTAGAGCACGAGCGGGACGGAGCGTTGCCTTCATTAGACGTGACCTCTCCAACTTAACGTTTAGGTTTAGTGTTCCTCTCACCATTCGGTGATCGCTGCCGGTTTTCAAGCTCGCGATCACTGAGACATCACTAAACAGTAGTCGTGTGGTCGTCATAATGAAGTCAATCTCACTTTTTTTTAACCTTCGGGGCTCGACCAGGTCCACTTCCTGTGGAGCCGTTTCTGGAAGAAAGAGTTCATTATAAAGAGTCCCTTTTTCTCCATGAAGTCGGCCAGCTGCTGGCCCCTTGGGTTCCGTTGCCCTATTCTGAATTTCCCTACTTTCAGCTCACCGTTTTCTCTTGTGCCTAGTTTTGCGTTGAAGTCTCCCATTAACACCGTATAGTGGGTTTTGGAGGAATGCATGGCTCTGGAGATATCCTCATACATTTCTTCCACCTCCTCATCAGGGTGTGCCGAGGTTGGTCCTTAAACCTGTATGACCTTCAGCGAATACCGTTTGGTGATTCTGAGTATAACGTACGCAACCCTCGTCGACACACTCCCATTCTTTACAACAGTATTAATGAGATACTTGTGGACGATAAATCCGACACCTCCTTGGGACAGACAGACAGACAACTTGTTCTATCACCCTCCCGGTGATAGAACAAGTTGCCGGATTCAAGGATTACCGTGTCCTCCCCCTCTCTTCGGAACTCGGATAATCCTATGATATTCCAGCGCAACTTGTCTATCTCTTCTTCCAGCTCCAGGATCTTCTCGTCAGTCCTCAGGGTGATTGGTAATTTGTTTAAAATTAGTAAACTTATAAAAGAAGTAATGAAATGTCTAATGGAATGAGACCCTTAAAGTTAACCATCCCTTTCTTCAAAGATGCCCTTTTAAAGTACGAGCGAAAGTAAAAATGGCAATTCTTACAATAGTGAAAACCGCTTTAATTACCAAGTACACATGATCATTTAGTCTGTAACTGACAATTGTCGATACAACGATGATCGTACCACTCTAGGAAAGCTGCACATCTAATAAGAAGACGAATATGTCATAGATATATTTATTTATTTCTGCCGCTAAGCACCAGACACTGCCGTGTTCAGGCCTGAAGGGCCTAGAGAGCCAGTACAATGAAAGGCTGTGATGCATTCCATCTAAATCCTCAGATGTGATAACGCATCCATAGCCTTATTTGTTTGAAGTTAGAAGAACTTATTGCATGTATCCGTTGGCTGTAGTAGCCACATACCATCATAATATGGAGAATAAACTCGTTATTAAATTGAATTTAATAATAATTATAATATTTAATAATAAAATAATTTAAAAATAAAAACATACACTAACCTAACCGTATAGTGGCAGTGTAATAATGTCGACTACTCAATTCCTCCCATGAATGTCGTAAGAGGCGACAGAGAAAAACTTAAACAGGTGATGAGCAGCAGTATCTTCCAAGGTGACAACACAAAACAATGCAGTGGATACTTTTACACCGCAACTACATGATTGCTACTTATTCATGAACACTAAATATATGGTAGCCTAATACTTATTAAGATTTCGTACAAGCTTAGTGTATTCAAGGCAAGGATGAATAGACATTACAATTATTAATTTGAGCTAAGGCGTTACTTACGCCAAACGTACTGGACGTTATTATTTTTGACAACATCAGTTGGGATGCCGTAGTGCTCAGGTGGTTAGAGCTCGCTGTAAGCTTCACCTGGGTTCGAACCCCGCCGGTACCAATGAAATTGTTAATTGCAATTTTAAGTTCTCATTTACCACGTGCTCGGCGGTGAAGGAAATCGTGAGAAAACCTGCATGTCTGAGAAATAAGAAAAATAAATATTTCGAAGACATGTGAAGTACATGAACACGCATTGGGGCAGCGCGGCGAACATTTCCTTGCCCTAAAACCCTATCAGAAATGAGAGGAGGCCTGTGCCCTGCAGTACGACGTAAATAGGCTGCAATTTTACTTTTTACTTTACAGGTGGGATTACAATTTGGCTACTGCCAAGCACTGACTTTATAATTCGTAAATTGCCGCTTTGTCGTCCTAATTTCGATTACTGATTATGATGTGATTGCGGGGCGGCCAAAACCAGTTATCTTTCTCTGTAAAGAAATTCGTTGTAGCAGTCCAGAGTCAGGAAGATGGCGGTTTATAACCCCGTACTTCGAGAAGCACGTAAAGTTGCTGGAGCTGTGCCTTATTCCTTTCCGGTCCTATGTGCTTGCTGCAACATCATGACTACGAGACTGAGGAAATAGAGAGTGTGCCTTAGGCATATACTCGTGCACTATAATCTTGTCCTACAGTACAAAAATCGGTGTTTAGGAGATTATACGTAAAAGACAGGGTGAAGGTGTAAGACAGGGTGACGTCATATCCCCGAAACTCTTTACCGCTGCATTGGAAGATGTTTTCAAGCTTCTGGACTGGAAAGGATACGGTATCAACATCAATGGCGAGTACATCACTCACCTTCGATTTGCCGACGATATAGTCCTTATGGCAGAATCGCTGGAGGACCTAAGCACTATGCTCAATGACCTCAATAGTGTTTCCCAACGGATAGGTCTTAAGATGAACATGGACAAAACAAAGATCATGTTTAATGTCCATGTCACACCTATGCCGGTAGTTGTTGGGAACACTAAGCTCGAAGTTGTTGACGAGTATGTTTACCTGGGACAAATAGTCCGACTAGGTAAGTCCAACTTCGACCGAGAGGTCAATCGACGGATTCAACTCGGTTGGGCAGCGTTCGGGAAATTACGGCACATCTTCTCGTCAGGTATACCTCAAAACTTGAAAACGAGACTGTACACCCAGTGCGTGTTGCCAGTGATGACATACGGAACTGAGACGTGGTCCTTCACTGCTGGCCGGATGAGGAAGCTCAAGGTCGCTCAGCGAGCTATGGAGAGGGCTATGCTCGGAGTTTCTCTGCGTGATAAACTCAGAAATGAGGATATCCGCAGTAGAACTAGAGTGACCGACATAGCCCAACGGATTAGTAAGCTGAAGTGGCAATGGGCCGGCCATATAGCTCGAAGAACCGACAACCGATGGGGAAGAAAGGTTCTCGAGTGGCAGCCTCGTACCGGCAGGCGAAGTGTAGGGCGTCCCCCCACTAGATGGAGTGACGACCTGGTAAGATATGCAGGAAGTCGATGGATGCAGGTGGCTCAGGACCGTGCTTTGTGGCATTCTTTGGGGGAGGCCTATGTTCAGCAGTGGACTTGTGAAGGGCTGTAATGATGAATGATGACGTAAAAGACGTTTCTTTGCTTCCTACCCATGGGGGCGGGTTTGCTTCTCGCCGGATGATCCCAGCGCTGTTGCTGACTCTGTCACTGATGTGGTGCTACAGGGAATGGAACTATTTATTCCATCATCTGTGGTACCCATCGGAAGCAGATCTCAGCCTTGGTTTGGTTGCTCCTGTAAGACTGCATTACGCAGTAAGCAAGAGTGTTATCAAGCCTGGGCTGCGGCTTCGGTGACTCGGGATGTAAACACCAGCACACTTAAAAAGAAGTATAACTTCGCCTCCAGGTCCTTCAAAAGAGTTATTGCCAAGGCAAAGTCAGAGCATAAGAAACTAGTTCGCCTTCTTTCGGGAACCCGTGCATTCTGGTCTCTCGCCAAGGCTGTCCAAAGGAATTTCTGTAAGCCATCACTACCATCTCTGCACAGGGAAGACGACTCACTGGCCCAAGTCGCAAAAGACAAAGCCGACCTTTTAGGCTCCCTCTTTGCATCCAACTCGACTCTTGATGACGGGGGGAAAACACCGCCGACCATCCCGCGGTGTTAAGTGCTCCGTGCCGGATGTGCTGTTCTCACAGCGCTCGGTTCGCAAAGCACTTCTCTCCCTAGACATCCAGAAGTCGAGTGGGCCTGACGGAATCCTCCCAATTGTGCTGAGGACGTGTGCTCCGGATTTGGCACCGGTCCTAACGCGTCTTTTCCGGTACTCCTACTCCCAAGGCATAGTCCCGAACTCATGGAAGACAGCTTTTGTCCACCCGATCCCTAAAAAGGCGACCACTCAGACCCGTCCAACTATAGGCCTATCGCGATCACCTCCTTGTTCTCCAAAATAATGGAATCCATTATTAACTGCCAGCAAATCCGGTGCCTTGAGGATCACCAGCTGATTAGTGACCGCCAATACGGTTTTCGTCGGGGTTGATCAGCTGGTGATCTTCTGGTCTACCTGACCCATATATGGGCGGAGGCAGTACAGTCCAAGGGGGAGGCGTTGGCCGTTAGTCTGGACATTGCGAAGGCCTTCGATCGGGTTTGGCACAAAGTGCTTCTTTCGAAGCTCCCTTCCTATGGGCTTCCCGAGAAATTGTGGAATTGGATCATCAGCTTCCTTGCAGATCGGAGCATCAAGGTCGTTGTAGACGGTGCATGTTCTGACTACAAGCCTATTAACGTTGGTGTTCCACAAGGCTATGTGCTATAACCAATACTGTTTCTTCTGCATATCAATGAAATGTTGCTAACTGGTAACATTCATTGCTATGCGGATGACAGCACTGGTGATGCTCTATAAACCGGCCGTACCAATATTTCTCGAGAAAACGTCGCCGAGTGCTGGAACAAACTTGTGTCTAAAGTCGAGTCTTTGCTGAACAAAGTCTCGGATTGGGGCCGACTAAATCTAGTCCAGTTCAATCCCCAGAAGACACAAGTTTGCGCGTTTACCGCTAAAAAGAACCCCTTTGTCGTATCTCCTCAGTTTCAAGGCACTCCCCTTCTTGCCTCAGCCAGTATCGGTATCCTCGGAGTCGACATATCGAGTGACGTGCAGTTTCGTGGTCACTTTGAAGACAAGGCCAAATTGGCCTCTAAAAGCTTGGCGTGCTCAGCAGAGCGGGACAGTATTTCATGCCGGCACACCGCCTGCAACTTTACAAGGTGCAGGTTCGGCCTCATATGGAATACTGTTCCCATCTCTGGGCAGGGGCTCCCCAGTGCCAGCTCCTTTCACTTGACCGCATCCAGCGCAGAGCGGCTCGAATCGTCGACGACCGAGCCCTTTGCGATCGGCTCGATTCATTGGCACTGCGAAGAGATGTTGCATCCCTTTGAATTTTCTTTCGCATCTACCATGGGTAGTGCTCTGAGGAATTGTTCCGATTAATCCCAGCCGCCAAATTTCACGAACGCACATCGCGGCAGAACTCCCGATACCATCCACACCATCTGGATGATTGGCGGTCCACCACTGTGCGATTAAGAAGATGTTTTCTTCCTCGCACGACTTCCTTGTGGAATCGATTACCATCAGCGATTTTTCCGGACCGATACGACTTAGGGACCTTCAAGAAAAGAGCGTACTCCTTTTTAAAAGGTCGGCATAGCATCTGCAATTCCCTCCCTGGTGCTACAGTTGTTCATGGGCGGCGGTAGTCACTTACCATCAGGTGAGCCGCATACTCGTTTGCCCCCTCTCCTACATAAAAAAAAGAAAACAGAAAAAAAGCCCCATTCAACAGTAGAAGAAAAAAAAGTAAAGAAGATAGCTCACAAAGTATTAATTCTCAATGACTAGTGACACCTTGTGTTTATACATAGAGCGATAGAGGCTTTTATTTTGCGTATGAATATGGTTTTCTGGGTATAAATAACAGTTGTTGAGGGGAACTTCAGTCACGTTCACCGGCTGTTGCGTACGTGTTCCGTATACGCTATGTCACTTTTCCTCTTTCGTAGCACTTCGTTATCGTCTTGTAATATGCTTTATATCATTTTTACGCAATTACTTCGTTCTGATTTGGTTCCTTATCTTTAACTGAAAGAATAAGTTTTTTTTATTTGTGTTTATGTAAGATAATCTATTCGTATCATCCTATTTCCGTTACCGTTACCGTTAAAGCCTATGAAAGACCACTGCTGAATACAGGCCTCTCCATAGATTGCCTTATGTGGGGAATTATTGCCACGCTAGGCAAGCTGGTTGGCCACCGCAGTTTTTTTAGTCGTTATTAAGAAGACGTTGCTGCCCATCTGCTGATCTGTTTTCCTTTGTCGCTCAAGTCACATTCACAGATGATATGGGGTAAGTATTGGATACTCTTACACGGCCACTATACGGTCATCATCCCATTTTGTCTCGTGGTGATAGTAGTAAGCGACTATAGGAAATTCTAGAAAAAATCTTATTGTTTCTTTTAGAGGGCAGTTTAAAATCTCGTATTCTCACTAAAATACTCAGACCGGCTACGGAGCAGTAAAAGGTACGTAAGATAGGCGTATCGTTTTTGACAAATACTCTTCACAACAAGAGTGGACCATGACTACCGACAGATGGCGGTATAACCATCTCATTAACGCCAGATACCACACGAGACGATAGCTACTTCTGTGCAAGAGCTGTAGTAACTAACCATTAGGGGATATAGAAGCTTTTTGTTGCTTCTTAATACTATTAATAATAATTATAACTTTCAAAAAAAATTAATAATTTAAAATTTTTTCCATTACCGTACACATTGATGTTGCACAATCATTCGTGAAGAGCATTGAGATAATATGTACTACGTACTAGAAGAGACGCCGCCACTTGGTTGTTTGCAACACGTGTAAGGAGCGGAGCGCATGGGCTCGAACTTACTTTGTCTAAACCATAAAAATGTGCTCTCAACGCAAAGCTTCAGTGGGGTTCTTCATAAGGGGTCTTCAACAGTGGTGGAGCCACACGGCATACTTTGCTGTTGCAGGTATAGGCCTCTTATATATCTATATGGCCTCTCGTACTCTTCCTGAGCATAGGTGCTCAGGCTGCCCCACCTATTCTGGTGGGGACCGAAATTCCGCTGGAGAAAAAACCTGCTCGGGGTAAACGGAGCTATAATGCAAAGGTGCCCCCTGCCACGCTATCCTTGAATATCTGCAACATCAGGGGACTTCATTCAAACTTTAACGACTAGCGAAGCCGGCCTTGCTGTTTCTAACCGGGTACAAATTAGAACACTCTTTTGTGCCCCGGGCTGGATTTTGCATTACATTAGAGAGGAAATTTGTTTTCGTCGCCTCGGCAGCCTTGAAGGTACAGACCTGTCCAGCCTCTTTTGGCTCCTCGGTCCATTATCTGATCCGGAGTACGGTGCCACTCACGCTACCATCGCGGTTGCGTTCTGCAAGTTGCCGCCGTTTTTGGCATTAAAGTTCAGCCAATTGGGACGGGATAGGATCTTTTTTTGCATCCTACCCTTGGAGATGGGTTTCCTTCTTACCGAATTATCACAGCGTTCTTACTGATTCTGTCGCTGATGTGGTGCTACAGGGAATGGAACTATTTATTCCATCATCTGTGGTACCGATCAGAGGCAGAACTCAGCCATGGTTTGGTCACTCCTGCAAAATTGCATTACGCCATAAGCGAGAGTGCTACCAGGCCTCCGCTCAGGCATCGACGTCTCAGGATGTATTTGCCAGCGCTCTTAAAAAAATATATTTCCGCCTCCAGGTCCTTCAAAAGTGTCACTGTCAAGGCAAAGTCGGAGCGCATTGGCAGAAATGGTGATAAACTAGTTCGTCTTCCTTCGAAAACACGTGCATTTTGGACTCTCGCCAAGGCTGTCCAAGGAAACTTCTGTTAGCCATCTCACCCATCTCTGCATAGGGAGGACGACTCACTGGGCCATGCTGCAAAGGAGAAAGCCGATCTGCTGGGCTCTCTCTGTGCATCCAAATCCACTCTTGATGAATGGGGAACACACCGCCGACTATCCCACAAAGCCCTTCTTACGAAGTTTCCTTCCTATGGGATTCCCGCGAAATTGTGCAATTGGATTACAAGTTTTCTTGCAGATCAGAGTATCAAGGTTGTAATAGATGGTGCATGCTCCAATTACAAGCCCATTAATGCTGGTGTTCCACAAGGCTGCCTGCTATCGTCAAAGCTGTTTCTTCTGCATATCAATGACATTTTGCAAACTGGAAACATTTATTGATATGCAGACAACAGCACTGGTTATGCTTTATACACCAGCCGTGTCAATATTTCTCGGGAAAACGTCACCGAGTACCGGGACAAACTTATGTCTGAAGTCGAGACTTTGTTGAACAAAGTCTCGGAATGAGGGCGACTAAATCTAGTTCAGTTTAATCCTCAGAAGACACAAATTTGTACTTTTACCGCTAAAACGAAACCCCTTCGTCGTATCTCCTCTGTAATCAAGGTTAAAAAAAAACATTATAGTTTTTGAATACTTAGACAACCCACATTAAGCACGAGCTGTGTCATGATCCTGAGAATTTAGGGTCGTAGTCATGAAATAATTGTACTTATTTCATGACCTACTAGACCTGTGAGCCTGTGAAATTTCAGAGTATTATTCAAACGCCTAAAAGTGTATGAAAACTGAATTATAAAATTCCATTACGTTCATATATACATAGATACATACAGTTCAAATTAATACGATTTTTTTTAATTAAAAAAGACACCAGAGCGTCTTGCCTAAAATAATTCTAAAATATGTAAAACGCTGCATCAATTGTTCGATAACTTTGTGAAAAATGAAAGAAGGCTTGTGTGTACTGCAGCCTATTGATACCGGCAACTAATTTGAAACAAAGAAGGCATAATATACGTTATCGCCTCCAATTGCTAAGATGGAATGCCTGAAATCCTGTAATTATACTCGTTTTTTTTAACCTTCAGATCGAAAAGCAGTGCATACACGCTTGGGTTGTTACTTAGCCAGACGAACTCCTCGGCAGAAAAAATGCCCTATCATCTTGACGGCTCCGTGGCGCAATGGCTAAGCATTGAGTTGTGGCGCTGAGATCCGCGGGTTTTAATCCCACACGAAACAAGTATTTGTATTGCCTACAAATTATTATACCGGGTCTGGATGTTTGTCCTTGTGAAATTTATATATGTGTACTGACTCCACGACATGAGAGAAAAACCTAGTGTAGGGCAAATCTTTTTAAAAAAGATTGAAAAGCAAGTAAAAATCCTAGTAAATAACTAATTTGTCGAGATTGTACGTAGTTTTTATTTTATATAGGATAGGATGACAAACGAGTACACAGTCCACCTGATGACAAATGGCCGCCGTGACCCGTACATCTACGTCTATCCTTAATAAAGCATCAAAATGTAGATGCGATGTCACCCGTGAGGACGAAGATGAAAAACCTCCTTTCTATTTTTTTTTACGGATTTTATCGCGTTTAATTTACTATTTTAATTCCCGACGTTGCGGGTGCTTTACAGCAACCAATGGTCACGTTACTGAGATGTTTGACGTCCCGATGTCACAGTTAGCCCGGCTACCTTCTGTTTTTAAATATTAATTTTTGGTTCGATTTACGCAGAATGAACTTACAGTATCTTGAAGTCTTGCAGTGGTATGCTTGGGTTTGGATTTAATTTTGTTAATTATAGGATCCCAAGCAGATGGCAGCACCCATCCATCGTCTCTATTGAAATTAGGATGTTTTTTTCTTTAATTTCAATAGCCTCGCGTATCATCCTTGGTAGGAATCGGTGTTCTTTTGCGAGGATTTGTGGTCTATCAAATCTGATGTAATGGTGGGGACGATCTTGAACATGTTCACAGACTGCATATTCCCAGAGCGTCGGTGCTTCACGTCGGCTATATGCTCTTTCGTACGGGTTTTAATAGATCTTTTTGTTTGTCCTATGTAAGAGAGACCACATTCACAATCAAGCTTGTACACTCCTGCATCTTGTAGAATATTACACTTGACGGATGGTAAAAATTGACTAATCTTCTTCGGCGGCTTGAAGTATGTTTTAATAGAAGCTCGCTTCAAAATGTAGCCCACCTTGTCTGTGACTCCTCTGACATAGGGTAGTACTGCAGGCACACGCTCGACTGTGGCCGGCTTCACTCGGTCACTGTGACGTAGGTTCGGGACCCGAAGCTTATTGTCGTGCAAAACTTGCTTGACGTGTTGGAGCTCGGGGGTCAGATGTCACAGATCCCTCGTGCCATCTGAAACAAAGATAAACTCACGGTAGCTAACTGTGATGGATGATGGTGCGTATATAAGAAATCATTATGTAAACCAGCACGGACTGGTAATAGCAAATAAAATTCGCCGATTAGAAGCAGAGGCAAAAATTTAATTTTTTTTATCTTATAATGTGTTGTTAAACCTTAAACAAGAGAGGCATCTGACAATACTGTTGAAGCTTTTATCACTGCCGCTGTTTGATTAAATTTTACAAGCGCTTTACAATCAAGTGATTAATGAAATTGCTCTTGCAGTTTGGAGATCGGGTTTGTTGAAGATAATAATTTATTCTCTGCCGCTTTAAACGAGAGCACGTTGCCATGAGTATAGGAAATTGAATTTTTACCGTGAGTAAGTATTTAATATAAGGTAAATTGTAACTAAATATTGAATTCTAACTGCGAAAATACTGGAATATTTGAACTGCATTTGGAAGTAGAGGTACTGAATATTTATTCATTTCTTTATTTATTCTTTTATTGCAAACACCTTTATCTAAGGGTAACAAATGGCGAAATAATTTCCCTAAGGCATCCTCTACCAGTTAACACTGAGAAAGAATACAGATGTTGGTAGACGCAAATTTAGGACAAAACAAACTTTAAAGGATATTTTTTTAAGAATTTGTATGTCATTTGATTCTGTGCTATGTTTAAAATGCAAAGTCTCTAGCCAATCAAAATGTTAATTAAAATCAATAACGTAAATCGACATACACGATAGCAAGATAATAAAAACTACTGTCTGAGGAAGTTGCCTTAAACGGTCGGTCTGACCGCTGATCGTATTCAATATAGTCTGTGCCGTGCTTGAAAAGGCTATGCCACTTATGAATCATCGTTTTCTCAGGGCAAGAGTCCACGTAAACGGATGACATCTCTTCATCTATATATGTATATATAATATGTGGCACTTTCCTTGCTTAGAGAAGAAATTTAATCATGGCACGAATGTGAACTTTCTCTATAGTTAGTGTTATTTTTCTGATTAACTTCTTTATTCTGTGATATCTCAAAGGTTAATGATTGTTGAATAATTCCTATTCTACGTAAATGCATATTATAACAATGACATATTTAAATAAAAATTAATATGCTCTATGCAACATGGCTCTACCACGTAAAAGTTAATATTTATTTAAGCTATATTAGTGGTTTAGTTGTAGCACGAATGGGTCGGCTCGATCGGGGAAGGACCCCACTCTCACAGAATACCTGCGTAAATTAGCAGCGCTGTGTTTATGATGAGTGTAGAGAACCGGAGACCCTTTTTACTGGAACCGAGGCATTCCATCTTAGTCCTCACGGGTGACAACGCATCTGCATTTTGATTCGTAATCGAGGATAGATTTAGATGTCTATGGGCCACAGCAACCGCTTACCATCAGGTGGACTGTGTGCTCGTTTGTCACCATTATCCTATAAAAAAATACATCTGAGTCCCATTGCTCCGGCGAAGAGCGTTTCTTCATTCTTCTACACCAGCTCGTACCTAATAGTCCATTGTTGGACTTGCACCACTCTCATTGTGTTGAAGATCTGCTATAATCGTCACACTTGGCAGGCGGCTTGGCAATCGCACTAGCTGCCATTTCTTTCCGGGACAGAAATGTTTTCCGAATCAGTGATAAAAGTAAAAAATATGACTATCAATAACAATTAGGTACTTGTATAGTATTGTAATACAGATAGTATTGAATAAAAATTATAAAATAAGTTTCATAGATGTTACTTCCGCTGCTAGTTTGGATATTTTACACCTAGCGTAGATAAAACGGTTATCGCCATCGGCAGCCATCAGATTTTTTTTGAATTTGTTAGTCGCCTAATTAGAAATGAAATTCGTTAATTGTAACAATATTCCTTTTAAATTACATTTCTGTACCGTTTGGTGGTGGTATAAGAGGCGACAAAGGGAAGCAAATCAGGAGATGAGCAGCAGTGTCTTCCGAAAAACGACTCAAAATTAAAAACTGTAGTTTTTCAATCGCGACAACTGTGGCATATATCACAGAACAAATAAAAAAGGTTATCTGTTCTGTGGCATATATTCTCTCTATGAGGCAGTCTATAGGAGAGGCTTATATTCAGCCGTGGAATTTAATAGGCTGTATCGGTAAATTATTATTTTTAAATTTTAAATTCAACATTACGTGATGAACATTACTTACGTCTCAAGAAAATAAGTAACACCACAATAATAAAATGAGAAAAATTTAAAAATACAATTTGTCACGCAGTTAATACAAAATTAAATTACTCAGAGTAGCGCAGAAGAAACATTTAATTTTAGCGAACTTATCACCGAAAAGAATTTCACTTGGCCTACAAATATAAACTTTTACTATTATATCTTCTTTTTTGGACCCAAGCCAGTCTCATATATAATAAATTTCGTGTTGTTTTGGATCCGTTCCAATAGTTTGACGTCCACCTTGGAATTCGTAATTATTATTTTGACATTTCTTTTTAATTCTTTTCGAAATTCTGAGACATTACGTGTTATAATATGACGTAGTTTACTATATGATATGGTAGATTTTCTTTTCTGCTTAGCTCTCTGGTCATCTGGCTAGGCCTCATATCTGTCGTCAAATAGTAATGATTGCACTGCTGTTTTTCCAGTTAGAGGGTATAAAAAGCCAGTAAAAGTAACACTACCTCGTTAGTCTAGTGGTCTTAACCTCAGCGTTGATTACGAGATCTCAAGTTCGAATCTCAGGTCTGGCCTACAAAAAAGTTATTGAGTTGTTCTGTCAATAAATTCTCAGGAGTCCGGAGTCACGAATTTGGCGGTTTTCCACACCCCTTCCTCGGAAAACCGTTGGTACTGCATCTGATCTCTGTCCGGTCGTGTCGGTTTGCTGTCCCATCGGACTATGAGAGTGACGGAATAGTAAGTGCACCTGTGCAAGCGCATACACTCGGATATTAAAAAACCCTGTCCTGTGGAGATGATTATGGACGATAAGACTGGCCACCGTGACTGAAATCCGTTCGGTAAGATATTATTGAAGTGAACGTAGTGGAGAAATTTAGTACGATATTAAAAATTCAAAAACGTCACGTTTTCTTATATCGTTTCACCGTCGGAGCTAAATTTGTATATTGTTATTTAACCTACTTATGTATAGTATAAAATAAAAGTACAATGATATGTCGCAGAGAAGTTACACTTCCAACAGTGGTAGAGCCACGCGGCAGCTTTTGCTGTCGCACGGATGGGCCGGCTCGAACCGGGGTGGTACCACGACCTCACAGAATACCAGCGTGAAGTCGAGGTTTACCTCTGCGTTTTGCTTGGTGAGTGCAGGTGGCCGGAGGCCCTTTTTACTGGAAATGAGGCATTCCATCTTAGTCCTCACGGATGACAACGCTTCTGCATTTTGATTCGCAAACGAGGATAGATGTAGATTTCTATGGGCCGCAGCAACCACTTACCATCAGGTGGACTGTGTGCTCGTTTGTCACCCTTATCCTATAAAAAAATCGTACGTGTGAACAAAATTACACGCACAATTTTTATAGTTAAGGTTGTGATGCATTCCATCTTGGTACTTAAAGGTAGCATCTCTTGCGTTGTTTGTTTGAAGTTGGCTGCAGATATCCATGGGCTGCGGTAACCACTTACCATCAAAACTGTGAATTAGTTTGTTACTTTAGTTTTATAGAAAATGTCTGATTCAGATATCTATCATGATTACATTCTTTTTATAACAAATTATTTTATACGAAAGGAAAAGGCAAGCTCTATTATATAACGTAGTTACACAATTGGGATTCAATCCACAACAAGCTGCTTTTAGGATATTGGCGTCAGAAGTTACTAATGCTAATAAAATTGATTTTGTTGAATGACTGCTAACCCTAAGGAATGTTTCAATTTTTTTGGCTCATTTGAACCCGTTTCTTGTGTAACTCCGTCCATAATATAAAAATTCCTGTTATTAGATCGAGGAACTGGAATGATTTTAAAATTATTAGAATATATTTATTTATTAGAAATATTAGAATTCTTTATTGTAGCATTCTTTTTTCTATTTAATGATGAATTAATTTATTAGTGAATTAGCAATTTTTTTTACATAGACAACGAGTGGATTGGCATTTTATCACGATTCTATTAGCTTCGCGTATATACATATATATTTATCTATTTATCAATGTAACGGAATTTTTAATGTAATTATCACTAACTTGCAGCTATCACGGCCGATTGACTTGAAAATTTGCACTCGTGTTAAGGACCGATGACAATATAATAATTTAATAACTTTATACTTGTATCCTTATCAGGATCAATAGGGTAAAATAAAATAATTATCAGAATCATCACAGGTCATCATCAAGGATCATCAAGTATCTTATATTATTAGATTTATTCAATTCTATTTTAATCCGCGATATAACGAAAAATATGAAAAGCAATAAAAGTGAAGCTATTGGAAAGGCATAATGTATGTTAACTATTGTTTTTTAATTTAATTAGAAATTTTTATATATAATTATGTGTTAATTTACCTTCGAATATTTTGCAAAAATACCATAGATATTAATACTTTATTTTATTAAAAAGGCTAAATCTAATATTAGTGTATTTTTTTTATTTAAGTTTTGGGACTTCTACGAGCGAACGTGCACTCGGCCGCTTAAGTTGCCTCGGGGTATTGGCTGAACAGAAAATACTGAAAACAAGTGCTATAACAGAGACCGATCTACTTCACAATTTCATGCTGAAGCACAGGGTTTTTATGTGTTATTTCTTAAATTTTTGATGTGTTTAACACTTCGTTTTTGTTTTGTCTTTTTTCTATTATTAATTACATTTTATAATTCGTGTAATACTCTGTAACTAGCATAAACGTTTTTCTTTATTTATTTCTAAATAGCACGTGGGTTCGTCTTATAGTCTATTCGTTACGCTTGATAGGTGGGCTTGCGGTGGCAATCCCAGATTTCTTATTCTTATCTTCATAACAACTAGTAAAGCCTATCAAATATCCGCTGCTGAATATAGACCTCCCCAATAGATTGCCTCATAAAGTGGATATTAGCCATAGTTGCCACGCTTGGAAGGTGGGGATCAACCGCAGCTTTTTATTTTTAGTTATTATTAGGAAAACGTTGCTGCCTATCACTTATATCTGTTTTCCTCTGTCGCCGCCTACAAAACCTATGGGATTATATTGGATAGTGGACTGAACTTAGGTCTTAGACACACATAGACTGAATTTCAGGGAGAGATTAGACAGAGATATATCATAGTTGTCACGCTTGCCAAGCAACCGCTGTTTTATATTAGTTTTGAGGTGTTATCAGGATGATGCTACTGCAAGTGGCTACTGTATCCCATTAACTTCGCCAACAGTTTTTAATTTTTTTTAACACGCTACCTCACTAGGAGTTTCTTCTGTATTGTGGGGGGCAGTTTACATATATAACGTTCACAAAGATAAACACCCAGACCCGGAACAATTATTTGCACGTCATACGGTCATGCAGCTTATACGTGGTAAAGCTATACTGCAGCTATATTAGTAGTATAGTTGTAGCACCAATGGATCGGCTCGACCGGGGAAGGACGATGCTCTCACAGAATACCAGCGCAAAATAATAGCTTAATGCTGCTGTGTTTCGTATGATATTAGTCCTCACGAGTGACAATGCATCTGCACTTTGATTCGTAGTCTTTTTTTTTTAGTAAAGCTTTACCCCCACAATAGGATTTTCTCCTGCATCATGGAGGCAGTTTACAAACATAAATTGCACGAGGACAAACATCCAGACCCAGAACAATTATTTGTAGGCCATACAAATACTTGTTCCGTGCGGGATTCGAACCCTCGACCCCCAGCGCAATAACTCATTGCTAAGCCACTGCGCCACGGAGCCGTCTAAATCGACGATAGATGTAGATGTCTATGGGCCACAGCAACTACTAACCATCAGGTGGACCGCATGCTCGTATGTCACACCTATCCTACAAAAATAAAAATACTTGTTCCATGCGTGATTCGCACCCACGGCCCTTAAAGCTGCAATTCTTTCTTAAGTCAATACGCCAAATATTCGCCGAAATATACGATATATCAGATTTGTTACTGTGTAATTCAGTGAAAGAATATCCACTAACCCAAATCGTCCCTTACCACAGTAAAAGGTGACAAAGGGAAACAAACTAGGAGATGGGCAGAAGAATCTTCCTAATACCAAAAAAAAAACTGCAGTTGCCAACCCGTTCAACTGTGGCATAATATGAGGCAATCTATGGGGTAGGTTTATGTTCAGCAGTGAACTTTTATAGGCTGTGACGAATTTCAGATATGAATCTAAATACGTCGCTGGTATTAAACTGTTGGTATTAAAAATGAAACCGGCCAATTGCGAGTCGGACTCGCGCACCGAGGGTTCCGAACAAATCCATAGGTTTATAAGTATAAAATTATTAAAAATATTTTTATTATATTTTTTTATAGGATAGGGTGACAAACGAGCACACAGTCCACCTCATGGTAAGTGGTTGCTGTGGCCCATAGACATCTACATCTGTCCTCGTTTGCAAATCAAAATGCAGATGCGTTGTCACCCGTGAAGACTAAGATGGAATGCCTCTTTTCCAGAAAAAAGGAGACCCTTTTTATTACTGGAAAAGACTTTGGTTCTCTACACTCACCATACGAAACACAGCAGTGTTAAGCTGCTATTTGACGCTTGTATTCTGTGAGAGCGTGGTCCTTCCCCGGTCGAGCCGACCGATTCGTTCTACAACTATACTACTAATATAGCTGCAGCATGGCTCTACCACATACAATGATGTAACTAAAAATTTGTGCTTTTCGCAATTTTTCCTTTAGCTGTGCTATAATACGTTGCTTCATACCAAATTTTAAGAGTTCATGGGAAGTACCCTGTAGGTTTTGATTCCCTTGCAAATGCCGACAATTTGCGGCATAAACGGCTGTAGCCTTTGATCGCGTTGGCTTAGAAGTTGTGTTTTTTTTTACAGCTCCAAGGGACAGTAGACTTGAGTATTTGATATGAATTTCAGCTTGATACCTCCACGCTTTCCTGAGAAAAAGGGTCTTGACAGACAGAGAGATGGACAACAAAGTGATCATCCGTTTTTTTTCCTTTTGAGGTACGGAACCCTAAAAAAAGTGTAAAGACAAGTCGTTAAAGAGAAATTAATCAAATGTAAATTGCTACATTACTTTGAGTTAAATTTTATCGCTCTGTTAAATCATAGCTGTCTTTCAATCAGTCGGCTTACGGAATTAATTTCTTTTATAATCGCTTCCGGGCCATAAAAGAGATTTTATTAATAAAGTCATAACACGAACTGCTATAAAGCTTCAGATATAATTTTAAAAACTACTCTGAGTAAATTTTATTAATTACATGCAAACCGCCACGGCTACGCCTGGATGAAATCTATTTGTGTCGAAATTCTTGCTGGCATTGTTATCTATCTGTTCGTAAAGTTTCTATACAATCGGTTCAGCCATTTCAAAGATTAGCCCGGACAGACAAACAGACAGACAAACATTTTAAAAATGGTTATTTATATCTTAATATCATGTAAATAACTGCCTGAGTTATTAGACAGGCACTTTAATTTTGTTTATATGTATAGATTAATTGCCTTAGAAAATGTTTTGCTTAGCAGTACCAAAGTGTCTTGTTAGTTGTATTTTAAGGTAAACCTAGTGGTAGAATTGGTGAGCGTATAGTCCGAACCACGGCAAGTGTAACAGCACATTGACATATAATATATTTGTCATCGCTTTTTTGTCGACCCTTTTTACTGGAAAAGAGGCATTCCATCTTAGTCCTTACGGCTTACAACGCATCTGCATTTTGATTACCAAACGAGGATAAATGTAGATGTCTATGGGCCACAGCCACCACTAACCATCAGGTGGACTGTGTGCTCGTTTGTCACCCTATACTATAAAAAAATACAAAATGCCTTGTCTGCTTGTGGACTAGATCGACCTCCGCGTTATCAAGAAAAATGATCACAACAACATTACGTTGCTATTTCACGTTAGTATTCTTTGACGGCGTGATACCTCCCTGTTGAGCCGACCCATTCTTGCGTCCATAATACAGCTGCAACGTGAAATTTTTTCCCCAAATATAAACCTCACTCTGCAGATTACCGGATTGAGATTTGTAGACTGATTGATTGCGCAATCCATCCAATTTTTTTACTATAAATTACTTTCAAAATCTATTTTATATAATAAGTTAAAAAAATTATAAGGTTATTGTAAAAATAATAATAAGTAAGAGTGTATGTTTAACTTGTTCTCTTGCCGACATAATCAATCATTACTGTTAGTAATCAACTCGTACTGTAGAGTGATCACATCTAGTTTAGAGTCAATGATTTTGTACAGTTTTAGGTCGTCTGCGTACATTTTAAAATTACATTCTATTATATTGGCTAGGTCGTTTATGAAAATTAAAAAGAACAATGGACCGACATGAGAGCCCTGGGGTACGCCTGAAGGGATCTCTCTAGCTGAGGATGAATAACCACGTAATGAGACTAACTGTGACCGATTCCTAAGATAGGAGTCGCACCAGCGCAGCAGTGAACCATGGACCCCCATTAGCATGATCTTCTTTATAAGCAGGTCGTGGTTAATGAGATCGAAGGCCTTGCTAAAATCGGTGTAAATACTGTGTACCTCTTTATTCATATCCAGTGCACATGCAATATCATTAACAAAACCGACTAAGTTAGATGTTGTTGACTTTTTAGGCTGAAACCCATGTTGGTCTGGGTGCAGGCGCTCTTTAACGTGCCAATATATTTTTTTATGAACAAATGACTCTAGAACCTTCCCGGGTGCTGAAAGTATGGAAACCGGCCTGTAATTAGATGGATCGGCAAGATCTCCCTTTTTATGGATAGGGATGATGTGCGCCTTTTTCCATACTAGGGGGAAAATGCCGCTTCGAAGAGAGTGGTTAAATATATACGTAAGAGGTTTTGACATAGTTTTTGCACATTTCTTTAGAACGATAGGGGGCAAGCCATCCAATCCTGAACCCTTGCTCCCATCCAATCCCATCAATGCTCTTTCTACCTCGTATTCGCTGACAGTGAGTGAGTTGATGGTCAGACTGTTCTCGCAAATATGGAGAGCTGTTTTATTGACATTGGATGATTTGGAAGTAAAATTGGAAGCGATGTCATCGTATATTGACTGAAATTGCTCTGAGAATAGGTCACAAATCTCTTGGCCACCTCTGGCAGTCTTGACACCTCGAGTCATCTGAGAAGGAAGGGAATTTGTGTTTCTTTTGAGACCATTAACATAAGACCAGATGAACTTAGGGTTTGAGCGTAAATGAGAAGCTGCGTTTTTTTTAAAGCTAGAGAAACAACTTTTGATCATTGTATTGCAACGGTCTCTAAGAAGTTCATATGTTAATCTGTCCAGGGGATTTCCATACTGTTTGTATTTCTTATGATACTTCGCTTTTTCTTTTAAGCATTTTATTAAGGCTGTGCTGAACCACACCGGATATTTTTCTGAATGTGGTATTCGATGTGGCGTGTGCTTCTTAATTATGGGTAAAACTGTGCCGTAAAACTTGTCAACCATGGAATCTATGTCATAAAGTTCAGACCACACTATATGCATGAGTTCTTCGTTGATGGCGTCAAAGTCACACTTGGAATAATTAGGTAATGCTACACGTTTGGACCTGCATGG
This sequence comes from Parnassius mnemosyne, assembly GCA_963668995.1. Classification (NCBI taxonomy): domain Eukaryota; kingdom Metazoa; phylum Arthropoda; class Insecta; order Lepidoptera; family Papilionidae; genus Parnassius; species Parnassius mnemosyne. Next base: position 45,127,296 of record CAVLGL010000046.1, on the reverse strand, counting down.
TTTTATGTTGCCTAGACTGTGAATGAGTATTTCGAGGGCAGGATGATGAGGATCCAATCCAACCAGAGGCAGCGAAGCTTCGGCCACTTTTACGTTATTAGCATTATCCACAAGAACCAAGTCCAAAATTCGATTATTATCGTTTAAGATATAATTACATTGTTTAAGATTATTGAACGTAATTTCGTCTATAAACATGTTTTCGATAGTCCCATTATTTGGCTCTGGGATGTATACATTTTGATCGCCTATACTCTCCCAGACTATATAAGGAAGGTTGAAATCACCTACCAACAGGGTAAATGAGCCGTTTGATATTTTATTGTTGACGACATCCGTGAGATTGTTGAGAAAAGTTGTTAAGTAATCCCTTGAAACTGGTGGGGGAATATAAGCAGCGCACATATTTATTCTATATTTGTTATTAAGACCTAAGGTCTCCATGACCCACAATTCCTCACACGCTGACTCCCATCTATTCATTCTCAACGCCCTATATTTTTTCAGTACAGCTAAACAAATACCGCCACCTTCTTTTTTCGTTTGGAAGGACAAAGTAGAACTCCGATCGCGTCTAAAAATATCATATCTAGCATCCAAGAGCTCGTGGTCAAAAACGGTGTCATTGAGCCATGACTCTGTCAAAACAATTAGGTCGTAAGATTTTTGTAGTGCGTTAATATATAAATTTTCACATTTGGTTCTAAGGCCCCTTACATTTTGGTAATATAATTTTAAATTGAATTTTAGTGTTAATTTGATAATAAAAAACGTGCAATCACCGAACAAACAACAATCTAGAGAGAGTTCAAACAACTTATGTCTCTTATAACTTTTGATGGCGAGCTGACATCTTTCCGTACGAAAATACGTCCACTGCGCACCCACACAAACTGATAACCGAGTTCCCTGGCGCGAGCTCGGGTCGCCGCATGCAAGACCTTATTTTCTGGTGACAAGTTTTCAGCAACGTAAATTGCCGGTTTCGATTCGTCACTTAGTCCTAGGTGGCTCGAATTTAATTTATCGTTTGGGTTGCATTTATTATACTTGATCGATGCTGCCAGGACCGAATCTCTAAGTCGTGGGCTCGTGAATCTGACCAGAATGGTGCGTGGTCTGGGACTCTTCGGGTTCTTTTTGGCCACTCTAGTGCAGTGGGAAATATCGGCTTCATTGATGGGACAACTGACGATTTTACCTAGCTGTTGAACTATTCTGGTCACATTTTCATTCTTGTGCTCAGGAACGCACTGGAGCTCTAAATTGACGGCGCGAGACATCTGGTCCATCTGATTGCAGTGAGTGGTTAGATTAAGAACGTCCCTTCGCAGTGAACTGTTTTCGTCACTAAGAAGTCGAACCTCTGCTTTTTGGGCTTTAACCTTGGCATTTAATTGCTCGAATTGTTCATTAAAAAATGACATTGAATCTTTGAGACTGACAACCTCACTTCTTATTTCATTTAGTTGAGTACAAATTCCGGTGGCCCATTCCTTCAGTGCCTCGTTTATGATGTCACGTATCTCTTATTAGTATATTAGTGTATTTTACGCTAGTATTCTGTAAGAGTGTAGTCCTACCCCAGTCGAGACGACCCATTCATGCTGCAATCACAATATAGCTGCAGCAAGGCTCTACCACTTAAAAAGTTTCCATTTCTCTGTTTTAATAACATCATATTTAGTTTTAATATGCTAGATGTATATTATTAGTGCTTATTAAAATACATATAGTAACGACCAAATGTAAATTTATCTAAATATTTTATCAAAAGACATTTTCTCAATATTATATATTGAGAAAAGGACAAAAATTTGGCTCGGTGTAAATACGTATTACTTACGCGAGCAATCTGGGTTCAATTCTCGTCAGCACCGATAACATTGTAAATTAGCAAAATTACCACATGTACGTATAAGCCTGCATATATGAGAACTAGCTGTTCCCCGCGACTTCGCTCGCGTCTTAGGGTTTTTATGTTTTTGCGCGAAACGCTAATTATTTTTCTAAAATAAAAGTAGCCTAAGTTACTCCTTATGAAATCAGCTACCTGCCAGAGGAAGTTCCGTCAAAATCGGTCCAGCCGTTTCGGAGATTAGCCGGAACAAACAGACAGACAAAAATTTTAAAAATTGTATTTTAGTTATAAGTACCGTATTTGCTTTCATATGCCTTTGGTAAAAAACTGTAATTTTGACATTACAAACAGACACTTCAATTTTATTTATTTGTATAGAGAGTTTACAAATAATACTTATTTAAAGTCACTCTTATTTTTAATTTATTACTGGTTCGGAAATACCTCTGTACTGGGAACAAGTAGGAAGAAACCTAGTAGCACATTTAGAAATAATAATTACGGTTACACAATAATTACCAACACAAAACAAATTGGCAAAATATAGCTTGGTAGAGATCACCTCATTCCAAACAAAGATTGTATAAGACCCATTTTATACAATCTTTGTTTAATAAAGTTTTTTGACTGGGCGAAAGTCAAAGAGGAAAGATAGAAGTTTGTATATTTTCTAGGGTTTTGTTTTAAAAGTCGCAGGTAAATGATAAAATCAGTGTTTTGATCAAAAACCTAGAGTTTTGATTGTGAACCTAAAGAAGACAAAACAATCACTTAATCTGGAGGTACACGTAATGTGCGTGTAAAGTTTCAGCCCATACGCGTCCAACTGGTAGGACTTCACATGACCTCGATGAACATGAACTTAAATTTGCTCGGGTACTGTGTAGTTTACGGCGAGCTATATTCACTGAGCTAATATGGCTTTTGTAAATATTGGAACGAAGTTTCTTACGTAGTGTACGATTTTTCTGTCACGACCCCTTTCTATAGTGCGAGCGAGATGGAATAATATCCGTCTCCCTCGCACTTTTTCTTATCTTTCCATGAAAGAAATATTATTTTAAACGACGCTTCATTTTAATAGATGCTATTAATTCATTTATTTGTATTTGTTAATCAATAATATAATACGTTTATCAATAATACGTATCAAATAGTTGTGCTTGTACTGCTGTTTTTCAAGTTAGAGGGTATCGAAAGCCAGTAAAAGTAACACTACCTCGTTGATCTAGTCGCCTTAAGTTCAGCGTATGAGATCTCGAGTTCAAATCTCAGGTCAAGCCTACAATATTCAGTTATTGAGTTGTACTGCCAATAAAATCTCAGCAGCCCGGAGTCACGAAGTTGGCGGTTTTCCACACCCGTGCCTCGGGAAACCGTTGGTCCTGCGTCTGATTTCTCTCCAGTGGTGTCGGTTTACCGTCCCATCGGACTATGAGAGTGAGGGAATAGAGAGTGCACCTGTGCTTGCGCATACACTCGGATATTAAAATCCTGTCCTGTGGAGATGATTATGGCCGATAAGACTGGCCACCGTGACATAAATCCGTTCGGGAAGATATTATTGAAGTGAACGTAGTGGAGAAATTTAGTACGATATTAAAAATTCAAAAACGTCACGTTTTCTTATATCGTTTCACCGTCGGAGCTAAATTAGTATATTGTTATTTAACCTACTTATGTATAGTATAAAATAAAAGTACAATGATATGTCGCAGAGAAGTTTCACTTCCAACAGTGGTAGAGCCACGCGGCAGCTTTTGCTGTCGCACGGATGGGCCGGCTCGAACCGGGGTGGTACCACGACCTCACAGAATACCAGCGTGAAGTAGAGGTTTACCTCTGCGTTTCGCTTGGTGAGTGCAGGTGGCCGGAGGCCCTTTTTACTGGAAATGAGGCATTCCATCTTAGTCCTCACGGATGACAACGCTTCTGCATTTTGATTCGCAAACGAGGATAGATGTTTATGTCTATGGGCCGCAGCAACCACTTACCATCAGGTTGACTGTGTGCTCGTTTGTCACCCTTATCCTATAAAAAAAATCGTACGTGTGAACAAAATTACACGCACAATATTTATAGTTAAGGTTGTGATGCATTCCATCTTGGTACTTAAAGGTAGCATCTCTTGCGTTGTTTGTTTGATGTTGGCTGCAGATACCCATGGACTGCGGTAGCCACTTACCATCAAAACCATGAATTCGTTTGTTACTTTAGTTTTATAGAAAATGTCTGATTCAGATATCTATCATGATTACATTCTTTTTATAACAAATTATTTTATACGATAGGAAAAGGCAAGCTCTATTATATAACGTAGTTACGCAATTGGGATTCAATCCACAACAAGCTGCTTTTAGGATATTGGCGTCGGAAGTTTGATCGAATACTAATGCTAATAAAATTGATCTACAGGGGTTTTTGATGAAATTGATTTTGTTGAATGACTGCTAACCCTAAGGAATGTTTCAATTTTTTTGGCTCATTTGAACTCCTATTTCTTGCGAAACTCCGTCCATAGTATAAAAATTCCTGTTATTAGATCGAGGAACTGGAATGATTTTAAGACTATTAGAATATATTTCTTTATTAGAAATATTAGAATTCTTTATTGTAGCATTCTTTTTTCTATTTAATGATGAATTAATTTATTAGTGAATTAGGAAATTTTTTTACATAGACAACGAGTGGATTGGCATTTTATCACGATTCTATTAGCTTCGCGTATATACATATATATTTATCTATTTATCAATGTAACGGAATTTTTTAATGTAATTATCACTAACTTGCAGCTACCACGGCCGATTGACTTGAAAATTTGCACTCGTGTTAAGGACCGATGACAATATAATAATTTAATAACTTTATACTTGTATAGTGATCAGGATCAATAGGGTAAAATAAAATAATTATGAGGATCATCACAGGTCATCATCAAAGATCATCAAGTATCTTATATTATTATTTTTACTTAATTCTGTTTTAATCCGTGATATAACGAAAAATATGAAAAGCATTAAATGTGAAGCTACGGAAAAGGCATAATGTAGGTTAACTATTGTTTTTTTAATTTAATTAGAATTGTTTATATATATTATGTGTTAATTTACCTTCGAATATTTTGCAAAAATACCATAGATATTAACACTTTATTTTATTAAAAAGGCTAAATCTAATATTAGTTTATTTTTTTATTTAAATTTTGGGACTTCTACGAGCGAACGCGCACTCGGCCGCTTAAGTTGCCTCGGGGTATTGGCTGAACAGAAAAGACTGAAAACAAGTGCTGTAACTGAGACCGATCTATTTCACAGTTTCATGCTGAAGCACAGGGTTTTTACGTGTTATTTGTTAAATTTTTGATGTGTTTAACACTTCGTTTTTGTTTTGTCTTTTTTCTATTATTAATTACATTTTATAATTCGTGTTACACTCTGTAACTAGCATAAACGTTTTTCTTTATTTATTTCTAAATAGCACGTGGGTTCGTCTTATAGTCTTATAACAAGGACGATTTGTTGTATTCGTTACGCTTGATAGGTGGGCTTGCGGTGGCAATCCCAGGCTTCTTATTCTAATCTTTATAACAAATAGTAAAGCCTATCATATATCCGCTGCTGAATATAGACCTCCCCAATAGATTGCCTCATAAAGTGGATATTAGCCATAGTTGCCACGCTTGGAAGGTGGGGATCAACCGCAGCTTTTTATTTTTAGTTATTATTAGGAAAACGTTGCTGCCTATCACTTATATCTGTTTCCCTCTGTCACCGCTTACAAAACCTATGGGATTATATTGGATAGTGGATTGAACTTAGGTCTTAGACACACATAGACTGCATTTCAGGGAGAGATTAGACAGAGATATATCATAGTTGTCACGCTTGCTAAGCAACCGCTGTTTTGTATTAGTTTTGAGGTGTTATCAGGATGATGCTGCTGCATGTGGCTACTGTATCCCATTAACTTCTCCAACAGTTTTTCATCTTTTTTAACGCGCTACATAACTAGGAGTTTCTTCTGTATTTTGGAGGACAGTTTACATATATAAATTTCACAAAGATAAACACCCAGACCCGGAACATTATTTGCACGTCATACGGTCATGCAGCGTATACGTGGTAAAGCTATACTGCAGCTATATTAGTAGTATAGTTGTAGCACCAATGGATCGGCTCGACCGGGGAAGGACGATGCTCTCACAGAATACCAGCGCAAAATAGCAGCTTAATGCTGCTGTGTTTCGTATGATATTAGTCCTCACGAGTGACAATGCATCTGCACTTTGATTCGTAGTCTTTTTTTTTCTTTTTTTAGAAAAACGTTACCCCTACACTAGGATTTTCTCCTGCATCATGGAGGCAGTTTACAAACATAAATTGCACGAGGACAAACATCCAGACCCAGAAAAATTATTTGGAGGCCATACAAATACTTGTTCCGTGCGGGATTCGAACCCTCGACCCCCAGCGCAACAACTCATTGCTAAGCCACTGCGCCACGGAGCCGTCTAAGTCGACGATAGATGTAGATGTCTATGGGCCACAGCAAATACTAACCATCAGGTGGACTGCATGCTCGTATGTCACACTTATCCTATAAAAAAAACAAATACTTGTTCCATGCGTGATTCGCACCCACGGCCCTTAAAGCTGCAATTCTTTCTTAAGTCAATACGCCAAATATTCGCCGAAATATACGATATATCAGATTTGTTACTGTGTTATGTCAGTGAAAGAATATCCTATATATGGGCAGAAGAATCTTCCTAATACCAAAAAAAAAAACTGCAGTTGCCAACCCGCTCAACTGTGGCATAACATGAGGCAATCTATGGGGTAGTTTATGTTCAGCAGTGAACTTTTATAAGCTGTGACGAATTTCAGATATGAATCTAAATACGTCGCTGGTATTAAACTGTTGGTATTAAAAATGAAACCGGCCAATTGCGAGTCGGACTCGCGCACCGAGGGTTCCGAACAAATCCGTAGGTATATAAGTTTAAAATACCATGACTCGTAATCTTTTTATTGCATAGACAAATCTGTCGAGTTTGTCACAAATGTAATCGACATGAGTTTTCCAGTTGCAATTTTGATCCAACATTATACCCAGAAATTTTGTACTTACTACTTGTTCGATGATTGTATCTTTATATTTAACATTAATATTCAATGGTTGTCTTTTAGATGTTTGAAATTGGATCATTTTAGTTTTATCAATATTAATTTGTAAATTATTACAATAAAGCCAGTCTATTATGTTTTTAATAGTCATATTTACCTCTAGTTCATATGTATCTGCATTTTCACATTTCACGATAACGGTTGTGTCATCAGCAAACAAGATTGTGTTGTGGCGAGTGATATTAGGGAGATCGTTAATATAAATGAGGAATAAAAATGGTCCCAATATACTGCCTTGTGGCACGCCAAAATTAATTGACTGATAGTCACTTCTATATAAAACTTTTTTGCCTTTATGGATTTTAGATATTTCCACGCATTGTTGTCTGTCACATAAGTAAGTTCTCAACCAGTCGTTAGCTTTACCTCTTATTCCATATTTTTCTAATTTGAATAAGAGTAGTTTGTGGTCCACGAAATCAAACGCCTTGCTCATGTCCAGGAAGACTGCCGCAACTGGTAAGCCATCATTTATAGCCTGGGTGACTATTTTAATCAAGTTAAAACATGCTAATGAAGTTGTACTATTTTGTTTAAACCCAAATTGCTCATCTTTAAGAATACGATGACTTGTTGTAAATTCTTGAAGTCTTTTCAACATAGTCTTTTCGAAGATTTTTGACAAGATGAGTATAAGCATCACTGGCCTATAGTTATTCATATCAGATGCGTCGCCTTTCTTAAAAAGCGGCCTTACAATAGAGTTTTTCAATATATTTGGAAAAGTACCTTCTTCAAAAGACATATTAATCAAATAACATAGCGGTTGACATATGTATGGTGCAGATAATTTTATTGCAGTGGTTGTGATGTTGTCAAACCCTACTGCGTTTGTGTTCTTAAGACTGTTAATTATCCGAAATATATCCATTGCATCAGTAGGTTTAAGGAATATTGTATATTCATTATTAGTATTTATAGTCTTGTTTATTTCGTCAACATTATATTTAAAATTATTTTCATTTGTCAATTGTATATAAAATTCATTAAATATGTCACAAATTTTTTTTGGGTCGTCATATATCCGATTATTTTTAATTATTTTGTCAATTTGCTTTTTCATGTTTTGGTCGTCAATATTTTCATTAATAACCGTCCATGTGGCTTTACATTTATTTTTATTATTTTCAATATAATTCTTACTTTGTAATTGTCTCGATTTATATATGCACTTTTTAAGTATGGAATTGTATGCTTTATATGTTTTATTGATTGTTTTCCTGTTTGTTTTATTATGTTGTTGACTAAGATAGAGATATCTTTTTCTTATACAGGATTTTCTAATGCCCTTCGTCAACCATTTATGGTTCCCTTTTTTAGTTGCCCTTTTTATTGTATTTATTGGGAAGCAAAGATCAAAAAATAATTTAAATAAATCATAAAATTCGATAAACGCCTCTTGCAAGTTATTTTTTTCGTATACATTTGAGAAAGTAAGAGATGATACGCAACTACAGAACTTGTCCATGTTTTCTTTACTATAATCTCTGACATCCTCATACCAAGAGCATATTTCGTACGATTTTGTAGTTTTGAGCGAAAGTGTTTGTCCCGTTTCGTGATCAGACAAGGCAAGGTGATGTATTTCCGCTTTAACTTGCTTGATGTTGCTTGCAAATTGATCGAGACATGACAATTGTCTTGTTGGTGTCTGAATGTGCAACTCAATGTTATAGTTTTTAAACATACTTTGTAACTCTTCGCAACTCTTGTTTGGCTTTAAGATGTCCAAGTTCCAGTCACCGCAAAGAATAATTTTTTTATGTTTTCTAGTAAGTCTTGCTAGTAACTGTTTTAGCTTTTCAAGAAATATTTGTGGATTGCTATTAGGAGTTCTATATAAACAAATGATTATAATCTTATTTACTTCTACGCCACAACATTCAAAATTAAATTTACATGCTAAGTCATTAATATTAGTCACGTTTTTGTATATCAAATTATTATTTATCATTATACATACCCCTCCTCGTTTAGTGTCCCGTGAATACGATGCAACTAGTTTGTAACCAGGTATTTTCAAAAGCATTTCTGTACCTTTTTTAATGAAAGTTTCTGTCAAACACACCATATCTATCTTTGGACCTTTTTGTGACAACTCTTGGATTGCAAATGATAGTTCCTCAGTTTTATTTACAGCGCCGGCGATGTTCTGGTGAAATATTCTAAAATTGAATTTAGAGTTAGGGACGAAAACATGTTTTCGCTTGTAAAGGCAACTGTGGGTCAGGTTGTCTATTTAAACACGGTATTGGCTTTTTAAAATAATAAGGTATGGTTCCCTTTTTATGAGTCTCGGTATTTACTATTTCCATTTTGTTCAAAAACGCCGTAGTAGAGTTTACTTCCTGGCAATTATCCCCTGAATGTACATTTTTACAAGACTTAAAGTAAAAAGGAATTGTTCCCTTCTTAGGAATAGTTGTGCATTCTATTTTAGCCTTTTTCCTTAACAATAACATATTTTTAGGACATAAAAATTTATTTTCATAATAATTTGAGTCAATCTTAAAATTAATTTTTTTACATACATCTAATAAGTAGTAGTATTTATTGTACGGATAGTCACATTCTACATTTATAAATGAGCAATTTTTAAAGTTGTTACATATAATTTTTAAATTGTTATTTAACATACTTTCATTTAAGTACCTGTTCTGTAAAACATTAAATACTAATATTTTAGTTTTTTTTAAATATTTTAGCATTGATACTAATTCTATTATTATTTTGTTAGGGTTAGTGTCATTTTCTCCTATGCATATAATTAGATAATTATCTTCGCAATCGTTCAATTTATAAATAGGTTTAAGAATTTCCTCTGTAGTGGCATAGGGTTTTGTAGTTGAAAAGACCTGGTAATCTTTGTACTGATTGTTATTTCTAGATTGTATAAGTAGTGTAGCCAATCCTGTAAATTGTTGTCCTCCAAATATAATTAATTGGGATTTTGTTTTGTTGTCAATGGGTTTAAAAGATTGCTGATTATTAATTACTTTATTTTCTTCATGCAGATTTAATATAGCGCCATCTGTTTTGTATTGATCGCACTTTTTAAAGTTAAGTTTATGGACTTGTGAAGACCCGTTTTTGCTCATATTGCGTGTAGCGAATTCAGTTGTGTTTCCTTCAGAAGATTTTGTCTCAAGATCAATGAAAGACATATCCAGTTTCTTTCTATGAACAATATTTAGATTTTTTACCTTACATCTTTGTTTTTTTATAGTTGAATTTTTTTTTGTACTACTTTGTGTTTCGCTACAGATTTTTTTTAAATTTGTAATAGTATTTTGTTGTTCAGCTGTTTGTTTTTTCAAAGTGTTGTTTTCCATGATCAAGTTATCTATTTCGTTGTTAGCGGTATTTAATTGCATTCTCAACTGTTCAATTTCCTCCTTTAGTCTTTCAAACTCTTCATAACTTAAGCTGGATGACAATTGTGGTAAACTTTTTGAAAGATAATCGGAATTTGTTGACTCGAATGAAGAATTTGGCGAGTTAAGTATTGTTTTATTTTTTCTTACAGTAATATTTTCAAAATTCATGTCGTTTTTTTTTGTGCTTGTCGTTCTATACCGTAAAAAAAAAATTCTTCAAAAATACAAAATAATAAATTGTGATGGGATACGAACTCGCGATTATTAGTTACAAAATTCGAAACAAGCACGAAACGTTAGTGGCTAATTAGACATTAGGCGATACGTCGAATTTAAGGATGTTGTTCAGTTCATATGAAATTTGAATCAAATAAATTCGTTACGGTGACTCATGGATAAAATATCTTTGCACTGACTTTCACAACACTTTAATGTTTAGCACTGGTTTAGTCGTTGTTATAGATCACAGTTACAGATTTTCTTATGATAACTACACTGACACTATTTTCTTTTTCTGTTTTAATGTTTTATTAACTGTAATTAACGTAGACTAATGACTGAATGTAATTGAAATTTTATTGAGAGTTTTATTTAATTATTTGTAAAAAATATCACTGGATAACACTTTCACTTATACTTTATAGTTTCAGCAACAATATTTATAAGTTTATAGTCTTAAAAGAGCGATATTACTTTTTAGAGATTTTTTTGAATACAGATCCGATGTTATCGTGACAACTAGCGCCATCACACGCATATTCTGTGATAGCGTGGTCCTTCCCCGGTCGAGCCGACCTATTCGTGCTACAACTATACTACTAATATAGCTGCAGCATGGCTCTACCACGTACAATGATGTAACTAATAATTTGTGCTTTTCGCAATTTTTCCTTTATCTGTCCTATAATACGTTGCTTCATACCAAATTTTAAGAGTTTACGGGAAGTCCCTTTTAGGTTTTGATTCCCTTGCAAATGCCGACAATTTGCGGCATAAACGGCTGTAACTTTTGATCGCGTTGGTTTAGAAGTTTGTTTTTTTTTACAGCTCCAAGGGACAGTAGACTTGAGTATATGATATGAATTTCAGCTTGATACCTCCACGCTTTCCTGAGAAAAAGGGTCTTGACAGACAGATAGATATTTTTTTTTCCTTTTGAGGTACGGAACCCTGAAAAAAGCATAAACACAAGTCGTTAAAGAGAAATTAATGAAGTGTAAATTGCTACATTACTTTGAGTTAAATTTTATTGCTCTGTTAAATCATAGCGGCCTTTCAATCAGTCGGGTTACGGAATTAATTTCTTTTATAATCGCTTCCGTCCATAAAGGAGATTTTATTAATAAAGTCATAACGTGAACCGCTACAAAGCTTCAGATATAATTTTAAAAACTACCCTGAGTAAATTTTATTAACCACATGCAAACCGCCACGGCTACGCCTGGATAGGATCTATTTGTGTCAATTATTACGGACAGAATATAGCCTAGATTCCTGATGGCATTGTTCTCTATCTGTTCGTAAAGTTTCAACACAATCGGTTTAGCCATTTCGAAGATTAGCCCGGAGAGACAGACTGACAGACAGAATTTTTTTAAATGGTTATTTACATATATCTTAATATCATGCAAATAACCGCCTGAGTTATTAGACAGGCACTTTAATTTTGTTTATATGTATAGATTAATTGCCTTAGAAAATGTTTTGCTTAGCAGTACCAAAGTGTTTGGTTAGTTGTATTTTAAGGTAAACCTAGTGGTAGAATTGGTGAGTGAGAAAATAATACAAAATGCCTTGTCTGCTTGTGGACTAGATCGACCACCGCGTTATCAACAAAAATGATCACAACAACATTACGTTGCCATTTCAAGTTAGTATTCTTTGACGGCGTGATACCTCCCTGTTGAGCCGACCCATTCTTGCGTACATAATACAGCTGCAGCGTAGGTCTACGTGACATTTTTTCCCCAAATATAAACCTCACTCTGCAGATTACCGGATTGAGATTTGTAGACTGATTGATTGCGCTATCCATCAATTTTTTTTACTATAAATTACTTTCAAAATCTCTTTTATATAATAAGTTAATAAAATTATAAGGTTATTGTAACAAATAATAATAAGTTAGAGTGTATGTTTAAATTGCTCTCTTGCCGACACAATCAATCATTACTGTTAGTAATAAATTATCCGTATCATCAAGAATACAGCCTATCAAAAGTCCACTGCTGAACATAGGTCTCCCGCATAGATTGCTTACTGAGGCGACATTTCCCGGGGTTATTTGTTTTTTTTATACATTGTAAGAGTGAGAAACGAGCACACAGTCAACCTGATGGTAAGTGGATGGTGTGGCCCATAAATATCTAAATTTATCCTCAATTAAGAATCAAAATGCAGATGCGTTGTCACCTCTGAGGACTGAAATGGAATGTGCCTAGTTTCCAGTAACAAGTAGTAAAATTAAACATTTTGTACAACCGACTTCAATAAAATATAATTTATTGTTGATTTTTTAAAAACCGCTAGACTAATTTCGATAAAATTTAAATGAGACTACCTAATATGCCCTTTGAAACAAAGAAAGAATTTTTCAAATCGGTTCAGGCGTCTTTGACTAATCAGTAAATATACATAAAAAAAAAGATTCCGATGAATTGTAAACCTCCTCCTTTTTCAAGTCGGTTGAAAAGGGTCTCCGGTTCTCTACACTCAACAACAGTCGAGACGACCCATTCGTGCTGCAACCACAATATAGCTGCAGTAAGGTTCTACCACATAAAAAAAGTCTACATTGTTTGAAGTTTCCATTTCTCTGTTTTAATAACATCATACTTAGTTTTAATATGCTAGATTTATATTATTAGTGCTTATTAAAATATATATAGTAACGACCAAATGTAAATTTATCTAAATATTTTATTAAAAGACATTTTCTCAATATTATATATTGAGAAAAGGACAGAAAATTTGGCTCGGTGTAAATACGTATTACTTACGCGAGCAATCTGGGTTCAATTCTCGCCAGCACCGATCAAATTGTAAATTAGCAAAATTACCACATGTATGTATAAGCCTGCATGTATGAGAATTAAAATTAAAATAATATTTTGAAGAAAATCGAGTTTGATATCTCTGCTCTTAGAGAATCGATATAAGTTAAAAGTAAAATGCTTTGTTCGTTCGTATCATAAAATATCGTGTAGCGGCAGTGTAAGATCCACTACCCCATATCGTCGCCTGGGTGTTGTAAGAGGCGACAGAGGATAATTGAAACAGAAGATAGGAAGCAGGAAGATACTGCTGCCATCTCCTGGTTTGTTTCCCTCTGTCACCTTTTCGACATCCACGAGACGATATAGGAAAATAGAAATTCTTATAACGCCACTACAAAGAGACTTCACAACCGAGTGGGGTTTTCCTGAACAACCCACACTTTTTTTCTTCTCCTCTTACATTTTATTGTCTTTATCCGACGTAGTAATAAAAAAGTTTTTGCACTGGTAAAGCTAATCCCCAACACCGGTCTTTAAAATTAAGGCTTAGAACTTGTATGTGGAAAAGCAACGCTGCAGTACGAATGAGTCTGCTTGATCTGCTAGTATTCTGTTGAAGCGTGGTATTTCCCCGGACGAGCCATGCTACAGCCATATATCACTGGTAACGTGACTTTAGAATTTTAAAGAGTCTGCTCGGGTTCAGTGTTATATCTAAGGCGTCTGAGAATTTTGATTAAACGTTAGTTTCTGATTGTGGTAAGAAATACTACACCTGCAATTCACAATCTCATCAATTCTATTGTAACTTTTCAAGGGTTTTTTTATGCTTTTTTATGCTTTCAAGGGTTTTTTTATGTTTTTTTATGCAGCCATACATCACTGGTAATGTGACTTTACTACTTTAAAAGTCTGCTCGGGTTCAGTGTTATATCTAAGGCGTCTGAGAATTTTAATTAAACGTTAGTTTCAGATTGTGGTAAGAAATGAGCTCTCCTTTACTACACCTGTAATTCATAATCTCATGAATTCTATCTTTAATTTTTTATAAATTACTTTTTAATTATTTGTCTTCAAATGAATATTTCACATAAATATACATTTGTGGTGGCTACGTAAAGTAATTCTCGTGTCGTTTGCAGAAATGTAGAAGTATGATACGACTATAGTAAATGCTGAAAAGGTACTATTGCTTCTGAAAAAAAAATCGGTAAATGCATCAATCGGAATGGTTAATCATTTATCTTAGTTCAGAGGTAATACTTACATTGATGACGTCGAACAGCGTAAAATGTGCCAGATATTTTGTGATACGATCTCGCTTGCCAAGCGTAACGTTTTTCTTCATCAGAAATAGAGCGATAGATGAACAACAGTTCACCTGATAGTAAGTGGATGCTGTGGCACATATACACATATCTACATCTACCCTCAATTAAAAATCAAAATGGAGTTGTGTTGTATTTTTATATAGTGGTAGCATAAGAAATTCCACTATCGCATTTGAAACTGTGGGTGTCGTAAGTGGCTGCATTGTACTGGAAACGAGGCATTCCATCTTAGTCCTCAGGGGTGACAACGCATATGCATTTTGATTCCTAATCGAGGGTAAATGTAGATGTCTATGGGCCACAGCAACCACTTACCATAAGGTGGACTGTGTGCTCGTTTGTCACCATTATCCTATAACAAAATACATCTGAGTCCCACTGCTCCGGCGAAGAGCGTTTCTTCATTCTTCTACACCAGCTCGTGCCTAATAGTCCATTGTTGGACTTACACCACTCTCATTGTGTTGAAGATCTGCTCTAATCGTCACACTAGGCAGGCGGCTTGGCAATCGCCCTAGCTGACATTTCTTTCCGGGACAGAAGTTTTTTTTCCGAACCAGTGATAAAAGTAAAAAAATGACTATTAATAAGAATTACTTGTAATCTGTATTGAATAAAAATTATAAAATAAGTTTCATAGATGTTACTTCCGCTGCTAGTTTGGATATTTTACACCTTGCGTAGATAAGAGGGTTACCGCCATCTATTGGCAGCCATAAGATTATTTTGAATTTATTAGGGAGCGTATTAACCCTTTCGCTGTCCCGTGCACTACATATAGGTCATTGCTATTGTCTTACTATTGTGTCTGCAAACCGGACAGTGAAAGTGTTAAGAAACGAAATTGGTAAATTGTAACAATATTCCTTTAAATTACATTTTTTACAGTTTGGTAGCGGTATAAGAGGCGACAAAGGGAAGCAAATCAGGAGATGAGCAGGAGTGTTTTCCGAAAAACGACTAAAAATTAAAAACTGTGGTTGCTAACCCGTTTTTCAACCGCGACAACTGTGGCATATAACCTCTCTATGAGGCAATCTATGGGGGAGGCTTATGTTCAGCCGTGTACTTTAATAGGCTGTATCGGTAAATTATTATTTTTAAATTTTAAAGTGACTGTGCGAAGTCAACATTACGTGATGAACATTACTTACGTCTCAAGAAAATAAGTAACACCACAATAATAAAATGAGAAAAATTTAAAAATACAATTTGACATTTAGTTAATACAAAATTAAATTACCCGAAGTAGCGCAGAAAAAAAATTTAATTTTAGCGAACTTATCACAGAAAAGAATTTCACTTGGCCTACAAATATAAACTATTACTACTATTATATCTTCTTTTGTGGACCGAAGCCAGTCTCATATATAATAAATTTCGTGTTGTTTTGGATCCGTTCCAATAGTTTCACGTTCACCTTGGAATTCGTAATTAATATTTTGACATTTCTTTTAATTCGTTTCGAAATTCTGAGACATTATGTGTTATATATGACGTAGTTTATTATATAATATGGTAGATTTTCTTTTCTGCTTAGGTCTCTCTGGTCATCTGGCTAGGCCTCATATCTGTCGTCAATTAGTAATGCTTGCACTGCTGTTTTTCCAGTTAGAGGGTATAAAAAGCCAGTAAAAGTAACACTACCTCGTTAGTCTAGTGGTCTTAACCTCAGCGTTGATTACGAGATCTCAAGTTCGAATCTCAGGTCAGGCCTACAAAAAAGTTATTGAGTTGTTCTGTCAATAAATTCTCAGCAGTCCGGAGTCACGAATTTGGCGGTTTTCCACACCCCTTCCTTGAAAAACCGTTGGTACTGCATCTGATCTATCTCCGGTCGTGTCGGTTTATCGTCCCATCGGACTACGAGAGTGAGGGAATAGAGAGTGCACCTGTGCTAGCGCATACTTGGACATTAAAATCCTGTCCTGTGGAGATGATTATGGCCGATAAGACTGGCCACCGTGACTGAAATCCGTTCGGGAAGATATTATTGAAGTGAACGTAGTGGAGAAATTTAGTACGATATTAAAAATTCAAAAACGTCACGTTTTCTTATATTGTTTCACCGTCGGAGCTACATTAATATATTGTTATTTAACCTACTTATGTAAAATATAAAATAAAAGTACAATGATATGTAGCAGAGAAGTTTCACTTCGTACGTGTGAACAAAATTACACGCACAATTTTTATAGTTAAGGTTGTGATGCATTTCATCTTGGTACTTAAAGGTAGCATATCTTGCGTTGTTTGTTTGAAGTTTGCTACAGATATCCATGGGCTGCGGTAGCCACTTACTATCAAAACTGTGAATTAGTTTGTTACATTAGTTTTATAGAAAATGTCTGATTCAGATATCTATCATGATTACATTCTTTTTATAACAAATTATTTTATACGATAGGAAAAGGCAAGCTCTATTATATAACGTACTTACACTATTGGGATTCAATCCACAACAAGCTGCTTTTAGGATATTCGCGTCAGAAGTTTGATCGAATACTAATGCTAATAAAATTGATCTACTGGGGTTTTTGATGAAATTGATATTTTTGAATGACTGCTAACCCTAAGGAATGTTTCAATTTTTTTGGCTCATTTGAACCCCTGTTTCTTGCGTAACTCCGTCCATAGTACAAAAATTCCTGTTATTAGATCGAGGAACTGGAATGATTTAAAGACTATTAGAATGTATTTACTTATTAGAAATATTAGAATTCTTTATTGTAGCATTCTTTTTTCTATTTAATGATGAATTAATTTATTAGTGAATTACCAATTTTTTTTTTACATAGATAACGAGTAGATTGGCATTTTATCACGCTTTTATTAGCTTCGCGTATGTACATATATATTTATCTATTTATCAATGTAACGGAAATTTTTTAATGTAATTATCACTAACTTGCAGCTACCACGGCCGATTGACTTGAAAATTTGCACTCGTGTTAAGGACCGATGACAATATAATAATTTAACTAACTTTATACTTGTATCCTGATCAGGATCAATAGGGTAAAATAAAATAATTATCAGAATCATCACAGGTCATCATCAAGGATCATCAAGTATTTTATATTATTATTTTTACTTAATTCTGTTTTAATCCGTGATATAACGAAAAATATGAAAAGCAATAAAAGTGAAGCTATGGCAAAGGCATAATGTAGGTTAACTATTGTTTTTTAATTTAATTAGAAATTTTTATATATATTATGTGTTAATTTACCTTCGAATATTTTGCAAAAATACCATAGATATTAACACTTTATTTTATTAAAAAGGCTAAATCTAATATAAGTGTATTTTTTTATTTAAATTTTGGGACTCCTACGAGCGAACGTGCACTCGGCCGCTTAAGTTGCCTCGGGGTATTGGCTGAACAGAAAAGACTGAAAACAAGTGCTATAACAGAGACCGATCTACTTCACAGTTTCATGCTGAAGCACAGGGTGTTTACGTGTTATTTGTTAAATTTTTGATGTGTTTAACACTTCGTTTTTGTTTTGTCTTTTTTCTATTATTAATTACATTTTATAATTCGTCTTACACTCTGTAACTAGCATAAACGTTTTTCTTTATTTATTTCTAAATAGCACGTGGGTTCGTTTTATAGTCTTATAACAATGACGATTTGTTGTATTCGTTACGCTTGATAGGTGGGCTTGCGGTGGCAATCCCAGATTTCTTATTCTCATCTTCATAACAACTAGTAAAGCCTATCAAATATCCGCTGCTGAATATAGACCTCCCCAATAGATTGCTTCATAAAGTGGATATTACCCATAGTTGCCACGCTTAGAAGGTGATCAACCGCACCTTTTTATTTTTAGTTATTATTAGGAAAACGTTGCTGCCAATCACTTATATCTGTTTCCCTCTGTCGCCACTTACAAAACCTATGGGATATTGGATAGTGGACTGAACTTAGGTCTTAGACACACATAGACTGCATTTCAGGGAGAGATTAGACAGAGATATATCATAGTTGTCACGCTTGCCAAGCAACCGCTGTTTTATATTAGTTTTGAGGTGTTATCAGGATGATGCTACTGCAAGTGGCTACTGTATCCCATTAACTTCTCCAACAGTTTGTCATTTTTTTAACGCGCTACCTCACTAGGAGTTTCTTCTGTATTGTGGTGGGCAGTTTACATATATAAAGTTCACAAAGATAAACACCCAGACCCGGAACAATTATTTACACGTCATACGGTCATGCAGCTTATACGTGGTAAAGCTATACTGCAGCTATATTAGTAGTATAGTTGAGCACCAATGGATCGGCTCGACCGGGGAAGGACGATGCTCTCACAGAATACCAGCGCAAAATAGCAGCTTAATACTGCTGTGTTTCGTATGATATTAGTCCTCACGAGTGACAATGCATCTGCACTTTGATTCGTAGTCTTTTTTTTTTCTTTTTTTAGAAAAACGTTACACCCACACTAGGATTTTCTCCTGCATCATGGAGGCAGTTTACAAACATAAATTGCACGAGGACAAACACCCAGACCCAGAACAATTATTTGTAGGCCATACAAATACTTCGAACCCTCGACCCCCAGCACAACAACTCATTGCTGCGCCACTGCGCCACGGAGCCGTCTAAGTCGACGATAGATGTAGATGTCTATGGGCCACAGCAACTACTAACCATCAGGTGGACTGCATGCTCGTGTGTCACACTTATCCTATAAAAAATACAAATACTTGTTCCATGCGTAGATTCGTACCCACGACCCTTAAAGCTGCAATTCTTTCTTAAGTCAATACGCAAAATATTCGCCGAAATATACGATATATCAGATTTGTTACTGTGTAATGTCAGTAAAAGAATATCCACTAACCCAAATCGTCCCTTGGGTATGGTAAAAGGTGACAAAGGGAAACAAACTAGGAGATGGGCAGAAGAATCTTCCTAATATCAAAAAAAAACTGCAGTTGCCAACCCGCTCAACTGTGGCATAACATGAGGCAATCTATGGGGTAGGTTTCTGTTCAGCAGTGAACTTTTATAGGCTGTGACGAATTTCAGATATGAATCTAAATACGTCGCTGGTATTAAACTGTTGGTATTAAAAATGAAACCGGCCAATTGCGAGTCGGACTCGCGCACCATGGGTTCCGAACAAATCCGTAGGTATATAAGTTTAAAATTATTAAAATATTTTTATTATATTTGTTTTTATAGTATAGGGTGACAAACGAGCACACAGTCCACCTGATGGTAAGTGGTTGCTGTGGCCCATAGATATCTACATCTATCCTCGTTTGCGAATCAAAATGCAGATGCATTGTCACCCGTGAAGACTAAGATGGAATGCCTCTTTTCCAGTAAAAAGGGTTTCCGGTTATCTACACTCACCATACAAAACACAACAGTGTTAAGCTGCTATTTGACGCTGGTATTCTGTGAGAGCGTGGTCCTTCCCCGGTCGAACCGACCTATTCGTGCTACAACTATAATACTAATATAGCTGCAGCATGGCTCTACCACGTACAATGATGTAACTAAAAATTTGTGCTTTTCGCAATTTTTCCTTTATCTGTGCTATAATACGTTGCTTCGTACAAAATTTTAAGAGTTCACGGGAAGTACCCTGTAGGTTTTGATTCCATTGCAAATGCCGACAATTTGCGGCATAAACGGCTGTAACTTTTGATCGCGTTGGCTTAGAAGTTTTTTTTTACAGCTCCAAGGGACAGTAGACTTGAGTATTTGATATGAATTTCAGCTTGATACCTCCACGCTTTCCTGAGAAAAAGGGTCTTGACAGACAGAGAGATGGACAACCAAGTGATCCTATAAGGGTTCCGTTTTTTTCCTTTTGAGGTACGGAACCCTAAAAAAGCATAAACACAAGTCGTTAAAGAGAAATTAATGAAATGTAAATTGCTACATTACTTTGAGTTAAATTTTATTGCTCTGTTAAATCATAGCGGCCTTTCAATCAGTCGGCTTACGGAACTTATTTCTTTTATAATCGTTTCCGGGCATAAAAGAGATTTTATTAATAAAGTCATAACACGAATTGCTATAAAGCTTCAGATTTAATTTTAAAAACTACCCTAAGTAAATTTTATTAATCACATGCAAACCGCCACGGCTACGCCTGGATAGGATCTATTTGTGTCAATTATTACGGACAGAATATAGCCTAGATTCCTGACGGCATTGTTCTCTTTCTGTTCGTAAAGTTTCAACACAATCGGTTCAGCCATTTCGAAGTGTTCACGACGGTTTAAAGACTTTAAGCAAAAAGTGATTAAAGAATATTAAACTGTTTTAAAAAGTGAAATTGGCAACAAAATCGAATAAATTGTGTTTTAATATAGTTTTACAGTATGTTTACAACTCGTAATATATTTGTATAAAGTATCGTTTTAATAATAAGTTGATATAAACGACTTTAAACATTAAATAAAATTTCGACCAATCACAGCGCAGCATATCGTGGAACTTTCTAGAAGTTAATTAACTGCGCAATAGTTTATATGAAAATAATGAGAATATTTTTATGTGCTGAAAGAATTGTAAATATGATATTTAGTTAGCATATGGTATATAGATTGAAATAGTAAAGAGATAATTTATGTAAATAAACACATTTGATAAATATAGTAAAATTAAAGATTTAATGTGCACTTTTGTTATGTAAATTTGGTACATTTTGATTAATAACTTTTTTAAATGTAAATATATTGAGTAACCCTTATCACATAATGATAAAGGACCAAAATGCCTATTTTATAGTGTATAGCGTGTTAGTGTAAAAATTAGCATTATATAGAAAAATTGCGATTTGTGCAAATTACATAATGAAAATGTTTGATAATAAAAAGGCAAAACCGGAAATTGGCAAGCGGCTCTCTATAGAGTATAGCCGAAGTCTACCTTATGGGGGCAAATCACAGTAACATTGTAGTAGGAAGAACTACCAGTAACAAGCAGTAGTATCCGGTAGTAGCTGAAGTGACTATTAGCAGAACACAGTGAAAAGTTAAAGTGAAATAGAAAAGTTTAGCTAGCCGAAAAAGGTCGTAACTGAAAATCGCAGTTACACATAGTCGGAAAAAGTGGCAACTGAAAATTCTCAGTCGCATATAGTAAAATAGTGTTAGCTAGCTGAAAAAAGTGGTAACTGAAAATTCGCAGTTACATATAGTGAAAAAGTGTTAGCTAGCCGAATAAAGTGGTAACGGAAATTTCGCCGTTACATATAGTGAAAAGTGTTAGCTAGACGGAAAAAGTGGTAACTGATATTCGCAGTTACAAAAGTGTTAAATTCAACTAATTTTAGTTGATTAACAGCTGCTAGTCAGTAGTGTTAGAAAACCAGCTGCTACCAATAGAAATTTTTGATACTACCAATAGAAATTTGTTACTTCCAATAGATATTCAAAATTACCAATAGATATAGTAGAAAATACCAATAGAAACTTGTACTGCCAATAGAAATTTGATATTACCAACAGATATTTTGAAAATACGAATAGAAATTTTAAAAAACCAATAGAAATTTTAATATTACTGTGTGTTTAATTAAATCTGTGTTTTGAAATATATAGTGAACAACCATAGTTGAAAAACAGTGTTAAATAAATAAATAAGTTATAATATTTCGCAACTAATTAATCAGTCGATCCGTTGGCCACTCCCTTGCTATTTTAATTTATAAATCGTGCATTTTTAATTCTGAACCTCAGTCCACAGTTCTCCAACAGCATACACAAAGGCGGTAGTGAAAGTATCCATCAGAACCTATAGGTGTAGGACGTGAGCGGCTCGCGGAGTATCTTCGACAACATTTACTCCGGAGAGTTACGCCCGTCCGGCACACGAAGATTAGCCCGGAGAGACAGACTGACAGACAGAATTTTTTTTAAATGGTTATTTACATATATCTTAATATCATGCAAATAACCGCCTGATTTATTAGACAGGCACTTTAATTTTGTTTATATGTATAGATTAATTGCCTTAGAAAATGTTTTGCTTAGCTGTACCAAAATGTCTTGTTAGTTGTATTTTAAGGTAAACCTAGTGGTAGAATTGGTGAGCGTTTAGTCCGACCCACGGCAAGTGTAACAGCACATTGACATATATATTTGTCATCGCTTTTTTGTCGACCCTTTTTACTGGAAAAGAGGCATTCCATCTTAGTCCTTACGGCTTACAACGCATCTGCATTTTGATTACCAAACGAGGATAAATGTAGATGTCTATGGGCCACAGCCACCACTTACCATCAGGTGGACTGTGTGCTCGTTTGTCACCCTATACTATAAAAAAAATTCAAAATGCCTTGTCTGCTTGTGGACTAGATCGACCTCCGCGTTATCAACCAAAATGATCACAACAACATTACGTTGCCATTTCACGTTAGTATTCTTTGACGGCGTGATACCTCCCTGTTGAGCCGACCCATTCTTGCGTCCATAATACAGCTGCAGCGTGGGTCTACGTGACATTTTTTCCCCAAATATAAACCTCACTCTGCAGATTACCGGATTGAAATTTGTAGACTGATTGATTGCGCTATCCATCAATTTTTTTTACTATAAATTACTTTCAAAATCTATTTTATATAATAAGTTAAAAAAATTATAAGGTTATTGTAACAAATAATAATAAGTTAGAGTGTATGTTTAACTTGCTCTCTTGCCGACATAATCAATCATTACTGTTAGTAATGAATGATCGGTACCATCAAAAATACAGCCTATCAAAAGTCCACTGCTGAACATAGGCCTCCCGCATAGATTGCTTACTGAGGCGACATTTCCCGGGGTTATTTGTTTTTTTTATACATTATAAGAGTGAGAAACGAGCACACATTCTACCTGATGGGAAGTGGGTGGTGTGGCCCATAAATATCTATATTTATCCTCAATTAAGAATCAAAATGCAGATACGTTGTCACCTCTGAGGAGTGAAATGGAATGTGCCTCGTTTCCAATAACAAGTAGTAAAATTAAACATTTTGTACAACCGACTTCAATAAAATATAATTTATTGTTGATTTTTTAAAAACCGCCAGACTGATTTCGATAAAATTCAAATGAGACTACCTGTAAAGTATGCCCTTTCAAACAAAGAAAGAATTTTTCTAATCGGTAAAGCGTCTTTGATTAATCAGTGAATATACATAAAAAAAAGATTCCGATGAATTGTAAACCTCCTCCTATTTCAAGTCGGTTGAAAAGGGTCTCCAGTTCTCTACACTCAACACAAGTCGAGACGACCCATTCGTGCTGCAACCACAATATAGCTGCAGAAAGGTTCTACCACGTAAAAAAAGTCTACATTGTTTGAAGTTTCCATTTCTCTGTTTTAATAACATCATACTTATGTTATGTTATCTTCACGCACAATCCCTGACGGGGTAGCCAGAGAGAACAGATCGCCAAGTGTCACGATCCTTACAAACCTCTTTCGCTACTTTCAGATTCATTATCTTCTTCATGCATGCACGTCTAGGTATCCGAGTACTTTTGACCCTACCCTCTTCGAGCAATTTGCTCACATGGTCTTCGAAAGTTAGTCTCGGTCTACCTCGACACCTTTTAATATTAACTTTCGCGCTATATATTTTCTTCACCATTCGGTCTTCACTCATTCGCTCAACGCGCTCAAACCACCGAAGCACGCCCTTATCAATTTTTTTGATAAGGTCATCATTCAAACCTGCCATATTGCGAATCTCTTCGTTTCGCTTTCGCTCGGCCATGGTAACGCCGCACATTTTACGAAGAGATCGCATCTCCATTGCATTCAACTTACTTTTATGCTTCTTCTGGCATACCCAGGTTTCGCTGCCATATACCGGTACCAACACTGCGTTATGTATTGCAAGGCGTGCACTCTTCGCTACGCCTTGCCTTTTGAATAGCGCAGTCAGGGCACCATTGACTTTGTTCTCGGCAGCGACACGCCTGTCCACATCTAAATCACATATTCCATCTCGGCTAAAAGCACTCCCCAAGTATACAATTTCATTTACCTGTTCTAGACATTCCTGATTTACCCATATTTCACACTTCGTTCTCTCTTCGTCCCTTTAAAATACCATAACCTTAGTTTTATTAGCATTCAAACGGAGACCTTTAACATCATACTTAGTTTTAATATGCTAGATGTATACATAGTAACGACCAAATGTAAATTTATCTAAATATTTTATTAAAAGACATTTTCTTAATATTATATATTGAGAAAAGGACAGAAAATTTGGCTCGGTGTAAATACGTATTATTTACGCGAGCAATCTGGGTTCAATTCTCGCCAGCACCGATGAAGTTGTAAATTAGCAATATTACCACTTGCATGGCTATAAAGGAAAACTTGTAAGAAAGCCTGCATGTATGAGACTTAAAATTAAAATAAAATTTTGAAGAAAATCGAGTTTGATATCTATGCTCTAGAGAATCGATATAAGTTAAAATTAAAATGCTTTGTTCGTTCATATCATAAAATATCGTGTAGCGACAGTGTAAGATCCACTACCCCATATCGTCGCTTGGGTGTTATAAGAGGCGACAGAGGATAATTGAAACAGAAGATAGGAAGCAGGAAGACACTGCTGCCATCTCCTGGTTTGTTTCCCTCTGTCACCTTTTCGACATCCACGAGACGATATAGGAAAATAGAAATTCTTATAACGCCACTACAAAAATAATTCACAACCGAGTGGAGTTTTCCTGAACAACCCACACTTTTTTCTTCTCTTACATTTTATTGTCTTTTCGGACATAGTAATTGCACTGGTAAAGCTAATCCCCAACACCAGTCTTTGAAATTAAGGTTTAGAACTTGTATGTAGAAAAGCCACGCTGCAGTACGAATGATTCTGCTTGTTCTGCTGGTATTCTGTTGAAGCGTGGTATTTCCCCGGACGAGCCATGCTGCAGCCATACATCACTGGTAATGTGACTTTACTACTTTAAAAAGTCTGCTCGGGTTCAGTGTTATATCTAAGGCGTCTGAGAATTGTAATTAAACGTTAGTTTCAGATTGTGGTAAGAAATAGCTATCTTTTACTACACCTGTAATTCATAATCTCATGAATTCTTTTGTAACGCTGCAAGGGGTCTTACTTTAATTTTTAATAAATTACTTTTTAAATATTTGTCTTTAAATGAATATTTCACATAAATATACATTTGTGGTGGCTACGTAAAGTAATTCTCGTGTCGTTTGCAGGAATGTAGAAGTATGATACGACTATAGTAAATGCGGAAAAGGTATTATTGCTTCTGAAAAACATCGGCAAATGCATCAATCATTTACCTTAGTTCAGAGGTAATATTTACATTGATGACGTCGAACAGCGTAAAATGTGCCAGATATTTTGTGATACGATCCCGCTTGCCAAGCGTAACGTTTTTCTTCATCAGAAATAGAGCGATAGATGAACAATAGTTCACCTGATGGTAAGTGGATGCTGCGGCATATATACACATATCTAAATCTACCCTTAGTTAAAAATCAAAATGGAGTTGCGTTGTCTTTTTATATAGTGGTAGCATAAGAAATTCCACTATCTCATTTGAAACTGTGGGTGTCGTAAGTGGCTGCATTGTACTGGAAACGAGGCATTCCATCTCAGTCCTCAGGGGTGACAACGCATATGCATTTTGATTCTTAATCGAGGGTAAATGTAGATGTCTATGAGCCGTAGCATCCACTTACCATCAGGTGGACTATGTGCTCGTTTGTTACCCTTATTGTACATAAATTGACAAATTCAGTAACCAGGCGCTTCGCACCTTTGTCGTTACTCCCTATCACACGTCTATATAGTCTAAATAAATAAGCCAACTTCATTGTTTGTCTTTGTGTTATGTGTATATTTAACTTCTGTTCCACTAACTGTAACCGTAACTGAAAGCTAACAGCATGCAAGTACAATAACCAACAAAAGGTGTTTGACGCGACTAGCTACTTTAAATAATATACTGTTTGCACTGTTCCTGTGCACGCTTTGTTTCATTCAGTACAGTCGTGCGGTAAATTACGTAAACGCTCAGCTAAGAACTAATATTGCATGCCTTAAGCGAAAGCGCAAGGTATGTACTAATATCGCCTAAAAATTAAGATTCCAACGTTTTATCGAATGAACTCGTATCTAGCAATCTTATTATGCATATAAATGATATAAAAAACACATTGTTAGAAAGATAAATGATTGTTGAACTTATTAATATTTTTTTAAATCAATAAATAAAATACTATTTTTAAATAAAAAGGGGTTTTAGTGGCTTATGGTGTGGATTTATCATGTCCCGAAGGATTGTAAACACGATAACTTTTGAAAATATCAATTGTTTAACTCAATCTATTTTTTAATCTCTTCATCTATCTTGTGGGAAGCCACCGAATGTAAATGGCAGTGTAATTTTGTTTTCTTTAGCTATAATTAATTATTCTCGGCTCCAAAATTGCGAAATTTTCGTTGATTTGGTAGCCTTGTATGTAGATTATTTCTGTAAATGGGGATCTACAGCCACAGAGTAGTTTACTCACTCACTCAGTTCAAGTTCGGCTTCAGTCGCCGTCGTGAGTGGACATTGCTTAGGTTGTTTGCAGCGGCTCAAAAAGATCGCTGTACAAATACACAATATTCGAATTACCAAATTTCTTAAATACTTGATTATAATAATAATAAGAGATTTTTGTATTACAATATTTTAAAACCACAGAATAAATAATTGTAGTACGTACTTAAAGTAAGTAGTATAATTTTTTTTGTCATGGGTGACATTTACATTAGTTTTCGAGGGTGTTGAAACCGATAGGGCTGTCGAAATGTAAATCCAAGATGGCGTCCGCAATAGATATCAATTTTTTCATCATGGGTGTCATTTTCATGGTTTTCGATAAAGTTGAAGCTGATAGGGTTGTCGAAATGTAAATCCAAGGTGGCGGCTGCAATAGATATGAATTTTTTCATCTTGGGTGTCGTTTTAATGGTTTTCGAGGGTGTTGAAGCCGATAGTGCTGTCGAAATGTAAATCCAAGATGGCTGCTGAAGTAGGTACCAATGTTTTCATCATGGGTGTCATTTTCATGGTTCTCGTGGGTGTTGAAGCCGATAGTGCTGTCGAAATGTAAATCCAAGATGGCGGCTGCAATAGGTATTAATTTTTTCATCATGGGTGACATATTCATGGTTTTTGAGAGAGTTGAAGCCGATAGGGTTTTCGAAATGTAAATCCAAGATGGCGGCTGCAATAGATATTAATTTTTTTTTCATGGGTGTCATTCTCATGGTTTTCGCGGTTGTTGAAGCCGATAGTGCTGTCAAAGTGTAAATCCAAGGTGGCGATTGCAATAGATATCAATTTTTTCATCTTGGGTGTCATTTTCATGGTTTTCGAGAGTGTTGAAGCCGATAGTGCTGTCGAAATGTAAATCCAAGATGGCGGCTGCAAAATATATCAATTTTTTCATCATGGGTGTCATTTTCATGGTTTTTCAAGGGTGCTGAAGCCGATAGTGTTGTCGAAATTTAAATCCAAGGTGGCGGCTCCAATAGGTATAGCTTTTTCATCATGGGTGTAATTTTCATGGGTTTCGAAAGTGTTGAAGCCGATAGTGCCGTCGAAATGTAAATCCAAGATGGCGGCTGAAGTACGTACCAATTTTTTCATCATGGGTGTCATTTTCATGGTTTTCGAGGGTGTTGAAGCCGATAGTGCTGTTGAAATGTATTTAAACTACTTTAAAAAATTCCGTATAATCATGTTATACGTAATTTTTTAATGCGCTTAAGGCATGCCCAATAGGATATACCAATATTATATTTAATATGTAGTTATATATTTTAGATACACACAGTTTTTGCCTAGGAGTACCCCTGGGTAGCGGCATGTGTGGTAGGTAGCAGTGTGAATGGTATAGAGAGCCAATATAATTACAGGCTGTCAGATATTCCACGTAATCCGTAATTTCGTATGGTGAGTGTAGAGAACCGGAGACCCTTTTTACTGGAACCGAGGCATTCCATCTTAGTCCTCACGGGTGACGACGCATCTGCAATTTGATTCGTAACCGAAGATAGATGTAGATATCTATGGGCCACAGCAACCACTTAACATCAGGTGGACTGTGTGCTCGTTTGTCACCATTATCCTGTGAAAAAATACATCTGAGTCCCACTGCTCCGGCTAAGAAAGTTTCTTCATTCTTCTACACCAGCTCGTACCAAATAGTCCATTGCTGACCTTGCACCACTCTCATTGTTTTGAGAAGCTGCTCTATTCGTCACTTTTTTTTATAGAAGAGGGGGCAAACGAGCATGCGGCTCACCTGAAGGTAAGTGACTACCACCGCCCATGAACAACCGCAACACCAGGGAAATTGCAGCAATAAGAATAATGTCTTCTTTGTTCTTTGATATCTTGATAAAATTATCTTCTTTAAAAAATAATTTAAATAGCCCAGAACTATATCTTAATTAAAATCTTGACGTAGCAATCAGCCATTATACGTGGTAGAGCCATGTTACATCTACATTAGCTGTATAGTTGTAGCACAAATGGTATCGGCTCGACCGGCGAAAGACCTCGCTCTCACAGAATACTTTTTTTATAGAAGAGGGGGCAAACGAGCATGCGGCTCTACTGATGGTAAGTGACTACCGCCGCCCATGAACAACCGCAACACCAGGAGAATTGCAGATGCGTTGCCAGAGGCAGAGGTGTAAGCTCTTTTCTTGAAGGTTCCTAAGTCGTATCGGTCCGGAAAATTCGCTGGTGGTAATTGATTTCACTAGGTAGTTGTGCGAGGGAGAAAACTTCTTCTAAATCGCACAGTGGTGGACCGCCAATCATCCAGATGGTATGGATGGTACCGCGAGTTTTGTCGCGATGTGCAATGGTTAATTTGAGCGGCTCGAAATAGTCCGAACAATTCCTCAGAGCACTCCCCGTGATAGATGCGATAAAAATACGCAAAGAGATGCAATATCTCTACGCAGTGCCAGTGTATCGAGCCGATCAGAAAGAACTCGGTTATCGACGATTCGAACCACTCTGCGCTGGATGCGGTCAAGTGGAAGGAGCTGGCACTGGGGTGCCCCGGCCCAGAGATGAGAGCAGTATTCGATGTGAGGCCGAACTTGCGCTTTGTAAAGTTGTAAGCCATGTGCCGGCATGATATACTGTCTCGCTTTGCTGAGCACGCCAAGTTTTTTTGAGGCCAATTTGGCCTTCCCTTCCAAGTGACCACGAAACTGCACACTATTCGATATGTCGACGCCAAGGATTCCGATACTAGCTGAGGTAGCAATGGGAGTGCCTTGAAACTGAGGAGATATGACAAAGCGGTTCTTTTTAGCGGTAAACGCGCAAACTCGTGTCTTCTGGGGATTAAACTGGACTATATTTAGTCGGACCCAATCCGAGACTTTGTTAAGCAAAGAATCGACCTCAGACACAAGTTTGTCCCGGTACTCAGCGACGTTTTCCCGAGAAATATTGGCACGGCCGGTATATAAGGCATCACCAGTGCTGTCGTCTGCATCGCAATGAATTCTACCAGTTAGCAACATATCATTGATATGCAGGAGAAACACCTTTGGTGATAGCACACAGCCTTGTGGAACACCAGCGTTGATAGGCCTGAAATCAGAGCATGCACGGTCTACTATGACCTTGATGCATCGATCAGCAAGGAAACTGGTGATCCATTTGCACAATTTCTTGGGAAGCCCATAGGAAGGAAGCTTTGAAAGAAGCGCTTTGTGCCAAACCCGATCGAAGGCCTTCGCTATGTCCAAACTAACGGCCAATGCCTCCCCTTCGACCCTAATGCCTCCGCCCATCTATGAGTCAAATAGAATAGAAGATCACCAGCTTATCGACCTCGACGAAAACCGTACTGGCGGTCACTAATCAGCTGATGATCCTTTAAGCTACCTCATGAGCTGGCAGTTTATAATGGATTCCATTATTTTGGAGAACAAAGAGGTGATGGCAATAGGCCTGTAGTTGGACGGATCCGAGCGGTCACCTTTTTTAGGGATCGAGTGGACCAAAGCTGTCTTCCATGAATTCGGGACTACACCTTGAGAGTAGGAGTACCGGAAAGGACGCGTTAAAACTGGTACCAATTCCGGAACACACATCTTCAGCACAGTTGGTGGGACTCCATCGGGCCCACTCGACTTGCCGACGTCCAGGGAGAAGAGTGCTTTGCGAACCGATCGCTGTGTAAACCGCACAACCGGCATGGAGCACTCACATCGCGGGATGGTCGGCGGTGTGTTCCCCCCGTCATCTAGAGTCGGGTTGGATGCAAAAAGAGAGCTCAACAGATCGGCTTGCTTCATTGCGGCATGGGCCAGTGAGTCGTCCTCTCAGTGCAGAGATGGAAGAGATGGCTGACAGAAGTTCCCTTGGACAGCCTTGACGAGAGACCAGAATGCACGGGTTCCCGAAGGAAAGCGAACTAGCTTCTCGCCAATTCTGCCGATGTGCTCAGACCTTGCCTTGGCAATGACGCTTTTGAAGGACCTGGAGGCGGAATTATACTTCTTTTTAAGTGCGCTGGTGTTTACATCCCGAGGCGTTGATACGTCAGCCCAGGCCCAATAGCACTCCTTCTTATAGCGTGATGCTATTTTACAGGAACGACCAAACCATTGCTGGGATCTGCCTCCGATGGGCACCACAGAGGATGGAATAAAAAGTTCCATACCCTTCAAGTACCACATCAGCAACAGAATCGGCAACAACGCTGGGATCTTCCGGCGAGGAGCAAACCCGCCCCCAAGGGTAGGATGCAAAAGAAGACCGCATCCCGTCCCAATCAGCTAACCTATAGTGCCAAACACGGCGGCAAGCTTCAGATCGCAACTGCGATTGAAGCGTGAGTGGCACCGTACTCCGAATCAGACAATGGTCCGAAGAGCCCAGAGGGGCACTGTCGGAGACCTGATATCCGTCCGGATGAGAGGTCAGCAGAAGGTCCAACAGGGAAGGTACATGGTCTTCCACATCTGGCTTCCGCGTAGGCAAAGTAACCAGTTGTGTTAGACCATATGCCAAAGCAAAGTCATAGACAGATCTACCCGCATGATCGGTTAAACGAGAATCAAGTTATTCAGTGTGGTGGACGTTAAAATCACCGGGTATCACGATCTCTGCGGATGGGACCTGTTGTAGCACGGAGTCTGCAGCCATTTGGACGTGGTCGATGAGTCGGTCTGTGTCGGTATTAACGCTATGGGACCTATAGAGGCACCCGTAGACGCGGGGATGGTCGTCGCTGTCTACGCGCAGCCATAGGATGGACAGTTTCGTACCTTCAAGACTGCCGAGGCGTCGAAAACAGATGGCCTCTTTGACGTATACGCAAAATCCAGCCCGGGGCACAAAGGAGTGTTCCAATTTGTACCCCGGGTAGGAGAGATATGAAGTAAATTCACGGATAGCGTGACAGGGGTCGCCTTGGTTATATTGCTGCGCTTGCCCCGAGCATCATTAGTCGCGAGCGGAATTTTGCCCCCCCCCCCCCCCCCAGAATACGCGGGGCAGCCTGAGCACCCACGCTCAGGAGTGAAGTAGTTTGGTCGTGGATGCTCAGCGAGGGATTCTCCAGGGGTGCTGGTACCCTCCTGGGGTAGTCTTTTATTTAATTCCACTACCATATTGATGGGGGGGGGTATATAGCCAGCGGCCACCTGCATTCACCAAGCGCAACGCAGAGGTAAACTTCTACTTCACGCTGGTATTCTGTGAGGTCGTGGTACCACCCCGGTTCGAGCTGGCCCATCCGTGCGGCACAAACAGGAAAAGCTACCGCTTAGCTCTACCACTGTTAAACCACTTGGCAGGCCGCTTGGCAATCGCACTAGCTGACGTTGCTTTGACCAGTGATAATGGTAAAAAAAATGAATATCAATAAGAATTACTTGTTATCTGTATTGAATAAAAATTATAAAATAAGTTTCATAGGTATTACTTCCGCTGCTATTTTAGATATTTTACACCTGGCGTAGATAAGACGGTTACCGCCATCTATCGGCAGCACTAAGATTGTTTTGAATTTATGAGGCAGCCTATTAAGAAACGAAATTGGTTAATTGTAACAATATCCCTTAAATGACATTTTTGTACCGTTTGGTGGCGGTATAAGAGGCGACAAAGGGAAGCAAATCAAGAGATGAGCAGCAATGTCTTCCTAAAAACGATAATTGATAGAATCAGGCGTTACTTTGCGGAAATCCATTATAATGGGGTCGCTATAAATTAATTTGCTTAATTCCGCGTAAAGAAAGAAAACGATGTGTCCCTCCCTCAATCGCGCGCACTATACCCGTCGCCGTCATGGCGACGGTGGTGCTGGGGGTGGCCCCAGCACCACCACACTAGAAACGACACACCACTCTCCAAAATACGACACATGTTTTGCCTCTACACGAGGCATCCTCAGGTGAAGTAGACTCTGCTGTGAACTTAGCGGCCAGCCTTCGCAACAGGGAGGGTGGGAGCTGAAAGTAACACCACAATAATAAAATGAGAAAAATTTAAAAATAAAATTTGTCACGCAGTTAATACAAAATTAAATTACTCGAAGTAGTGCCGAAGAAACATTAAATATTAGCGAACTTATCACCGAAAAGAACTTACTTGGCCTACAAATATAAAATTTTACTATTATATCTTCTTTTTTGGACCCAAGCCAGTCTAATATATAATAAATTTCGTGTTGTTTTGGATCCGTTCCAATAGCTTCACGCACACCTTGGAATTCGTAATTAATATTTTGACATTTCTTTTCAATTCTTTTCGAAATTCTGAGATAATATGTGTTATATATGGCGTAGTTTATTATGTGATATGGTAGGTTTTCTTTTCTTCCTAGGTCTCCCTGGTCATCTGGCTAGGCCTCTTATCTATATCTGTCGCCAAATAGTAGTGCTTGCACTGCTGTTTTACCAGTTAGAGGGTATAGAAAGCCAGTAAAAGTCACACTACCTCGTTGGTCTAGTCGTCTTGAGTTCAGCGTATGAGATCTCGAGTTCGAATCTCAGGTCACGCCTACAAAAAAGTTATTGAGTTGTTCTGTCAATAAATTGTCAGCAGCCCGGAGTCACGAAGTTGGCGGTTTTTCACATCCGTGCCTCGGAAAACCGTTGGTTCTGCGTCTGATTTCTCTCCAGTGGTGTCGGTTTACCGTCCCATCGGACTATGAGAGTGAGGGAATAGAAAATGCACCTGTGCTTGCGCATATACTCTGACATTGAAATCCTGTCCAGCGGAGATGACTATGACCGATTACACTGGCCACCGTGACCGAAATCCGTTCGGGAAGATATTATTGAAGTGAACTTATTTATCAATGTAAAGGAGAAATTTAGTGTGATATTAAAAATTCAAATACGTCACGTTTTCTTACATCGTTTCACCGCCGGAGCTAAATGAGTATACTATTATTTAACCTACTTATGTAAAATATAATATAAAAGTAGAATGAATGTCGAAACGAATTTTCACTTCGTACGTTTTCTTTATATAGGAAAATGGTGACAAGCGAGCACACAGTCCACCTGATGGTAAGTGGTTGCTGTGACCCATAGACATCTACAACTATCCTCGTTTTTGAATCAAAATACAGATGCGTTGTAGGCCGTGAGGACTAAGATGGAATGTCTCTTTTCCAGTAGTTGGTCTCCGGTTCTCTACACTCACCGTACGAAACACAGCAGCGTTAAGCAGATATTTTACGCTGGTATTGTGTGAGAGCGTAGTCCTTCCCCGGTCGATCCGATCTATTTGTGCTACAACTTACAATTAATATAGCTGCAGCATTTCTCTACCACGTAAAAAACGTGTGAACAAAATTACACGCACCATTTTTGTAGTTAAGGCTGTAATGCATTTCATCTTATTACTTAAAGGTAACATGGTATGGCAGCTACTTACCATTAGAACTGTGAATTCGTTTGTTGTTTCAGTTTTATAAAAAAATCTGATTCAGATATCTATCATGATTATATTCTTTTATAACAAATTATTTTATACGATGGGAAAAGGCAAGCTCTATTATATAACGTAGTTACGCAATCGGGATTCAATCCACAACAAGGTGCTTTTAGGATATTGGCGTCAGAAGTTTGATCGAATACTAATGTTAATAAAATTGATCTACAGGGGTTATTGATGAAATTGATTTTGTTGAATGAATGCTAATATAAGATTCTTGATGACCCTAAGGAATGTTTCAATGTTTTTGGCCCATTTGAACCCCTGTTTCTTGCGTAACTCCGTCCATATTAGTATAAAAATTCCTGTTATTAGATCGAGAAACTGGAATGATTTTAAGACTGTCTTAATTTATTTGCTAATATTAATATAATATACAATATTAAAAACTATAATAATAATAAAAAAAACTAAAACTAGAAACTTAATTATCATATAGTCCTACTCCCCGCGGTATCGTATAAGCCACTTGGATATTCTCTTATAGTCTTCAATATTGGATGGATGGATCATCAAGAATCTTATATTATTATATAAGATATCCACTTTATAAGGCAATCTCAGTCTATATTCAGTAGGGGAATTTTGTTAGGCTTTACTAGTTATTATGAAGATGAGAATAAAAAATCTGGGATTGCCATCGTTAGCCCACCTATCAAACGTAACAAATCGTCATCGTTATAAGACTATAAGAGAAACCCACGTGATAATTAGGAAGAAAGAAAGAAACCCGTTTATTCTAGTTACAGAGTGTAGCACCAATTTTTTTCTTATATAGGATAGGGTGACAAACAAGCACACAGTTCACCTGATGGTAAGTGGTTACTGTGACCCATAGACATCTACATCTATCCTCAATAAAGACTCAAGATGCAGATGCGTTGTCAGCCGTGAGGACTAATATGGAATGCCTCATTTCGAGTAAAAAGGGTCTCCGGTTCTCTACACTCACCATACGAAACACAGAAGCATTAAGCTGTTATTTAACACTGGTATTCTGTGAGATAAGATAATAAGTATCGTAACTATGGCATAAAATAAGGCAATCTATGGGGTAGGTTTATTGTTCAGCAGTGAACTTCTCTAGACTATGATGAATTTCAGATATGAATCTAAATACGTCGCTGGTATTAAACTGTTGGTATTAAAAAAAGCGCAAACACAAGTCGTTCAAAAGAAATTAATGAAATGTAAATTGCTACATTACTTTGAGTTAAATTTTATTGCTCTGTTAAATCATACCTGCCTTTCAATCAGTCAGGTTAGGGAATTAATTTCTTTTATAATCGCTTCTGGGCCATAAAAGATATTTTATTAATGAAGTCATAACATGAACCGCTATAAAGCTTCAGATATAATTTTAAAAACTACCCTGAGTAAATTTTATTAATCACTTGCAAACCGCCACGGCTAAGCCTGGAGAGACCTATTTGTGTCAAAGTTTTTTTAATTAAGCTCGAAAGAGCACAAAGATGTTTACTAAAAACTATGACTTTTAAACCTTATAGATACTCAACAAAATTATTATACAGCGAATGCAAGTTGCTTTCTGTCAGGCAATTATACGTTCAAAATTTGATCACCAAGCAACACGATCGCACTCCCTACGACCCTGAGATCTTTCGTAACAAACGTAGAATACCCAACGTACTGGCACCGTTTAGATGCCGCACTGTTTTTGCTAGACGACAAAGCGCATATCTCTCTATAGAACTCTATAACAAACTTAACAAAATTCTAAATTTCTATCCTGTTTCAAAACACGAGTGTAAAATTAGAGTTCGTGATTGGTTGTTGTCCTTAGATTACAATAATACAGAAAATTTATTAATTTAATTTGATGTAATTTAATTTATAGTTTCAAAATAAATAAATAAACAAAAAAAGGGAAGTGATTAATGTGTGGACAATTAATGTTAACGTTTCGTTTATCTTAAAGCATAATTTATATATGAACTTTAATATTTATGTATATGTATATGTATATATATATATATATATATATATATATATATATATGTATATACATATATTTAATATATATATATATATATATATATGTATATATATATATATGTATGTATGTATAGTATAGTATAGATGTTTACTATTAAATATAACACATAGAATACTTCATTATATTACAATTTTTATTTAATTTTTAAATTTGTTAAATTTATAAAGTTGTCTACTTTTCTTTTGTTTCTACTATAACAATAAAAACATGCATAGTTCTTTTAGTATTACCTGTGTTATGGGAGAGGCCGCTGATTCCTAAGATACAGACTCCTCTAGTTTAGGAGTCAGAGACTTCATAAAATTTCTTGTGATTTATTTTTTATAATAAATAATAATAATTATTATTATTATTTGTCCGCCCCATGGCAAGTGTAGTAGCCCATAGACACCTAAATTTATCGTCGCTTTTAATTCAAAATGCCTTGTCTGAAATTAGGTTGTGTTGTGTGTCTACTACTTGTGGACTAGATCGACCTCCGCGTTACCATTAAAATGGTCACAGTAACATTACGTTGCTATTTCACTTTAGTATTCTGTGAGGGCATGATCCCTCCCAGTTGAGCCGACCCATTCTTGCATCCATAACTGCAGCGTGGATCTATGTGACATTTTTCTCCCCAAATATAAACCTCACTCTGCAGATTACCGGATTGAGGTTTGAAGACCGGTTAATTGCGCAATATCCATCCAATTTCTTTAATATAAATTATTATCAAAAACTATTTTATATAATAAGTTAAAACAATTATAACATTATTGTAAAAAATAATAAGTAAGAGTGTATGTTTGACTTGCTCACTTGCCGACGCAGTCAATAATTACTGTTACCGTTACCATCAAAAATACAGCCTATTATAAGTTCACCGCTGAACGTAGGCCTCCGGCATAGATTGCTTACAGAGGCGATATTTGCTATTATTGCCGCGCTGGACAGACGGGTTGTTATTTGTTTTTTTTTTTATATAGTATAAGAGTGAGAAACGTGCACACAGTCCACCTGATGGTAAGTGGATGCTATGGCCCACAAATATCTTCATTTATCCTCAATTAAGAATCAAAATGCTGATGCGTTTTCACCCCTGAGAACTGAAATGGAATGCCTGTTTCCTGTAACAAGTGGAAAAATTAAAATTTTGTACAACTGGCTTCAATAAAAATATAATTTATTGTTGATTTTTTGAAAACCTCCCGCCGATTTCGATAAAATTGATATGAGACTACCTAGTATGCCCTTTGAAACAAAAAAAAAATTATTTTTCAGATCGGTTCAGGCGTCTTTGAGTAATCAGTGAATATAAATAAAAAAAAGATTCCGATGAACTGTAAACCTCCTCCTTTTTCAAGTCGGTTGAAAAGGATCTCCGGTTCTCTACACTCAACACCATTCGAGACAACCCATTCGTGCTGCAACCACAATATAGCTGCAGTAAGGTTCTACTACGTAAAAAAAGTCTACATTGTTTGAAGTTTCCATTTCTCTGTTTTAATAACATCATACTTAGTTTTAATATGCTAGATGTATATTATTAGTGAAAGTGTCAAAGAATATGTCAAAAATTATTCTAAAATGTTTAAAAGAGTTTGCTCCACATCCAGATCGTTACATATTAGCAATAAAATTAAGATGGCTAAGAATAAAATTAAAATGACGTGGAGTATAATTAACAGCGAAACCGGTAAAGAAAAACCTCATAACTCAAACTATTAATTAAAAATTAACAATGAACTGACTAAATCAAATCACGAAGTCGCAGCAGTGTTTGAGAAATATTTCACTGATATTCCTATCTTGACAACAGAGTTATTGAATACTTCTCCAACTGTCGCCGAGTCATTACTCAAACCGAATGTTAATACCTGTTTAAAAGAATTTAGATTTAAAAAAGTATTACCGCAAGATATTGTAAAATACT
Organism: Parnassius mnemosyne; assembly: GCA_963668995.1. Lineage (NCBI taxonomy): Eukaryota > Metazoa > Arthropoda > Insecta > Lepidoptera > Papilionidae > Parnassius > Parnassius mnemosyne. The sequence continues at coordinate 45,088,612 of CAVLGL010000046.1, read as the reverse complement.
TCAAAACCATTGATGTAAAGAAAACCGCACATTTGTGGGGGATTTCCGTGACAGTTATTGCGTCCATAATAGATTTAATTGCACCTCATCTTGATATTATTTTTAATACTTTTATCGATTCTGGTATGTTTTCTGATTTAATGAAGTATAGTAAAGTAAAAGTAATAACTTTATTTAAATCTGGTAGTACATTGGACCCCGCTAAATATAGACCTATTTGTGTACTACCAACTCTCAGTAAAATTTTTGAAAAAATAAATTTTGGATCAATTGTTAATTTTTTTCAATACAAATAAATTACTTCATAAAACCAATTTGGTTTTACAAGGGGTCGCTTGACGTCTGACGCCGGTGTTGAGCTTATGAAATATATTTTTAATGCCTGGGAGAATTCACAAGGCAATTGCCTTAGGTATTTTCTGTGATCTTTCCAAGGCTTTCGATTGTGTTCATCATGAGACATTAATCAGGAAACTACAACATTACGGTGTAAAAAATTTGGCGCTTAGACTTATTTGTTCATATTTAAGTAACAGAACTCAAAAAGTCGTGATCAATGGTAAAGGTTCCTCCGGATTGGTAGTATCAATGGGCGTTCCTCAGGGCTCGATTCTTGGCCCATTCCTGTTTTTAATCTATATTAATGACTTACCTTATCTTGTAGGGGACAATCACGATAGAGTATTATTTGCTTACGATACCTCTTTAATTTTCAAACTCTAACGGCAGTTAATTAAATATGACGATGTATATAATGCTCTATCGAAATTAGTACATTAGTTTAACGCCAACAATATGCTCTTAAACGGCAATAAGACAAAGTGTATTAAATTTACAATACCTAATGTAAAACATTCGAATACCAATGTGCTGTTAAAAGGGGAGGAGTTGAGTCTTGTGGATACCACGGTTTTTCTCGGTATTACTATTGACGCGAAACTTCAATGGGGCCCCCATATATCTAAATTAGCAAGCAGACTTAGTTTGCAGCATATGCTGTAAGAATGATTAGAAGTCTCACAGATGTTGAGACAGCTAGATTAGTGTATTTTAGTTACTTTCATAGCGTAATGTCTTATGGAATTTTGCTATGGGGTAATGCGACTGATATTGAAACTATATTTGTTTTGCAAAAGAGAGCCGTTCGGGCGATTTACAACCTAAATTGTAAGGAGTACCTCAGACTAAAATTTAAAGAAATAAACATATTAACTTTGGAATCGCAATATATTTATGAAAATGTAATGTCTGTACATAAAAATATAAATAGCTTTAATAAGAATAAGGATGTGCATACTTTAAACACTAGGAAAAAACATAAGTTTGTAATACCAGTTACTAGACTGCACAGAATCAGTAATTCATTTATGGGGCAATGTATACGCTTTTACAACAAAATCCCAGAACATATTCAAAGTTTGTCAATAAACAAGTTTAAAAGTTTTATTAAAGAAAAACTGTACAAAAAGGGTTATTATAATATCAAGGAATACATGAATGAAAATAACCCCTGGGAATAAGGTGATCGCCACCATGCTGGTTCTATGACAAATTATTTAAAAATTGTATAAACGAAATTATGTTTGAAAAAAAAGTCCCGCTGGGTTTCTTGCTGGTTCTTCCCAGGACAGAGGTATTTTCCGAACCAGTGGTAGATAAAAAATTACTTTCAATAAGAATTATGTAATAATCGATATTGAATAAAAAAATATTCTATTCTATTCTATTCTATTGCTTATTAAAATACATATAGTAACGACCAAATGTAAATTTATCTAAATGTTTTATTAAAAGGCATTTTCTCAATATTATATATTTAGAAAAGGACAGAAAATTTGGCTCGTTGTAAATACGTATTACTAACGCGAGCAATCTGGGTTCAATACTCGCCAGCACCGATGAAATTGTAAATTAGCGAAATTACCACATGTATGTATAATAAAAGTGATATCTCTGCTCTAGAGAATCGATATAAGCCACAAGTAAAATGCATTGTTCGTTCGTATCATGAAATATCGTGTAGCGGCAGTGTAAGATCCAGTACCACATATCGTCGCCTGGGTGTTGTAAGAGGCGACAGAGGATAATTGAAACAGAAGATAGGAAGCAAGACACTGCTGCCATCTCCTGGTTTGTTTCCCTCTGTCACCTTTTCGACATCCACGAGACGATATAGGACAATAGAAATTCTTATAACGTCACTACAAAAAGAATTCAGAACCGAGTGGAGTTTTCCTGAATAAGCCACACTTTTTTTCTTCTCCTCTTAAATTTTATTCTCTTTTTTCGACATAGTAATAAGAAAGTTTTTGCACTGGTAAAGCCAATTTCAAATACCAGTCTTTAAAATTAAGGCTTAGAACTTGTATGTGGAAAAGCCACGCTGCAGTACGAATGAGTCTGCTTGATCTGCTGGTATTCTGTTGAAGCGTGGTATTTCCCCGGACGAGCCATGCTGCAGCCATACATCACTGGTAATGTGACTTTACTACTTTAAAAAGTATGCTCGGGTTCAGTGTTATATCTAAGGCGTCTGACTATTTTGATTAAACTTTAGTTTCTAATTGTGGTAAGCAGTACTACACCTGCAATTCAATCTCTTCAATTCTATTGTAACGTCGTTGCAAGGGTTTTTTTTAAATAGAATTAGGGTGACAAACGAGCATATAATCCACCTGATGGTAAGTGGTTGCTGTGGCCCATAGACATCTACATCTATCCTCGTTTGCGCATCAAAATGCAGATGCGTTGTCACCCGTCAGGACTAAGTTGGAATGCCTCTATTCCAGTAAAAAGGGTCTCCGGCTCTCTACGCTCACCATACAATACACAGCAGTATTTTGCTGCTATTTTACGCTGGTATTTTGTGAAATTGTGGTCCTTCCCCGGTCGGGCCGACCCATTCGTGCTACAACTATACCAGTAGATAATATAGCTGCAGCATGGATCTACCACTAACTTTAATAAAAAAAAATACTAGTAATGCTATTAAACATTACTAATATTTCCTTTAACTAATTCTGGTAAGCTTAAAATGCTTGTATAGAAGTGGTTCACGACAGTAGACGAATGGCGGATTCGAACCCACGACCTATCGAGTTCGCGGCCCGCGCCCTGCAATTAAGCTACTGACGCTTTAAAGATAAAATATTTAAATAACTTTTTAAATATTTGTTTTAAAGTGAATATTTCACATTAAAATATAGAAATATACATTTGTGGTGGCTACGTAAATTAATTCTCGTGTCGTTTGCAGGAATGTAGAAGTATGATACGACTATAGTGAATGCTGAAAACGTATTATTGCTTCTGAAAAAAATCGGTAAATGCATCAATCGAGATGGTTAATCATTTACCTTAGTTCAGGGGTAATACTTAAATTGATGACGTCGAACAGCGTAAAATGTGCCAGATATCTTATGATACGGATGTTGTTCTTCATCAGAACAAGGGTGACAGATGAACATACAGTTCACCTGATGGTAACTGGAGTGGACTGTGTGCTCGTTTGTTACCCTTATTGTATATAAATTGCAAATTCAGTAACCAGGCGCTTCGCACCTTTGTCGTTACTCCCCGTCACACATCTATATAGTCTAAATAAATGAGCAAACTTCATTGTTTTTCTTTGTGTTATGTGTATATTTAACTTTGTACGTTTCACTAACTGTAGCCGTGACTGAAAGCCAACAACATGCAAGTACAATAACCAACAAAAGGTGTTTGAAACGACTACGTACTTTAAATAATAGACTGTTTGCACTGTTCCTGTTCACGCTTTGTTTCATTCAGTACAGTCGTGTGGTAAACTACGTAAACGCTCAATGAACAACTAATATTTAATATGTAGTTTTTCACCCATACGAAGCCGGGACGTATAACTAGTAACTTATAATAATTAAAATTGCATTTGCTGTTTGACTTGAACATACATCGATTGGTCGTGCTCACAAAGAATACAATATATGCGCAGGCGGCCTTGAACTTCACTAGCGCCGTGACTAATGCGAACAGTGGTAGAGCCACGCGGCAGCTTTTGCTGTCGCACGGATGGGCCGGCTCGAACCGGGGTGGTACCACGACCTCACAGAATACCAGCGTGAAGTAGAGGTTTACCTCTGCGTTTCGCTTAGTGAGTGCAGGTGGCCGGAGGCCCTTTTTACTGGAAATGAGGCATTCCATCTTAGTCTTCACGGATGGCAACGCATCTGCATTTTGATTCGCAAACGAGGATAGATGTAGATGTCTATGGGCCGCAGCAACCACTTACCATCAGGTGGATTGTGTGCTCGTTTGTCACCCTTATCCTATATAAAAAAAAAGAACAAATGTGTTCTTAAGCTGAACACATATTTGTCCGCACCGTACGCATCGCACGCGTCGTACGCGCCGTGTTTTACTGATGGCCTCGCACATTTGCCCGTAGGTATTGTCGTACAGTGAAATTAATCGCTCGAAATCACTATGAAAAGAAATATAGCAATAGCCTGCTTGTTGTCAGAGGAAGAAGAAAATAAAATTCGAAAAAAAAGAAGATTCTACATTTTAATTAAAAAAAGCAATTGCATGGAGAATATGAAGGGGATATACTTTATTTAAAGACTTATTAGATGATGATGAACGATTTTTTAGATATTTGCATTTAACATACAAAGAATTTCAAGAATTGCTACATGTACTAAAACCATATCTTTCTATGGAAAACTCAAGATCTTGAAGGCCAATTGAACCAGAGAAAAAACTTGTTGTATGTTTGATGTAAGTACTGTTATGGATAATTAAGTAGTCAGGTATAATTGAGTTTTTCAATTAAATTTAACTATTTTTTTTCAGTATTTAAATAATTTATCACTAAGTATTCATATTGATAAACGTTTAAAAAAAAACAAATTATGTATTATTTTCAAAGTTATAAAAACGCCGAATGCGCCGCGTTATTTGACGTTATCAGCATGCATCCTTCAATATTCGGATACATACCGCATTTTATAAAATTCGGCGCGTACGGTGTGGGTGTAATGTGCGAGGTTTCATATGATTTCATACAACGAATTCTAAAATTCGGCGCGTACGGCGCGGACAAATGTGCGTTTAGCTTAATGAGCGGGCGATGCTATTCGGTGACGTAAGACATCACGCGATGTATGACGTAGTAGTAGTGTAATCATAAGATCCGTTCTAATTAATAATTGACTCGCCACATAAGTGTTATTACTGCCTGCTTTGTGAAATACCAGGTAGGTATTTCACAAAGCAGGCAGTATAGGTTATAGTCAGCGGAGGACTGTTTATTGCCAAGTTCAATAAAGTCTAGGAAGGAGAGATCAATGCGAAGAAAGTTTTTAGAACAAGTTTACCCCTTTCTAGACATAGGGATGGCGTTAAAACACACACAGAAAGTCAACACAAGCAGATTGTGCTTCGTCATAGGCTTTGGGGGTGCTAAGAATAAAAGAGATCTCCATAACCAATAGGAGTTCTTTCGTAAAATTTAATAATTGGATGTCTTGTCAATTTCTTTTGGTTTTATAGAATGTCTAATCTATTGAGTTAAAGCCTATTAAAGTCCACAGATGGACATAGGCCTCTAGTTTATTTGCCGTAGTTGCCACGCTTAGGAGGCGAATTTGCAACTGCAGATGTCGTAATTTAAAGTTACTGTTATATATATATATATATATATATATATATATATATATATATATATATATATATATATATATATATATATTACTGGTAACGTTGCATTCAGTTTTAAATCTTAGGAGTGACAGCTAATCTACATTTTAATTCTCAGAGAGGATAGTTACAAGCATCTATGGGGCACGGTCTTCACTTATCATCGGGTAGATTGTAAGCCCGGATTGAAGGTGTTGGCGGTGTTTTACCTTTCTTACTCGGAAACCACTTAAATATGTTAGTCCTGTACCTAATCTCTCTCCACTGCTTGTGTATGCACTCGGGACTATAATTCTGTTCTGTGCAGATGGCTACTCTCCGTTAAAACTGGCCACCGTGACGGACATTTTTGTAAGAAAATTTTCGCCTTTATTCTATATACAAAAATGGCCAAGTGGGTTTCGGGCCACGCACAAAGTAGAGATAAGGTTCCGTAGTTTGCCGTCCAAATACGCGGGCTTCCGTGATAATGAGCACAATAAGTGAGTTCGCGATTTGACCGCTATAACGACCAAAATGGGCCCAAATAGGAAGATCGCAACTGAAAAACTTAGGGTTAAATCGGCCTTATAGGTGGTAATCAAAAAAACATTAAAAAAAATTCAATTTTGATAATAATACCCTATTTGTCCCGCAAATGACAAAGTAAAGCTAATAGTAGTAATGTATATAAGTAGTTTTCTTCATAAAATGTTTATTTTAACAGTTCACAATAACATTGTTACAAAGTTATTAATGCAGCTAGTTTTAGGTCATTTTTATGGAGCTGTAACGAAACTTTTACTAATCGAAGTGCATTTTATAACTTGGCCTTTATCGAGTTATTCCTTTACTTCTTAATTGTACGTAGCTGTGATAGTTTACCATTTAACTTCACTATATATACTCCTATTTTGTATATTTTTCAAATTTGCGAAGCAAGCGGTTTAATTGGTAGACGGGGGCGGGTGGGGAAGACGGACTCCAATGAAAAATACAACTTTAAAGCAAACGGACCACTGAACTGAAGCATTGTCGGTAGTAGAAATTAATCAGGGCGTGATTAATATCTATTAAAATGCTAAATTTCAGATTTGTAGCATCTAGGATCTCTGAGCAAAACCGCGGACGGACGGATGGACATGGCAAAACTACAAGGGTTCCTTGTTGTGTATCTACGGAACCCTAACAAAACCTCAGTTGAGTAGTTGTTATTGGTTACAGGTAAATGTGGGTTAGGGTTGGTTCAGCTCTTGCTCGTTTGTCTTTCTAATATTGTTAAAATTATATCTTCAGGCAAAACTGAATCCTTTTAGAATGTTGCATGGTAAGCCCATGGTCTTTTGCAAAAGTTAGTTTGAAAAAAAAAAGCACCAACCTCACGTAAACTTAACCTATCCTCAATTAAAGAACAGGATACAGCAGTCTCCATTATTCTCCAGGCTTAAAATGAAAAAACTCGTTTCCAATAAAAGTATCTCAAGTTCTCATTACTTACCATTCGAAAGACAGCATTATCATGCTGCAATTTTGGCTCTACCGTGAAAGTACCACGTGGCTACTATACTATTTTACGGAATTGAAATTTTCTTTACGGTAAGGGAATTATGCTAAAAAATGAAACAAAATACTTATAAACAGAATCATTATTTAATCAATATTATTTAAAGAATCATCACAACTTGCGTAAAAAATTAAAATACTACCTTACATAGGAAACATAAAAGCAATATATTGAGTAACATTTTCATACACTTTTGAAATTTATTTTACTATTACGATTTTGTGCATGATTGTACCTTAAGATTGAGAAAGTATTTTACTGATCATGTCATTAGCTTATTAAAATTTAATTATTGTAATAATAATAATTAATTAATTACTTATTTCTATAATATTTACACTTGCCTTAAAATTAATTAAAGAGTATTATCGGTTTTTAATTTGGCGCATCATCTGGCATATTATATTATTAACATTATTTATATATTAATTTTATTGTTAAATTATGTGCTTAAATATAATTATTTGTTTTTATTATGAATTTATATTTATTGAGTTTATTTCTTATAAATACACGCTTCTACGAGATACATTTTGACCTTTAGTTTTATATAATATAATATTATGTAACGTTTCATAAAGGAAAAAAAAAGATAATTTGGAGGATATTTAATAATAACTCTAAATTTGTTAATTTACATTTTTATTCCTACGCAACGATTTTACTATGTTAGATTCATTAAAGGAAACCTTTTATATTTGATATATAATAAGGTAACAATGTAAATATGCTTGCCCAAAAGTCAAATCTAATTAAGTAAATTTTATGAACCTTAATAAATAATAATATTAAATATTTAATAAATTCTAAAACAACTAATTTGATTACATTGAGCGTTCACTATGTGAAATATAAATTAAAAATATAGGAATGGCTGCTTTGGTAGAATCTCCGTCTAATAAAATGAGATCAATTAATATATGAAACAAATTTTTACGAAGCATAGATATAAGGGGAAATATATTATAGAATTGCACTCCAAGTGCCAAAAACTAACATCACTATCTGCATGCGATGTCCATACTGATAAAATAATGAGGTTTCTCGCAATCAAAGTGATTGCAGAAAATCTATTCACATATTCTGAATTCATATAATACAGATTGGTTATGCGGAATACTGCCAATGCCAAGCATATCTTGCTTTTATTTTACCTGGTGAGTATAGAGATTTTTTATCAAGGTTGCATGCTCGGCAGATTAAACTGAATCTATCAGTCTGAACAGAAACAAATTTTACGGATTTTATCGCGTTTAATTTTAACTTATTAAATGAGTGCGTGACCATGAGTGCTGTAAAGCACCCGATGCGTCGTGAATTAAAAGTTAAAATTAAACGCGATTAAATCATAAAATTAGTTCCATTTAATGAGTCTATCAGTCGGTTTAATTATAGGGCTATAAAACATAAAGAAGAAAGTACAAGTTGTATTATTGTTCGCATAAAACAACTTTGAAAATAAAACGTAAAAAACTTTGTTAAAAATTTAGGATAAATTTCAATTGTTTCACGTCAACCTCTTAGCTAGGATTTTGTAATACTAATTAAATAATACCGATACAATTGAGCAATAAAACAAAATTGACTAGTTGTTTCGATATAAATCACAATATTTTAACGATTGGATTATCATTGTCATCTTGAGCTGAGAGATTAAATAGTAATGAAACAATATATTGCCTTAGTTTGAATCACTTTAAATTTTCGTGGTAGCTTACCCCAATAACTGCTATTTACAAACAACTTCTTTTCCGTGGGCATTACAAAATAAATTTCAAAAAGAAAATTATGTTACATAAATCGTCCTCTTCACAAAAACTACGCACTATGAGTGTTCCGTGCCACTGAACTTTAAATTTAATTTCACATGTGTATATGCCAATTTTCAATTATTTACGAGGAAAATTTTTGGAGAAAAAACATTGCCATAGATAGAGAGATAGACTGACAGAAAAAACACCGTGATCCCTTATGTACGGCTCTGCTGAATGTGGCATGAAACACTAAAAACTACTTATAATGCATTCTACATACAAACAGTGTAGCAGAGCTTAAACACTAGATAGCAAGGACATTATTTACAGACGTTAAACATATTAAGTGACTTAAAATATTGTCAACATATATAGTGAGTATGCAACATAAAAACAATGAGATCGATTCCTATATATATATTATATATATATATATATATATATATATATATATATATATATATAATATATAATATATAATATGTATTTTATTTACATTACCGTTGTCATTGAAGACACTATTGAAGAAAAATAATATTTTTAAATTATTACAATTGCTGATATGGTCAAATTATTACTTGACGATTAATTACATACTATGGTATCAAATCGCGCAGTGCATTAAGTCACCTAAGGACATTTCAAATTTTACAAGAATTAATATCTCTAACAGAACGCATAGAATCCGTCATTCTACAGAACAGCGGTATGAACTACAGTGAATACTGTATAACTTTCTAAATATACATGCCTATGATAAAATAAGGGGCTAGTGCTTTACAAGGATCTGTTACAGCTAATATTAAGTTATTATATTGTATAGTTAAATTAGGATTTTAAGCGTAATATAAATCAAATCTCCTGGACGGAAAGGCAGAGAATTAAATATTGCCAATGAATATTAATATTTTTAATCAAGACTAATATAAACGATAATTTAATGTTCAAACTTTTACTAATTTGCTTAAGATGTTTGGTGTTATTTCATTATGGTACTTAAGTAACTTATTAGTATGTTTATTTTATTATTTAACACGTATATCTTTTTAGTTGCTATTATTAACTATTAATTATTTAAAATACTTACACTTGAACTAAGTGAGCAATAAGAAATAAAGTCACACACAAATTAAATCATAAAATATCACAACCTTAAGAAACTATAGCGTTTTGTAGCTTTTTATTTTGGCATATTTCTTAATAAAAGACTGTTAGTAATACTGAAATATGACTAGAGATTATCATGAGACACAGAATGAACCTAGCACTTAACATGTTTATATATAAGACTACTTATAATTTGTATAATTATCTATTTAAGGTTAGGTCTTGATATGCTAATAGGCTAAAACTAAGCGTGAGTATAAATATTATTGAATTATCACAATATAATGCGAACATTCTTAATACATTTATGGATAGTATTTAACTTTAGATTTGGTCGTTTCAGTAGATTTCGAGTCTGTACTTGGGTAAAAAAGTGAAACTATATTTTTAATTTATTCAATTCGTTGTCACTAGATTAGTTTAGAATGCAGTTACAAATAATCCAATGAATTTTCTCGATAATATGTACACATGTTAGTTCGAGAACTACTGAGTGAAAACGACCAAATAATCTATGGGCTAGGTACTGCATTTAAGAATCTTTCTAAACGCCTTTCTAAATTCGGGATTGAATATTGTGTAGATGACAGGATTGAGAAACGAATTGATGTATCCGAGCCAAGTGTTGAGAATGAAGACCGTGACACCAGGACTAAATTGTAGTCCAAACTTTCCACAGATGGCGTCTACAACGTTGCAGGTGAAGAATGGAGCCCAACAGAATAAAAATACACCTGGTAAATAAATGTGACTTTAATAACTCTCCTTTTTAATTAGGATTAACATTAATTATTATTGATCGATTTTCGTAATTTATTTGTAGCTAGCATCCTTGTAAATCTTTTATTTATATACCTTGAATTTGCCGTGTAGCGAAACAGATTGGTATTTGAAGTAAATAAATTATTATATGTGAAATAAGTACATGTAAACAATACGATTGACACTAATTATTTTACTTAAATTTCTTTACATTATTGCTCATTAATAGTGTTGACACATATACCTACATATTTGTACTTCTTTCATTTATTATTTTTATTTTCTTTATAATCATATATATTCTTTATATATATATATATATATATATATATATATATATATATATATATATATATTCTTTATATATATATATATATATATATATATATATTCTTTATATAAGTTTCAGTAAGTCATAAAGATTACAAGTATAAATTATGAATATTACTTAACACAATCAATTAGCGACCGATGACGAGCGGCAGTGTCATCGGCATGAGATTCTGATACTGACTCACCCCTTGTCAAGTGTGACGTTAAATAAAAAGGTAAGGCCCATATCCAGCTGTAGACTTTTATGGGCTGATAAAGAAAATAAAGAAAACAGTTTTATGGCATGTTTTATCTGTTCATTCCCATAATTGTCTCTAACGCGGTTGAGCCACGCAATTTTATTATGGTTGTAGCACGAATAGGTCGAATCTACTGGGGAAACAACATGCTCTGTCCGAGTTTTGTGTGGTGTGTGTAGGGAACCGGACACCTTTTCTACTGGAAACAAGACATTTCGTCTGGGTCCTGATGGGTGACAACGCATCTGTATTCTGATTCCCAGTCGAGGATATTGTAGATGTCCATGGGTCATAGCATTCACTTAACATCAGGTAGACTGTGTGCTTGTTTTCACCCTTATTTTAAAGGAAAATCTTATAAAGTTTTTGGATGATAATGATCGTGAATTTAAAAATGACTTACCTAAAACAATGGCTAATGTTTTTGTAGCTTTCCTCTCTTTTTTGGCTGAGGACTTCTCCCTCTTCTTCTTGCTAGCTTTATTCGCCTTGTAGATGGTGAAACGAGCCGTTGCAGCGCTGGCTTTCCGCTCTTTTTTGGAGGTTGAACCGTCGCGGAGATCTAATTGGCTAGCTTCATGATCATCATCAGACCGAAGAGCGAGCGATGCGTTTCTAAAACCAATCCCGTATGTCCATTTAATCAATCAATAAAACAATATATTTTTATTGTATCATTACAGCCAATAAAAGTCCACAGCCGAAAATACCCCCCCCCCCCCCCCCACCCCACCCCATGGATTGCCTTAAAAGTTTTCTGCCATAGTTGCTAGGCTTGGTACAACTGCAATTTTGTAATTTTGAGTTGTAATGAGGAAGAAGCTGCTGGATGTTTCCAGTTTTATTTTACTACTGTTGCCTCTTACGACACCCTCAGGATAATATGGGGCAAAGGATATTCTTACAACACCATTACATGGTTTGCTTATTTCAATTATACACCAGTTCAAAAACAAATACAGGACGAAAAAAATAAAGAAGGCGGACAATAGGCGGTCTTATCGATGTGTAAGCGATCTCTCCAGACAACAATTTTACGCAAAGAACTGTTGTTCACAAAGAATGGCGAAGCAAAAGACGTACATAAATTTTTAAAAGACATAAAAAATTGTTCCCTCCGAACATTTTATAAATGACAAAAATATTTTATTATTAATTATTTTCCGCAAACGACAGAGGAGCACGGAGCAACACGTGCCACCGGTGGATCAGAGGGGAGTAGCCATACCCAGACAGGTCGTACTATAAAACTATTTGCAACCACACTGCTCACTAGATTAAATCTAGTTGCATAGTTCGAAGTCCTACAAAAATACTGAATTTTTCAGTTTTTTGTTGCAAAACTAGATTTTTTTACCTTTCCTAGTACCTAGTAATTTTAATCACATTATTGCTATTTACTTTTTTTTAAACTTAATAACTACAATTACAACGGTCGTGTTGTTTCAGATTTATTTACCAACACAGACCGCTTTCCCTCATACAATATCAATCGAGCGACTGATTCGAGTGAGTATCCAAGTTGTCGCCTTCACAGGGCATGTACCTACGCATGTGTGAAATTCTTAGTTTATTATTTTAATTGTTATGTGTGAGTTACGTAGTGACAGACAATTGTTTATGTGTGCGCACATCCCCCCCACTCCGCAAAAATTACAGACAGTTCTGTAACGGGAAAAAAGCTATGACTACTCCAGTCCGTTAGTGGTCCATTTTGCTCTATAAAAGCAACGTAGTAAATAAATTAAAGTTGACAAAAAATTACTTTGCGTACATCCGCTCGATAAAATAAAATGATCTGTCTTACCTAGTTTGAAGAGCACTTACCGCCCTCCCTCAATTGGGTGCACTACTATGGTGGCTAACCGCTAAGACACCTCAGCGGTTAGCCACCGTAGAGTCTATATCACCTGAGGATGCCTCGTGTAGAGGCGAAACACGTGTCGTATTGTCGTCAGTGGTGTATCTTTACTAGTGTAGTGGTGTTGGGTGTAGTGGTGCTGGGATTAGTGGCGACGGGGATAGTGCACCCAATTGAGGAAGGACGGGAGGTGCTCTTCAAACTAGGTAAGACACATCATTTTATTTTATCGAGTGGATGCACGCAAAGTCGTTTTTTGTCAACTTTAATATAATGGACTTCCGCAAAGTAACGCCTGATTCAATTAATTATAATAAATAAATGTTTTATACGTGGTACCACGATGCAGTTATTTATTCACAGTACTGCGAATAAATGTTTCGTGCAGTGGCTGCAGAGAACAGAGACACATTTACTATTTACGAGTAATTTATACGTGGTAAAGCCATGCTGCAGTTACATTAGTAGTAGCACGAATGAGTCGGCTCGACAGGGGAAGGACCACGCTCTCACAGAATACCAGCGTAAATAGCAGCTTAACGCTGCTGTATTCCGTATGGTAAGGTTCCGGAGATCCCTTTTACTTAAACGAGGCATTCCATCTTAATCCTCACGGGTGACAACGCGTCTGAATTTTTATTCGTAGTCGAGGATAGATGTAGATGTATATGGCTCACAGCAACTACTTACCATCAGGTGATCTGTGTGCTCGTTTGTCACCCTTATCCTATAAAAGAAATCCGAGATGACCTCAGTGGTTACAACGTATCTACGTTATATTGATTCTATAGAGAGGATAGATAATATGAGGTGTCTATGAGCCACAGCATCCAGTCAACATCAGATAGATTATGTTTTAGCACCATTCCATTACCATTACGGCCCATAATAGTCCAATGCTGGACATAGGCTTCACCCAAACATTTTCTCTTAAAGAAGGTTTTGCTATAGTTGCCACGATTAACATGCGGGTTGTCCTTACTAACTTTTAAATGTACAAAATCCTTTATATTATATGTACAAAAATAAAATAAACGTACCATCATAATTACCTCATTTCGTTTGGTTTTTTTTTTATAGGATAGGGTGACAAACGAGCACACAGTCCACCTAATGGTAAGTAGTTACTGTGACCCATAGACATCTACATCGATCCTCAATAAAGACTCAAGATCCAGATGCGTTGTCACCCGTGAGGACTAAGATGGAATGCCTCTTTGCCAGTAAAAAGGGTCTCTGGTTCTCTACACTCATCATACAAAACACAGCAGCGTTAAGCTGCTTTTTACGCTGGTTTTCTGTGAGAGCGTGGTCCTTCCCCGATCGAGCCGACCCATTCGTGCTACAACTATACTACTAATATAGCTGCAGCATGGTGGTAGAGCACCACGTAAAAACGGTTGGTAGGTAAACTATACTGGAATGTGATTGCATTGACAAGTTGTTACATATCAGGGAAATTATTTGTTTATTTTTCACCCTTGCCTGCCACAAAATTGAATAAAAACGTCTCTTATTTTTATCGCGTGTGACGGTTGTCTGTAGTTGACAAACCGTTCGGATATACATATATACGATAATGTTTTGACGTGATTTGCTTATACGCGCGTGGTTTAATTTTGTAATAAAGCATTTGATTCATGTCCTATAAATGGTCGGCTGTTTTTTTATCACTAATATATTTTTTTACCAAAATTGCGAAATTATAATACATATTTAATACGCGTTGTCCTAGAAAAAGTGAAGTGTAATTCACTAACAAAAATATCGGCATAGTGGCTTATTAGCTTTAAAGTATATTAGCGGCATATTGACCTTACATAATCAAGAATCGCCTATATGTTTCGTCATTCATCTTTACATAAAGTCAGGATTGATATTGAGTAGAACTATTCTAAACATTGAAACATTACTTTATATATATTATCGAAATTTATACCGACTTCAAAAAGGAGACGGTACTCAATTCGACTGTAAGTTTTTTTATTAATGTTTGTTACCTCATAACTTTTTACTGGGTGAACTTATTTCGATGATTCTTTTTTTCTTTGATAGCTTGTGCTACACACGTGGTCTCATATAAATACGATCACGGTCTGACCAATATTTTGAGTTATTCTAAATAATTTATATTGAAGTCTGTTGTACAAAATTTTTAATTTTAAATTACTTCATAAATATTTAGGAGCTGATCGCGTATGAAGTACTAACACACTTTGGTGTTCGGTTAGCGTAAGAATATCCACTACCCTATATCATACCGTGGGTGTCGTAATAGACGAGAGAGATGGGCAGCAGCGTCTACCTAATATCGACACAAAATAAAAAAACTGCGATTGCCAACCTGCTCACCAAGCGTAGCAACTATGGAAAATATCCCGGCTCTGAAGCAATCTACGAGAGCTGCCTATGTTCAGCAGTAGAATTTAATAGGCAGTAGCGGTAACATAACGGTAACGGTCTCAATTTTTTTTTATATACAAATTCGGAGTAAATAATAAGCATACAGTCCTACAGATAGTAAGTGACATGAAATACAGTCACCCATATGAATAATAATTTAAAATTGAAAATTTTGTAAAGCCGACTTTAATATAAGTTATTAGGAATAACTCAAAACTATTAGTCTGACCATGATCAAATTCATATGGTACCACACGAGAAGCATCAGCTTTCATATAAAAAAAGTCATCGAAATCGGTTCACCCAGTAAAAAGTTATGAGGTAACACACATAAAAAAACATACAGTCGAATTGAGTACCGTCTCCTTTTTGGTAATCGGCAGAAAAGGCATTTTTTTGAGGACATATTGATGAAATTGTCAATAGATTATAGATAATAATTATACTCTGACTCTCTTTGACATTTAAACTGGACTAACTTTGTTGTTCGGAGATAAAGTCCTTAAAAAAGAAGCGTTAACACCTAGAAATTTCTTTTATAACATGTAAGAAAATATTGCTTTTTTTAAATTATTTTACACTTACCTTGAGTCTGTATCTATTCTTGCCATTTTCCCGTTTTTCCTCCACTTCGAATCGCAAGACACATTCCGTAAAACCGTGGCTCCCTGTAATCCCGGAGATCCCGGCGGAGATACATGTTCCCGTATCGTATCTTCAATGTTGGAAGCTGCGTAACCCGAATCGTTATTTCCATTCGGGTCGGGCATAATTTGCATTTTAAGAACTTTCTTGGGCGTCCTGGAAACATGAATGTTTCTGCTATTATTCGTACGATCATTTAATCTTTTTTTAAGTTTTGCTAATTAGGTTATATACAGTGATCCCAACTGTGTCCCTTATTTACATCTAACTATATCTTTGAATTAAAATAATACCGCAAAAAAAAAACTAAGCCTAAATCACGCTATTGAATTTTCCAAACGACTCTGTATATAAGAACAAGCTAGCACACGGACCGTTGGACGCTCGCCAGGCCGAACAATTTGCCCATCGGAAGATCTTCACTTTTCCATCAGATATAATAACAAGCTATCAACTGTGCAGAATATGAGATTTTTCGTGGAAAGTTTGGTCCAGTTTACTGTCTGAACCTGAAAGACGAAACTTTGACCGGCTGCAGAAAACTGTAGATCAGTTCTGCCCGAAATCGAAGAAACTGTTCACGTGACGTCAAGTCCAGAATGGGAAATTGGCAAAAAAGGAACAGAGAATGGATTTAAAATATTGGAGGGAGTTAGAAAACAGAGCGCGAGAAAGAGTTGTGTACAAATACTATGTGTATTTTGTGAGATTTGACCCGTATAACTGTAAGATTGGTGAAGCCATGAGAAGTGGAGGGGTATACAGGAAATATAGTGCTAGCGGGGCACTCACGAAATTGACGTTATCACTTGACCTGATTTAACTAGCCTAATAAATAGAATGAATATGATTAAGTCAATGGATAAAATAGAAATAAAATTCAGAAACATTCATCCTTGAAATGTCGAATTTCTAAGAAATGAGAGGAGTTCTATGGTCAGCAGTACGACGTATCTAGCCTGTAACTTTAATAATATGAAGTTCTAGAAATACTAGGCAAAATAATGATTGAATTAGAAATTCGTAGATGCAATGATCTCTGGTTTTATTACTTTTAATAAAATGAAATTTTATTTAAAGTGATAAAAGTACAGCTGGGCACAGGCCTTCTCTCACTTCTGAGAGGGTTTTAGGACAAGGAAGTATCCGCTGCGCTTCACCAATGCATGACGGCAGACTTCACATGTCTTCGAAATATTTTTTATTGATTTCTCAGACATGCAGGTTTTCTCACAATGTTTTCTTTCAACGCCGAGTACGTGGGAAATTAGCAATTAATTTAGCAATTAACAATTTCATTGCCGTCGGCGGAAAAATGTATTTAGTGTGAAATAATTACTTGGTTTTCTCTTCAGTAACAGACGCTAGCATGAACTCTGTTGATTTATCATTTGGGATCACGTGGCATCCATCTGCATCAGCCTCCAAGTCTCCAGATCTCTTGTCAAAACTAAAACAAAAAGCAAAACAAAAGAAATTATAAAAAAAATATCATGAAAAATCCATCATCACGTTCGATTCGTGGATATCGTTAGGAGAAATATTATGTAGTATATTAGGTGAATTATTTGGTTACCAAGTCGCAGGTGGAGCGAAAATTTGTGTAAATCTACAAATCTTTTAAAACCAAGTCAGAATTTTTTGTGATTTTTTAAAGAAGTGAGGATGACAAGCGAGCACTAAGCCAAAGCTCTTGTCCTTGACACCGTAGAGTTGGACTAAAATTAAAGAATTTCAACGGAGTAAATATAATATCTCGACATTACAACAATTTCAGCCCATCTCAAATTTTCAGAATTATCTTCAGTAGTGACTGAAGATAGTCCTTCACCAAGGAGTACCACAAAACACAGTCCGCAGCCAGCCATCAATCGGCCTCCTTCACGTCTTTTGTTTTCGGTTATGAAGAGACATACGAGATGCCATGGGGTATCAAGCAGTGAGTGTCCTAAGATGCTACAGAAGGATATTATACAGAGTATGGGAGCAGCATCTTCCTGATAAAGACTTTAAATAATAAAACAACTGCGGTTACTAACTCTCACGTCGAGCCTGGCAAAATAAGCTCTCATAACTATCACACAGAGTGGTATAAAGATAATATGGACTTCCATTTCGCACGATCTTGGAACACTGTTCTTCCTTCTTTAATATCCTCGGATAAGGGTGTAAGGGTATAAGCGCGGCAACTATAGCAAAAACCTTCCCATGTAGTAAAATATGGGGGAGATCTATGTTCAGTGGTTGGCATTTGATTGTCCTGCTTATGTATGATATATATAGGAATACGACCCTATAAACATATTTGCACACCTGGAACCTTTTTACTTTTTATAAGCCAGTGCTTGACCACAATCCTACCTGGTGGTAAGTGGTGATACAGCCTTAGATGGTAAATCGCCCTGTCTTATTGTAACAAAAGCCTATTCACTCTCGCCTTGAAGACGCCCCGGTTGTATTCAGACGGAAAGATTGACGCCGGCAAATTATTCCACTCCTTTTCTGTACGCATTATAAAAGACGAAGATAACCGTTTGGTTCTAATGCGTGGAATATCGACAACAAACGGATGAACACCCGCCGACCGCCTGGTTGTCTGATGGTGGAAAGGAGAGGGAGGAATTAAAGCGTGTAATTCCTGCGCGTACTCACCGAAATGCATCCTATAGAATACCGAGAGACTGGCTGCTCTGCGCCTGTGCTCGAGGCTGACAAGATTGGTTTCAACCAAATCAAGGTCACCAATGAGCCTCTTAGCTTATTTATTGTCGATTTGTCAAAGTCGCACTTCCCGTTCACAAAAAAACTGGTTTATTACCTTTACAATAATCTAACACGTAAAAAAAACACGTTACTAGTAAAAGGAAACACTAGTGAATAAGCCTTTTTTACAGAATAACGGTGACAAACGTTCACACAGTTCACTTGACGGTAAGTGGATACTGTGGCCCATATACATCACAGATAGATGCGTTGTATCCCCTGAGGATTAAGATGAAATTCCTCGTATTCAGTTGAAAGGGTCTCTTAAATTTGACAAAAAATAACTTTGCGTACATCCGCTAGATAAAATAAAATGATGTGTCTTACCTAGTTTGAAGAGTACCTCCCGCCCTCCCTCGATTGCGTGCACTTGTTTGCTCTTCAAACTAGGTAAGACACATCATTATATTTTATCTAGCGAATGTACGCAAAGTAATTTTTTGTCAAATTTAATATAATGGACTTCCGCAAAGTAACGCCTGATTCTATTAATTATCTTAAAAGGGCCTCTGGTAATATATGATGAATGAAGAAGCCCTCACTATACGAAAGACAGCAGGATTAAGTTGCTATGTTACGCTGGTTTTCTGTGAGAGCGTGTGCTTACCCAAATCGAACCGACCCATTCTTGCTATGACTTTAATATAGCTGCAGCGTGGCTCCAATAATAGCCTGATTTTTATAAAAATCCAATAATTTTTTTATCGTCGCCATCTATCAGACCGTGGTAAAAAATAATATGTTACCAAAACTTCTCGAGAACAACTTGACGTAATGACTGATTAATCTTCAGACCCATGCGGAGTTGCTTCCTTTCGAAAACTATTTCTTTAATCCTTCTTTTGTTAATCTATATATATACGCTGTTGCTGATTCTATCACTGATGTGGTGCTACAGGGAATGGAACTATTTATTCCATCATCTGTGGTACCCATCGGAGACAGATCTCAGCCTTGGTTTGGTCGCTCCTGTAAGACTGCATTGCGCAGTAATCAGGAGTTTTATCAAGCCTGGGCTGCGGCTTTGGCGACTCGGGATGTAAACACCAGCACACTTAAAAAGAAGTATAACCTCCAGGTCCTTCAAAAGAGTTATTGCCAAGGCAAAGTCAGAGCACAGGCAGATTTGGCGAGAAACTAGTTCGCCTTCCTTCGGAAACCCGTGCATTCTGGTCTCTTGCCAAGGCTGTCCATGGGAATTTCTGTAAGCCATCACTACTATCTTTGCACAGGGAGGACTACTCACTGGCCCAAGACGCAAAAGACAAAGCTGACATTTTAGGCTCCCTTTTTGCGTCCAACTCGACTCTTGATGACGGGAGGAAAACACCGCCGACCATCCCGCGGTGTGAGTGCTCCATGCCGGATGTGCTGTTCTCACAGCGCTCGGTTCGCAAAGCACTTCTCTCCCTGGACATCCAGAAGTCGAGTGGGCCTGACGGAATCCCCCCAATTGTGCTGAAGACGTGTGCTCCGGAGTTGGCACCGGTCCTAACTTGTCTTTTCCGGTACTTCTACTCCCAAGGCGTAGTCCCGAATGCATGGAAGACAGCTTTTGTCCACCCGATCCCTAAAAAAGGCGACCGCTCAGATCCGTCCAAATTAATGGAATCCATTATTAACTGCCAGCTCATCCGGTACCTTGAGGATCACCAGCTGATTAGTGACCGCCAATACGGTTTTCGTCGGGGTCGATCAGCTGGTGATCTTCAGGTCTACCTGACCCATAGATGGGCGGAGGCAGTAGAGTCCAAGGAGGAGGCGTTGGCCGTTAGTCTGGACATTGCGAAGGCCTTTGATCGGGTTTGGCACAAAGCGCTTCTTTCGAAGCTCCCTTCCTATAGGCTTCCCGAGAAATTGTGCAATTGGATCACCAGCTTCCTTGCATATCGGAGCATCAAGGTCGTTGTAGACGGTGCATGTTCTGACTACAAGCCTATTAACGCTGGTGTTCCACAAAGCTTAGATGAATCATCCATGTCATTTATATTTTAGACGTATATATTAATAGTTATTTATATGTATTATTTGTATATGTATGTTGGTATGAATATATGTATGCTTATGTATGTACGTATATATTTGTATACATGTATAAATAGGATATATTTTTATAGTTTATTTATTGTATATAATAGTAAAATGTATATATAACGTAATTAATTATACATTTCTATTTTCTTTTTATTCTATATTGCTACACCTACTTCAAATTCTCACCACTCCATGGGTTGACTGGTAGAGAATGCCACAAGGCATTAAGTCCGCCCTTTGTATTATTTTAGGTTAAGGAATGCAATAAAGAATAAATAAATAAATAAAATAAAGCTGTACGCTATCACCAACGCTATTTCTTCTGCATATCAATGATATGTTGCTAACTGGTAACATTCATTGCTATGCGGATGACAGCACTGGTGATGCTCTATACACCGGCCGTGCCAATATTTCTCGGGAAAACGTCGCCGAGTACGGGAACAAACTTGTGTCTGAAGTCGAGTCTTTGCTGAACAAAGTCTCGGATTGGGGGCGACTAAATCTAGTCCAGTTTAATCCTCAGAAGACACAATTTTTCGCGTTTACCGCTAAAAAGAACCCCTTTGTCGTATCTCCTCAGTTTCAAGGCACTCCCCTTCTTGTCTCAGCCAGTATCGGTATCCTCGGAGTAGACATTTCGAGTGATGTGCAGTTTCGTGGTCACTTGGAAGAGAAGGCCAAATTAGCCTCTAAAAAGCTTGGAGTGCTCAGCAGAGCGGGACAGTATTTCATGCCGGCACACCGCCTGCAACTTTACAAGGCGCAGGTTCGGCCTCATATGGAATACTGTTCCCATCTCTGGGCAGGGCCTCCCCAGTGCCAGCTCCTTCCACTTGACCGCATCCAGCGCAGTGCGGCTCGAATCGTCGACGACCGAGCCCTTTCCGATCGGCTCGATTCATTGGCACTGCGAAGAGATGTTGCATCTCTTTGCATTTTCTTTCGCATCTACCATGGTGAGTGCTCTGAGGAATTATTCGGATTAATCCCATCCGCCAAATTTCACGAACGCACATCGCGGCAGAACTCCCGATACCATCCACACCATCTGGATGATTGGCGGTCCACCACTGTGCGATTTAGAAGATGTTTTCTTCCACGCACGACTTCCTTGTAGAATCGATTACCATCAGCGATTTTTCCGGACCGATACGACTTAGGGACCTTTAAGAAAAGAGCGTACGCCTTTTTAAAAGGCCGGCAACGCATCTGCAATTCCCTCCCTGGTGTTGCAGTTGTTCATGGGCGGCGGTAGTCACTTACCATCAGGTGAGCCGCATGCTCGTTTGCCCCCTCTCCTATAAAAAAAATATATATTTATAGTTAAGCTATATGTCTGTAATATCGAAATAGCTGCCTTTTATTGGGCAGATGGCGTTATTTGCATGCTATGACATGAATTATCATTTTTAAAACATTTGCCTGTCTGTCTGTCTCGCTATCTATCCAGTCTGTCTGTTTGTCTACCCGGGCTAATTTTCGAAATGGATTAACCGATGCGAAAAATATTTCGTGAAGTTACGAGCAATGCCAAGAGTGGTGAAGGCTATATTTTACCAGAAAAACTCGGAGATTTTGAGAAACCAAAAAATTGTTAAAATAAATAATATTTGGAGATTCTCTTAATCCTAAATAACTCCACATGAACAGAAGAGATGCGTATCTAGGCAAAGCCGGGACGGATCACTAGTATTTTATTAAAATTATTTTTGCTAAGCCTATACTTTTTTACATGTAAACAAACATTCACTCTCAATTTTTAATCAGTGTTGCTAGAAGACCAATGAATTTTTTTAAAAAAAAAAGTACTCTCAAGTTTAAATTAATTTATTTTCCAACAATTTTTTTTTGATTGAGTGTCTGTTATGTGTTGAGAAAGGCGATTTAATTAATAATTACTGTCGATTGTTCTTTGAGTTTTGTTAACAAGATGATAAATAAACGAAACTATAAATCAACTAAAGCCATCTTAACAAAAGCTTCCAATTACCCTTTAGATGAACCCTATTGATATTTGTTAATAAAATATTTATTACAGATACTTACGAAAGTCAAAATGCCTTTTGAAAATATATTTCTGTAAATCTTCTTCTTCTATTTGTAATAAATCAAGTAAAAAATATTGTTTTTATCGAAATGTGCACTTTTATTCTTTTTTTCAAATATTAATTAACTAGCAATCTCTCCCGCCTTCGCCTGTGTAGGATCTGTTAAATTGGAGTTACTAATATTAAAGATAATCATCAAATGCCATTTATTGCATGCCTTACGCGCGAAGCGCGCAGGTATGTTCTGCTAGGGCCTAAAAATTGAGATTGCAACGTTTTGTCGCATGAAAGCGTATCAAGCAATTACATTATACATATAAATGATATAAAAAGCACATTGTCAGAAAGACAAATGATTGTTGAACTTACTAATATTTTTTTAAATCGACTTATTGCCATTTTTACATAAAAAGGGGTGTTAGTGGCTTATGGTGTGGATTTATCAAGTCCACATGGCGGCGTAAACACGATAATTTTTGAAAATATCAATTGTTCAACTCAATCATTTTTAAAACTCTTCATCTATCATGTGGAAAGCCATTGAATGTAAATGGCAGTTTAATTTTGTTTTGTTTAGCTAAAATTAATTTTATTCGGCTCCAAAGTGGCAAACTTTTCGGTGATTTTAGCAACCTTGTATTAATTTATTTTACTAAATAGGTCGAAGCCGCACTCCGAGCCACAGCCACGGAGTACTTTATTTACTTCGGCCTCAAATGCCATCGTGAGTGGTCGTTTGTTACAGCGGCTCGTGCTGAAAAATATCGATCGCCGCAGAAATACAAAATAATCCAAAAACCAAATTTGATACATACTTGTTCAAGGTATTATTATTATTTTTATAATCACAGATTTTTATTACAATATTTTGTTTCGCTAAAAGCACGCAGGATTTATATATAAATAAATATACATATACGTCTTGGACTTTATATACCTAAAGGTGTGACGGTATTTGCTACTGGAACCCCTCGACGAGGAAAACTAGATGTGCCGAGTTTGGCCTCGTTTTGTTAGTTATGATGAGACCTTACCCTCGGACTTGATAGCGTGACTTGAAAATGTACTTTGAAGACTGCCACTGGAACTCATCGACGAAGGGACCTAGATGTGCCGAGTTTGAATAGACCTTACCTCCGGACTTGACAAAGTGACTTGAAAGTGTACTTTGATGATACACTGGAACTCCTTGACAAGGAGAACTAGATGTGCCGAGTTTGTTATTTTTTGTGTTATTTTACTAAATACACTTTGTCTTCTTCACTCTGGGCCATAGATAATATACTGTATAGTAAAGATGGTTAATATATATTTAACCTTTGAAACAGATAGTTAAAAAAATTAAGAAATTTGTTAAATAAATAAAATTAACCATATTGAATAAAATTATCATATTCCAGTCCATTCAAAAGAATCCACGACGTTACTGATTTATATTAGCCGTATTTATGCCATCTAGCGTCTTCCTTACGTACCACCGTGAGAGTCGATCAATTTTCGTTCGATAAAATGACTTTACCAATTGAATGAAGTAGACGGCTGTTTACAAAGCCATTGTATTCGAAAAAAAAACGTTCTTTAAAAACATCAATACATGTATTTTTTTTGATTTATTACATTAAAAGAACAATGGCAGAAAAATAGTTGGTAAAAATTATTGCGTCTAGAAATAAGTTATATATAAAATGAGTCTTATTATTTTTTTACGATTTTCAAATAAAAATGTATTTTAATTAAAGCCACAGAAAAAAAAAACATTTTTGGGAATATCAAATGGCTTAAATCATTTTACTCTAATCAAGTGTTGCCATTTACTATATTCATACTATTTTCGTATACACTTTGTAAGACTACCAATGCAACACACAAACGCAAAATATTTTTATATCAAGTTATTATTAGTAGTAACTATACTACCAGTATTAATTATAATAAAAGTGATATGGTTGAAAAGAAGTCTTTTACAAAGAACTTCCTACAAAAAAAAAATCTTAATCATATTAATATGTAACAATTCCATTTAATGTTATGGCAACACTAGCTAAAACAAAATATCAATGTTGGGAGTTTTGGCGGGAAATTGACCGGCGGCGGTTTGCTGCTCCTGTATTATTGTTTAAATAATGGTTTGAAGTGGACTTTGATATGTAAAAGTGTTGCGATTTTGTGTATTAAGTGTCTACGCATGTGAACTATTAGTGGAAACAGTGAAACAAGTGCTCTGATGGTGATGGATTCTCAAGATAAGCTGTTTGTTTGCATAGGCACCTTTAGATACCATCGCCAACTATCAGCTGTCTGCTGGATCAAGTTGCCGCCAAAATCTCCCAAGAACTGCACAATGTGACGCATCAACATATTGTGAAGCAGTATACTATGAAGGAGTGGGAAAATTACAATAAACCGAATAAAAATACTTAAGACTTGGCCTAAAGGTCTAGATACCAGGCCATAAACTCCAAAAAAAAAATTTCAATGTTTTTTTTACTGGCTTTACGGCTCTGGGTTCTAGCCCTTCTCAGACTGTCACTGTATGACACAAAGGCCCTGGAGCTATACCAGAAATATACATTTATAGTATGCAAATATATAATAGAGATACAATAATCTAAAAACTCTCAATTGTGTAGGTAGGGCAAATTATGTTCAGAATGTAATAAGCTAACATCAAACAACCACAGGACGCATGACTTTTCCAATTGACATAAGACATAACCTAAAAAGTTTCAGATCTAAATATCTTTTGTTTGACGCCTTCTCGGGACAAAATACTTTAACATAATTATTAAGGGAGTAATGCTTAACATTTTAAGATAGTTTTGATATATACACGCTATCATTCATTCTTAACTAATTTTCTGTATGAAAGTATGCCATTGTTCTTTAGGCTTCACATGTCCAAAAATGAGGATTGTAACAAATATTTGCTATAAAATCAAACCTATATCCAATATTTTATGCTCAAATAGTGGTTGAAAATTATCATATTAAATAAATTGTTTGCCGTTAAATCTTTTGAAGTGTTATTTTTATTAAACTGTACGAAATTATATTTTTAAAACATACTAGATGTAATAATTGCCTGAATTCATTAGTGGCTAATGTTAATTTTATGTACTTTGTTGTTACGCTATTGGCTGAAATATTGATTGGTATTAATTTAAACGAAGCGCGTCAGTTTAATATTATTTAAATTTGAAGTTTGACATTAAATTATTGGAAAATTGGAAGTATAATAATAAGGTTATTAGTAAAAACTTGTGTGCGCTTAGGGAACAATTGGATTTGCCAATAGTATTTTTTTATTCATTTTTTGGTATCCGAAAAGTCTCCAAGATTTTTAGATAAAATATATTTTAAGTCACTCCTGGCATTTATCTCTATCTGTTAGTGAAGTTTCTTTACAATGGTTTCAGCCATTCCGAGCCCGGAGATTCAGACAGACAGAGATTAATAGCATACAAATGGATTTGAGCTAAATAGAAAACCAGTTACGACAATATTACAGATAGATACTTCATTTTCATTTACATATATTTATAAGTATAATAAAGTATTGGCCCTAAGCCATATGGTATTTAGCGCAGAATAATAATCCTTCAAAAAAAAATGAAACATTGACAGGAGACAGCTAACATGGGAAGTATGTCACCGAAACGAAAAAAAAGTTGACCGAAAAATGTTGTGTGGATTGACCGTGTCATGAATATGCATGAAGCTGAGTGGTGTGTGCGAATCGTAATAACTTGAGATACATAATAATGCTTGCGAATTAAAAACAGAATTAATATTTATAAAGGACTGTATATCGTTCGGATACTAAGGACGTATAAAAGTAGATATTTTTAAACGCTTTCTTGATTTCAAATCGTTATATCAGCTTAAATGAGTTAACGAATAACAGTGATAAAATTAAAAAAGATTATATTCGCAATACAACCAAAGTAACCGCTATAGCCCAACGGATAAGCTGAAGTGGCAATGGGCGGGCCATATACCTTGGGGAACCGACAACCGAAGGTGAAACAAGGTTCTCGCGTGGCAGCCTCGTACCGGTAGGCGAAGCGTGTGGCGGCCCCCGTGGACGTGGTAAGATATGCATTAAGTCAAAGGATGTACATGGCTCAGGACCATGCCATGCAGGATGGGGGAGGCCTATGTTCAGCGGGAAGTATATATATACTACGTGGTAGAGCCATGCTGCAGCTATATTATGGTTGTAGCACGAATAGGTCGGCTCGACCAGGGAAGGACCACGCTCTAACAGAAAACCAGCGTAAAATAGCAGCTTAACGCTGCTGTGTTTCGTATGGTGAGTGTAGAGAACCGGACACCCTTTTTACTGGCAAAGAGGCATTCCATCTTAGTCCTCACGCACCTTATCAGTTTGCAACATATCATTGCTGTACAGAAGAAACAGCGTTGGTGAGAGCATGCAGCAATGTGGAACACCAGCATTAATAGGCTTGTCATCAGAAAATGCACCATCTAATACGACCTTAATGCGCCGATCAGCAAGAAAACTGGTGATCCAATTGCACAATTTCCGGTGAAGCCCATAGGAAGGGAGCTTCAACAGAAACGCTTTGTGCTAGATCCTATCGAATGCCTTCGCTATGTCCAAACTAACGGCCAATGCCTCCCGTTTGGATTCTACTGCCTCCGCACATCTATGAGTTAGGTACTCGTAGACTAGGAGATCACCAGCTGATCGACCCCGAGGAAAACCGTATTGGCAGTTACTAATCAGCTGGTGACCCTGAAGGTACCCTGAAGGTAGGTCATGAGCTGGCAGTTTATAGTGGGTTCCATTATTTTGGATAACAAAAGATATAAAACATAAATATACCTATCATCGTGGTCATCCTCGTTGCTCCCTGAACCGGTGTTGGTGGGCCGGTCGTCGTGTAAGGCGGTTTCTGCCAGTTGCCTCGTCTGTGCAACATTTTCAATGACTACGGCAGTCGTCACACCGGTTAGAGGATCCCCGGAAATGGGAGGCTTCTTAGCAGCTCGTTGCTTTTTCGCTCGTTTTCTAAGCGCCTGTTGAAAACAAATAAAAGGTTAGGTCAATAAAATTCATTTTTTTATAGAACAAAGGTGACAACCGAGCACACAGCCCACGTGTTGGTAAAAGGATGCTGTTGCCCATGGACATCTACATTTATCCTCGATATGACTAAGACGGAATATCTCGTATTTAGTAAAAAAGGTCTTCGATTCTCCATACTCATCATTCGCAACACAGCAGCATTGGGCTGCTATTTTACGCTGGTATTCTGTGAATGCGTGGTCCTTCCCCGGTCGAGCCGACCCATTCGTACTACAACCATAATATAGCTGCAACAAGACCTTACCACGACAAACCGTAGAACATGAAGATAGATTAAAATATGTTCTTGAGACTAGTGATAAATAATGTCTGGGAATTTACATACGTCGTTTATGATTTATATAGTTATATCAAGACGTTATTTACTGGCCGACACAAGTTTTATCTTAAAAGGATTGCTCGATACGAATGTCCATATTGAAAAGCAAAAATGTGGCCAAATTTTTTCTACTATATTGTACATAAATTACCATTTTTGCTGAATATTTTACATTAAATGAATACAATGTCTGTGTAATAAAATATAATAATGTGTCATAACGATTACCACCGTCACCTCACGTTGAGCCTTAGAGGTCAGCCGCCGCATAGTCTATTCCACCTGAAGATGCTTCGTTTATATGCAAAGCACTTGTCATACGTAATTAATTTTTAACATCTTTAATATAACAGATTTTCGCAAAGTTACGCCTGACTATTAATTACTGAATTATTCTGCTATTTCTTGCTGGTATTCTGTGAAAGCATGGTCCCAACACGGTCGAGCCGACCAATTCGTAATGCACCCGTAATATACCTGCACGTGGCTGTACCACGTTGCAAATTGTTAAAAATTAACCTTCCATCAAAAAATTAACCTTAATATAAAGACTTAGGTAGTTGAAAAAAAAAATTATGTAACCCCTCTCAAAAATTTGCTTGTGCCCAGCCGTGGAAACTATATATTATATGTTGTAATTAAACTTAAATTGTAATTGTCATAATTACAAATAAATAATAAGTTGTCATTTGATATATATTGACATAGTTATTTTGGTTCATTGTGTTTTCGTACACTACTGTAATTACCACTTCCTCTTTTTTGTTTAATATAATTTCAGCGACAATATGTATATCTAAAGACATATTGTACTAAAAAGCTTCATGCTTCGTAATCATTTTCTTGTTTTGTGAAATTGTGTAAAGAAAGTACGTATTGTTACTCAACAATCTCATATGCGACATTTACAATAATATATGGATCTATAATATAGATATCTGCATAGTTTTGTTGGCATTGTAGTAAAACAATATTTGCTTTGGAACAAGGCTATCAGAAAATATTAATATTTATGATTTTTTTTTCCTAGCCGACCCAAGAAACAATTTCGTTGAGTGATTTTTTTTTATTTCGATATTAGTACAAAAAATTTCTTTTTTTGAATATGTTATATCATCATCTTGTACAATCATTTATACTAGCATAAAATAGCAGCTTAATGCTGCTGTGTTTCGTATGTTCCTTTTAATTAAATACGATGCAATTCATATTCGTACTCAGAGGTGACAACACGTCTGCCGATGCTGATGTCTATAGGCAACAGTCTCCGCTTTCCAACAAGTGGACTGTGTACTCGTTTGTCACCCTTATTAAATAAATATCGTAATAAATTATTATCAAAATTTAACACTTACCTTAAATATATTGTAATACAGAAACATCATCATTATACAAGGAATATAAAACGATCCAATTGATGAATATAATACATAGTTCTGACTATTGAAGAGGCATTCATCGAAGTTGCGGTCGGGTGTATCGTTGAGACCTAGTACTATTGGGGCGCCGATGGCAGCTGAAATTAGCCACACGAGGACTATGGTGAACCACACACGTCTATTATTCTTGTGCTTTGCATATTTTATTGGCTGCGTTACAGCGATATACCTGAAAGCATAAAAAGGGTAATTGTTATGGTTATCATTTTCTTTTGAAATAGTTACATATTTTAACACGTTTCTAGTTCTTAGCTGTTTAAAATTTCAAGTGTCTAGCTCACCGTGCAGTTAGTTTCCAATTACTAAATTTGTACCATATTGATATACAAAAAATATTGAAAGTGGGATTATTTAGCATTGTCATCCAGTTCAGAGCTGTATTTGAAGATTCAAGTCTCTAGCTAATCGAGAACTGACATTAAGTAAGGTTATATTGCATTGCTAACCAGTTCTGAGCTGAATTTGAAATTTTAAGTCTCTAACTAATCGAGAATTTAGTTTAAAATCTATTGAAAAATTTGAACCCAACATATAAATAAGCAAAGAGACAGAAAGTCAACTTATATTGAGTTGTTTTCTAGTTTTGAACTAAATTTAAAGTTTCAAGTGTTTATGTAGGAATTTAGCTTTAAATAGATTGCAAAATTTGTACCTAATATGTAAAGAAGTAAACAGATGGAAAGTGAGATTTTATTGTCTTGTTGACCAATTCTAAGCTAAATTTAAAATATCAAGTCTTTAGCTTATCGAGAAGTTAGTTTAAAATCAATTGCAAGATGTGTACCCAACATATAAAAAGAAAACAGACATAAGGTGAGATTATATTGAACTAGCTGTTCCTCGCGACTTCGCCCGCTTCGCCCGCGTGGAGTTACTTTTCGCGGAACCCTAAAATAAAAGCAGCCCAAGTTACTCCTTATAACATCAGCTATCTGCCAGTGTGTATAAATATTGACAAATATTGACATTAATATTTATACGATACTAACGTAACTTAATTGTTTTTCCGTCCCGGAACCCCTCCACTAACACTTACAAATTTTACGGTATGGTATTAAAATTCAAATTGATTTTTAAGTATTATTACGAATCTTTTGTATGGGAATATAGAAAAGTGTTGTTTTTACACTTTTTCAGGCATTCTTTTTTAATTTTTTTTCTCTCCGTAAGAACCACCTTCGTACTTCAAGGAATATTATAAAAAAAGAATTAGCGAAATCGGTTCAGCTGCTCTCGAGATTTGCGCTTAGCAACACATTCAGCGATTTATTTTTATATTATAGATTATTATCCAGTTCTGAGTTTTATTTAAAAATTAAAAGTTATTTAAAAAGTAAAAATTAAAGTCTCTGTCTAAGCTAAAAGTTAGTATAAAATTGATTGCAAGATTTTCACAGAACAGATAAACAAACAGACAGTAAGTAAGATAATAATGCATTGTTATCTAGTTCAGAAATTTATTTAATGTTTCAAGTATCTAAATATTACGAAGTTAGTATAAAATCTTTTGCAAAATTACCACAGACGAGCAAAGATAGCAAGTTAATAAAAACGTGGTAATAGAGAAAACTAATAATGCTTAACACCACTCATGCCATCTTACGAGTGCTATGCATGTATGTACTAGAAGTTTTAATACCTGTTAGTAGAATGATAATACAATTAAATAGTCTCGCAGTTTTATCCTTAATCACTGCTATCGCTTATAATATTGAAATACGAAAAAAACGTGTATGTGTACTTATGTACGCACGTAGGAAGTTTTTTTTATAGGATACGGTGACAAACGAGCACACAGTGCACCTAATGGTAGGTGGTTGCTGTGACCTATAGACATCCACATTTATCCTCAATAAAGAATCAAAATGCAGATACGTCGTCACCCGTGAGGACTAAAATGGAATGCCTCTTTTCCAGTAAAATTGTCTCCGGTTCTCTACACTCACTATACGAAACACAGCAGCGTCAAGCTGCCATTTTACGCTGGTACTCTGTGAGAACGTGGTCCTTCCCCGGTCGAGCCAACCCATTCGTGCTACAACTATACTACTAGTATAGCTGCAACATGGCTCTACCAAGTAAAAAGTTATACTTCTTTAGCGTAACAAAACATAAATAAATAAAAATAACTACCTTAAATATAGTAATCAGTTCCTACGAAAATTTAGGAAACATTACCCAGAGAAGTTGTGGCTTGAGGTTTTAGTGTGCGCGCGTATTGTAACAACTTCATGGTGTCATTTTCAGCTGTCGGTGTGCGCGCGCATCGTTAAAAATTCACTCTCATAATTTTTCCCAAACGCCCAAAAAGAAGTATAACTTCTAAATACTTTTCACGTATTCATACAGAAAATTGAAAGTCCGTGTACAAGTGCTGAACATTGCCTCATAATTTGCCATAGATATTTCTAATTTGCTTTGTGTTTTTCTTTTATATGAGAGGGTGCAAACGAACATACGGCTTACCTGATGATAAGTGACTACCGCCGCCTTTGAACAATTGCAACACCATGGGAATTGCAGGTAGATTGCCGGCCTTTTAAAAAGGAGTAAGCTCTATTTCTGAAGGTCCCTAAGTCGTATCGGTCCGAATAAATCACTGGTGTTAAACTATTCCACAGAGAGGTCATACGCGATAGAGTACACAGTGGTGGACCGCTAAGCATCTAGATGGTGTGTATGGTATCGAGAGTTTTGCCGCAATATGCTTTAATGAAATTTGGCGGCTAAGATTAATCCGAACAATTCCTTCCCGTGGTGAATGCGAAATAAAATGCATTGGGATGCAACATCTCATCGCAGCGCCAGTGAATCGAGTTGATTGGAAAGGACTCGGTCGTTGATGATTTAAATCGGAAGGAGCTGGCACTGGGAAGCCCCAGCCCAGAGACAAGAACAGTATTCAATGTGAGGCCGAACCTGCGCCTTGTAAAGTTACAGGCGGTGTGCCGTCATGAAATACTATCTCGCTCTGCTGAGCACGCCAAGCTTTTTAGAGACCAATTTGGCCTTTCTTCCAAGTTACCACGAAACTGAACGTCACTCAATATGTCGCAGCCGAGGATTTCAATACTGGCTGAGGCAACAAGGGAAGTTCCTTGAAACTAAAGAGATACGACAAAAGGATTCTTTTTAGCGGTAAACGCGCAAACTGGTGTCTTCTGAGGATTAAACTGGACTAGATTTAATCGCCCCCAATCCGAGACTTTGTCCAGCAGAGACTTGACTTCAGACACAAGCTTGTTACATCATCACACAGCATCACTAGTGCTGTCATCCGCATAGCAATGAATATTACCGGTTCGCAACATATCATATATATATTTAGAAGAAACAGCGGTGGTGATAGCACGCAGCCTTGTGGAACACCAGCGTTAATAGGCTTGTAGTCGGAGCATGCACCGTCTACAACTACCTTGATGCTCCGATCTGCAAGAAAGCTGGTGATCCAATTGCATAATTTCTCGGGAAGCCCATAGGAAGGGAGCTTCGAAAGATGCACTTTGAGCCAAATCCGATCGAAGGCCTTTGCAATGTCCAAACTAACGGCTAATACCTCTCCCTCCGCCCGTCTATGAGTTAGGTAGACCAGAACATCACCAGATGATCGACCCCGACGAAAACCGTATTGTCGGTCACTAATCAGGTGGTGATCCTCAAGGTACCGTATGGGCTGGCAGTTTATACTGGATTCCATTAGTTTGGATAACAAGGAGGTGATGGCGATAGGCCTGTAGTTAGAAGAATCTGAGTGGTCGTCTTTTTTAAGGATCGGGTGGGAAAAAGCCATTTTCCTTGATTTCGGGGTTACGCCTAGGTAGAAGGAGTACCGGAAAAGACGCATAAGAACCGGTGCATACTCCGCAGCACACGTCCTCAGTACAATTGGGGGGATTCCGTCAGGCCCTTTAGACTTGTGGATGTCCAGGGAGAGGAGCGCTGTGTGAACCGCACTTCCATCATGGAGCACTCACACCGCGGGATGGTCTGCGGTGTGTACCTCCGTTATCGAGAGTCCAGTTGAACGCGAAGAAAGAGCCTAGCATATCGACTTTCTCCTTTGGGTCATTGGCCGATGCAGATGCAGAAATGAAAGAGATGACTGACAGAAGTTCCCTTGGACTGCCTTGCTGAGAGACCAAAATGCACGGGA
Source organism: Parnassius mnemosyne (assembly GCA_963668995.1). NCBI lineage: Eukaryota > Metazoa > Arthropoda > Insecta > Lepidoptera > Papilionidae > Parnassius > Parnassius mnemosyne. Next base: position 45,054,414 of record CAVLGL010000046.1, on the reverse strand, counting down.
AAATTATTAATGAATGAATGACAAATAATCGATTGAGGTTTAACATTATTAAATTTTAAGAAATTGATATGATTATATTAAATATTATATATGTGTTTGTTTAAATGATTAATATTAATTTTTATTATAAAATTAACAATTATTTTTACTTTTTTTACACATATTTAATTTTATAATAATCTTATTATAAATAATATAATATAATACAAAAATACGCCTTACAAGGTGAACTAGTTTCTTGCCAATTCTGCCTATGTGCTCTGACTTTGCCTTGGCAATAACTCTTTTGAAGGACCAGGAGGCGGACTTATACTTTTTTTAAGGGCACTGGTATTTAAACCCCGGGAAGTTGATACGTCAGCTCAGGTCCAGATGAACAGATCTCCCGTATGATCGGTTTAACGTAAACCGAGCCATTCTGCGAGGTGGGCGTTAAAATCTTGTTTACCTGTGACCTGTTGTAGCAAGGAATCTGTAGCCATTTGGACGGGGTCACGAGTCTCTCTGTTTCGGCATTACCGCTATGGGACCTATAGAAGCACGCGTAGACGCGCGGATGGTCGTCACTGTCTACGCCTAGTCAAAGGACGGACAGATCCGAACCTTCAAGACCGCCGAGGCGTCAAGAGCAGATGTCCTCTCTGAAATGTACGCAAACTCCAGCCCGAGGCACAAAGAAGTGTTCCAATTTGTACCCGACTAGGAGAGATACGAAGTATCAGCCGGAGATTGCACCGGAGTTTCGGTCAAAAATAGCAAGGCCAGCTTCGCAGTCTCGAGATGGCAGTGAATCCATCAAATGGGGGAGGGGGGAATAATTGGGCTTCCGGCTACCTGCACTCACCAGATGAAACATAGAAGCAGGGCTTCCACTTTACGTCGCTATTTTGTGAGGTCGTGGTAGCACCCCGATTTGAGCTGGCGCATACATGCAACAGCAAATGTTGCCGCTTGGCCCTACCACTGTGAACTGTTGTGGTGAGTAACTTGTTGACTGTTAACTGTTCTCCTTTTCCAAAAAAATCTCCCGCTGGGTTTTTTGTTAACTAGTGGTAAATTAAATATAAAAGTGTGTTTCAATAAGTTTTACTTGTAATCTATATTAAATAAAAAATATCTCTATATATATTTCTAGTTGCACACGCTTGGGAAGCGGGTTTGCGACCGCAGTTCTTTTACTATATTGAATCGTGTGATTATTTTGAATCTCTGAGAGTTATCAAGAATTTTCCTGATGCTGTCGCATTGAATGAGAGTTTGATGAAGTTTATACGGATTTTTTCGCGTTTTATAGACTTATTTTATATTTTCGAAGTTTAGTACTTTACAGCACCCATGGTAACAGAGAGACTGAAGTGTTGGACATTATAAAGTCATAGTTAATCACGGCTAACTTTAGTTTATACTTTTGATCCGATATAAGCAGAAAGAACTTATACCAGGTGTACCGTGGCAGGTTTACGATAAGTAAATGAAACAAATAGATAGTAGATGTGAGCAAAAATTATGTATTGCCTCCCAAATCAATCTTTACACTTGCGGGTTTTACTTTTTAATGATTATGCCGTCGAAATGTTTTCCGTCGCGGCGTACACATTCACGGAACCTATCGACACAATTCCGAGCGACGCGTTGCAATATTGATTGCGGAATAGCATTCATTTCTCGCTCGATATTTTCTTTTAATTCTAATATGTTTATTGAGTTGTTATTATAGACTTTTGCCTTAAGATACTCCCACAGGAAAAAGTCCAAGGAGGTAAGATCTTGCGATCTGGGTGGCCACACGATGTCACCATACCGACTAATCAGTTTTCTAGGGAACTGTTCGCGTAGGAAGCTCATGGTGGCTCTCGCCGTGTGAGTTGTGGCGCCATTTTGTTGAAACCACGTGTGTGAACTGTACAATTTGTGCTCTCGAAGTTACGGCAAAAAATATTCGCTTATCATGCGATAGTCAGCATCACCATCAACGGTTACTGTTGCTGCACGGGAATTTTGAAAGAAAAAAGGCCCAATTTTTCCATTCGTTGATAAAGCTGCCCAAACGGTGACTTTCGGGCTGTGCAGGGCTAGTTTGTCCTTTAATCTCGGCTTTTGTCCTCTTGGTGCCCAATACTTGCAGTTTTGTTTGTTGACAAAGCCATTTAAATGGAAATGTGCTTCGTCACTGAACCAAATTGTGTTTACAGTTTGAAATCAGCTTAGCAGGTTTTCACAGAACTCCTTACGCGCTATGAAGTCATCTGGTTCAAGACCCTGCACCAATTGGACCTTATTTGGATGATGTTTCATGTCCTTGCTTAAAATTCGCTGCACGGTCGTTTTTGGTAGCGCCAAAGACGATCCTCTCTTGGGATTCGGATTTTGCAGTACGCTGCTTTCAACACGTTGAATGTTTTCTTTGGTTCTCGACGTCCGGCTAGGGCCTGGCCGAGGGTTGTTTATGGTTGAACCAGTTGCTCGGAACTTCAGCTCCCCCACGTTATAATTACGATGACACGTTGCTCACCGATCTACTGCGACATCGTGACTAAACAATCCGCACGATTGCAGCGTCGAATCCCACCCTTCCCCAATCCCTAAAGCCGCGTATCCACCAAAGTTTTGTTACCAACTTTTGTGTTGTCAACACGTGTTGGTAACAAATATTTCTGTAATTACCTAGTGTTGGCAACAAAACTTGTAAACAATGTCGGGAACCGTGTTTTCATTTTTGGCGGCAACATTAAAGGAATACGCTTGTTGTAAACATTTGTTAGCTCTGTGGAGACGCTTGTTGGAAACATTTATCGGCGACATGTCTGTCACGTGAACGAACGAGTTAATCGACACATTAATTAATTTAAATCGTTCACAAAATATATTATGGGATGTGTAATTAAAATTATATTATTATTTATAGGTAGGTCTAGATAATTAGGTACTTAGTTACTGACGCCATAGTTACAGATTTGTTATTCGATTTTCGATTTTTTCGCGTATAATGCCAATGACCTTAAAATCGTATATCAGTGTAAGTAGACCTCCCAGTACTAGTGACTGCCTACTAATGCAAGGTCAGCATGTACTGGTTTTTAGTTTAATACTTCTCATTGCCACTCTTTCATTAATAATTAAGTCGCGTGTCGCATGTTTGTAAATAGCAAAAAATGTTAAAGAGACAAGTGCCGGCTCCGTGGTGCATTGGTTTAGTAATGAGTTGCAGCGCTAAGGGCTGCAGGTTCGAATCCCGGAACAAGCATTTGTATGGTCTGCAAATAATTGTTCTAGGTCTGTTCTATGTATGTAAATTGTCCTGCGATACAGGATCAAATCCTAGTGTGGATGTTACATTTTTAAAAAGAGAGGAAGAGAGGCAACTAATGACATTAAAAAATTGCCTATAACCGACTTCAATATTAATACGCATTATTAAGGATAACTCCAAAACTACTGGTGTTTTTTTTTTGCATAAATTGTAAATACTGCAGCTGCCTGCATAATATCGTCACTTAAAGACATATTGTTTCCAACAAAACTTTGGTGGAGACAGCAAGTTGTCAACTAAAATGTTTCTCAAATTGTTGGCGACATGTTTCAATTCGGTGCGAAAACATTGGAACAAAATTTGGTAACTTTTGTTGAGTTGCAAACAGTTAGAAACATAAATGTTGTCAACATTTTCGGTGGATACGCGGTTTTACGCAACGATTTAAAAATATATTTAAATTTCAAGTTGTAAATCTGCCAAGTGTGCTTGGGTTTGAATTTAATTTGCTGATGCCCATCCCTTGTTTTAATTCCCTTTGTCGCCTCCTACGGTGCCTACGGGATGATATGAGGTAATGGATTCTTTTACACCGCCATTACATGGCGAACTTATATTGATTTATTCCATTATATAGAAATAAATAAATGCCGTGTGATGGCAGTGCGCTGACTGACTCCCTCGTCTCTTTTGTTCCGTGTTGGGTATAAGAGGTGACTATGGAATATGATAGAAAAACGAATGCCTTATATGGTCGTACATTCACACATTTATTTACTACAATAAGCCAGTGCTTGACTGCCATCCCACCTGATGTTAAGTAATGATGCAACCGAAGATGAAGCGCACTGACTTAGCTTAAAAATTGCCTATTCACTCTTTCCTTGACGACACCCACCTTATAATCGGATGGACATAAAGATGCTGGCAGCTTATTCCACTCCTTTGCTGTATGCATAATAAACGACAAAGAAATTGGTTTTAAATGGTACATCAAAAACAAGCGTCAAGCTGCCAGCCAAGCGTCTGGTGGTTCGATAATAGAATGTAGAGGTTGGAATTAACTCATGCGATTTGCTGCTTTGCGCCTGTTGTCCAGGCGTGTAAGATTGGTTCTTGCCTCTTAGCACGCCTTTCTATAGAGTCCAAAGCCGCTAGATGGCATTTGCTGCATATTGGGATTATCAATCACCACAATGAAACACGGGATTAAGGAGCCACTGAAGAGTTTAGGGAAATACTGCCTTCCAAATGTTAACTCTCCTATACTTTCATACTCTATTAGTGCTTTATCGCTTTTAAGGCTCCAGAAGTTCCCGTCAACAATAATCTAGTTTAAGACTTTACACGACAATGGGTCGTTACTCGTTATTCATACTTGTGCATGGTGTCAACTAGAATGTATACGGAACAGACGTACGAAGTCAAAAAGCGAGTAATATATTTAGGAAGTAGGAATAATATAAGAAGGAATGTTTCAAGAATTTGCCCCATTTTGAGAATGCAGCACGAATGGGTCGTCTGAGCCTTAGAAAGATCACATTTTCATAATGTCCTCTACTTAATTTCGGCCACGGCGGCTAGTCTTGACGAAGACTAGCCAGGCTAGTGTAGCCAGCCCCTGTGTAGTCTTTTGTAATATTTACGCGAATCTACACATTTAAATAAAACTAGTTTTTACGGATTTAATCGCGTAAATTAACTTATTTTATATACCCGATGTGTCGAGCACTTTACAGCACTCATGTTCACGGTGGCGACTGAGGTGTTGAACGTCTCATTGTCATAGTTAACCACGGCTACCTCCAGATAATAATTATTAATTTTTGTTCCGATCTACAAAGTATAAACTTATAGTATATTGAGATCTTGCAGTTGTATGCTTGCGTTGTGATTTAATTTTATTAAGAATCGGATTCCAAGGTAGCAACCAGTTATTTCTTCTATTCAAACTATGATGTTTTCTGATTCCAATAGCTTCGCGGATCGAGCTTAGGAGGAATCGTTGTTCTTTACCGAGAATTTGCGGTCAATCAAATCTAATATATTAGCGGGGGCGACCTGCTTGTTCACAGACTGCAGACTTTGCGAAGAGTATTATTTTTCCCGAGTGTATACGCAAGCACAAGTGTAGTCTCTATTCCTTCACTCTTATAGTCAGATGCGACGACAAATCGACACGACCAGATATAGGTCAGGCGCAGGATCCAACAGCTTGACGTGTTTTCCAAGGCACGGGGGAAACACCGCTAACTTCCTTCTTGACAGGAAAACGACATCACCAAATTTGTTTATAGGATATGGTGACGAACTAGTACACAGTCCATCAGATGGTAAGTGATTGCTGTAGCTCATAGACATCTACATCTATCCTCGTTTGCGAATCAAAATGGAGATGCGTTGTCACCCGTGAGAATTAAGATGGAATGCCTCTTTTCCAGTAAAAGGGTCTCCGGTTCTCTATTGTTATCTTCTTCCGGTCCTGGGTTCACAAGCTCTTCGCGTAATTAAGTTTATTTTAATTTCCCAGAGAATTACAAAACCTTTATTAGATTAATAACATAATTTTTATAATAACGAGTTGAATGTAAATTCAAGAAAAACAACTTCCTTCTGCGTGAATCCCATATCTCTGGTGCCCTTTGACCTACAGGACCCAAATTCGACCGAGCTACTACCTCAAGGTATACACATACCAAATTTAAAGTCAATCGGTCCAGTGGAACGGAAGCTATCGTGTCGGCATACAGACTATTAGACTGCCAGCTAAAACCATTAACTTCCTTTCAATGCTACGCAGAAGGAAGTTAATAAATGATAATTAAATAATAACTGACGCCTTCCGCTTGTCAGCTTCCGGCAAACCTAAGATTAATATTATTAAATGTGTATAAACAATTGTTATTAGTGTTTAGTCGTTGCAATATTGATTGACAGTTATTTTTTTATTTTATGATGCAATATTTGTAGTAATAAGAATATCAATGTTCATTATTAGATTATTATTTAAATTGTATAAAAGGCCACTGTGACGGATAGATCGGGCAGTTGTTTTGTAAGTAAAGGAGTGAAGGGTAACTCTGTCAGTTTGTGAAGTGATTACAAAGTATATATATACCAAGTATCGTTTATCTGCGGTTAGTCGTACCTAGTCTATCCACCATTCACACTACACTCACCATGCGAAACACGGTAGTGTTAAGGTGCTATTTTACACTGGTATTCTGTCAGAGCGTTGTCCTTCCCCGGTTGAGCCGACCCATGCGTGTTACAACTATAATACTAATATAGCTGCAGCATGGCTCTACTACATGTATTGACAGAAAGGATCCTATTATTAAGCCCTTTTTGATAGAAAAACTCAATAACTTATTTTATTTCTTAGATACTAAAAAATATGTGAGTTCCGTAAAATAAGCTTTGAAAAGATTTTCGAAGAAAAAGAATGGACTCACCATGTCGAATTTGTAAGACAAGGAGTTTCACAAGCATACACCTGTAGCTGACAATTATTTATTTAATAAGATGGATGTATAGACTGTAGTACAAACAGAAAAGTTTTACGTGGTAGATGCATGCCATGCTGCAGCTATATTGTGGTTGTAGTACGAATGGGTCGGCACCCGGGTTGGGGCCACGCTCTCACAGTATACCAGCGTAAAACTGCTGCTGTGTTTCGTATAGTGAGTGGAGAGAACCGGAGATCCTTTTTACTGGAAACGAGACATTCCATCTCAGTCCTCAGGGATGACAACGCATCTGCATTTTGATTATTACTTGAGGATAAATGTAGATACTCTGGGCCAAAGCACCATCAAGTGGACTGTGTGCTCGTTTCTCACCCTTATTCTATATATAAAAAAAAAGAAGATTTAGAACTTATAGAGTACCAGCGTTTAATAGTTGCATGAGCTGTGTTTTTGTTTTTAGAATATGGTAATGGTGGTTGGTGGGGGTCCATGGACTGAAGGACCCACATATTAACAGCTGGACTGTTAGCTCTGTTGATATTGTAATAAAGCGAAATAAAAAAAATTAAGTGCGTACCCTTACCAAGAAAAAATTAATTGTTACAACAAAAGTGTGGTTTTTGTGAGTCTTTGCTTTTATTTGTACGCAACGGAAGTTTCGTAATGTAATGGACAACAATTTTTTTCTCCACCCGTCCCATACTACAGGTACTACAGGAATGAGAAACAATTTATTATTTCTTGGGTTTATGTAAAGTAAGGTATTAACATAATTAAAATCTCTCTTTAATATTTCATCGACCTAACAGCCCGGAAACAGTCCGATGTAAACGAGCCTCCCCCCTAGTAGAATTATTATTATTAATTGCGTTCAAACACTATATACAAGTTGAAACAAATTTATGATATAGAAAAAAACAAGGGCAGAAATAATATAAAAGAATTTGCACTTATTTAGCTATAGACATTATATGCTACTGCTAGTAAGCAGCGCAGCATAATGTTATTATATTGTTGTTATCGACACTATCTGAATGCTTGGCGGTCCACCACTGTGCAATATACTTGGAGTTTTCTTCTTCGCACTACATCTTTCTGGAGTCGTTTTGCCCTTACAAATTTTCCGGACCAAATAAGACTTAGAGACCTTTAAGATATGAGCTTTTATGTTTTTAAAAGGCCAGCAGCGCACCTGCAATTCTCCTGGTGTTGCAGTTGCTCGTGGGCGGTGGTCAGCACTTACCATCAGGTGAGCCGCATCCTCGTTTGGCCCTTCTTCTATAAAAAGAGGTAGCGCAAATTTTTCGGCACTATCCTTAAACCGACCGTTGGGCCATATAGTGGCGGTTAAAGAATATCTACGACCTCACATCGTCCCGTGGGTGTCGCAAGAGGAGACAGAGGAAAACAAACCGGAGGATGGTCAGCAGCATCTTCCCGATAACAACTAAAAAATAAAAACTTGTAGTTGCCGACCCACCTGCCAAGTATGCCATCAGCAAATATTCCTTATAAAACAATTTATGGCGAAAACCCATTTTAAGCAGTGGGCTTTCGAAAAGATGTTACGGTACTGGTGTCCCTAAATCATTTCCTACAACTTATTTTTTATCATCATCATTGGTATGTACTGTAGTAAGTTTAGAGCTGGAGATGAGCCTCGTTCGTATAGGGAGGAACTTAAATAAATATTACCTGTCGACGGAAATGGCGACCAGGTTGAATATACTGGAAGTGGAAGACGTGACGTCCATGGCAATGTAAACGTCGCAAATGAACGCCGGAAGACCCCAGGAGCCGTTGACCTGCGGACAATGTAAAACAAATGTAACTATTTCGTTTGTATAGTTATTTTCTAATGATTTCTTCTGGTGCTATAGAGAAATGCAACCATCTTGATGGCTATGGATTCGTCGTCACCTCTTACAACTATTCAAGGAATCCTTTCTTTAAGTTACTATCGTTACCGTTAACCGTTACAGGTTGAACATAGGCTTCCCCCATAGATTGCAACATATTGGATATTTGCCATAGTTACCACGCTTGGCAAGCGGGTTGTCAACAGCAGTTTATTTTTACTTTTGGTCGCGATTAGGAAGACGCTGTTGCTTATCGCCTAATTTGTTTCCCTCTGTCACCTCTTACGACATCCGCCTGTTGATATGGTGTAGTGAATATTCTTACACTGCCAATACACAGAGTTGATCTTTTGCCAGCCATATAGCACGAAGACGGACCCAATAGATGGAATGGAGACCATGTGGTCAATAAATCCAGGTGTAAGGATCCATTAAGTATGGCAATCAATGGGGGTAGCCGATATTGGCCAATAGATGATGATGCTGTAATGATGATGATTATAATTAAATACAAAAACTGAGGGTAGCTGGGCTAACTTTGACATCGGGACGTCAAACATCTCAGTCCCTCCAAACTCAAAAAAAATCGTGAAAATAGTTTTATTAACTGATAAAGAATAATTATAACTTTTAACAAAAAGTGAAAACCGACTTCAAATTTTTTTTAAAAAAAAGCTATTTATTTGTTAACCTTAGGGGCAGAATTTTTTCTCCAAATTTATATATTGCCACGCTTGAAGTATATCCTATTTAATTAAAAAAAGAATCATCAAAATTGGTTCACAATCTGCGATGATATCCCGGAACATACATACAAAAAAAATATACACTCGAATTGAGGATCTCCTCCTCTTTGAAGTCGATTAATAAATAAAATAGGAGAGAGGGAGGTAGCAACTCAGACAAAATTCTCTGGAAACGAACCCGTAGCAAATATTTATTAGTTTTTTTTTCGTTTTAATCAGAAATACACATTTATACTGTATACTGTACTAATAATTTAATAAAATGTATTTTTGTTTTTAGTTATAAGGTACAATGGGACCTATATATTAAAAATAACAAAAGTCCCTTAAAAAGAATACACGAGTGTAAAAACACCAATTATACAATGATTTATTTTTAATTAACTCTGTAGTTGTCGAACTTATAAAAAAATAAAAATAAAAATCATCTTAAAACTAGTTAAAACTAGTTGAAAGTAAATCACATAGTCGCATCATATAAAATTAAATGAACATACTTTTCTGGATACGTATCATACGATTGAATAAAATTTTAAATTGAAAATAGTACAGAGGTATGAAATCAATTTGATTAAGGTTTTATTTAATAACTCGCTCTGAGTTAACAAGCTGTCCAACTAAAATTTTGCATATTCAACATTTATTTAATTTACGCATGCAAAAGTTTTGGGTTTTAGTTTTTAAAATGGAATGAAAAACAATTACCTTAATTATCACAATAAAAAAAAATTACATGCCATTGTAGTGTTTCAAGGTATGTTTATTGTATTTATTTTATAAATATGAAGAAAAAAATACGTTTTAAATACTTGCCCGTACCGAAACGAACCCTTGAACCTCAGTCCTATAGCAGTAATAATAATAATTTATTGCTTTAAGATAAGTAGAATTTGTTACAATATTGCTGGGAACTCTTTTTGAAGTAAATAGATTCCTGTACTAGTACTACTAACCACGAAGTATATCTTCTAGTCTACCAAGAATTGTGGTAATTTTAAATTATTATGTCCATGAACATATTAAAAGTCCGCTTTTTTAATCATTAATGTCGGTGTAAGAATATCCATTAACCTAAATCGTCCCTTGGGTGTCGTAAGAGGCGACAGAGGGAAACAAATCATGAGATGGACAGCAGCGTCTTCCTAATAACGTCCAGAAAATAAAAATAAACTTGTTGCAAACATGCATGACAAACGTGGTAACTATTTTTAATTTCTATTCTATACAATCTATGGTGAGGCCTATTTTGAACAGTGAACTTTGATATATATATGACATTCATGATGTATGAGTTTACAACATTTATTCAAATTAGGTTTTGCTAAAGCTAACTCCTCAATAGTGTCTCCCTAAGAGTAGGTTCTAAGATGAACATGGATAAGACTAGATCATTTGTGGAGCCCTTGTTACACCTATGCCGTTAGTTGTTGCATAACGCTCAAAGTTGTTGGAAAATTATCCGCCTAGGTAAGTCCAACTTCGGCCAAGGTCTGTTAACTCGGCGTCATGGGGGTTAGGTCTGTGCGACCCGTCACGTTTTATTGCGCTTCTAGTTTGGTTACTATGCGTGCGACGTTGCCGTTCTTCTCAATAGCTGGAACTGTTGAGTTGTTCTATGCGTCTCAAGCAACTTGTTAGTCGTGGCACAACCGAAGTGGGAGTTACAGGTGCACAAAATTGAATAAGGCACGTGAGACCCATCCCCGCAATCAGTGTAACAATTTCACGCCATTTTGTATAGATATTTTTTTACTTATTATCTGTGCTTTTATCCTTTTATATTTGATTTTTTGTTGTTGTTTATAATTGTATTTACTGATATATATAGTTCAATGTATTTTATTTGTATTTTTGCAGGTACTTAAAAAAATGGATCGCGAAGAGATAGAACGACAGTGTATTTTTGCAATTTTACAAGAATCTGACTCTGATTCTGAGTTGTCAGACCAGGATGTGTGTGACGAAGAAGATCACTTGAGTGAGCGTAGTAATCCTAGTGACACAGAACAAGATATCTCGGAGGCTGATGATGATGACATTTCACTGTCTACTCTATTGCATAGAAGTCGTTCGCGAGAAGAGCAGTGTACATCCGAATCGTCTAGTTCTTCAAACGCAAACCGTGAGTGTCCTTCGGGTTTTTATTGTGGCAAAGACGGTACGATGTGGTATAAGACGCCTTTTCGACAAAATGTCAGAACCAGAACTGAAAACATAATAATAATAATAATAATATAATAAATAATAATAAAAGGAAACGAAAGAAGATCTCAAAAAGAAATTTAAACATCGGCTCAATAGTATATTCCGGTCTCAGCTCAACTACCGCAACATGTCAAAAGCTATCAACAGTTACGCAATCCCCATACTGACATATTCGTTTGGTGTAATAAGCTGGACTCAAGGTGACCTTACCAATCTACAACGTATTATAAATACCACTCTAACGGCTCACCGCAAGCACCACCCTAGATCCTGCGTACAAAGGATGACTCTTTCAAGATCCGATGGAGGACGAGGTATAATAGATGTACTCAACTTGCATAACAAACAAATCAAATGCCTTCGACAATATTTCTATCAACGTTCAGAACACTCACCTCTCCATGAAATAGTAACCTTAGCCGACAAACGCTTCACACCACCTAACCTTGCAGACCGAAATACACAGCGCAACGAACGGATCACTGACGTAAAAGAGAAGATCGCCTCATGGCAACAGAAGTCCCTACACGGAAGGCACTATCACGACCTGCAGCAGCCACATGTCGACAAAAAAGCGTCGGACGCATGGCTGAGGCGCGGTGAACTCTTCCCAGAGACGGAGGCCTTCATGTTAGCGATCCAGGACCAGGTTATCGATACTCGAAACTTCCAGAGACACATAATACGCGCACCTAGCCTTCCCACCGATACTTGCAGACATTGCCATTCTAGTCCCGAAAACATACAACACATTACATCCGCCTGTAGAGCCCTTGCACAAACCGACTATAAACACCGGCATGACCAGGTAGCTTCCATAATACACCAACATCTTGCGCTTAAATTCAAATTTATACAAAAAATGACACCATATTATAAATATAAACCGGACATTATATTAGAAAACAATAATCATAGAATTTACTGGGACAGGACCATTATCACGGATAAAACTATCCACTTCAATAGGCCAGATATCACATTGTATGACAAAAATAACAAAACTACTTACCTTATTGACATTGCCATACCAAACACCCATAACATTCAATCCACCATTGCTGAAAAACTTACAAAATATCAAGATTTAGCAATAGAACTGAAGCGTCAATGGAAAGCAGAAGCCATCCATATAGTTCCAATAGTTATCTCATCTACCGGAGTCATACCTAAAAGCCTACAACGCAGTTTAGATATTTTGCAAGTACCCCAACACACACTTTACACCCTGCAGAAAGCTGTCATTCTCAACACCTGCCGACTCACATGCAAATTCCTCACCACTTCATCCGTCACCTCCGCTTACACCATCACCTAGCACCTGCTCACGCTTGGCTTCGGCCCGTGTGATTAGGGTTTAAGTTACCTCTATAATAGGGAGAATATAGATGTATAATAATAATAATAATAATAATATAATAATAAATAAATAAATATAATAATAAAGGCGTAGGGAAGTGACGACCCCATCGCCCGCTGACGTAACAGTTAAGTGACAAAACTGCTATGTCAGCGCAGTCAGTCAGTGCCTTGCCAAGAGGTGTGAGCGCCGTGCCTCGGCAGTATTGAGGGTGCAAAGGCCCGTTTGTGCTTACGGCCACACTATTAAACGGCGCCCGGTCTGGGCGTCTCCCGTTAATTGACGCCCAATTCAATGGATGATGGAAAATAATAGAACGCGCATAGGGCCGCTGCCTGGGGGTCGCCGGGGCGCGTCTGGAGCTGGCGCTGGACGTGACAGCATGCGAGCCGCCAGCCGAGCGCGAGGTGCTGCACGACCACCTAGCAGCCCCTCGCGTCCATCATCCCCACCAGACGGCTTGGTGTCGGCGGGGTCCTCTCGGACTCGGCAAGCGGCACCCGCCGCTGGTGGAGTACGCCGCATGCGTTGGACAAAAAATATGTACATAAACGCATTGCGGGCGTACTATAGGGCGAAAGGGGAAGAAACTGGAGGGATAGCGTATCGGGCTCGGATGCATCGCTTTTTTGCTGAGCTTGAGCCGTCAGTTCCCGTCACGGAGCAAAACCTGGCAGACCGAGTTCGGTACATCATACGCTCGAAAATATTTGATGATGCCGAACTCGAACGACTACGACGTGAGGCTATTCCCTCATCGAATGAACCGGCTATAGCTGGGGATGCGGCTCTTCAGGCCACAGACCAGCAGCCACATATAGAGGGCGCCATGGATCTCCCTGCTCTGGTTGATTCAGGCGATGATGGAATGGTCACCCAAGAACTAGAGCACATGAGGAGTAAATTGGAGGAGGCGATTGTGGAAACGCGCAGTACGCCTCTCGAAAATCGACCGCGACTCCCGCGCATACCCCTAAGCAAGCGGAATCGGGCTGTCGTGAGGGCTCTCAACCCAATGCTGGTCACCTATTTGGAAGCCAGACGGGACCTTTGCGAGACGGACTCAATTCTTTTTGGCGCCGCACTGGCAGTTTGCCGTATTGTTGGCGCCAAACTCCCCACGGCTGGACGCGCTACTAGACAAAGTAGCGCCATCCCAGCCTGGAGAAGAAGGATTGAGGACCGTATCGTAAAAGCAAGGGCCCTCATCGGCAGGCTGATAAGCTTCAGGTTGGGCAATAATAGGCCGCGAATTGTGCGCACCGTCAGAATGGCGTTTGCTGGGACAAATATCAGTTTGTCCCAGCCGGATATAACGCAAAAACTGACGGAGCGCATAGACGACCTGAAGCAGAGAATCGCTGCTTGGGGGAAGCGGATTCGGCGATATACCGAGAGGTCGACACGGTTCAACCAGAATCGTCTCTTCCAGAGTGATCAGAAGAGGCTATATAAATCATTGGAGCGACCAATGGTACGTGGAACGGGCCAAGCACCGAATCAGGCCGACACTGTCGCATTCTGGCGCGGCCTGTGGTCAGAGCCCGTAAACCACCGCGAGGGCCCTTGGACGGAAATTGTGGTGAGTCAGTGTGCGAATCTTACGCCCATGGACCCCGTCATTATAACGCCGGACGATGTAGCTGAGGCGGTCCGAAGGGCCCCGAACTGGAAAAGTCCGGGGCTCGACGGGCTGCATCACTACTGGCTGAAGGGGTTCGTGGTGTGTCACGCTGTGCTCGCCCGACAA